>OZ038493.1:64650017-64752517 GCA_964036315.1 Acanthosepion esculentum | reverse complement strand
ACATCTTGTTTCCAACTATGTCAGTTGCCTAGAGTCCCTAGTTTATCTAATCAGGTAGATTTGTATTTGTTCAGCACTTACGGAGCCAAAGTTTTGTTTATTCTGCAACTCTAACGAATGGAAAAAAAACAATAAACAATAAAGGCAGAAGCTAGAAAGAAATATAGACAGGATAAAGAGGGGAATGGCTCGATGAAAGGTGTTGCCGAAAACAGATGAACCTCGTGAATAAAAGAGTACACATGCACAAAATAATAACAAAGATTAACATGAGAAAAAAAATGGTTGCATAAAGTCAGAGTGGACGTAGATAATGTAAAGAAAATACTCAAAAGATGGCGCAGATATGTTGGAGAACTATTTCACGATGAGAGAGAGAAATCTACAATACCAAATAATTTGGAAGGATCAGAAATATTAAAGTCTGAAGTAAGATTGGCACTGGACAAGATAGAAAGGAACAAGACCCCCAGGACCAGATCAGATCGTAATAGAAAGGCTTTCAGCAATTGGACGCTTTCGTCATCGACAAGTCACAGAAGCAATAAATTAAATATACAGTTGCGGCCAAAATGTACAGAACGACATTGTTTTCGTCAGAAAAGTAGGAATCATTTTTTCATCAAAGTTGTTTTATATTCTATAATTTTCACAGACAATAAATACGATATTATTTGTTATTGTCTGAGATTTTGGTGTAATTTTAGAGGATAATACAAAAGTTATGGATGATTTAGTAATTTACTGCAAAACCCATGGCGGCCAAAATCGTTCTGATCATTTTGGCCGCCATGGGTTTTGCAGTAAATCACTAAATCATCCATAACTTTAGTAATATCCTCTCAAATTACACCAAAATCCCAGGCGTATTTATTGTCTGTGAAAATTATAGACTATAAAACAACTTTGATAAAAACTAATACCTACTTTTCTGACGAAAACAATGCCGTTCTGAACATTTTGGCCGCAACTGTACGTCACTGACACTGTATCGGAAAACCTAATACCGAGGTTCCCAACGTGGGGCACAAATCCCGCGGGGGGCTATTTGATTGTTAAAGGTTATAAGTTATTAACAGTGATTTTTTTTCGAATGAGTCTGTGTGCGTATGAATGTGTGAGCGAGTTAATACATACGCATACATAAAATATTTGTGTGTATGTATGTGCTTGAGTACTTACAAAACTTACGGAGAAAGCTACAATGCAAGAATTCAGATTATCACACTCGATAAAAAATCCCTGTTCCAAACAAGGAATAATACATGCTAAATTTCTTACAAAAAATTGAGCAATTCCTTACTAGAATGAGATGGAAGGCACTATTTTCATTAAATAAATATTTAAAGAACAGAGAAAACATGGAGAAACTCAAATTCAAAACTAAATATTACCCGCCTGCTATTGAAGAGCTGGCTAATTTCGAAAAGGCTATGTTTGGTATTATAGACAATATTAAATTCACAAAAGTTAATAGTAATTTCCAAAAACTACTAACTATTGAAGTAAAACAAATAAAAAGAACTAAAAGCATCCTGCTTAATGGAGACAAAACAAAGACCATTTGTACTATGAACCCGGAGAATTACCAGAAAAATATAAATAAAGAAGTCACTAAAACTTACAAAAAATCACCATTAAAATATAAACGAGGAGACGGAGATATCACAGCCAAACTAGGTATAAATGATAAGGTCCATATATTAACTGTAAGCAAGCATTGCTAAGTATAAAATATCATAAAGACGAATTCCTCAGTGATCCTTCTTTTAGAGGAATAAACCCAACCTGAATTGGGTAAAATAAGCCAAGAAATACTGAAAAATGTGCCACTTATAAAGGATCGCTACTCAAACCAATCAATGGAAGACACAAGTGAGTGGGATTCTTCGTTCCACAAAATTAAAAATAAAGATAAATATGTATTTATAAAATACGACATGAAAAACTTTTATCCATCTAAATCTAAAAAAGGTCTGCCTGAGGTTTTGTACTTCGCCAAAGGCTTCGTAAATATAACACCTGAACAAATGGACATAATTTTACATTGCCGTAAATCAATTTTATTCCGCAATGGAGAAGTTTGGATTAAAAATAAAAAAGGATGGCTTCGATGTACCACAGTGTTCGTTTGGTGGTGCTGAGGTTTCAGAATTAATCAGCCGACATATTTTATATGAAATCAACAAAATTGTCCATATAAACAACCAAGGCCTGTATAGGATTGATGGACTAATGATAGCGTCAGACAAAAGAACAAATGGCAATATAAGAAAAGCGCTTTTCAAACTCTTCAAAAACCTCGATTTTGAAATAGAAGTCGAAAAGAGTAAGAAAATTGTCAAATATTTGGATGTAGAATTAAATCTACAAACTGGCAGTGTCAACCCAATACATGAAACCCAATACAAAATTAAAATACGTGAATGTTAGATGCAACCACCCTGCGAGTGTAATCAAACAAATCCCCAAAGGAATAGAGTTCTGGTCGTCTAGAAATTCCTCTAGTAAAATAATTTTCGAAGATAAGAAAGAATATGAAAGGGCTTTAAAAAACGAGGGACATAAAACAAAACTGGAATTTAAACCTCAAATAAAACAACAAATGAAGAACAAATCGAGGAAAAGAAAAGAAAAACATTATTTGCTTTAACCCCTCACTTTTAAATTAGATGTCAAGTGTAAATAGGGAAAATATTTTTCAAATTACTTAATAAACAACTTCTCAAAAATTCTGAATTACATAAAATATTTAATAAAAACACAGTTAAATTAAGTTACAGCTGTACTAATAATTTAGAAACCACAATAAAAAGACAAGACGCCAGAAATTTCAAAAGTATCATCAAACAAAACATCATTAACAGTGAAATATGCAATTGTAGAAATATACATAAATGTCCATTAGATGGAGTTCGTAAAACTAAAGCAGTAATTTTCATCTTTTAAGCTAGAAAGTCTTAGTAATTCTACTAGACTAGCAAACTGTCTAGAAATGAAAGGAAAATAAATCAAAAATATCCGATTGTAAACTGGAAAAAAAAACAATCATAGTAATATCTGCAACCTTTGTTAACAAGAAAAGTTAGCTATAATAACATTTCCAGACCCAAAAACATTTTGAATGAGAGATCGGAAATTATGACCCGTTGTATGCATACTAAAAAGTTCCTTTTGAAAAGAAAATAGGTATATTTCATTTACCCCCCCACCGATACATTTCAAATACACTTGCTTTTCTCCTCTTCCTTCTCACCTTCTACCGCACCTCATTCCGTGCGCTTATTCCCTTAAAAAAAAGAATATAGCGTCCACAAGTATTTATTTAAAAAAAATTAAAATAAAGCTTTAGGAAATCAATTATCCGAAATCACCTGAAGATACCGAAAGGTTGAAACCAAGATAGCAGAATCGGCTGATATTCTAATATTTTATAATATATATATATATATATATATATATATATATATATATATATATATATATATATATATATATATATATATATATATATATATAATTATATATATATATATATATATATATATATATAATTATATATATATATATATATATATATATGTATTGGGTACCTCCACTTTTTTTGTGGAAAACTGCATAGCGTAATGAAAAAGGCAACAAACTTAATAAAAATAAAATTTTATCGTCAAAATGTTTATGTTATTATTAAGACGAAAAACCAAAGTATTTTTTAAATTATTTTTTAAAATTATTTAATCCTTTCTAACACGTTCGAAATTTTAGTTAAAATCTTGTTTTGTTTACGTCATCGCCGTGGCATAATAATAACGGTGACTTTTTGCGCTTTTTGCCGTTGAAAACACATGGATTTGGAAATTCATGTAAAATTCAAATAATTGTCCAATTTTAATGAAATTTTCAGGACTTATTCACAAATGAATTAAATTATTCTGGAAATTTTTTTTTTAGAAAACTTTGATAAAAAATATTTTTTTTACATATGTTACTCCCCACTTAATTTCATGAAATTTTGAAAAAAAAACTTTCTATTTCCTGATTTTTTTTTTATTCGTTAAAAGTAGGACTCATTGGAGAATCTAAATCACCTAATTTTTTCAAACTTGCACTATTCTAACTGAAAATATGCTCTGAATTGAAAAATAATGAATTCAATGAAACTATGATATTATTTAATTAGAAAAGCTTTTAATTGCTTTTGTAAATAAGTTATAGTAAGGACATTATTGTCTGAAGAAATAAACTTTTTCCGATGAATAATGAATTTTTACCAGAATGTTTTTCCTTTTTTTAAATTTTATTTATAATAATTTATAATAGTTTAAACTCATGTAACCTTCTGGATGTGATATAGTAATTAAGTGGAAACAAAATTTACGAATCCAAAATTAAAAATTAAAGCTTCATCAGAGATTGAGAGAAAACAGGTTTCTCTCAAACTCCGACGAAGTTTTAATAAAAGTGAAACATGTTAGATTGATATCAGTCAGTTATGTGCCATGCGTGAGACACGCTTAGGAGATCATGTATCTTTCGATACATGACTGACGATGCAGATTTTTCCCCGCAGTGGTTTCCCATTTCTTTCTGCGGTAGACCAGTTGCCATTCAAGGTTATAGAACCCGGTCTGTCCTGCTATTTACCCATAGCTGGGAAAAAAAGAGATTAATACCTTTTCCAAGGGTATTAGCACGTAAGTGAATGTAATAGATTGTAGATTGTTATACGTTCTTCCAAAGTCTCGGTTTGGTATAGTAGACTTGCTCCTTTAACCAACCCCAAAGAAAAAATGACACAGGCTGTTAAGTCAGGCCTCCTGGCTGGCCACTCATACATAAAATAGGGAGTTACTTTTCAATTGCCCTATATATTTATAAAAAAAGACAAAGGAGAAAAAAATCAAATCGAAAGATAGATGACTCCACGTTTTTTTTTATGATTTGAAGAATATAAAAATAATGACGATTGTATTTTCCACAATGAAAAGATAAATATTAAATAAAAAAAAATGTACAAATTATTGTCTCGTAAAACGTTAGACTTTTAAACGCTTCAGTATCTGACTATATTTCTGAGATGAGGTATTGTAACAATTTACATTGGTTGGACTGTTGTCCTCATCTCTGTTGTGATATTCACGACATTTCGGTCGTTGTACGCTCCGGCCTTCTTCATGTGATTGGAATTTCGAACCGAACTCAACCCTTTATTTCGTTCACCGGGTAGATTGTTCTCATTCCATGTGCTATGGGTGGACTGAATACTCTAGCCTCGGTTAAAAGCCTAAGAGGAGGACTACTTTGAATTAAAAAATTAAGACAACGGGAAACCACTC
Organism: Acanthosepion esculentum; assembly: GCA_964036315.1. Lineage (NCBI taxonomy): Eukaryota > Metazoa > Mollusca > Cephalopoda > Sepiida > Sepiidae > Acanthosepion > Acanthosepion esculentum. The sequence continues at coordinate 64,747,181 of OZ038493.1, read as the reverse complement.
CACTATATTTTCCAATAAGCTATTCACAGATAATAATAAAAAAAAGAATTCACAGATAATAAAAAGGAATCAGTGGAGAGTCATGATCGCCTACATACTGAAAGATCATGGTATTAAAAAAAAGAGTGTTGCTCATCATATGTCGATATTTTAATGTTCGGGAGACATTTCATTTTTTATTTCTTTTGAAAAGAATGTACTAAACTAACTTTTTGATGGCAAGGGATTATCGTCACTAACAAATTTATAACCAAAAATGTACCGAATTTTAAAAAAAATCCCCTTGATGTGACAACGGCAATTATGTAATCAAAAATCGATCTTTAAGCTATTAAAATTAGTTTTTATTTTTAAATCATTTCATCCCCACACAAGGTAATTAAGCCACTAAGACGCAAGTGATTACTGAGGAGAAAAGGAAAAAACATTATTAAGGGGAGAGAACTATAAACGAACAGGAATTAAGGAGAAAGAAGATAAAGATAGATACTGAATTTAAATTTTTGAAGATCCAAGTTGAATGGTAAGCAAGACGCCGGAAGAACTGTTATTATAGAACTTACGGTTACATCTAGCAATTTCAACTTTAATGTGATGCAACCTAGCTGCCAATCTAATAATGTGCTTAAATACGTAAAGTCATATTAAAAGTTAATTCTCAGCCCTCCTAATATCCTCTAAAGAAAAAAATCGAAATTATTGGTCAATCTGATATTATTAGAATTGAATTGGTTGAATAGGAAGACTTATCGTATCTATTCAATTTATTCGACCCTTGTGCTACACAGTAGAATTTTCCCAATCATTTGGACCCTTTCCTTATATGCAGATACATCCCCAATGGGAATCACATTTACAAAACTTTCAACAAATTTATCAGTTCTTTGAATAAAGAATTCCTTGGGCAGGGAATTGACGTCAACATAAATAAATGCATATAGAGATTGAGATAAAATTGAGAGAGATCGAAAGGGAATTTTCTTGATGGAGTAAAAATAAAAATTTAAAAAAAACTCATTTGTTTAAATATATCGGCTATTTTATTTTGAACAGCCCGACACGTGTACACGATTGTACGTTCATCTGGATATCTGTGTGAGCGTGTGTCTGTTGGTCCTTTTTATATTGAAGCCTTGACGAAACGTGACAGGCATTTTTTAGAAGCAGCAGCCATGTTTGACCTCGGCTGGCAACTCGCACCAAAATAATCGATACGTAGTCCAGGCGCCATTACTGCGCTGTAGATTTTATATATGCATGGACGAAGACAGGCAGACGAACAGTTAGGACGTATGGAGAGAAAGAAAGAAGGGAATTGAAACAAAAACATAGCAAAAAAAAAGAAAAAGAAAAAGAAAAGAGTAATGATCGCATAAGCCAACGGGCGGATAAAAGGTCTTAAAGAAGTAAGGAATGAGCACTAGAAGCGGGTAAAAATGAAGGAATATGGAGAAAAAATAAACAAAGAAGCTTGAAAAGCGAGATGCTGACCCGATGGAATAAAGATGAAGGGAAATGTGTATGGATTAAGTAAATAAGGAAAGAAGAATTGGGAGGGGCGAAAAATAAGGGACGGTAATGGAAGTAGCAAGAGTTCTGTTTACAGCCAGAGCCTTCTAAGATTACGTATTCGCGTTCGAACCTTTTTCTCTCTTTCTCCTTCTCTTCGTTCCGTTTTTCGCTTCGGTCTGCGTTTTTTGATGAGCAAAAATCGATAAAGAAATCTTAGTTTTGAGATTTCTAGCATCAGCATTATGGGCATTTACTAACAATAACTTAGTGTGGCGCAAGGTCAAATAGGGTTGGAAGATTGTGTTGCGCCAGTGTTCCAAGAAGCGGGTTCTTCCTTGAAAACAAGCATTTTAAACCCCAATTTTTTAAAAAAGAACACCAACCATTGGTCATTGTGGGAAATATATTAGGGTGCTCGGAAATATATATATATTTTATGGTACCGATATCCAGAGAACTTAAAACGATTGCTTGGTTACTTATTTTAGTGGATCATTTTACTTACAATTATTGCCACGTAACGCAAATAATAGTCAGTGTATTATTTAAACAGATTATCCGTAAATAATCAACAGATTCTTTTTATAGACATCTGTCACTTATTGCCAACTAAGACTGTTTTTATACTTACATAAGTAACGAAGTAATTGTTCTAAGTAACGCAGTTAATCGAAATAAGTGCTGCATAAATTCTTGGGTTTTATCTTTTTATTTATGAGTGAACCAACGAAGGTAGGACCAAGGTTGAATAGTAGGAAACTGCGTACAGAATTATTTTATCATCTCTTCTATCCCAGTTATTCTCAGCCTTTTCTTCTTTGTGGTCTGTTTTTGATGTCAAACGATTTTTCAGGCCCAAGTAAGCACAACTAGAAATTCCATGTAACTCTGGGCCCATTTAAAATATTTCACAGGCCCAATTTTGGCCCTGAGGAAGCACGTTGAGAATTACTGTATCCGACAGCGTGTTTATAGTACGTTTCAGAGTTTAATTTGGAAAACAGAAAGATGGAGTTTGCGTTCCTCATAAGCTTTTGCTTGAGATCTGAAGACAACATTCCACAGTTTACAGTAGTCTTTTAACAAGGAATGCCAACCTCTCATTTTTACATCACATTGTTATAGGTACTGAAAATTGATTTTGCATATCATCAGAAAACGAAAACGTGCTCATCACAAAATGAGAAACCAATGCCAACACTAAAACTAGGAGTCAATTCACAGAATTCCTTGATTTGTGTCTGGTGGTATATGAAAAATGTCATCCATTACGAACTATTGGAACATGGAAGGGCCATCACTGTAGATTTTTATTGCCAGTAACTTGATCGGGTAAACGAATCATTATGTTGAAATTGTCCTGCATTGGTACACAGAAAAGACGTTACTCGCTATCATGACAATTTAAAGAGACACTCTGTAGAAGAAACACAAGAGAAAATAAGACCCTTAGGATTGGATCTTCTTTCCTATCCTCCATATTCACCAGATTTAGCCTCTACATGGATCATGCAGAAGCATTGTTGAAAACAGCCTTTCAAAGTTTGTTTTATTCATTTTCATATCCTTTCTGGCCAAACGTAATTACTTTCTGAACACTCTTAACCGCGAAGCAAAGTATTATTGAGATTCTTTACAATAATTTCATTTTGTCACTTATTCTTTACAATAATTTCCTTTTTTGCCACTTATTCTTTACAATAATTTCCTTTTTTGCCACTTATTCTTTACAATAATTTCCTTTTTGTCACTTATTCTTTACAATAATTTCTTTTTTTGCCACTTATTCTTTACAATAATTTCCTTTTTGTCACTTATTCTTTACAATAATTTCCTTTTTGTCACTTATTCTTTACAATAATTTCCTTTTTGTCACTTATTCTTTACAATAATTTCCTTTTTGCCACTTATTCTTTACAATAATTTCCTTTTTGCCACTTATTCTTTACAATAATTTCCTTTTTTGCCACTTATTCTTTACAATAATTTCCTTTTTGTCACTTATTCTTTACAATAATTTCCTTTTTGTCACTTATTCTTTACAATAATTTCCTTTTTGTCACTTATTCTTTACAATAATTTCCTTTTTGCCACTTATTCTTTACAATAATTTCCTTTTTGTCACTTATTCTTTACAATAATTTCCTTTTTGTCACTTATTCTTTACAATAATTTCCTTTTTGTCACTTATTCTTTACAATAATTTCCTTTTTGTCACTTATTCTTTACAATAATTTACTTTTTGCCACTTATTCTTTACAATAATTTACTTTTTGCCACTTATTCTTTACAATAATTTCCTTTTTGTCACTTATTCTTTACAATAATTTCCTTTTTGCCACTTATTCTTTACAATAATTTCCTTTTTGTCACTTATTCTTTACAATAATTTCCTTTTTGCCACTTATTCTTTACAATAATTTCCTTTTTGTCACTTATTCTTTACAATAATTTCCTTTTTGTCACTTATTCTTTACAATAATTTCCTTTTTGTCACTTATTCTTTACAATAATTTCCTTTTTGCCACTTATTCTTTACAATAATTTCCTTTTTGTCACTTATTCTTTACAATAATTTCCTTTTTGTCACTTATTCTTTACAATAATTTCCTTTTTGTCACTTATTCTTTACAATAATTTCCTTTTTGCCACTTATTCTTTACAATAATTTCCTTTTTGTCACTTATTCTTTACAATAATTTCCTTTTTGCCACTTATTCTTTACAATAATTTCCTTTTTGTCACTTATTCTTTACAATAATTTCCTTTTTGTCACTTATTCTTTACAATAATTTCCTTTTTGTCACTTATTCTTTACAATAATTTCCTTTTTGTCACTTATTATTTACAATAATTTCCTTTTTGCCACTTATTCTTTACAATAATTTCCTTTTTTGCCACTTATTCTTTACAATAATTTCCTTTTTGTCACTTATTCTTTACAATAATTTCCTTTTTGCCACTTATTCTTTACAATAATTTCCTTTTTGTCACTTATTCTTTACAATAATTTCCTTTTTGCCACTTATTCTTTACAATAATTTCCTTTTTGTCACTTATTCTTTACAATAATTTCCTTTTTGTCACTTATTCTTTACAATAATTTCCTTTTTGTCACTTATTCTTTACAATAATTTCCTTTTTGCCAAATATTCTTTACAATAATTTCCTTTTTGTCACTTATTCTTTACAATAATTTCCTTTTTGTCACTTATTCTTTACAATAATTTCCTTTTTGTCACTTATTCTTTACAATAATTTCCTTTTTGCCACTTATTCTTTACAATAATTTCCTTTTTGTCACTTATTCTTTACAATAATTTCCTTTTTGCCACTTATTCTTTACAATAATTTCCTTTTTGTCACTTATTCTTTACAATAATTTCCTTTTTGTCACTTATTCTTTACAATAATTTCCTTTTTGTCACTTATTCTTTACAATAATTTCCTTTTTGTCACTTATTCTTTACAATAATTTCCTTTTTGCCACTTATTCTTTACAATAATTTCCTTTTTGTCACTTATTCTTTACAATAATTTCCTTTTTGCCACTTATTCTTTACAATAATTTCCTTTTTTGCCACTTATTCTTTACAATAATTTCCTTTTTGCCACTTATTCTTTACAATAATTTCCTTTTTGTCACTTATTCTTTACAAAATTTCCTTTTTGCCACTTATTCTTTACAATAATTTCCTTTTTGTCACTTATTCTTTACAATAATTTCCTTTTTGTCACTTATTCTTTACAATAATTTCCTTTTTGTCACTTATTCTTTACAATAATTTCCTTTTTGCCACTTATTCTTTACAATAATTTCCTTTTTGTCACTTATTCTTTACAATAATTTCCTTTTTGCCACTTATTCTTTACAATAATTTCCTTTTTTGCCACTTATTCTTTACAATAATTTCCTTTTTGTCACTTATTCTTTACAATAATTTCCTTTTTGCCACTTATTCTTTACAATAATTTCCTTTTTGTCACTTATTCTTTACAATAATTTCCTTTTTGTCACTTATTCTTTACAATAATTTCCTTTTTGTCACTTATTCTTTACAATAATTTCCTTTTTGTCACTTATTCTTTACAATAATTTCCTTTTTTGCCACTTATTATGCATGTTATTCTGCTTTTTAAAGTCTTACCTTTTCAGAATTAGATTACTACAGAATTAGACATTATAATATACATAATTATTATTTTATATTTAAACTATCCGGATTAACCGCGCCTCGCTGATGTGACCTCGATCTTCTGGATTTCCCCTTCTATATTTTGGATAGGAGTCATTTCCTTGTTCAAATTTAAATTTAATTTAAACCAAAGTGAAAAAAAATCATTGCAACCGCCCCACCATCACCACCACCACCGGAGATTCCATTTGATCAAAATGAAATATACTTATCCAAGTACCCTGGGTAATTTAGTTTCAGAATATATATGGTTATCGGTGTCTATCTAAAAAAAAAAAAAACTAGGAGGAGTTCGATAACAAACAAAGTATACGACTTTATATATATAGATAACAATAATTTATAACATCGACGGGCGGGCTAGTGTAACGGATATAGCTGTGTAAAGTGGGACCGCGTGCCGAGTTCCAATTCTGACTGATTATGTTTCGTTTCTTCCTTTGTAAAAGGCATCAACCCCTCTTCCCTCCATCTATGGGTTCAATAACAGGGCAGATTTCGTTTGCAGCTATTGCAGGAGATGAAATCAGCCCTTGCAGATGTCCTGACGAACCAGTTCAAACTTTCACAGCTACGACCCGCAATGCCACTTACACTGAACTGACTCATCCTCATTGCCTTTACATTCCATTGGTAAGGACTAAGTTTCACTCATACAGATACTTCCCTAGAAATTCTGTGGAACGGGCTCCCGTGGGGATGCTTACTGGATTTCTACAATCTTTGCCTCTTCGAGGATCAACAGTTATCTATCGTACATACCCTCATAATATGGAATCCTTGCTCCCTTGCAACATCCCCATTCTGTAAACGTCTACTTTGAGTGCCACTTAGGCATTGTATTGGGGGAACACTAGTGAAAAAATGTATTTGTAGTGCCTCATTTACGCTCTTTAAAAACAATTGATATTGGATGGGATAATACTTCATTTGTTCTCGCGATTGATTAATTATCAAGCGCTTCACTGATTCTATACGTAATGACAGTTAAGACATCAGCAGTGGACCTAGAGGAGCAAAAACAATATTGTTTATCGCTCAGGTATTGTTACTAGTGGGGTGTCTGACATGGTTGAAATAAGAAAATCTGGTCTCTTGAAAGGCTCTCAGCTTTCCATTCAAGATCTGGATAAAGCAAGAACTCTCTTAATTAAATTATTTTTTTATTTGAGTAGACGCTCCTTTTATTTATTAAAAAGTTTATTTATTTCTTTTCGTCTACCGGCTTGAATATTCGACAACATCTTTATAAAAAATATTAGAGCACATATATTTAGTTATTAAAATTTTTAAAATATTCAGGGCGGTAGACAAAAATAAATAAATATACAGTTTACTAAACAAATGGAGCGTCTACTCAAATATGGGGATCCGCTAAAAATAACGCTTAAAGTGATAAAATCTGTCGAATTAATAAATAAAACATCCATCAGTTTTTTTAGAAATTACCTTGTTTATCTTTTAATATGAAACGAGGTAAATGTGAACTTCGCAGAACTTAGGAAAGATTTACTTTTATAAAGCACCATAATCCCTTGCTTGAATGGCAACGCCCTCCATGGCCGAGTTGGCCTAAAGCACGTCGGATCAAAAGAAGGTTACTCTTGCAAATAGGGTTTGTGTCCTGCCAGAAATAGTATATTTTCTTTAATAAGATTTCTCGAATATTCAGGCCAGTAGAGGAAAATAAATAAATATACTGTTCAATGCGGATTAATAAATAAAAAATACTTCTTTATATATATATATATATATATATATATATATATATATATATATATATATATATATATATATATATATATATGTATATATATATATATATATATATATATGGCAGCTTATTTTCATTCTGACAGGTTTGGTTAAATAATTTAGATATATGTCGATTAGTTTTCGTTGTGATCCTTTCAAGTTCGCGGATTCATTTTTGATAGGTTTAGAAAATTCAGTAAGAAAAATACCAAAATATTCTTTCGAATAGTTTTTATTTTTCCAAGTACTTTCAATCTTATCTGAGACCATTTGCAGGGGGTTAAGTTGTCTGTGAGTATGTATATCTGTTTCTGTGAATGTAAAACATTTCAACTCTTCGTATTTTTACTGCTTATGCAGCGTTCTAGATTTCAAAGTTCAAAGTTCACGTGTTCTTTTACTTTTTTTTCAGTGTAAGGGGAGTAACTTTTTCTGTTGTTGTTCATACGTATATAATACTTTTTATTCCATAAGCATTTAAGGACTTTCTTGCCATACTCATAGTTAACTTTATTTATTTTGGGCTTTAACTCACTTCAAGAATTTTTAGTTTTTGCTTGTTATTGTTTGTCTGTAATCTAGATTTATTTTCAACTGATATCCATCTCATCTGTGAGTGTGGGCATGAGTGTTCCTTTAAGTGCTGATGTATTGAGCTATATTCAGCTAAATGCAATATAAGTCTTTTTGTCAGCATTAGTTGAAAATGCGTGTATTAAAAAAAAGGTTACCTGCACAGAAGTAGGATGAGCGATCCGAGTTCGAATTGAGGCCGAGACCATTCCGCTCGCTTTCGCTTAAGAAAGGTGTGAATCCATCTTTCCCCCCTCTTCTATGGATTAAATAGCAGAGTAGTATGAATTCTCTAGCCTTGGTTGACAACCAGTGTAGTAGAAGGATAACTCCGAATTCAAAACTGGTTGGGCGTGAGGCATACAACACCTACCTGTAAAATCTACTTGCCACTCAAGTCGATAGCTTCTAGACCAGAAGCAAATTAATAGAGACATTTCATCTCCGAACAACCAAAAGTATGATAATTTGACGGTCGATGAAGAATAGATCTGCTCTAAACGTTGTGTTAAAAAGCAACAGAAAGGTGATCAAACAGCGTTAAAACTAAAAAGAAATGTGAAAATGAAAATCCTTCATTACATATTCTCTAGACACAGCTATTTCCTGCCTCGTTTGTAGGTTATACCGACTAATATATTCATCGTTTATGGATGTGCTAGCAACATTTTGCGCTTTATGGTCTGGAAAGAAGATCTACACAAGAGGTAGAATCAGGTATTTTCAGAAGTATCCTTCTCGGTATTGAAATCTGACGCCGTCCAGGGAGAAATCTGGGAAGTGAGTAAGGCATTAAGGCCAACAATTTGAAAACGATGAAAGAGGAAAGAATATTAATGAACCCTCAACTTGCTATCGGTCTCTCATGCCTGACCTGGCAGAGTTACCATTTATTTCATTTGATAGAATCTAGCTTGACACTCTTTCAATGACTTTCATTCAAGATTTTCTGCCCTGCGATCGATTGTCTTCATTGCCGACACGTCATCTCTATGGCTTCAAATGGAATTGCGTCGACTAGAGATTATAATAGTCCTATATCACTACTACACAGGCGCATGCTTACAAACCTAAAAAAATTGCTAAGAAAAATTCACAGTTTGTTTCTTGGTTTAAACCGATAATATCTTTAATAATAGGTTTTTAAACAGCAGTTATACATTAATAATACTAATGAATTTTGATTAAACTGTGTAAAAATAGATTGAAAACGTATTCTTAACTTTTCTTGTTGGCACTCAGTGTAAATAAACAACTGCAGATATCTTTCACTGACTGGACAAATCACCCGACGCCGGGTTTCGATTTTCATTTGCATAGGTGTGCACAAAAACTAGCAAATGCCCAATGTACCTTCCCAAGGGAACCGATGATGAAAATAACGTCACGATGAGAATTGAAAACGCAAATACTTTTCCCCATATATTTAGTTATTTATTCAGGGATGGCTGTGGGTTAAGTGACACTTCAGATATGTTCGCTACTACTTATATCTTCTGTCACGACAGATTAAAATGACTTGATCGACCACAGAGAATTTTCCTCTCTCTGGCTCTGTTTAATAGTTTCTCTCTTCTCCCTCTGACTGCGATTCGCTCCTAATACCAACTGACCACCTCTACTTCACGACTTGGCACGTCTTTTCTACATATCCACTGACGGCTTGTCACTTGCCAACGGGTGACTCGAAACTGACTAATTCTGTCACCGTACATATATAAGCTTTTATCGGAATTCCCAAACTTCCGGAGAAGTGGCCCTTAATTCCGAAAATTTTCATTCATTTTTTCAATTTCCGGTGGTGACTGATTCGAGTGTCTTATTTTAAGCCTCTATTCTCTATGCAGTCATAAAATTCAATCGAGATAAAGTCATTTAGGATTCTTTTGCCTCGGTGTGTGTGTACTAAGCCAATTCAAACGGGCAGGATTATTCTGACATAAGAAAAGCGTGTCTAGATGTAATGAGTATAAATATGGTTCACAACTTTCTGGCCATTGTCAGGTTTAGGGGAAAAATTAGAATTTATTCGTTTTTTTCCCTTTTTATGTGTGATTGGTTGATTTAGTTTTTAAAAACTTATCAGCACTTTGTCGATTATTTCAAGCCGAAAGATAGTTTGGACGGTAAAATAAATTTTTTTTTTAAAGAGTGAATATTGCATTAACAATTTTTTGATAATAACAGTGGTTTTCCTAGTACAAGTTTTACTATTTAACCTATAGCTGGAGGAGAGTAGATAGATTCATACCTTTCCCATTGATATTTGTGCATAAGTGAATTTAATGCACTCGAGGTTGAATTCGGCTCTACGAGTTCTTATTCTAAGCCGTTAACACAACCGCACATCTTTTTATGCACGAAGCAACGTACAAATGTATTCTTTTTTACAACTTTATTTATTAATTATCTAAAATGATTACATCTAAAATCTTAGTTCCCAAACAGAAGAAATTCTTTAGCTTGTGGTTTCTGAACACTTAATTTTTAATTCTGTATAGTAGACGCGTATTGTTTACATCATTATTAACGAGTATATTCTATACGCGGGTGATCATGCCTCTCTACTACTTCCTGTTTTTTGCTTCTCTAAGTAACGTTTGACCTTTTGTCTTTGTCACAATCTTACTGTAGGTATTTTTGGAAGACCCCCATCATGTATCTCAGAAGGTCATCTGCTCTGTGTCATTTTAAGTACTGCTGCCAAATTTAAAATAATTTAAATTTAAAATATGTGTGTAACTTCTAACGTTGTGATTTATAATGGCTAGAAGTATGGCCGAAATCGCTAGATCTCAGACATCTCTTGTGCATGAAAAGTTAACTACAATAATCCTTATCTACAATATTCAATCATATTTTTGGCATAAAAGCATATGCTTAAAACAAGAAATCATTTTTATATATGAATAAAGCTTCTTCATACAATTATTTTGTAAATTCAATTCTCTCTTAGGGGGAGACAAATTATGACAAAGTGGAAAAAGTTGCCGAGTGACGCGTTTCGTCCTTTAGGGCATCATCGGACTTAAAATTATGTTTACCTTCATGCGGACGAAAAAAAAAATTAAAATTCCCAGTGTCCCCTCTCTTTCGTCAAATGATTTTTTCCCTTTTCGTCATAGTTTTTTTCCCCCTAAAACTTTTCTTAGTTCTTGGTATATAAAAGAAATTATATACCGTTTTTATAAGTTCTATCTTACAAGATGGAGACGATATTTTCTTTTATTTCAGTCAATTATTTTTAAAATACTTTGCCCCTTCAGGATACATTCGATCCCATTCCATCGCCAATTCCTTTTCCTTCTTATCTGTGAATTGCCATGATTTTCTTGGGAAAATAACAGATTCCTATTGACTTCTCTACGGTTTTAAATATAATAGTATTTGTCGTAGACTATTTTTCACCCAAGGCCGGAAATACAAATCTATCCTGCTATTTAAACTTTAGGTGGGACGGGAAGAGCTGGATTCGTGTCTTTTCCAGGATATATGTGCGTCAGTAAATGTAAAAGACGAAGCTGAAATTTGAACTCGGCTCGTCGATTTCTCGTTCCACGTCGATAACCGCCCCACTACCCTCAATTCTCACGGACCATGAGATAGGTGTCAGAGGGTTAAATCCCTGCTCCAACTGGGCTCTTAATCACGTTGACGACAGGCTTTGTGCCATGAGGGGTTCTTCATGGCATCTCTTGGGCCAGATGGAATTACTTGTCAGCGCCTAGTCTAACATTGCTTGTTTTAATGAACGTTTCTTTTTTAGAAAATTGCAAAAAAAAATGTTTATTTCAAACACCTGCTGTAATGGAAATTTAAGAAATAGGCTCGTTCTTTACAGAAAGCGCAATTGTTATTGCCTTGTGTCAGTCTTGGCTAATCTGTCTTGAGCCACAGACTCGTGTGTATCTCTCGATACAGGAGCCATGAAAATTGCATACAAAGATTCGCTTATCGCAGACATGCAGTTGATCGTATAAATATGATGGGAATATTTGCAAGCAAGAGATACTGTTGCTTGGACAGGCATCAGGGGAAGGGAAGGGCGCCACTCAACTGGGAATAAGCCGACTCTTAGACGAAAAGAAATGGTATTTATTTATTTACTTCGATTTCTGTTTGTGCTATTTTTCATTTTCTTTTGTTCTGTTTTTGTTTTTCATTCTTTTTGTGAGGGTGAATGAATTCGTCTTTTAGGAATAATTCTTCCATCTTTCCATTTTTACAAAAAAAAAAATATATTAATTTTATTTCGGGCTTTTTCTTTTTTTTTTACTTTTCTTTTATATTTTTAGTTTTGTTTTGAGAGTTTACTTTTTAATTCATTATTCGCTCTTTTTTATTTTGTTTTAATTCTTCTTTTCGTAACTGTTTTGCTCACGAATATATCGTTCTATACTCTCTTTCCTTGAATTATTTGATTTTCTTTTTTTCTTCTTCTTAATTTCGTTCCATTCCACCTTTTTCTTGGTAAATCGTCTTGCACATAGAATTATTTTTTGTCTCCAATCCAATCTCCTTTTCATTCCTTCTTAGGTTTTCTCTTGCAGATCATTTATTTCTTCATTATAATTCATTCTTTCTTTCTTTTTTATTTCTTACATTTTAGCCGACCTTTCTTTTTTTTAAATTTTTATTCCCTATAATTCTTTCTTTCTTTTATTTTTAGCCGCCATTTTTGTTTTATTTTTATTCCTTATAATTCTTTCTTTCTTTCATTCATTTTTAGCTACCATTACCTGTCTTGTTTTTATTTTATTTTTCCTTTTTTTCTTTTTAGCCATAATTTTTTGGCTTTTTTACTTTCTATTTTCTATTCATTTTTCTTTCTTTCTTTCTTTCTTTCTTTCTTTCTTTCTTTCTTTCTTTCTTTCATTCTTTCTTTCTTTCTTTCTTTCTTTCTTTCAGTTTCCTTGTATTCTTCCTCTTAAATCTGCCTTTCTTTATTTTTTACTGCTTTTATTCATACATTTTCTTTCTTTGCTTTTTCTTTCTTTCTTCACATCGTTAATCCTCATCAATGTTTTTCCTCTGCAACTCATTTTCCCATCTCACATTCATTCTTTAATTTCTCCGTCAGTATTAATTTTCTTTATCTTCCTGTTCACGCCAGCGAGTAACAAGATGCTGCCACAGTTCTCTCCCTTGAGAACACATACTTGAGATATGCATTCATTTTTCCAAATCATCCGTCCCGACACGAATTCCCACTTCAGTATCTGTCGTATCTTTACTTAGCTAAGTTTGGCACAAGAACAAGATAGAAGGACACAAAGTGAAGATTGCACTCGTTAAACAATGCTAGGCGTCGTAAGTAGATATTTGTTAAGCCTAGCTGAGTTTTTTATATTAAAGTTCCACAATACAAGGCTCGAGAGCCACTTAAGTCTTACTGTTAAAATGGTTATGAAGAATGACGTGTGTGATATGAATAAAAGAGAAGGTTGTAGGAAATAAATATTATGAGGATAGATGACGATTGGCCTATGACACGAAGAGGTTAAGATAGTAGGGAAGTATCCATACGAAATTCTGTCCCACAAGTGCAACCTTCTCCATACATTTTTCAATATGGTTTCAATGGGGGTGATTCGTTAATCAGACACGGATTAATCGCAATAGGCGCCTCAAAAGATGTTCGAAATCGCCACATCAGTAGGACACAATAGTAGAGCGCTAATGGTTATTTATAAGCTAAGCCTGGTCGATCGGATTCAATAATGAAATATGCACACTGAAAATTGCAGTCAGTTCAAAAGTAACAGTCAAAGTAGCTATTTTATGAGTTGACATTAAACTTAACTAAATTTGACGCTAGAAACACTGGGGATCGAACTCACTAACCTAGCAATGGTTAATGAAGATTTTCATAAACGGCACTTTAAAAAAAAAATTTTCTTTAACCTGGAACAGTGTTAAAATAAATGAAACTCGAACTCACTTCGTTATAAAATTGTCAAGGAAAATAGTTCGCTATTTGCTTTTTATGGAGATTAAGATCAACTGGTAAGAGACCAAAGAGCTGAGCGCTCAACGAACACCGAATTAGGTGAAAACAACCTTCCACATATGATATTACTATACAACAAGTGTCTTTGTCAATTTTTATTTAGTAATCGTAGCCTAGTCTAAAATCTCAGCAAATGAAGACTATATTGCTATACTTTTTACTCCAAAATTTGACGTTAAAATCTACTTATATCCTATAGGATTCAAGCAGATTTCGACGTCAAATTTTGGAGTAAAAATAGATCTTATGCTACGAAAAAATACGGTAGTTTTGCTGACTCTTCTGAGACTGTTAAGTCTTCATTTGCTGATATTTTAGACTAAGCTACGATTACTACGATTATAGACTAGATTTTACACTAGGCTACGATTATAGACTAGATTTTAGACTAGGCAACTATTAATACGATTATATTATATAAGCCTATCGCCAGGTTCACTCTTCTCCCAGGTCTTTTGATCAGGAGCAGAGATTTATCCGTTGTTTCCTGTTTAGGATTGGGTTTCCGGTTCCTTCTAAAGACTTTTCATTCTCTTTCTCCCGGTAGCTTCTTGTGTCTTAGTGGCATTATCGCCTTGCTTTTGGGTGAATTGGTTAAAAACATATGAATAATATATATTTTTCTACTACATCAAGCGTTATTTTGTGATTTCTGATATTTGAGAAGAAGACCTGTTTTTTGTTAACAGTATGATTTATGTCTACGTGATTCCACCTTCGAGATAAAGGAAACATGTAGGGGTCCGAACCTACGTCCCCCTTTCTCGGAGATACCATCGTCTGATCCAATGTGATTTTAGCCGCTCGACCACAGAGACCGTCACAGGCAGTTCTTCAAAAAGGTAATTGAAGAATTTCCCTTTGTAATAATGCAAATCCTCCCGTTCAGTACCCGAAAGTTCGCACCTGTTCATTCATTTCTTATCCAAAACGTAATTTCTCAGAAATCAAGGATTATTTTCTACTACTCTATATATCTATTTGTCTCTGTCTGTCTCCCCACATCTGTCTCTCACTATATATATATATGTATATATATATATATATATATATATATATATATATATATATATATATATATATATATATATATATAAACATGCTAAATATTCGCGGCCTGACGATTGCGCCTAGCATGAAACAGCCTGTCACCTCTGAGTCTTGACTTCAATGTTCACTTTTATATTTATGTTTACATACGCTCTATCTCTGATATTGAGCACTTTATCCCATAATATTTCTTCATATATATATATATATATATATATATATATATATATATATATATATATATATATATATATATATACGCAAATCATTCATACGAAAAGCAGATAATGAAGTTAATGATATGGCAAGAATCACTCACGCAAACAATTTTTAATAATAAAATACATCAACCTCGTATCCGTTAATGAATGGTATGATCCTTGTTTGTAAATTCCGGTTTTATCAGGTCTTTTTCTTTACTACTAGCTTAGCTTTCAATCGTTACATATGATCGTCTTCAGTTAGGGGAATTTTGTAAGTTTTTACATCCAGGTAATAACAGGACATCGAAAGGTAAAGTGTAATCCGAAAGAGGTGTTTTTTAGAAATGTGATATTGTTAACTGTAAGAATACTTTCGGAGCGTGCAGTCACGACGCTGAGATTGAATTCTTTTTAAATTTTAAAATTTTGCGTTCTTGTGCTAATATAGTAATATGAGATTTTTTTTTGTAAAAGTCGGCTTCTTTAGTAAAGGTGGCATGAACTAAATTGCTCAATAACTAGAGTAATGTCACAGTTATTATCAGGAATTCGCACGTCGGATCGGTTATTTTAATATCAAATATCACATACTTTATATATATATATATATATATATTGCTGATTCTTTGGATCTTATCAAGGAGATCAATAAATAGCAGGGTCACCGGACCATATGTGGCTGCAATATTCTAAGTATAAACGAATGTTAGACTCATAGATATGATTAAGATACATTCTGCTGACACACCAATAGATTTAATATAATCTTTCCACTTCATGTGGAACGAATCCCTTTTCTGGAAGTTATCTCTCTCTCTCTCTCTCTCTCTCTCTCTCTGTCTCTCTCTCTCTGTATATATATATATATGTCTTAAATAAAGATGTTAAAAAATTAAACTTTCAAACACACTGGTTGTATATTAATATTTTTGTTTTATTATTTAAATTATGTTCATCGACTAGTTTCGGCCAGCATGGTAATCATCAGGAGAAAAATTCCTGCTTGTTAGTAGCAGTGAAATACGGGGGTGAATGACTGTCTCTGAAGAAGATTAACTCTGCTTAGAGTTTTCATAGGTGTTTTTATCGTTAATTTCTTATCAGTCCTTGTATTATATATATATATATATATATATATATATATATATATATATATATATATATATATATATATATATATATATGTATATAGAACACAAATACACATCAAGTGCTCCAGACCAGGTGCAATCTTCAGCTGAGCGCCGTGCTTCGGCAAGGTTTCGGCAAATTAATCTCAGTACCTTTCCACACGGTGGGCCTGCAACAGCTGGATGATGTTACGTTGTAATCGGTCTATGTTAATTACGTGCGACTCGATTAGAATTTTTGGGTAATCCATACACTTCCTTCCACCGCTTTTTCACCACAAGTCTTTATCACCTTCTCCGGCTTTGGGATTCCAGGACACTTGAGGAATCTCTTTAAAGAGGGAGCAGGAAATCCTCTAAAGCCAACCTCAAATGGTACCAGAGTGCAGCTATATCCTCTCTCACGGACTTCAGCCACCAGTTCCTCATACCGACGCAACTTTCTTTCATGCGCCTCCTAAATCCCTTCTTCCTATGCTACTGTCAGTTCGCCAAGCAACAGATGTTGCTTCTCGAAATCAATTAAGACCAGATCTGGTCTCAGACCAGACACAACGATCTCCACTGGCAGTGTAGCATCCACCAGCACTCTCCACTTCCTTGAGTTTTCCGACCTGGTCTTCTGCCTTGTGACAGTCGCACCTTGCTTCAGGAAGGTTACCCTTCGCAGGTCCAACGAGGGTATGCTAGCACTTCTTACAGCCGCTGCCACGACCTCCAGCACCAAGTTATGTCTGAAGCTGTACCAGCCATCCTGAAGCGCCCTCGGACAGGCTGACAGCATGTGGCGCAGGTTTCCATAAGCACCACACAATCGGCAGGAGGGTGACTCCTGCACTCCCCATCTTTTCAAATTTGCCGGTGATGCTGCCACGTCATATATCACCTGTATGAGGAACTTCAGATGTCATGCACCTAGACGCCACCAATCAGACCAACTGATCTGAACACCCTCAATAGCCTCCCAGTTCAGCCATCGGCCCTGCTGAGCCTGCTGGACAGTCCGCACTAACCGTCTCTCCTCTTCGAGCTTTCGAACCCCTGCTCTTGTAACTTGCGTCGCTCCTGTCTGACCAGAATCTCTCCCTCTCACCTAGACCAAATCCAGCACGTCCCTTCCTTATAACACCCTGAACTTCTGCTTGCTTGACCATCACTTCCACGGCTGACATTACGTCTGACACTCTCCACTTTCTTTCTGTCTTCACCTCTGACACATTCTTCCGGATTACAGCATCCCTCGACTCACACAGCATAGACTGCAATTTCACCTTCGCCACCTTATATTCCCCCACCAAAGAAGTAAGAGGTAACTGAAGGCCCCCTGAGCTGCCATCCAAAGCGACCGGTGACAGAATCATTGCAACACCAAACCACTTCCTTATGCACTTACTAATTTTCCTCTCAATTATTTCAACTCTAGACAGTGCCACCTCGTATATAGTCAGAGGCCACATTAATCTAGGAATCAATCCAAAATGCATACACCACACCTTAAATTTTCCGGGAAGCCCACATTCATCTAATCTTCGCAGGCCCACCTCCGCTTGTTGCTGGATTTCGATCCCACGGTGACGATCTGTCACAGGGAAGTTATACCACCTCCCCAGACTCTTTACACCTTGCTCCCGCATTGTTGGTAGCTTTTCACCTGCCATGGAAAACACTTCATGTATGACCGACCCTCTCTTCATAGACAGAGACCTGCTTTTCTTTGGTTTGAAGGCCATCTGACTCCATTCTACCAACTCTGCAAGTCTATCCAGAACCAACTGAGCTACTTTCCTATCATCTTGGATTATCGTCAAATCATCCATAAATGCTCTGATTTTGACCTCATTCTGCAGAAAGTGGCACTCTGGTGTCAGACCTCTCAAGATCACCTCCATCACCATCACAAACAGTACTGGAGAGATGGCACATCCCATAGCAATTCCCCTTTGCAGCTCCACATACCTTGTAGTCTACTTCATCGTAGAAAAACGCAGAACGAACCGATTGAAGTACACAGCCAGACAACCCCTGAGTCTCTGCGGAACGTAGAAGAACTCCAACGCCAACTGTATATATATATATATATATATATATATATATATATATGTATGTGTGTGTGTGTATGTGTGTGTATGTGTGTGTGTGTGTGTGTGTATAATCTATGGTTATCCACAGACTGACTGTTTCGCTGTATCATAGCTCATCATTGTGGCTAGACATCTGATCGGTTCAGGTCAGGACCGAAACCCAACCGATTTGGTCGGAGATTCTAACCACTAGGCCCAACAGAGAGAAAGGCGAAGTTTTGCGTATTCATTTTTTCATAAAAACACCAGTCCCTCAGAGCACTTGATCATTAGGAGAGTCTTACTTTATCAGCAGTAGGCCTACCTAATGCAGTTAGCTTGAATTTGTCCTTTATAGCAATAGTCGCTCGCGATGTTTCTATTAACAATCCATTTAAGACTTTAATGTAGAACTAGCAGTATAACACGTCTACATACCGGGAGCAGTTTAATTTTAAAGTGACCCCACCGAAAATCAATATTAGCAACAACAATTGGGTGCAACTGAGGCACATCCCCAAATTGGGGGGGGATTGAATAGGGGATGACCCTGAAAAGGAGCGTTTTTTCTGTTCTCAATCTTGTTTCAGCCTCACGCGCAGCAGCAGTTGAAGAGGCGTTTCTCCTCAGTCGTTGAGTCCTTTGTGCAACAGTTTCAGCCTCACGCGCAGAAGCGTTCAGGTATGCTCTTCTGGAAAGCCAATGGCTACGTTGATTTTCAGACTCAGTGTCTCTGATTGAAGCATTCTGTGAGGCATTTCGAGACAGGCGAACTGAACATTCTAAAGACGATTCGTTATCCCTTATACGCATGGGGGACCTGGCGGCAACTCTTTTGCAACCGAGGCAAGTTCTTTCCTTTGGTGGTATGTCATAGGCAAGTATGAATTGTCAAATGGAATGCATGGCCAAATACCAGAAGAGAACGCTTAAAAGCTACACGAATAACTTTAGGAAAGGTTTGAAAAATAAATGTTGAATAATAAAAAAGCAAACCTACTTATTACTTTGGTTAATGCAATGCAAAAACTGGCAGGACAATAAAAACATTTAAATTGGGAACGGCTATAAACGACAATGAAACCAACGTCTTAAAACTGTAGTAGTAGACATTGTGCAATGGAAAAGGTAACCTCACTTGAGAGAGATTGTATGCTTGGCCAAGAGAAGGGGAATGTGTAAGCAGTGCTGGACGTACAGAAGTAGAAGCGGAATTGCGGAATTACGTGGTATCAATAAGCTTAGGACCGTCTAGACAACCTGCATAAGACACCGACATTTGATTGTACGTGTAAAGGAGCTTCGTGCAGCCAATGGGAAACTCGAACAGGTGTCGTGTTCCGTAGTCATGCGCATGCGCGTGCATCAGCACGTGTGTCAGCGCGTTGCACATCGCGTGTTGCTGGGCCACACGTACACGTGTTGCTGCACGCGCTAATTATCAATGTCAGCAGCAACCGATGGGAACCGTGTGGTGGTGTGAATCACGTCCACGCAGCATGAGTTAGGATTGGAAGTTTATGTGTGAAAAAGTAAAGTAAATTTTGCTTTTGATTATTGTGCAAAGTGTAAAAAATCAGTTTTTTTGGTAGTCCACCTTCAAGGTTGTAATTTTTTCCAGACAATTTGAACTCAAAACCGGCACTGAAGAATCATGTATCAAAAAAAAAAAATTCATTTTGAGAATTATAGATATATAGATTACATTTTCAGGTTCTCTTCACAGATATGTTAATTAATTATAACTCATTACAATTATAACAATAATTATCATTTATAATTATATTAATTATAATATTAATAATCATTATTTATAATTTATATAATTAATATAATTAATTGTATAAATTTAACTGTATAATAATAAATAATATTGTATATTAAACTATTTATTTTTATTAAAGTTTTTATGAAAGATATATATCCAAGAACAGATAGTAAATAGTAAAACATTGCTGAGAGTTATAATGGACAGGAAGTAGTGGAGAGCCATTGTCGCCAACAATTTGGATTCAAAACTGGCACTGAAGAATTATCTATCAAACAAAAAAAATATCGAAGTCGGATGAAAACTGTGGAAATGCATAAACAACACACACACACACACACACACACACACACGCACACACACATTTTGCGAATTATAGATGTAGCTGAATGAAACAACTGAATGTAGAAGGAAGATTTTTCTATGTCGCTTGACCAGGTCTTCATGAGGGTCTCGTGGGAACAAAATAAGAAGTAAAAGCGTGATTAAATAGTTTAAGAAATCGAGTATCAGTAACGCAATGCATGGAACCAAGGATGACAATCTCTTGGATGATAATATTGCACCCAGCAATGAAATGTCTAATTCCTTTCGAAGTCATTGCAAAGGTAGTGAATATCTCGTAGGTTTTGAACCGAACTAAATGATACGAAAACTTCTTTTGATTTACGGCTGTAAATTCGATAATAATATTCTTACTCATAACATTGCCTTCAGAATAAGGGTATGTCATAAACACCAGTGTGTCTTATATTCTGAAAAAATACGCTAAAACCAGTGCGCTGTGGATAAGTGTCTGACAAAATGCATTATTGATAAGGACTTACTTGCACTCACTCAGTCAGTTATATGCCATGCAAGATACACGCTTAGGCGATCATGTACCTTTCGATATATGACAGACGAGGCAGATTTTTCAATCGGTTAAGGCACGTCAGTCTATATGACGGTTCCGTATAGGATACAGGTTCGATTCCTGTCGGAGTACGCATATTTTCTATGAAAATTTCTCGGACATTCAGGCCGGTAAATGTCGTTAATACTGTTTATTATAAAACAGAGCATTTACTTAAATATTTGTATCTCAAAAATAAAGTATAAGCATAAAAAATGTCTTTAAAATATATAAATATATATATATATGCTAAATATGGATATATAAGCACATTTTTGTAATATATATACACCCATATAATATATATATATATATATATATATATATATATATATATATGAGAGAGAGAGAGAGAGAGAGGGGGGTCTGCGTGAACCAAGGATAGATAGATGAAAATGGCCATATATTACGAGGTGTTATTGAAAAGTGTACAGTCCAACATACTTCCCAAATCACGAATATATACTGGGTAATCTAGTTTTATATATTAAAATATGTATATGTAGGCACATTCTGTAGAATGCATATATACATAGATGCATATATATATATATATATATATATATATATATATATATATATATATATATATATATATATAACGATTTTACTCGATTTACTTCAATAATTTACTTTGTATTGAAATTCATCAATATCATTTTTGTGTCGACATTGTTGTCCGCTGCGAAGGCAAATGAATAAATAAAATGCTGCCAAATGAAATTATTTCATTTGCACGCAGAATAGTTCCACTCGGCGGCATGTTCCGATTTCCACTGAGTTCTTTTTCTTCCCCTCATTCACCGCATTCAATGGCCTGCTCGCTTTGAGAACGCATTTAGAGGATTTGTTATTTCATTACGCAAGCGATATATAATGTCTGTCTTATTACGTGAATTAATTTGTCTCGCTGATTGAGCGTAATTTTATAATGACACTCGAACCCGTCTCGCTTGTTTTCTCATCAGTAGCACGCAGTTTACTGATCGATCAGATCAATATGGATACCTGCATACATGTCCCCGTCTCCATACCATTCAAGGATGGGTATGGCAAAAGTATTATTTTTTTGGTGGTTACTGGTCAGGTAAAATATTCTTGAACTACACATCCATCTGCGCATGCGCGTACATTTGTGTGTGTGTGTGTGTGTGTGTGTGTGTGTGTGTGTGTGTGCGCGCGCGTGATGAGGTATTAATGAGTATATAATTTGTATGTTGGTCATAAAACTACTTCCCTATCCGGTGGATTGACTATTTGTCTGGTCAAAGCTTCAGCTGTGCTCACCTTGAAGTACTTATAAAACCAACACGGAAAGGAAAAGATATGCCAAAAGCGTTGCTTGTATTTAGGAAAGGAAAGGGACGGGAAAAGAAAGAAAGCAAGAAATAGAGAAAGAAGGAAAGAAAGAATGAATGAATGAATTGCGTCTGCAACAAGGAGTTGTCAGCCATCTTAGCAACGGATGTGATTAGAAATGAGTAAGCAGACATTATATATATATATATATATATATATATATATATATATATATATATATATATATATATATATATAAGTTTGATTAAAAAGAACCGACAAGGTCTGTCTGTCTGTTTCATTTTTTATTGTATTTTTCCTATTTTCTGATATGTATTAAGCTCGACGTTGTGGTTAAGCTTCCCAAAGAATACCAGGACGCAGACAAAGGAATTCTGGCTACAACAGTCATAACATCGGTTCTTCATAATGACTGCGAAAGTCGAAAGTACTTGGACAAAAATAAAATAAAAATATAAACTTGTCGGTTTGGATGAATATTTGCTGCCGAAATATACCTTATTTACACGCACACACACACACCACGCGCGCGCGCGCGCACACACACACACATATATATATATATATATATATATGCATAAAAGTCAGAATATAATAGGGAACATGCCAAAATAAGACAGGATATTACCATTCTGTTTAATCCTTAGTTCCTTAGTCATACAAGTACGTTACGCCCGGACAGTATCTTATAGATAATAGACTATTTTATTTTGATCGTTAAGAAAATCGGTAAAGGCAAATCAGAGTCGCTGTTTGGTTTCAGTAAGAAAAAACAACATAGAACAAATAAAAGAAAGCCGGAAATAAATAAAATGAGAACTAGAGGAGAGGCGATAACACTCGTAAGTTTAACGTTTGCTTCAGTGAAATAGTAAACCTTGGATATTTGAATCTTTTCATTTGTACAACCGTACTTCTTTAAATAAACTCATGCATTCATATTTATGGTTGCTAATGTAATATTTTCGTTAAAGTTGTTAAGCACAAATATTTAACAATGCAACTTAGGAATTTCCATTGGGTAATTTATAGTTGTGGAACTAGCAAGGAGCTTATTCAATCGTTAACTAAATAATTAAAATTCATAAAATAATTCAAATAGCAAAAGCGTTAAATCTGAAAGAGAGAGCTGAAATTTCTAGGATACATAATAAGGACTGAAGGCTGGAGAATTTAACACTTACAAAAGATATTAAAGGCAAGTGAAGCAAGAGGAAACAGCGAGCAACCTACTTAATTAGCTTGTGTAAATGGATAGCAGAACATGAACAATGAGGGATGGTAATGAGTCAGAAGATTAAGAAAAGATAGGAAGTTGTAAAGAGCCACTATGAATCTGCAAATGAAAGAGAAACACACACACACACACATATACACACACACATACACAAACACACACACACACATATATATATGTATATATATATATTAAAGTTCTCAGAATACATCCGCAGAGAAAACAAATTGAATAAAATAGACAACAGGAAAATATTATTCTTTGCTGACGCATTTATCGTCCATCACTTACCATAATAAAGTCGAATGACAAAAGGCGTCGGCAAGGACTAAATACTATTTTATGTTTGTCTATTTTATCCATATATATATATATATATATATATATATATATATATATATATATATATACAAATGTAAAAGAACGAAGCGTAAGATTTCAGCATTCAAAACATTAATTTAGAACAGAGCTCAATACTGAAGTAGAGCCGTTAATGTAACACTGCATAATATATATATATATATATATATATATATATATATATATATATATATATATATATATGTATATATATATATGTATATATATATATATATATATATATATATATATGTATATATATATATATATATATGTATATATATATATATATATATATTGAGGAAGACAGTTTTAGACAGATACATTTTTTGTATGTGAATTTCAGGACATGGAACATCAGAATACTGATTATATGTGACGGGTTAGAAATTATAAAGCAAGAAATGAATGAATTAAATGTTAATAATTTATGTGTATGCGCAACTGGCTGGGTAAACAATGGTTATTTCGTCAGTGACTGATGCGTAGATCTTATATTAGACCAAAAGGCATGAATAAATGTGTTCTGGGATATTATAAACTATTTGATACAATTCTTGTCGTTAAACTGAAAAGGAAGCTTTTTTAATATATCCCTAGTTGCGCATGCATTAATTGAAAAGTTTTATTTTATGCAAGACAACGCCAAGATTCAATGCAAATCGCAATAAATTACAATTGTTATAGTCGACCTGAATGCCAAAGTAGTGACAGAGATTGGGAAATAGTTGGGAAATTCGGACTAGGAACTCGTAATGAACACGTAGAAAAATGGTTCCAGTAGTGCGTAGCTAGCGATCAGGTAACAGACAACACCTGCTTTCAAGAACACCCACGATGTTTATGGATATGCAGAGGCACAGGATGAGAAATGAGGAACCATATCAAGTATAAACCGCTCAATAAGCGATTCAGAAGTGTCTTTTTTCACTATAAAACATACCCAAGTGCCAACTGCAGGAGTGACACCCTTTCAATGATATGCAACCTTAGAGTGGAACTACGGAAATTGAAGAGGTCCAAGGCAGCACTCAAGCTGCAATACAGCAGTCTCCTGAATGACCCAAATTTGAAGGTGAAATATAAGGAGCGTGTTAAAAGCAAATACAATAAACTAAATGAGATTGGAAATTGAAAGTGGGGAACATTAAGAGAATCTTAAATAACATCATCAAACAATATTTTCCCACAGAAAACTAGACAAGGAAAAAAGTAATGGATGAAATGAAATTCTGAGGATGATGAAACGGAGGCAGCAAACAATGCTGAGGTATGGCATAGAATATAGAATATTGCAAAATAAATTAGTAACAAATGTAAGCAAGCAAAATTGGAATAGCTCATCGAAAAATGTCCAGAAATAGAAAGAATTAACATCAGAGATAAGGCAGATATACAAAAAAACAAAAACATGAATAAATAACAGGAAAAAAGACGTGTTCGTCAATCGGATACTTAAAATGCACAGAGGGAGCAGTGATAATATAGAAAGAAGAATAGTTTAAAAATGGAACGAATACATCGGAAACTCTTCCATAATAAGAGAGTAAAACCGCAATACACGGAAATATTGAAAGACCAGAAATATTAAAATCGGAAGGGAAGTCAGCACTGGCCAAATTGAACAGAAAAAAAGCAGCAGGACTAGATGGAATGTTTTAGATGATTTCGGTATTGACAAAATTACGGACATAATAAATATACGACAGTGGTGATATACCGGAAGGCCTAAGTAGATACGTTTTTATAACGCCGCCTAAGAAGCCAGGTGCAAACGAACATGAACTTCATCGAACAATCAGCCTAACGAGCCACATAACAAAACTTATCATCCGAAATCTGACGAATAGAGCGCGTAGAAGAATCAGTCTAGAAATAGAGCAAGAACAGTGCGGCTTCGTTAAAAATACTGGAACAAGGAATATAATTTTTATGCTCAGAATGATATCAGAAAGAGCAACACGGAAGGAAATATACCTGTTTTTTAGATTATGCAAAAACGATTGATAAAGTATGCCACAAAGAACTGTTTGATCATTTGAGATGGATATTAGAAAAATCCAGAACGTATATTGGGAGCAAACCGCCTGCATACGGACAGAAAACGAAGTCAATAAATACACAAAAATAGAAATGGGCGTGAGACAAGGACGTGTCTTTTCACCAGATTTATTCAAACTAGAGTGAAGCGTTCCTGAAAGAATTAGCAGTCATAACAGGATTCATTATCGACGACGACAATCTTAAGATATGGAGATGACAAAGTGTTGATAGCAGACACACAAAAGAAACTGCAGGAATTACAAGGGAAAGTAATAAAGGAAAGCGAGAAGAAAGGACCACACATTAATTATAAGAAGACAGAATGTATGGTTATTAGGAAAAGGAGAAACCCAAGACGCGTACTACGAATTGAAGACAAGAATATCAAGCAAGAACGAAAATTTAGATATCTGAATAGCGTTTTAACAGAGGGTGAAAAATGCGATACCGAAATCCGAAGGCGCATTGATACAGCGAAAGAGGCCTTCTAAAAGCTAAGCAAAGTATTAAGAAACAAGAAAATTTATGATATTTACCAAACAAAGAAAAGAGTACTGAACTATTATGTAATATCGCTCTTCTTGTTTGGCAGTTAATACTGAACAATCTTTTCACAGATGAAGAAGAAACTTGAGGGAACAGAAATGTGGCACTACAGAACGATGCTGAGAATAGCATGAACCGTACATGTGGAAAATGAGGAAGTTTTATGAAAAATGGAAACAAAACACACTTATACTTAAAATCAGAAACAGACATTTGAAATTTCTAGGGCACAAAATAAAGAAAAAGGGCTTAGAAAATTTGACACTCACATGACATATTGAAGGCAAGAGGGACAGAGGAAAACACCTCATAATAGGAGAGATAGTAGATAGTAGCAACAAATAACAAGAAATTATGAAGAAACATGACATATAGAAGAAGAACGATGTAGAGAGTGGTGTGACGTTAGCTTTTCGGTTAAAAGTATGTAAAATGGGATGTTCGAACCGAGGTCAAATGATGGCGTAAGTAGATTATGATTCCTTTGCTTGAATCCATTCCTCCCAATGGTTCAGATCAGGAATTGTTTCCCCTTGCGACTGGGATCCTGTAACCGGGTACAACCGCTCTCATATCACTTGAAGTAAGATGGTCACTGAGAGTTAGCACCTATTTTCCCGTAAAATGACACATTCGCCGTAAGATACTTTGAATTTGAATATCGAAATGATATTTACCAAAGACAGCCCATTAATTTAAACCAGCACACGTGTCATGTCACACACACACACACACACACACACACACACACACACACACACACACACACACACACACACACACACACACACACACACACATTCCTTTCAACGTTATTATTAGTGGATACTCGTATTTGAGTAGACGCTCCATTTATATATTAAACAGTATATTAAACTGTGTGCAGATATGAAAAATATATTGTTAAGAGATACAAATGATAGGAAGTTGTGGAGAATCATGAACTTGTGCGAATGTCATAACAGGGATAGTAAAAGGAATACATTGCCAAAAGATAGAAATGATAGGAACTGTGGAACATTATGAACGTCCACGTCCTGAATGGATATGGCAAAAAGAAGAAGACTTAGATTGAGATATTGAAACCTTTTCTGAATGAATGTATTGGAAGTTGTGGAGAGTCGCTGTCGCCTACGTCCTGAAGGGATAAGGTACATAACAGGAAAGGTAGAATATGCCATTTTTTAAAAGATCAAGCTCCGAATTATTTCGTTTTGAATTCTCAAAAGGAATTCATTTGTCATCATCAGTGACTGTATTCTCTAAAGATTATATTATTAATATAATTGTCTTTAACTGATGTTCATATTCGTACGTTCTAATAAAACTCATTTTCCTAGCATCTGAATTTGTCTAAGGCTGATTGATTGTACACGTAAAAAGAACTGTATAAACTTCAAGAAATCTAAGAATCCTTTAGCATTATACAAAAAAGAATGTACTGAAAACCTTTTTTTAAATAAATATATCATTTTATATTAAAAACATATCTACAAGCAATGCTTTGCCCAACACACTTCCCAAAATTTGAGAAAACATCAGAATCTTTCTTCGGAAGGCGCTTTGAAAATTTTTCAGCACTATCTCATGTATAAAAAGTTGTAAAGATTTACATATTTCGAAAGTAAAAAAAACCCCAAAAAACAAACAACAAAAAACCCCCTAAAAACAAGAAATACAACCCTATCAAAATACATATGGAGCGGAAAGGAAAACAAAATCTCCACCAAAATCAAATGGGAAATTATAAAAGAGCAGCCCAATACATACTGCGCTTAAAAACAGTAAAAAGAGGGAAAATTAGCAATAATTAGTTATAAAAACCAAAATAAATTTTTAAACAAGAAAACTGAAATAATAGGTAGATGTAGATATATAAATAAATACTTACTTTACTATGTAAACACTAATTAAAAATAAACAAATAAGCAAAATAAGTTTAATATAAATTTTAAATAAATAAATAAACGAAATAAATATAATGTAAACTTTAAAAAAATAATTATTAATAAAGAAATAAACGAACAAATATTAAACGTACAAACCTATACGCGTGTGTGTGCATGTACATATAAATATACACACGAACACACACAAAAACAAACACAAAAAATGAACAAACCTCAAAATTAATACCTCAATATATAACAATAAGGCAAAACCACAACATAATAAACTACTAACCATTAAATACAAATGAAATATTAGATAAATCATAACATGATATAAGCAAATATTTAACTTAATACACTATTTAAAAATTACATATTTGGGCAGATATATATATATATATATATATATATATATATATATATATATATATATATATATATATATATATATATATATATATTTGTGTATTTAGGCAGCAATCCTTCTTTCAAGCACATTTCATTAAAAAAGACTGACAAGGTGCTTTTATTTATTTTTTTATATAATTTCTCGTGTGATCTAATAAAGTTTTTCTTTTCAGAGGATAAATTATACAAAAATTGTCCGAATGTTCTTTTCCGAGCGCTTTCGGCTATACTTTTAGCCATTATCAAGGATTATATTTCAACTGTTAGAATTAGAAATAGTTTGTGTGTGTTTTATAAAGTGATTCATTTTTTTGTTTCAAAACACGGTCGATATTATGTCCATGTTCAAAGTTAATATTATTAAGGGTTGGTTTGTTTAATTTTATAAGTAAGGCTTCCATTATTATTATTATTATTATTATTATTATTATTATTATTATTATTATTATATTTAAGCATTGATATCAATTATTTATCTAAAAAACGAAATACAAATTTCCTAGCGAGATGTAAAGTAGAACACTATCCCCAACAAAAAAAAGAAGAAAAGGGAAAATGATCACGACACACTACATGTACGCACATCCACACAGACCGGTGCACACACATGAACGCACATCCGCAGAGACAGGGGCATGGCCGCACGCGCCCAAAACGCGCACACGGGCACAAACAATACGAAACAAACTTACACAAATGATAAGTCCATAAAAAAGACAAAATAATAAGCAGTCAATTGCTGATACTCCCTGAAGTGTGCGCGGACAGTTGCAACTACTAATCTCTGGAGTCGGGATGCTAAAGGCAACATCTAGCACCTAAGTGACAAACTTTTACTTATATTAATTCTCTCTCTCTCTCTCTCTCTCTCTCTCTCTCTCTCTATATATATATATATATATATATATATATATTAATTAATATCAAACACTTAAAATATCATAGGTAATAATCTTTATTTCATGAAAGCTATAAAAATAACCTTCAATCTTTCAGACCTGCAAACCAAATACAAACGAATATATATATATATATATATATATATATATATATATATATATATATATTGTTACGAAGAGTCAACATAAGGATATGAACATCAGATTAACAAAAAAAGAAAGATAAAGATAGAATAGCTCAGAGAGAAACGCATAACACAGGGTGAAAGTTTAAAAACAATTCTATATAACAAAACAATTGAATAGTGAGATACTGTAAGTTGCAGACATAATATCAAGAAGACGCACTTATTTGATACTGGATATCATCTCGATAATCCTTGAATTATGAGTTCGTAAGTTGAAGCTAAAAGATAGAAGTTCTTTAGAATGACCGAATGAAAATCGATAATTATTCCTTCTGCAATATAAACTCGGAGATTCCTGAATGGTGCTTCTATTTTGTTCTACATATAGTAATCAAAGTAAATGCAAAATAAGACTGGGAAGATTTCTTCGCGAATAATATTTTCTTATTCGGTACACATCTAGTAATCGAATAAGTCCGTTGGCGCATGGTCGGAGTTAATTAATTCGCGATTTGACTCAGGAAATTTTCTTTAAACTGAAAATACATGTCAACCCTCACAGTGGACGGCGCATGTCACATGGGGTTGGATGACAGACTTTTACTTTTTCGATTAGGAAATCAAACTGTCTGATTGTTAAGCGACCCAGATTCTGTCCCGCCACTTCTCAGTTGAGACAGGAAATAAAGGGAGAGAAGAATGAATAAAGGAAGAGGAAACACAAAAAAAGCGTGTCCCTTGATAGACTGATAATACGTTTGATTTTAATTTAAATATTGAGGACCATTTCACAATATATATATATATATATATATATATATATATATATATATATATATATATATATATATATATATATATATATAGTAAGCCCATGGAAGAAATTGGGGAGATAAAAAGCAACAAAATTCATAATATTTATAAGACTAATAATATTTATTGTATATTAGGTCTTTTGACCAAATTTAGAAAAATCTTAATAAGAATTTTCGGACATGCCTGTGACCTTTTTCAATTAGAAATAGAATATGAAGTGGAACCTTTTCCGCATGTGCCCAATTACTGATTAAAGTTAGTAGCTTTATGCTAGAGGACTCGAATCAGACGTACCATTACAGAACAGCAGAAAGAAACGTTCTAAGTGGTCATAAACACGGTCAGTAGTCAAGCAGATCCAGAACCACTACCCTAACAATAAATGAGGGCCTTCATCAACCAGGTCAATATTGCAAAGTCTACCATCAGATATATATATATATATATATATATATATATATATATATATATGACCGACGGTCAATCCCAGGTTCAAATCGTTTGCCAGAGTAGGTCATACGCGTTTCAGCGAGATAAGCTCCTTTTCAGAGTGTTTGGGCGATCCGTGAGAAGCTGACTGAGAATTTTTATGATATCTCTAACAATATGCATAGTTGTAGCTTTCCCAGTTTTAATCTCCTGGACTACTATGACTGGGATGTTGTCGAGAGGGAGACTTGCGGCACCTCTATACCAATGACTCGCAGAAGGCCACTATCCTGGATGCGATGGCCAACATGAGCGTGAACCACCCTATTCAGACATGTACTCGCTTCCAAAACTGCAATGTATCAATCCCTGACTTGGGGTGGTTATATTGAAAAATCGTCCCCCCTCTTTTTTTTAATACAATACAATTTCAATACAATACAATAATACGATACAATTTTAATATAATACGAATTTAATACTATACAATTTTATACAATTGTTAAAAATATATCCATTTATATTAATGAACATCTTTATTTTTTATGCTATAGTTTATTCTCATTTACCTGGTTTACCCTGGTTATTAATAGCGGGTGAGTTACAGTAACGAAAGACGTTTAAATCCAAAACCATCTGGCAGATGAAGAAGAGACTTGAGTCCACAGAAATGTGGTTCTACAAAAGGATGCTGAGAATACCATTGGCTGAACATCGACGAAGTTTTAAGGAAAATGGAAACAAAAATTACACTTATACTTAACATCAGAAAGAGATAGTTGAAAATTCTAGGCCACATAATGAGAAAAGAGGGCTTATAAAATCTGACACTCACAAGAACATATTGAAGACAAGGCGGACAAAAAAGGAACATGTCGAGAGTTATTATCCTGAAGAAGAAGAAGAAGAAGAAGAAGAAGAAGAAGAAGAAGAAGAAGAAGAAGAAGAAGAAGAAGAAGAAGAAGAAGGTTTCGTGCTTACACAGTGCTGTCTTCATGCTCTTGAAATTATTCCCTTACAAATTTAGCAGGATGTCTTTTCCTGCTGAATAATCTCATTGTTGCCAATATAGAAAATTGATATTCTCATGCTTTTAACTTGAATTGAACCCACCTTTTCCCAGTAGAACGTTAGCTTAACCACCAGATTTTTACCCTCAGAGTGTAATGGCGAGCATGTACATGATGTCCAACATTAGACGTTAGGAGGAACTTATACAAAGCGAACATCATTGATGTAAGTCCAGTTTTAACGTTCGCAAGGCGTAATAGTTATTGACGTGGAAAATGGAATCGGTGCACCGAATTCAAATTCCAGCCAAGACCGTTGCATTCGCTTTCGCACAAATACATTTGGTAAATGCATGAATCTATTTTTCTTCACTCAGCTAGCAGTCAATACGAAGGTAGAGAGGGCTCTTTGGATGGCAACCAGTCTAGAAGAAGAAAAAACTGAATTCCAAACCAACCTGAAGAGGAATGGGCGCCGCCAAGCCATCTTGCCCTAGACATATCTGTATCAGAAAAAAAGTCTGAAAACGAAGAATTAAACGATCTTTAAACGCACCTCTACAAATTTAAATACATTTCATTAGTGAGTATCGGTTTTCTTTCAAATTGAAAGAAACGAATTACAAAGAATCTTTGTGAAACAACTTCACACAAAAATGTTTTGTTTTTCATTCTTGAAAATACAACCGAATCAACTGCGTTAGTATGATAGCAGAAACATAATGTGTCTTCATAAGAAGATTGTCACGTATTTACGTTGTATTATGAATGCGTAATTTCCTAGTAGTCAACAAGTCAGCAGACAGGAATCTGTATTATAGCTTCTACTAACGTTTGTTTACAAATTCAGTTCGTATGTTTCAAGTCTGCTTAATTTGCTTTAAAATCACTAGGATTTGTAAGAAGTTACTCGAATAAAATATGTGAAATGCTAAATTATACAAAAGGTTTTGAAAATTCAGCTTGTCCACAACGACGAACAACCGACCCTCGTGAGAGTCTTACAGAAAAACTGAATAACTGACTTAACATCACAAATATTTAAGAGAAATAAATATTTATAAGAAATATGATTAGCTTACGAAACTCAGAAAGTTATTGGTCAATAAATATTTCCCCAATTTTTAAATATATATTTTTAGAAGGAAAAATATTGTTGATCATTTTCTGTAGTGATTTTACAAATTTCGTAGCAGACTATACACATAGTTGTCAGAAATTTCAAAGGCCTCAGCGCAAATAACGTCGCCGATTGGTTAATATATGGAAATGTGGAGATTCAAACCGGAGCTGATTTTGTGCCCAAATATAAGTGAATTTTAAGTATTAGTAATATTAAATCTATTGCATTTTTCTACAATTTTTAACGGGGTTTCACACACTATTACTGCTAAAACTACAGCACATATGGTGCCCCTAATACCCAAATGGGTTATGTGGCGTGACTCTAACTGGCCTATTGTGATGCAGTCCTTGATTAAAATGAATCGCTGTATAATGTCACGTATTTTGTACTTTAGCTATATGTAAGGTAATATTATAGCAGTCTTTCTTTTGGGTTACTTAGCGAAACCAATCTTCATCTCGTATCACTGAGATCTGTAGTTTATAACGCTTTATTGGTGGTTCGTGATCTTTGCATTCTTGATCTTTGGCGATAAGTCTCATCAAAATTGAAAATTGCATCTCACATGCTGTGTCGTTGCGGAAATACCCTGAGTTTCTATTCTGGAATAAACAATATGGCTTTTATCAAATTAGCTCAAATTTTCCTTCTTGTTCATAAATACATAATGAAGTATTCGTAATTGGTTTATCTGTTTCTACACCTTTGACTCTGATAGGCGAAGTTGTTACGAGACTGTAGCTGTCATTCTTGCCAAGTCGTCACTATCCGTAATGTTTTGGTTAATCTGTATACAACTTGATATAGGCGGAATCATTTTTTGCAAGACGTAGTAATTACAGAGATTTTTGTCTGAAAAATTTAACTATATAAAGTTCGATCGAAGTGATTAACATAGACCAGTGAATTAAGTGCATTGACAAGGTTAGCGGCTACGTTGAAAATAGTATTTAGATTTTTCAGGATTAGGCTGCTGACCTATTGATGTAATTGCGTATACACCCGTATATGATTGTGTGCGCGTATACATATTTGTGTGTAGAATGTTACCAAGCAAAAGTGTTTTCACTCGATATCAAATTTCATTGTATACGAAATACACAGACACACGCACACACACACACACACAGATACATGCATACATACACACACATATATATATATACACACACTATATATATATATATATATATATATATATATATATATATATATATATATATGCGTGTGTGTGTGTATGTAAGAAATCAATAAAAGCTGGTGTAGCAAAAAGAACAAATCTCTGAAAGCAACTATTGAAATTCATCTATTCGTGCGACCTACCCTTCATCATCCGTTCGATTTATATATGCTCTCCTTTTCTATTTTTTTTTTTTGTTCTGACCGTTATGGTCTGAGCTTCTCACTGCCTCCATTCTATACAGCATAACCGTCCAACTCTTCCACGGGAACCAGACGTAGATGAAGCCCTATTTCTACCCGTTCCGATTCGATGATTCTCGTCAGAGATGAAACGGCAGAAATTTTATCGAAATAACCACAGGGGGAAAAATTACGGACCATCAAGAATATACAAGGATATAATTCATATATATATATATATATATATATATATATATATATATATATATATATATATATATATATATATATATATATATATATATATATATGTATGTGTGTTTGTGTGTAGCACTTCTAACTATACTTTTTATATTATGTTTATATACGAATATATATGCATACGTATATATATACATACGCATATATATATATATATATATGTATGTATATATATATATGTATGTATATATATATATACATACGTATATATATATACATATATATATACATATATATATGCATATATATATATATATCGACGTATGTATGCTAATGTTGATATTATATTACCATTTCCACATTCTCCATAAGAAATACTTGCGCGTATACATGTACATATATATATATATATATATATATATATATATATATATATATATAAACACATGCACACATACAATTCTTTTTATCTCTCTCTTTCTATCTCTCTGTATATATATATATATATATATATATATATATATATATATATATATATATATATATATATATATATACACAAATACACAGACATACATATATATATAATATATATATATACACACAAACACACACAGGCACATGAACACACACACATAAATATATAGATATATAAATTCAGTAGAATAATGTAAAAATGTGAACGTCTGAAAGTGACAAACTATTTCTTTCCGCTTTCATTACCATTTTTTTACATTTCCTTTTTTATTCTATTTCCATTTGTTTATTTCCTTTCTTTCAAACTTATCATTCATTCTGCCATTTTTATTTATTCTCTTCTTATTTCGATGTCATTTATTTTGCCTTCTTTTATTTTATCATTCTTTCTTTGTAAATTGATTTCCTCATCATTTTTCTTTTCAATTTTTTGTCTTTCAAACAGGTTTCTTTACTTTAATTTCATGTTCTTTATTCTCTTTTTCTTTCTTTCTTCTTATTTTTCCGATTGTTTTCCTTTCTTTTTCGACATTTTCTCCTCCTATTCTTTTTCCTTTCATTCAGTCACTCATTCCTTGCTTTTTTTCTTTTGTTGTTGTTTTTTTTAATTTATCTTTCATTCTCATAATTTCTTTATTCCTCGCTTTCTCTCCTCTCTTATTCCGACCTTTATCTTTTCTCGTTCTCCTGTCTTCTCTTCCAATATTCTCTCTCACGTTTTCTAGCTGTGATTTCATCTTTCTTTTCCTTCATCAAATGTTTCTCATTCCAAATGTGCGTCCACTGCAGTTTTCCCGCATTTTCAAAAGGACTCGCCGTCCATTTTTCGCGCCATTAGCTCCGCAAATCGCATTAGTCAATTGACTCGAGAGAAAATAGCCGAGAGAGAAAGAAATCCCCGAACGCAACAAATGACAAACGGATTTATTATGGCAGGAAATATTCGGACTAGCATCTTCATCTTTGTTGTTTTGATAATTAACTCCAACTGAAACTATTCGGATAAATGCAAATTATCAATCATTTTCGAGTTACTATTTCATACACACACACATAAACAAACACATACATGTGGGTGTACAGTGTATGTGTTGGTGGGTATGTTTGTGGATACACACGTAATTGTGATATATATTTACATGAGTACACGATTTTGTATATACATATATATAAAAAGATTTATATAGGTATGTATAAATACGTATATATGGATGCATGCGTAGAAAATATGTATATTTTTCTGATCTAATTATATATATGTGTGTGTGTGTGTCAGTGCCCGTGTTAGTGTGTTTTTGTATTTGCATGTATAAATATATGCATATACAAGTGTTCATTGATATTTAGGTATATTTTAATAGGTATCAAATGAACAATATATATATATATATATATATATATATATATATATATATATATATATATATATACACATATACATACATACATACATACACACACACATATATATATATATATATATATATATATATATATATGAACGTATTCAAAATTATTCTTCTGGATATGTATGCATCGATGTATGCATATATATATATATGTATGCATATATATGCATATATATATGCATATATATGCACATTTATACATACATATATATATATATATATATATATATATATATATATATATATATATATATATATATATATATATATATATATATATATATGCACGTGTATATTGTCTGAGTTTCATAGTGCATCTCCGGGGAGTTTATAGATGCAAGCCAGGAGTGATTTCTTCTGACAGTTCTCTTTTTCCGTGTGCCAACTGATCCGGCCAACTGCACTGAACCGGTAATCAAGACTCTGCAAAGGCTTCATTCAAAAACAACTCATCTCTCTTTCCTTTCCCTTCTCTACGTCCCTTTCTGATTTTCTCTCATTCGTCGATACTTCCTTGATCTTTTTCTCAATCACTTGTACCCTTTATTTCCCAGACACGCAACCCCCTCACATATATATATATATATATATATATATATATATATATATATATATATATATTGTGAAACAGATTGTAATTTCCATTTTTTTTTAGTGTTTAGAACTACAGTCAATGTTAAGATAGTTATTTCAGACGTTGAATTGGTTTAAGATTTGTTTCTTTTACCAGACCGCTTTTGGAAAATCAATTAGTCGTGAAACTTTCTTGAAATCGTAGAAATAAGGTGAAAGTGAAAAATGCAAACCCGCAGAGACGTGAACTGTTTTGAAGTGAAGTACATTTATCTAATGGAAACGGAAATTCTTAGAAGAGTTTTCGCAGAAAATAATGAAAGTTTCAGTGGGGTTTTTTGATCGGAGCATAAAAACAAAACATTATACAACTCGATTAAATAGTTACATTAACCAGCAAAGATTCGCGCAGTTTTTTTTAGCAAAATATCGTATCATGCTTGTCTGTCAATCAGTCCTTCTAGTGTCCACATTTGACTCCAAGCGACGTCTGCCTTCAGCGTCGCTTTTTTCTGCCTCTCAGGCCCTTTAATATTCAAATTTAGCTTAAAGTAGTACCTGTCTTCTCCATCGTCTTTGTCTGACACTCAGTCTCTCTCGTGTCCAATGTAGGCTCTATACGATGTCTGCCTTCTTCGTTGTCTTTGTTCGTCAATCAGTTTTTCTTGCGACTACATTTTTCTCCAGGAAACGTCTGCCTTCTCTATCGCTTCTGTCCGTCAATCGGTCTCTCTTGTATCCACATTTTTCTCCAAAGACAGCTAGATTTGTCTGTTAATCAGTCCCTATAATATCCGTATTTGACTCCAAGCGACGTCTGTTTTCTCCATCGCCTTTGTCTGTCAATCAGACCCTCTAGTGTCCACGTTTGGCTCCAAGCGATATCTGCCACTTCTGTCCTCTTTGTCTGTTAGTCCCTCTATTTATCATATTCGAAAAGAGGACTGATCTGCTACGCGACATCTGTCCTCCTATATGGCAGCGAATGCTGACGGTCTCCTAAAAAATGAACGAGAGACTCGAGGCAGCGGAGATGTGGTTCTACAGAAGGATGCTAAGGATATAATGCAGCAAATGTGTGAGCAACAATGAGGTCTTGGAAAGGATGCAAACAAGGAGGAAGCTTATACTTAATATAAGGAAGAGGCAGATGAAATTTCTGGGACACGTAATGAGAAAGGAGGGCCTGGAGAATCTGATACTCACAGGTCGAATAGAGGGAAAAAGAGACAAGGGAAAGCAACACGTGACATACCTGGCGGGCTTAAGCAAGTGGATGGCAGAACGTGGTCTGGGGAAGTTGGCAGAGAAACGAAACTTATTGAGAGCCACAAGGGATAGTGCAGAGCCATGATCGCCTACGTCCTGAAAGGACACAGCACAAAAAGAAAAAAAGATGTCTGTCTGCTACATCTTCTTTGGGTATCAGTCAGACCCTTTAGTGTCCACATCTGTTCCGCTCTCGGTGACTTCTCGCACCTCCATCGCATTTATCTGTCAATCAGTACCTCGAGGATCTACATTTGAATCCCAGTAACTTCTGCCTTCTCTGTCACTCTTGCTTCAATCCCTCTAATGTCAACATTTGGCTCTAGGTGAATTCTGCCATCTCGAAAAGTTAAAATCACTTTGGAAAGGAGATGATATTCAGAATAACAAAAATGGAAGCTGATGACAACTGCGAAAGTGGTTTTGTTAGATTGGTATGAAAAGTGTTTAGGATGCCATTATAAGCGTGTGACGGGTCAAGGGGAGGCAATTTTGATAGAGACACAAGCGCAAGTTATGTTTTTCGTTAATATTAAATGATAGCAATACTCATTTCTTTATGTCGATATAAATATATTGTGAACTAAATGACACACCCCACACACATAAGGTATGCAAACCGATGTCATGTACAAAATAGAGAGGTGATTTTCGAATTTGTTTATTACATTAACTACTCAGTATATTACTATACCTTAGAAACATTTAAGTGTCGCACTATATATATATATATATATATATATATATATATATATATATATATATATATATATATATATATATATATATATATATGTATGTATGTATGTATGTGTGTGTGTATGTGTGTGTAGAGAGAGAATAAGATTTGGGATAAAAACTAATGTTTTTATATAATTATATGTAATATTTATAATACATGTATATTTACAGAGAATTATCAAAATTAAAATTGTTTTACTTACATATGGGTTTTTCACAAAAATTGTTTCACTTGGATTATCTATGTCATTGTATGTGAAAAAGTTTTGAAAAACTTTGGTTGTTTTGACGCGTAAACGATTTTTCTATACACCAAGTTTATGTAAGAATTATCTATACAGCAACTTTTCTAACAATTTCACTTTATACCTACATACACACACACACACACACACACACATATATATATATATATATATATATATATATTTTGCTTTTAAATATATATAGATTTTCAGCAACTCCATGCAATTCTTCTTAACTTTCTTGCGCCTTCCCTCCTTCAGAACCTAAGACTTGACATTCTTCCATTTGATAATCGTTATCAAATTAACCTGGCGAAGGTGGAATTCTCCCGTGGACCCAACCAAAGATTATCAAAACTTTTTCACATACGATGAGAAGTTCGAAAATCTTGTAGAGTCTGCTAACATTACTAATGTAAAATATTTGAAAATAAACATGAAATTACATCTTCCCTTTCATCTAATGCAATGAATGTCATACTGACATAAAACATGCCATGATTGGTCAAATGTAATGCGTAGAGATATTTGTGTGGGCAAGAGCAGCGAAAAGGCTGGTTTCTGCTTTGTCAGTAATGGTAATGTAACCAGGAAATGATTGCTTTTCTTTCAGAATTACCGAAATAAACTGGTTTTAGAAAAAGAATCAATGTAAATAGTAACATTTCGTCTTGTATGTTTTTATATGCCATTAACCACAAATGATTAAGAAAGAAGTAAATTTTCCTAAAGATTTTCCATTTTATTCTCTCTTCTTCGTCAGTCTGCCTCCCTGTTTCTCTGATATATATATATATATATATATATATATATATATATATATATATATATATATATATATATCAGTGAAAACTGAGGTCAACAATGTCAGTCTGTTTCTTGCGTGCCGTGTTTTGACTCGACTATTTATATATGCTAGTGAATGGTGTATTATGGATGGCAAGGTCTATTGTGCTATCCAAAGGGTTATAGGGTAGGCGGTAACGGTTATATTTCAAACTATTCTAGAGACTATTGAGTAAATATTGTTGTGGATACATATATAGTCGCCTGACGATTGCACTAGCATGAAACAGACTGTCGCCTCTAAGTGCTGACTTCCATGTCCACTTTTATATTTACACACGCTCTATCTCTGAAATCGAGCACTTTATCCCATAAATATAGCACACTTTAAGACTATATTTCTTCATATATATATATATATATATATATATATATATATATATATATATATATATACACACACACACATATATATATATATATATATATATATATATATATATATATATAAAGCATATCACCCCAAACAAGGCGGGAGTGCCACTGTCATGCAATGGCTTACAGAGAGTGAAATTAAGAGCAAAGCGTGGTGTTTGAGGAAAGGATAAATAGAAGGACGGGGATCAAAATGAAGGCATCAGATGGTGTCGATTGACATTACATTTAAATTTTTAAACATTATAGTTATCAGGGAAGCAAGTAAGAGGCAGGGACTTGCGAGAGAAGAAGCTGTTGGAGTAGAAGAGGCGGTTACATTTAACTGTTTTGACAGTGAAAACGGGGAACCGAGATGTCACCCTAGTAGCAGGCTTAAATTCATTCAGTTGGGGCAGTAGTGAAAATAGCTCAAAGCAGTTACCATGAAAATATTTGTAGAAAAAGACAGAGGGAAGCCACATCACGTCTGTGAGAAAGTGACCGGGATCGAGATGCCAGGGCAGAACCTATCACATTGCATATCCTCGAGATGAACAGCAGGGGTACCAGACCATATATGGCAACAGTAGTCAATGCAAAGACGAATGGTAGATTTGTAGATTTGAAGGATGGAATCATATATAAATATATATATATATATATATATATATATATATATATATATATATATATATATATATATATATATATATATATATGTGTGTGTGTGTGTGTGTGTGTTAGATTTACGCTAGCGAAACGATCCTTATGAAGGAAAAGAAACCGACGAACCGATTTCGAATTATGACTGAGTTAGTTCATCTCCACTTGACACAAATGTCATTCAGAGAGGCATGAATCTACATTTCTGCGTTCTCTCACAACGATAGATATTTTTAAAGAAGATTTCTTGTCTCTGGTTATATATATAATTTCATATCAATAAGCGGTGTATATCATACCTGTATTGACAAGTATAAACTAATATGCTTCCCTGTGCGTGTTGAAGAAGCCACTTTGCGTGCGAGTGAAGTCATGATAGAGACGCTTGGAGAGAAAGATAGGAAAGTGCACAGAGAGTTGAGGGGGTTAGATTTCACCTACCCTGCGCCAACTCCTCTCATTCCATTCACTCCGCCCAGGCCTTAGTTTCAATTTCTGAATTATGATTTATGTTCGGGTTCTCTTGGTTGGACAGGAGGAGGAAGAAGCAGAAGAAAGCAAAGACGAAGTAGAAAAAAAGAAAAGTAATGCGCGGGGTGGGAGAGTGGAGGAAAGGAAAAAGAATATAAATAAAACGTAGAAACGGAAAGTAGATAGGAAATTGGAAATTAAAAGGTAACAACTACAGCAATATAAAGGATAAAATTAGGTCGAGAAGAAGAGGAAGATATAAAGAGGATTGAACTAAGAAAAAAAAAGAAAGAAAGAAAGGAAAAGAAAGGAAAGGAAAAAATAAGAAAAATTATTAAAAGCATCAAGACTAACAGTAATAATGTGAAGAAGAAGAAGAAGATATAAAGAGGAATGTGAGGCGAGAAAAGAATAAGGAAAGAAAGGAAAAAGAAAAGAATTTAAAGTAGCAAGACTAACAGTAACAATGCGAAGAAGGAGATAATTAAATTTGACAAGATCTGCAGTCTCCCACAACAAGTAATGAACTTCTAGTATGAATATACATATGAATGATACTGTAGTAGAAATAGATATTTCTGCAATTTTAGACTTAACAAATAAAGTACTATAATATATATATATATATATATATATATATATATATATATATATATATATATATATATATATATATATATATCTTTATTTTTCGCTCACATATTTAAAATATTCGCAGAAAGATGTAAGTTAAAAATTTAGTTGCACATATAACATGTCACAAACTTAAATGACATCGTTTTTGACATCATGAGTAAACTAGTATTACTAATAATATCCATTAGATTACGACGAACTACTGAACGACTGACTGTCACTTGAACTCACCAACAGACCCTACTAGTATCAGTACTTAGTTGGTAGAAAATTTAATGACAATAGTGATGACAAAATTAGCAATAATTAATATATTTACAAAAACAACAGTAGCAGTAGCAACAACAATAACAACAACAATAATAATAATAATAAAACGCAGAGGATACCTAAAAACAGAAACATAATCTCTTATCCTAGAACTCCAAAGCAAAACCATCAGAAATTATTATATGACTCAAGGAAAATTCCGATTTTGTAGAAAAAATGAAAATGTAAACCACGGCATAAATTGGCATAAATATATTATAAAAGCAAGCACGTCAGGGTTGGAACAGTTATGTACTGAGAACAGTGCAAATTATTTACGTTTGATCATGTAAAGAGATAGCATAGCACCACTTAGAGAAAATAGAAACTGCACTTGTATTTTGAGATCCAAACAGACCACCTCATCCAAACGAAAACACTGGATCTGATAGCTGTGAAGAAAGAAATTGTTGACGTGGTTATATGCAGCATTTGATCCTCCTCTATGCCTTGTAAGTTGTCTTGTTAATTGTTTTGTAACTTACTGTTCTATGTTTATTTGTATGTATTTGTTAGCACCGGATACTAGTGCTGAATAAATATATTAAGCACTTATTCATCTCTGTGTATCATTCAGCTCGACGATACAACAAAATCATAATTGTTTTTATAGAAGATTGTTTTTTTTGTATGAAAAAAGCCAGATTTCGACCATGTATTGAAGAAACCGAGAAAAATACTTTAACATAGAGTGCCTATAATAAGTGGCGTACTTGGAACTGTATCAGGAACACTAGAACACTAGAAGATTGAATAAATTGGACATTCGAAGGCGGATGGATACTGTCGAGAACACGGTAGTACTGTGGTCAGAGAATTCTGAGAAAGAAGCCGGAAAATTAAAATTAAAATGATTCTGTTACTCACAAGCAATAACCAAATAAATGAAATGTTAGCAATAATAATAATGCATTAAATATGAAACAAAAAATAACCAATGCTACATGCCCTAATTCCTAGTCCTTATGAATGGGAAGGAATTGTAAGGAACTAGGAATTATGCAAAAGATTTGGATTTAATTGCGAAAATAACATATAATCAAGCCTGGAAAAAGAAAAGTTAAATTCTATTGACATTAGCGAATCTAACGGATTTAAATAACCAGATCTAAGCATCATAAACACACAAAAAGAGAATTCCAGATAGTGGACAAAGAGAAGACATTATTCTATAGTGATTTATAACTAGTATCTTCATCATGGTTGTTATAATAACAGTGCAAGACGATGGGGTACACAAAATGGAGATGTTTAAAAGAGTTCCACCCAAAACATGTACGAATGTCGGACCATCTAACATTTTTTCACAGATAAATGATCTGAAGTTAATCTCACACGGCTTAACTGTGAAAACATCACCCAGTTCCAAAAGATCACGGACGGTTGCGGAAAGAGTAAGGCACGCCCTCGTTAGAAAGAGGATCCATTATAACCACTAGATGAAATATCAGTTACAAAGTAAATTCTCTATAACATTGAACTTTCGTAGAAACAAAATCCAGTGACATATGGGCAGGTCCCACACTGAAGAATTCAATAGGATTAAGGTGCGTCCAAATGCAGAAGCTAAAGCGGTTGAAACCCACGGAAATGTGAGCTTCACTATCAACTTCTGATAGTAGTTAGCAAGATGAACAATCGCCAGTTCAGTACCTCTGACAAAAAAGTGCTAAACAAGTGTTACATTTGTAACAATCATCAAGAGAGTTTCCTATTTAAATATGGGTACCCAAATTGGGGTACTTATCTTGAAAAGCCCAAAGACGCAAACTTGATGACTTCAGATGTAGAGTGAGACAGTCACTGGAGAAAGCCAAGCCTCCCAAATCGAAGATCACAAGACAGGTAGAAATAAATATCAAAACCGTGAACTGTAATACATCTTCTTTTTTTTAGATCATAGCTCGCTACACGCCACATAGTTCTCCACAGAGTACGCAAAAGATCATGACTCTCCACAGCTT
Source organism: Acanthosepion esculentum (assembly GCA_964036315.1). Taxonomy (NCBI): domain Eukaryota; kingdom Metazoa; phylum Mollusca; class Cephalopoda; order Sepiida; family Sepiidae; genus Acanthosepion; species Acanthosepion esculentum. The sequence goes on along the minus strand of OZ038493.1, from coordinate 64,702,292 downwards.
CCTATCTTTGTAACTCTAGGCAAATGTTATCCTCGTACTAGTTCTTCTAGTCTTTGTTCTTCTATTCATTTACCCAAAATAATTACGTAGGTTACACGCTGTTTACTTCTGGCTCTCTTGCCTTCAGTATGTCTTGTGAGCGTCAAATTCTCTAGACTTTCCTTCCTCTTTTTATGTCTCAGAAATTTCAACTGTCACTTTCTGATACTAAGTACAAGTGTCCTGTTAGATGTTTTAGTTTGAGGCGAAAAAAAGAAGAAAAATATGAGAAAAAAAAGAAAAAGAGAAAAGGCGAAGAAAAAGAAAAAAAATCAGAAACAGAAAAGTCCAAAAAGAAAAAGGAGATATAAAATAAAAGGAGGAGGAGAGTAAGTGAAAGCAAGGAAAAGAAAACGGAAAGAGAAGTTGATGAAAAAGAAAGAGGAGACAAAAAGCTAAAAATGAAAAGGCGACATAAAGTAAAAGAAGAAACAGCTCAAAGTAAAAGGAAATTGCGAGGAAAACGGAAGAAGAAAATGAAAGAGAAGCTGATGAAAGAAAAGAAAAACAATAATAAACAATCAAATCGAGTAACAAAAGCAAGCTTCAGCGAACCAAAAGACAAGGGCAGATCATTTATGATCATCAGAATTAGATGGTCATTCCAGAGCCTCGCTCTGCCCGTCATTTGCTCGGTTAGGCGACCGAAGGTCCAAGCGAAGACCATTCAAATGGCCCGTTCAGCTCGCGCACACAACAATTTTCGTTCACCTTTCTCACCCTGTCCGGACTCATATCTAGCCAGTGTTCCTATCGAGACCGTAGGACTGTGACCTCATTTTGGTCGAATCACAATAACAACAGTGCGATTCCGTTGCGTAGTCTCAGCAGCGCTAAAGAGGGGACAACCTGATGGTCATCTGCTATTTAAAAAGCAATAAATGCAAGCGTATTGGACGTAATTAGTCTAGACGATTGGTCATTAGGCAAAGGATGGTCGTCTAACTTGTGAATATTTTAGTCGTGACTATAAGGAATGAAATAATCGGTGTAAAGTTTGGCAGGTTTTCGAGGAGATAGATGTGTGTGAATGCGCACACGCGTGTATGTGTGCGTGTGTCTGTGGGGGCGTTTGTGTATGTGTCTAGAAAGGAAAGAAGCGAAATAAAAAGACACGCATAAACGCAGGCATATATATCACAATGTGCATCCATATATATATATATATATAGATGACAAAAATATATATATATATATATATATATTTGGATGACAAAATATATATATAGTCATATATATATATATATATATATATATAGTGTGGATGACAAAAATATATATATATATATATATATATATATATATATATATATATATATATATATATATATATATATATATATATATATATATATATATGTACACATGAAATAGACAAAGTCCGACAATTATTTTTTAAGACATTTTTTATGTTTATACGTTCTTTTTATAGATACAAATATTTAAGTAAATGCTCTATTTATAATAAACACTATTAACAACAATCAGGCCGGTAAATGTTGTTAATACTGTTTATTATAAACAGAGCATTTACTTAAATATTTGTATCTATAAGAATAACGTATAAACATAAAAAATGTCTTAATATATATAAATATATATAACGAGTTTCGTTAAAGACAACTAACAAGGTATGTACTGCGATTAAGCTTTTTATTTCATTTTTCTTGTGATTGTACAAGTATTTTCTTTTCTCGGCACAAAGTATGTAAAAGATATCCAAAAGTTTCGCATATCCAGGCGCTTTCGGCTATTCTTTTAGCCATTATCAAGGACATTTTTTATTTTTAACAGAATGTGTTTTTTTTATGTATATTTCTGAAATTATAGGAATGTTTTATTTTCCAAACGCGGCCAGCACATTGTGGCCGTGTTCGTATTTAATGTCATCGAGCGTTGACTTTTCCTTTTTTATTATTAGGTCTTCCATTAGTTTTAATCTTTCTATACATTTGGATGAAGCTATTATACTTGTATTTGCTACTAGTATGTTTCCGATTGAGTTTGGTAGGTTTTCGTGTTTAAATGAGTCCTAAATGAGCTATTGTCGAGTAGGTGTAACGAAACTTGTAAAAGAGGGATTGCTGCCCCGCAATACACAACATATATATATATATATATATATATATATATATATATATATATATATATATATATATTTATAAAAGATTTATTGCAGTTGACTGACAATTAAATGCGATTAAGCTTTTCATTCAAATTTTCTTTTCTTTTCTCGGCTATTGTGAACGAGGCTTCACAAAAGAATGCGATTTATTTATTAATTTAATTAAAAATTTTATTTTATCTTGTCTTTTTATTATTTTTATTATTATAATATTGATAAAATATGTGCGCACATAGCCGTTTAAACATGTCGTCACTCGAGACCATTTCAAACGTTGAGCTACCCAAAGAAAACCAGGATGCAGACAAAGGAATACTAACAAACACCCAGGCACCGCATCGGTTTTTTATAGTGTCTGAAAATCGAAAGCACTTGAGCAAAAATAACAAAATATTAACTTCGGACAGTTTATCCACAACTTACTCAACACCTTATTTATGCACAAAGCCTTACGGCCAAATCACGTCGAAACACCAGTTTCCGTACGATCACTGTCATATTACAACATCGAGCCTGATGGATGCTATTTTATTCAATTTTGACTACTTTTATTCATCATTTTATTTTTGTTACTTTGTATCATTCATGTTTTTTTATTATTCTAATACTGTTGCGTAAGTAATCGGTATAAAAGTAAAATTCTTCGAAATCTATGGGAACTTCTCTCACTAAAATAACGCTGTAGTTATTAAGCTCAAATGCTAACATCTTTATACAGCATTTATATTTTGTCATATACGCAGAGTCCTCTTGCGAAGTGCAAAATCAATAATAAAAAGATTGCTTCATGAAAATTGCTTCATGAATTTTATAAATTCCGACAATATTTTGACTATGCACTAATGTTGGTAAAAATCCTTTTATTGTGAGATCTCATTAGGAGAGATTAATTTTAAGTAAATTTAAAAAAAATCGCTTGAATAAGCTAAAACTAAACTCTCCTATTAATCTCTCAACCAGGAATAATCAGTGTTGAAAACTACGCCTCGCGCGTTCAGGATATCTAGAAACTGTCATTCGTTGGAAAGTTAAGGACATGGTCTTCGTAAGTCAGACAAAAGCAGACCTCAATCGTTAAGATATCAAAAACTTTTGTTGACATCTGACCCCGTTTCTGTGTCCTTCGTGTTTATTGTCGGCTTAAGATGGTAGATAATGGTTCCAAAATTACAACTCAATTGGACATTTTCAGAAGAGAATTTAATAGGAAAATGTTGCCAATGTTGCTTACCCACCCCTTCACAAAACACAAATGTGGCGGGAAAAGAAAGGCCACAAGAGTGGAGTAGACGTTTCTCTTGAAAATTCAAAATGTCAGTCAGGCGAGGCAGGGCGAGGGAGTCTCTGACAGCAATCCTCGAGGCAAAACTATCTTTTACATTTGATTTGTTTGCTGCGCGTAATTGTATTTACTTAAAAAGGCTAGCTTAGTCTGGCACAAGGATTCAATATCTGAGTACCCAATCTGTGTCGATCGAGGCAGATTAGCAATTAGTCTTCGAAATTAGCTCGTTAAGCGCCATTTAGATATTCAGCTTATTTAGTAATTAAGAATTAATACAACAATATGGTAATCGTATTAAAAATGCGGTTACAATATTGTTGTAGTCACTCTCAATTACTAAATAAGCTGAATAATTACTGAATAACTGAATTATGTGAACACCTATTTAAAAGATAGGTGTTCGCATAATTCAAGGCTCAAGGACCACTCTAGGTAGAGGGTTAGTGAATACTGTTGAAAATAAAGAGGAGGAAGATAAGAGAACGTTATGCGAATATGTAAGATAGATAATAGCTGACCCTAGTCTTGAAGAGGTTGAGATTGTTGTAATCGAGAAAGCATCATCTCGGGAGTTTATTCAACAAAGTAGCATTTATCTAGAAGAAGCTGAGTGGAAATTCCTACCGCAAATGAATTATTAACAGAATAAAACTGATTCAACGCCGTTACGCGACATTGCAGTTTTTAGATGTAAATGTCTGAACTGGTAGAACAAGGAATTAGCTCGTCTGAACATCTGCCATGGAAATAGCGATAGAGTAGCAATAGGCTTGCGACGATTCAGCTTTAGGAAAAGGACTGTGCAGTTGAAAATAATTCACCGCCTACAAGGCCTCGGATACGCTTTTGAACTCTGTCGTGGTTGGAAAATGCGGATTGTGCAGAACCAGCTGTCTGAAATTCCCTCTTACCAATGGAATGAGAAGGAAATGGGGATGATCCGACCCTGTGTACATGGACTGGTAGGTCCTAGCTGTAAATGTTAGAACTGGTGGGTGGAGTACATAGGAATATATTTCGTCTGAACATTTGTTATGGAAATAGCGATGGAGTAGCGATAAAATTGCGACGTTTCGTCTGTGGGGAGGGGGCTGTAGGGTGGGAAATAATTCATCACCCACAAGGCCGCGTAAATGCTTTTGAACATTGTCAAGGCTGGAAAGTGAAGATTGGGGAGCTCTAGATAAGATAGGGTAGCAATATTGCATTTTCAGACTGATCTGACTCTTATAAAGATAGGGCATGGCAGTAGAAGTCATGTACTTTCTGGATTGGTACGAGGATCTGATCCGTTTTCCAATATTTTTAGAGGTTGATCATATATATGAGTTCCGCTTGTGGTCCAGAGTGAGATTGACTCCCAATAGACATTCAAGGTAAGGATCCTCATTGCGATTAAAACCGCTCATCATGACTGTGAGATAAATTCAGAATGTGCTCGGTAATGATGAATGTTACACGAACAGTAACAGTCAAGGAGATTAGCTTGTTAATCATCACTCTAGGCTAGATATTTGAGGTCGGTGTTTCCTTAGGTAAGCTTAGTTTAACTCAACAGAGAAAATGGTAGTTTTTACAAAGTTTATCATAGTCTGGTACATGGCCACGCCATAGAGGCCTTTGTTGAGCCATGAATTCTCTACATTATCAATCAGTTAATAATAATAAACATCTTTACCAACTGTATAAACACGTTCAACATTGACAATAATAAGTAAGATTAACATGCTAACCATTACTCTGTGGTAGATGCCACTTAATAATCTGTTTGTATAATGACATGATTTTCAGGTACCCTGTGAGTTTCGAACTCACTACACATGGCTATGTTTTCACTGGACCTATTTTTTTAGTGTGTATACCTGGAGTGGATCGAGATAAAATTAGAAACTCTTTTCTTGTCTTGAGACTAATTAACCATGAAAAAGGCAGATAAAAGTGTCCTACAAGACAGTGAGCGGAAGGAGGTAGCTTTTTTATTTCATTTGGAAATCACTCCCACTTCAATGACCAGACGAAGAATTGAATAGCTGTGTCATGCTCTACGGAATCTTAAAGGTTTTCTTAAACGACTGTTAGAAGCCGATCAAGACCCTTATGCTAAAGACCGCGAGAACATCTTCTGATGACTTGGAAAATATCACCCCCTACCATTGTCGGCCGTTGTGCTATATCTTGTGGACGTGCGGAGACATTCCCTTTGTAGACAGCTCTGAAATATCTTGTAGTCAATAGGGAAGATAGCGCTTCACATGCATACTTGATAGTTGGCAGCAAGAAATAATAGCGTCGTATGGACCACATCCGAAAATACGATTCGTATGCGATTAAACATGATTGGAAAATTTTTGTAAAAAAGTGATGAAGATGCGTGAAAAACACTAATCTGTAAATGAATTAGTTGCGATAGATGAATTATTAAAGTCTATATTTTCAACTAATCCAGCTTTGGTAATATTTTTATATTAACGCACTGCAAAATAAAAAGCTTTTTATTCATCTATTGAAGCAGGACGAAACATCTATTATTTCTCACCCAACATGAACAAGCAAAAATTATATTTTCAGGGTGAACTATCCAAACATGACTCACGGTCGGATGATGAACTGTTACAAAATCCTACCATTCTCTCAACTATTACAGCAAAATAACGTTGTATATATATATATATATATATATATATATATATATATATTCCTATGAGTGAAATTTTATGGAGCCATCTGGGAAAAGGTCTCGAACAACTAAACTCGGGTTATTTAACCATAAAGAACAAAAAGCTGGTCTACATATGTCTGGGCTTTGAATCAAACTGTACGGATACAAAAAGTGATTGTCTCCCTTTGGTTGAGTTAGTCAAGAGGGTCACCTACTGGCTGGTTAGTGACGTCAAGATATAGATTGTCGAAGGCGAGTTGCGATGTAGCGCCTGGAGAAGAAGGACGTCCCTAGCCCACAACGGTAGATCTTACAGGGAAAACCACATGGCCTCACCATAGAAAAACCGTTGTAACTCTAGTTTTCGCTTTGGGAAATATTACAAATAAGGTTTCCTTTTTTTATACACTGTCGTTGCATATATGCTATAATTTACCTGCGTGGGTCACGTGTATATATGTATATATAATTTTGTGTACGGCGTAGCCTTATAAAACTCTCTCAGAGAATAAAGCATATTTGTCATTCTTTTTCCTTTCAGCTATTCCGCTCCGTCCGTGAAATACGGTGCTATTATATCATGGATATAATAATGCTCATAATGGGGAAATGTGTGGGAGTATAAATCTTTTTTCTATGGATCACTGCTATTATAAAACTAATTCTGTTCGCAACATAATCTTCTGGATAATCAAATCGAGTTTGGAAAGTAAGCTATTAAAAATATCTTATCGATTTCGAAAATTGGTAAAAACGTCAAGTTGAACACATAATTGGCAATTTTATAAGATGAAACATGGAAATTCGGATTCTCTTATGCCCCCGTTCCTTTATCACACGTTACTTTCTTCTTACACTCTATCCTATCCTCTTAACTCTTCGTTTTCGTTTATACTTTTTTTTATCCAAATTTTATTCAAACATGAATTAATTTTACATATGACAAAGAAATAAGGATTGCACAAATATTTTCCAGAGTATCTTTTCTGTTATCCCCTTTTCTATTTATCCTCTTCTATCAATTTGATGCGGGATCATCTACTGATAAAGAAGAATGTTTTGCTTGGATATTCTACTATTGACTCATCTGTAATATCTTTGCCTAACTTCCCACTGAGAATTGAGTTTCTATTGAGTTATATGCATATAACTCCGTTCATGGTTTCTTCTATCTTCTCTAAACTAGACCCCTTCAAAGTATGTGGACGAGATGGTATCCCTGCAACAGTACTTAGGAAATGTGCACCTGATCCGCCTCCTGTTCATTCTAAACTCTACAATAAATGCTTTTCTGCTACTTGCTTTCCTACTTATTGGAAATCCTATTCTGTACTTCCAGTCTTGAAGAACTCAGGCGAACCGTTTGATCCTTCTAATTACCAGTCTATTAGACTTCTTCCTGTTTTTGGCAAAGTCCTAGAACTCTAATCGACTCTGAATTAGCATCTTACCTTGCTATTATATAAGCAATATAACTTTAGCTTCTCTAGATCAACTACTGATGTATTAAGGATTACTGCTGAAAGATTCTATCAAGCTTTAGATAAGAATGGTAAAGTTCGGGTTGTTGCTTTAGATCAGCGTTTCTTAATCGGAGTTCCACGGAACCTTAATGTTCCGCAAAAAGGTCCGCAAGGTTTCCGCGAGAACAGGTGAGATCAGCTAAAGCACTTTTGAGTTTTTATTTAATTTCATTTAATATATTGTTGCACTTTCCAACGTCTTACATGTGTGAGCAAACCTTTTTTTTATTTAACAAGTATCAAGAGCAAAGAACGAAATCGTTTCCTTTCAATTGAGAATGAAATCCGTGTGTGTTTATCTAAAGTGCAACCTCGAATTAAGTATTTGTGTAGCTAAAGACAGGTACAGGCTTCACATTAGAGAAGCATGTTTCACTTTATCAAATGGCTCTGAAAGTATCATTTTCTTCACCCATTTATTGGTTCACAGGACATTTTGCCTTAACTTACCGTATGTCTTTTCAACATTGCCAGTAATGGATAAAAATAAAAACATGCAGCAATTACCTGTTTTCGTTCTGTTTACATTTATATTATAGGTATATTATATTGGTTATATATGCTTAGTTTTTTACATTTGAGTTTAGAATTTTTTGTGTGAATGAAAAACCCCAGATTAAGTATTATAAACGAACAGTATGAATTTTATTTAGCATTACCGAAAAGAATGACAAAGAATTATTATATTTTTCCGTAAACCAGTTATTCAAAAATATATACTATGATATTTACCACGTAAACTACAATGAAAATAAAAAGAGAAATATATTATATAATTTTGTTTTTGAGCAAGGGTTCCTTGGGACATGTAATTTATTTTAAGGGTTACGCAAGTGTAAAAAGGTTGAGAAACGCTGCTTTAGATATATCGAATGCATTTGACAGGATTTGGTATGCTGGTCGTCTTCACAAGATGAAATGTCATGCTATTTCTGAATGAATTTTTGAACTGATCCAATTTTTCTTATCATGAAATGAAATGAAAGTTGTCCTGAACGGTCACTATTCCAGATCTTTTTGCAGTAATGCAGATGTCTCCCAGGGCTCTATCCTTGGATTCACATTGTTCCTAATTTTCATAAACAACCTTCTTGATGTTCTCATTTCTCAAATCGGTATCTACGATGATACATCTATTTACTCCCGTCTTAACAGTCATTTTGATCGGTTCGATAAGGTCAATTTAGCAGCTGATCTAAATAAATAACTTACAATCTGTTGTTAACTGGTACAAGAAATGGTTTGTTAATTTTAAGGCATCGATAACGAAACTACATTCGTTTAATCATCTAAGAGAATCCGTTTTGCCTTCCATCAGCATGGCTGATGCTAACCTCCAGAAGAGTGACTCATTGCGACTTCTCGGCTTAAGTTTTTTCGTTGACATGAAGTGGAAAAATTATATTGAATCAATTGCTAGGTTTGCTGAGAGGAAAGTTGGTTTACTGTGTCGTACTAGATAGTTTTCCTCGTAAGAGTGCATCTTACACATTTACATTTATTCGTCCATGAATTGAATATTGCTGTCATATCTGTCTTGTGCTTCTGCTATTTATTTAGAGAATCTTGATAAAATACAAAGAAGAATCTGCAAGGTTATTGATCCTGACCTAGCATCTCGACTTCAGACACTTTTCCACCGCCATAATGTAGCTTCCCTGCGCCTTTTCTATAATTGCTTTCATTGTAATTGTTCTGATGAGCTTTCCATATGGTACCCAGACTTTATGCATTTAAGCGCAGTACTAGATTGACAGCAAGATCTCATCATTTTATAGTTGAAATGACTAGATAGAACCGTAAGTTCTATGATAAAAGATTCTTCCCTAGCACTGGTTTCTTGCTTTTCAGTCAAGTTTGATCTTCAGAAAATTTTAAATGCAATACCAATCCCTATCTACTGTCTGCTCTCTCCTTAATGTTTTTTATCGCATATTCTCTCACGCTCAGTCACTCCTTACGTCTTAGTGGCTTTATTGCCTTGCTTGGGGTGAAATGACTGAAAAAAATCTCTCCATAATAATTTTAACCAATTCTTAGAGACTTCTGTCCCTTCATTTTTTTGTCTATAGATCGCTACCCTCTTACTTTTGGCACGTCAGTGGAGTAGTTTCGTTCTTTAATTCATTCTATATCACAAGTATTACAAGTTAGGTTCCCCTTTTTATACACTGTTTGTTGTTGCATATGTGTTATAATGTCTCTACTTGGGACACGTGTATTTATAATTTTGTGTACGACATAGTATTATAAAATTCGCATTGAGAACAAAGTACGTTGTCATTCCTTTTCCCTTCAGCAATTCCGTTACGACCGTGAAATACTGTCTTATAATATCACGGATAGAATAATGCCCATAATGCGGGAAATATAAATAGGTGAATAAATCTTTCTTCCATGGATCTCTCCTATTATACAACGTTGCATACGACAGTTATCTCCCTTTTCTTGTTCTTTTAAATCTAGACATCAACTTCACCGCCTTTCTTAAATCAACCAACCCCAAATCTGTTCACCCGACAATATTTTATTAATGAAAACTTGGGAATGTGAGTTGAAACTTTAAAAAATAGTATAAAATAATAAAATACGAGAAAGAGAAAGAAAGTTGCTGAATATTAGGAAATATATCTTTCAAAATGTTTTATGAACTCCTGAGATGAATTGTTTTATGATTTTTCAAACTATTATCCCCATCATTGTTGTTTGTGTAACAACGTTTTGGCTGGTATATCTGTCTGTCTGTCTGAAGAACTGAAATCCAATTTTTTTCGGTTTGCAGTTTTAGTCGTTTTCTTTCTTTTCTTTATTTTTCTTTTTTTTATTATAGACTGCCATTAGTGCAACGTTTTTTCAACCGGTGCGTCCGGGCTCACAAATTCGCATTAATTAATTATTTTTATATTTAAAATAATTACTTTTATATTTTAAAAAATATCTTTATTTAAAAAAAAACTAGAGACCCCAAACAGTGTAATGTCTTTAAAATAAATACTTATTTCAGAAAACGTCTTTATTATATTCCTATTTTCAAATTTCATAACTAATTTTTCTTTATTCAGTTTTAAAGTGCGCCCCAGTGTTTTTGTTATTGTAAAAGTGCGCCTTGAAATAAAAAAGGTTGCTCTAGTGTATCCAGCATCAAGTCTTTAGCATTCCCTTTGTATTTTCATCATTCTTTTCTTTTTTTCGTTTTAAATCTCACCAAAGAATATCTTTCTTACAGAAAGGTCAACTATAAGTTTGTAGCGTTCATTCATTCTAATCTCGCCTATTGTCTCGTTAACACGAGACTTAAGATTTAATCATTTCGTTTTTGACAAACTATCGGGTTTTCCCAAAGGCCAAGAAAATTATTAATTTTTTTTTATAAACATTCTCACTTTTTTATTCTTTGAAATTAATATTCTTTTTCTCTTTATTAATTTCCTTTTTTTTATTCTTATTTCTTTAGAACGAATTTTTTTTCTTTCCGACATCTCTTTCCACTACACCTCGAATATGCCAACATTTCTCTCAATTTGATTTCAAATTTTTTTCAAATGCCACCCGAAGTCAACAAACAAACGCTCTCACCCTTTGAACTTTTAAACAAATAACCAAGCCACCCGTAAATTCCACCCTGCGCCTTTCGTCCATCAAAAAACATTTTATGTTATGGGTGTGGGGATAGCAATTGTTTCCCGTTTGTTTATTTTGGAGTCTAACCGAGGAGAGAATGGCGACCTTGGGACAATCAATTCCTCTTTAATAATACGTTTTAATGCGTCAGATTTCAATTTGGTAAGACATCGATTTGGGAATGCCAAATAGCTGAGATAGTTGCGTACATGCCGCTGTAGACAGAAGTTGGTAGACTACATAACAAACAAGATTTCAGTGATTGACGTTTTAGGTGATTGGCTCTTAAAATTTGTTGACGCAGTACTATTCTTCGTTCCATTTGGACTTGTACTAATACAAGTTAATAATTATCAGTAAAAAATATTTTAATATATTGAAGATATTGTCAGTAACTTTTCAGTTTTGTTGTTGCTATTTTAATATTGTTTTAGTAATGGCCATAAGGATTTTGTGCGAATAGGTGAAATAATGTACGACAGTACAGAGCTAAAAACAAGATTAAAAAGATTGAAAAGAGGTTGATAAAGGTCAACGATTATTTATAAGGAACAAAATCCAAAAGTGTTGCTCACTCATGTTCTGAAGAGTATCTTAGTGTCTCGCTACTCTGCTGATATTCCATTTCAGCGAACGAAATCTTTCGATGTAACCTTGAACAGTTCGAGTTTAGTAATTCTCTGTATCGTTTTGGAAGATATTTGATTATGATTATATAAAATAAATACTAATTTTATTCTTTTCGTAGTATAATTCATAATCTACAGTAGTTTATTTTTTTATAACTGGAAGTAGTGATAAAAATCCCGCAAATCTTGTAACACCCCAATGCCATAAAAGCAGCAACGATCAGCCGCCCGAGGGAGGTCACCCATACGGTGTTAATCTGCAATCCTTCTACCGCAGTCGATCCTCCTAACCTATGTGATTGCTCAGGGAATTTTTAGAGATTTTATTCTTACCAAACAATATGATCCTGCACCCCTTTCCTCAACAGATGAATCCTGTTTCTAAACAGTTAATTCCTGTTATCCGCCAGTGTTAACGTGCGATCCTGCTGTCGCAGTTGATCCTCCTAACCAACGGCCTGCTCAGGAAAATTTAAGAGATTCTGTTCTTACAGAACAGCATGATCCTACTTCCTTTTTCCTTTTCAGGACCAAAACTAAGTATTTCTTCCCAGTACATGGTATGTGGTAACTGTCCTTTTCAGGACCAAAACTAAGTCTTCCTTCCCAGTACATGGTATGCGGTAACTGTCCTTTTCAGGACCAAAACTAAGTCTTCCTTCCCAGTACATGGTATGTGGTAACTGTCCTTTTCAGGACCAAAACTAAGTCTTCTTTCCCAGTACATGGTATGCGGTAACTGTCCTTTTCAGGACCAAAACTAAGTCTTCCTTCCCAGTACATGGTATGTGGTAACTGTCCTTTTCAGGACCAAAACTAAGTCTTCCTTCCCAGTACATGGTATGCGGTAACTGTCCTTTTCAGGACCAAAACTAAGTCTTCCTTCCCAGTACATGGTATGCGGTAACTGTCCTTTTCAGGACCAAAACTAAGTCTTCCTTCCCAGTACATGGTATGCGGTAACTGTCCTTTTCAAGACCAAAACTAAGTCTTCCTTCCCAGTACATGGTATGCGGTAACTGTCCTTTTCAGGACCAAAACTAAGTCTTCCTTCCCAGTACATGGTATGCGGTAACTGTCCTTTTCAGGACCAAAACTATGTCTTCCTTCCCAGTACATGGTATGCGGTAACTGTCCTTTTCAGGACCAAAACTAAGTCTTCCTTCCCAGTACATGGTATGCGGTAACTGTCCTTTTCAGGACCAAAATTAAATCTTCCTTCCCAGTACATGGTATGCGGTAACTGTCCTTTTCAGGACCAAAACTAAGTCTTCCTTCCCAGTACATGGTATGCGATAATTGTCCTTTTCAGGAACAAAACTAAGTCTTTCTCCCCAGTACATGGTATGCGGTAACTGTCTTTTTCAGAACCAAAACTAAGTATTTCTTCCCAGTACATGGTATGCGGTAACTGTTCTTTTCAGGATCAAAACTAAGTCTTTATCTCCAGTAAATGGTATACGATAACTGTCCTTTTCAGGACCAAAACTAAGTATTTCTTCCCAGTACATGGTATGCGGTAACTGTCCTTTTCAGGACCAAAACTAAATCTTCCTTCCCAGTACATGGTATGCGATAACTGTCCTTTTCAGGACCAAAACTAAGTCTTCCTTCCCAGTACATGGTATGCGGTAACTGTCCTTTTCAGGACCAAAACTAAGTCTTCCTTCCCAGTACATGGTATGCGGTAACTGTCCTTTTCAGGACCAAAACTAAGTCTTCCTTCCCAGTACATGGTAAGCGATAACTGTCCTTTTCAGGACCATAACTAAGTCTTCCTTCCCAGTACATGGTATGTGGTAACTGTCCTTTTCAGGACCATAACTAAGTCTTCCTTCCCAGTACATGGTATGCGGTAACTGTCCTTTTCAGGACCAAAACTAAGTCTTCCTTCCCAGTACATGGTATGCGGTAACTGTCCTTTTCAGGACCAAAACTAAGTCTTCCTTCCCAGTACATGGTATGCGGTAACTGTCCTTTTCAGGACCAAATCTAAGTCTTCCTTCCCAGTACATGGTATGCGGTAACTGTCCTTTTCAGGACCAAAACTAAGTCTTCCTTCCCAGTACATGGTATGCGATAACTGTCCTTTTCAGGACCAAAACTAAGTCTTCCTTCCCAGTACATGGTATGCGGTAACTGTCCTTTTCAGGACCAAAACTAAGTCTTCCTTCCCAGTACATGGTATGCGGTAACTGTCCTTTTCAGGACCAAAACTAAGTCTTCCTTCCCAGTACATGGTATGCGATAACTGTTCTTTTCAGGACCAAAACTAAGTCTTCCTTCCCAGTACATGGTATGCGGTAACTGTCCTTTTCAGGACCAAAACTAAGTCTTCCTTCCCAGTACATGGTATGCGGTAACTGTCCTTTTCAGGACCAAAACTAAGTCTTCCTTCCCAGTACATGGTATGCGGTAACTGTCCTTTTCAGGACCAAAACTAAGTCTTCCTTCCCAGTACATGGTATGCGGTAACTGTCCTTTTCAGGACCAAAACTAAGTCTTCCTTCCCAGTACATGGTATGCGGTAACTGTCCTTTTCAGGACCAAAACTAAGTCTTCCTTCCCAGTACATGGTATGCGGTAACTGTCCTTTTCAGGACCAAAACTAAGTCTTCCTTCCCAGTACATGGTATGCGGTAACTGTCCTTTTCAGGACCAAAACTAAGTCTTCCTTCCCAGTACATGGTATGCGATAACTGTCCTTTTCAGGACCAAAACTAAGTCTTCCTTCCCAGTACATGGTATGCGGTAACTGTCCTTTTCAGGACCAAAACTAAGTCTTCCTTCCCAGTACATGGTATGCGGTAACTGTCCTTTTCAGGACCAAAACTAAGTCTTCCTTCCCAGTACATGGTATGCGGTAACTGTCCTTTTCAGGACCAAAACTAAGTCTTCCTTCCCAGTACATGGTATGCGGTAACTGTCCTTTTCAGGACCAAAACTAAGTCTTCCTTCCCAGTACATGGTATGCGGTAACTGTCCTTTTCAGGACCAAAACTAAGTCTTCCTTCCCAGTACATGGTATGCGGTAACTGTCCTTTTCAGGACCAAAACTAAGTCTTCCTTCCCAGTACATGGTATGCGGTAACTGTCCTTTTCAGGACCAAAACTAAGTCTTCCTTCCCAGTACATGGTATGCGGTAACTGTCCTTTTCAGGACCAAAACTAAGTCTTCCTTCCCAGTACATGGTATGCGGTAACTGTCCTTTTCAGGACCAAAACTAAGTCTTCCTTCCCAGTACATGGTATGCGGTAACTGTCCTTTTCAGGACCAAAACTAAGTCTTCCTTCCCAGTACATGGTATGCGGTAACTGTCCTTTTCAGGACCAAAACTAAGTCTTCCTTCCCAGTACATGGTATGCGGTAACTGTCCTTTTCAGGACAAAAACTAAGTCTTCCTTCCCAGTACATGGTATGCGGTAACTGTCCTTTTCAGGACCAAAACTAAGTCTTCCTTCCCAGTACATGGTATGCGATAACTGTCCTTTTCAGGACCAAAACTAAGTCTTCCTTCCCAGTACATGGTATGCGGTAACTGTCCTTTTCAGGACCAAAACTAAGTCTTCCTTCCCAGTACATGGTATGCGGTAACTGTCCTTTTCAGGACCAAAACTAAGTCTTCCTTCCCAGTACATGGTATGCGGTAACTGTCCTTTTCAGGACCAAAACTAAGTCTTCCTTCCCAGTACATGGTATGCGGTAACTGTCCTTTTCAGGACCAAAACTAAGTCTTCCTTCCCAGTACATGGTATGCGGTAAACTGTCCTTTTCAGGACCAAAACTAAGTCTTCCTTCCCAGTACATGGTATGCGGTAAACTGTCCTTTTCAGGACCAAAACTAAGTCTTCCTTCCCAGTACATGGTATGCGGTAACTGTCCTTTTCAGGACCAAAACTAAGTCTTCCTTCCCAGTACATGGTATGCGGTAACTGTCCTTTTCAGGACCAAAACTAAGTCTTCCTTCCCAGTACATGGTATGCGGTAACTGTCCTTTTCAGGACCAAAACTAAGTCTTCCTTCCCAGTACATGGTATGCGGTAACTGTCCTTTTCAGGACCAAAACTAAGTCTTCCTTCCCAGTACATGGTATGCGGTAACTGTCCTTTTCAGGACCAAAACTAAGTCTTCCTTCCCAGTACATGGTATGCGGTAACTGTCCTTTTCAGGACCAAAACTAAGTCTTCCTTCCCAGTACATGGTATGCGGTAACTGTCCTTTTCAGGACCAAAACTAAGTCTTCCTTCCCAGTACATGGTATGCGATAACTGTCCTTTTCAGGACCAAAACTAAGTCTTCCTTCCCAGTACATGGTATGCGGTAACTGTCCTTTTCAGGACCAAAACTAAGTCTTCCTTCCCAGTACATGGTATGCGGTAACTGTCCTTTTCAGGACCAAAACTAAGTCTTCCTTCCCAGTACATGGTATGCGGTAACTGTCCTTTTCAGGACCAAAACTAAGTCTTCCTTCCCCAGTACATGGTATGCGGTAACTGTCCTTTTCAGGACCAAAACTAAGTCTTCCTTCCCAGTACATGGTATGCGGTAACTGTCCTTTTCAGGACCAAAACTAAGTCTTCCTTCCCAGTACATGGTATGCGGTAACTGTCCTTTTCAGGACCAAAACTAAGTCTTCCTTCCCAGTACATGGTATGCGGTAACTGTCCTTTTCAGGACCAAAACTAAGTCTTCCTTCCCAGTACATGTTATGCGGTAACTGTCCTTTTCAGGACCAAAACTAAGTCTTCCTTCCCAGTACATGGTATGCGGTAACTGTCCTTTTCAGGACCAAAACTAAGTCTTCCTTCCCAGTACATGGTATGCGGTAACTGTCCTTTTCAGGACCAAAACTAAGTCTTCCTTCCCAGTACATGGTATGCGGTAACTGTCCTTTTCAGGACCAAAACTAAGTCTTCCTTCCCAGTACATGGTATGCGGTAACTGTCCTTTTCAGGACCAAAACTAAGTCTTCCTTCCCAGTACATGGTATGCGGTAACTGTCCTTTTCAGGACCAAAACTAAGTCTTGCTTCCCAGTACATGGTATGCGGTAACTGTCCTTTTCAGGACCAAAACTAAGTCTTCCTTCCCAGTACATGGTATGCGGTAACTGTCCTTTTCAGGACCAAAACTAAGTCTTCCTTCCCAGTACATGGTATGCGGTAACTGTCCTTTTCAGGACCAAAACTAAGTCTTCCTTCCCAGTACAAGGTATGCGGTAACTGTCCTTTTCAGGACCAAAACTAAGTCTTCCTTCCCAGTACATGGTATGCGGTAACTGTCCTTTTCAGGACCAAAACTAAGTCTTCCTTCCCAGTACATGGTATGCGGTAACTGTCCTTTTCAGGACCAAAACTAAGTCTTCCTTCCCAGTACATGGTATGCGGTAACTGTCATTTTCAGGACCAAAACTAAGTCTTCCTTCCCAGTACATGGTATGCGGTAACTGTCCTTTTCAGGACCAAAACTAAGTCTTCCTTCCCAGTACATGGTATGCGGTAACTGTCCTTTTCAGGACCAAAACTAAGTCTTCCTTCCCAGTACATGGTATGCGGTAACTGTCCTTTTCAGGACCAAAACTAAGTCTTCCTTCCCAGTACATGGTATGCGGTAACTGTCCTTTTCAGGACCAAAACTAAGTCTTCCTTCCCAGTACATGGTATGCGGTAACTGTCCTTTTCAGGACCAAAACTAAGTCTTCCTTCCCAGTACATGGTATGCGGTAACTGTCCTTTTCAGGACCAAAACTAAGTCTTCCTTCCCAGTACATGGTATGCGGTAACTGTCCTTTTCAGGACCAAAACTAAGTCTTCCTTCCCAGTACATGGTATGCGGTAACTGTCCTTTTCAGGACCAAAACTAAGTCTTCCTTCCCAGTACATGGTATGCGGTAACTGTCCTTTTCAGGACCAAAACTAAGTCTTCCTTCCCAGTACATGGTATGCGGTAACTGTCCTTTTCAGGACCAAAACTAAGTCTTCCTTCCCAGTACATGGTATGCGGTAACTGTCCTTTTCAGGACCAAAACTAAGTCTTCCTTCCCAGTACATGGTATGCGATAACTGTCCTTTTCAGGACCAAAACTAAGTCTTCCTTCCCAGTACATGGTATGCGGTAACTGTCCTTTTCAGGACCAAAACTAAGTCTTCCTTCCCAGTACATGGTATGCGATAACTGTCCTTTTCAGGACCAAAACTAAGTCTTCCTTCCCAGTACATGGTATGCGGTAACCGTCCTTTTCAGGACCAAAATTAAGTCTTCCTTCCCAGTACATGGTATGCGGTAACTGTCCTTTTCAGGACCAAAACTAAGTCTTCCTTCCCAGTACATGGTATGCGGTAACTGTCCTTTTCAGGACCAAAACTAAGTCTTCCTTCCCAGTACATGGTATGCGGTAACTGTCCTTTTCAGGACCAAAACTAAGTCTTCCTTCCCAGTACATGGTATGCGGTAACTGTCCTTTTCAGGACCAAAACTAAGTCTTCCTTCCCAGTACATGGTATGCGGTAACTGTCCTTTTCAGGACCAAAACTAAGTCTTCCTTCCCAGTACATGGTATGCGGTAACTGTCCTTTTCAGGACCAAAACTAAGTCTTCCTTCCCAGTACATGGTATGCGGTAACTGTCCTTTTCAGGACCAAAACTAAGTCTTCCTTCCCAGTACATGGTATGCGGTAACTGTCCTTTTCAGGACCAAAACTAAGTCTTCCTTCCCAGTACATGGTATGCGGTAACTGTCCTTTTCAGGACCAAAACTAAGTCTTCCTTCCCAGTACATGGTATGCGGTAACTGTCCTTTTCAGGACCAAAACTAAGTCTTCCTTCCCAGTACATGGTATGCGGTAACTGTCCTTTTCAGGACCAAAACTAAGTCTTCCTTCCCAGTACATGGTATGCGGTAACTGTCCTTTTCAGGACCAAAACTAAGTCTTCCTTCCCAGTACATGGTATGCGGTAACTGTCCTTTTCAGGACCAAAACTAAGTCTTCCTTCCCAGTACATGGTATGCGGTAACTGTCCTTTTCAGGACCAAAACTAAGTCTTCCTTCCCAGTACAAGGTATGCGGTAACTGTCCTTTTCAGGACCAAAACTAAGTCTTCCTTCCCAGTACATGGTATGCGGTAACTGTCCTTTTCAGGACCAAAACTAAGTCTTCCTTCCCAGTACATGGTATGCGGTAACTGTCCTTTTCAGGACCAAAACTAAGTCTTCCTTCCCAGTACATGGTATGCGGTAACTGTCCTTTTCAGGACCAAAACTAAGTCTTCCTTCCCAGTACATGGTATGCGGTAACTGTCCTTTTCAGGACCAAAACTAAGTCTTCCTTCCCAGTACATGGTATGCGGTAACTGTCCTTTTCAGGACCAAAACTAAGTCTTCCTTCCCAGTACATGGTATGCGGTAACTGTCCTTTTCAGGACCAAAACTAAGTCTTCCTTCCCAGTACATGGTATGCGGTAACTGTCCTTTTCAGGACCAAAACTAAGTCTTCCTTCCCAGTACATGGTATGCGGTAACTGTCCTTTTCAGGACCAAAACTAAGTCTTCCTTCCCAGTACATGGTATGCGGTAACTGTCCTTTTCAGGACCAAAACTAAGTCTTCCTTCCCAGTACATGGTATGCGGTAACTGTCCTTTTCAGGACCAAAACTAAGTCTTCCTTCCCAGTACATGGTATGCGGTAACTGTCCTTTTCAGGACCAAAACTAAGTCTTCCTTCCCAGTACATGGTATGCGGTAACTGTCCTTTTCAGGACCAAAACTAAGTCTTCCTTCCCAGTACATGGTATGCGGTAACTGTCCTTTTCAGGACCAAAACTAAGTCTTCCTTCCCAGTACATGGTATGCGGTAACTGTCCTTTTCAGGACCAAAACTAAGTCTTCCTTCCCAGTACATGGTATGCGGTAACTGTCCTTTTCAGGACCAAAACTAAGTCTTCCTTCCCAGTACATGGTATGCGGTAACTGTCCTTTTCAGGACCAAAACTAAGTCTTCCTTCCCAGTACATGGTATGCGGTAACTGTCCTTTTCAGGACCAAAACTAAGTCTTCCTTCCCAGTACATGGTATGCGGTAACTGTCCTTTTCAGGACCAAAACTAAGTCTTCCTTCCCAGTACATGATATGCGGTAACTGTCCTTTTCAGGACCAAAACTAAGTCTTCCTTCCCAGTACATGGTATGCGGTAACTGTCCTTTTCAGGACCAAAACTAAGTCTTCCTTCCCAGTACATGGTATGCGGTAACTGTCATTTTCAGGACCAAAACTAAGTCTTCCTTCCCAGTACATGGTATGCGGTAACTGTCCTTTTCAGGACCAAAACTAAGTCTTCCTTCCCAGTACATGGTATGCGGTAACTGTCCTTTTCAGGACCAAAACTAAGTCTTCCTTCCCAGTACATGGTATGCGGTAACTGTCCTTTTCAGGACCAAAACTAAGTCTTCCTTCCCAGTACATGGTATGCGGTAACTGTCCTTTTCAGGACCAAAACTAAGTCTTCCTTCCAAGTACATGGTATGCGGTAACTGTCCTTTTCAGGACCAAAACTAAATCTTCCTTCCCAGTACATGGTATGCGGTAACTGTCCTTTTCAGGACCAAAACTAAGTCTTCCTTCCCAGTACATGGTATGCGATAATTGTCCTTTTCAGGACCAAAACTAAGTCTTTCTCCCCAGTACATGGTATGCGGTAACTGTCTTTTTCAGAACCAAAACTAAGTATTTCTTCCCAGTACATGGTATGCGGTAACTGTTCTTTTCAGGATCAAAACTAAGTCTTTATCTCCAGTAAATGGTATACGATAACTGTTTTTTTCAGGACCAAAACTAAGTATTTCTTCCCAGTACATGGTATGCGGTAACTGTCCTTTTCAGGACCAAAACTAAATCTTCCTTCCCAGTACATGGTATGCGATAACTGTCCTTTTCAGGACCAAAACTAAGTCTTCCTTCCCAGTACATGGTATGCGGTAACTGTCCTTTTCAGGACCAAAACTAAGTCTTCCTTCCCAGTACATGGTATGCGGTAACTGTCCTTTTCAGGACCAAAACTAAGTCTTCCTTCCCAGTACATGGTATGCGGTAACTGTCCTTTTCAGGACCAAAACTAAGTCTTCCTTCCCAGTACATGGTATGCGGTAACTGTCATTTTCAGGACCAAAACTAAGTCTTCCTTCCCAGTACATGGTATGCGGTAACTGTCCTTTTCAGGACCAAAACTAAGTCTTCCTTCCCAGTACATGGTATGCGGTAACTGTCCTTTTCAGGACCAAAACTAAGTCTTCCTTCCCAGTACATGGTATGCGGTAACTGTCCTTTTCAGGACCAAAACTAAGTCTTCCTTCCCAGTACATGGTATGCGATAACTGTCCTTTTCAGGACCAAAACTAAGTCTTCCTTCCCAGTACATGGTATGCGGTAACTGTCCTTTTCAGGACCAAAACTAAGTCTTCCTTCCCAGTACATGGTATGCGGTAACTGTCCTTTTCAGGACCAAAACTAAGTCTTCCTTCCCAGTACATGGTATGCGGTAACTGTCCTTTTCAGGACCAAAACTAAGTCTTCCTTCCCAGTACATGGTATGCGATAACTGTCCTTTTCAGGACCAAAACTAAGTCTTCCTTCCCAGTACATGGTATGCGGTAACTGTCCTTTTCAGGACCAAAACTAAGTCTTCCTTCCCAGTACATGGTATGCGGTAACTGTCCTTTTCAGGACCAAAACTAAGTCTTCCTTCCCAGTACATGGTATGCGGTAACTGTCGTTTTCAGGACCAAAAATAAGTCTTCCTTCCCAGTACATGGTATGCGATAACTGTCCTTTTCAGGACCAAAACTAAGTCTTTCTTCCCAGTACATGGTATGCGGTAACTGTCCTTTTCACGACCAAAACTAAGTCTTCCTTCCCAGTACATGGTATGCGGTAACTGTCCTTTTCAGGACCAAAACTAAGTCTTCCTTCCCAGTACATGGTATGCGGTAACTGTCCTTTTCAGGACCAAAACTAAGTCTTCCTTCCCAGTACATGGTATGCGGTAACTGTCCTTTTCAGGACCAAAACTAAGTCTTCCTTCCCAGTACATGGTATGCGATAACTGTCCTTTTCAGGACCAAAACTAAGTCTTCCTTCCCAGTACATGGTATGCGGTAACTGTCCTTTTCAGGACCAAAACTAAGTCTTCCTTCCCAGTACATGGTATGCGGTAACTGTCCTTTTCAGGACCAAAACTAAGTCTTCCTTCCCAGTACATGGTATGCGGTAACTGTCTTTTCAGGACCAAAACTAAGTCTTCCTTCCCAGTACATGGTATGCGGTAACTGTCCTTTTCAGGACCAAAACTAAGTCTTCCTTCCCAGTACATGGTATGCGGTAACTGTCCTTTTCAGGACCAAAACTAAGTCTTCCTTCCCAGTACATGGTATGCGATAACTGTCCTTTTCAGGACCAAAACTAAGTCTTCCTTCCCAGTACATGGTATGCGGTAACTGTCCTTTTCAGGACCAAAACTAAGTCTTCCTTCCCAGTACATGGTATGCGGTAACTGTCCTTTTCAGGACCAAAACTAAGTCTTCCTTCCCAGTACATGGTATGCGGTAACTGTCCTTTTCAGGACCAAAACTAAGTCTTCCTTCCCAGTACATGGTATGCGGTAACTGTCCTTTTCAGGACCAAAACTAAGTCTTCCTTCCCAGTACATGGTATGCGATAACTGTCCTTTTCAGGACCAAAACTAAGTCTTCCTTCCCAGTACATGGTATGCGGTAACTGTCCTTTTCAGGACCAAAACTAAGTCTTCCTTCCCAGTACATGGTATGCGGTAACTGTCCTTTTCAGGACCAAAACTAAGTCTTCCTTCCCAGTACATGGTATGCGGTAACTGTCCTTTTCAGGACCAAAACTAAGTCTTCCTTCCCAGTACATGGTATGCGGTAACTGTCCTTTTCAGGACCAAAACTAAGTCTTCCTTCCCAGTACATGGTATGCGGTAACTGTCCTTTTCAGGACCAAAACTAAGTCTTCCTTCCCAGTACATGGTATGCGGTAACTGTCCTTTTCAGGACCAAAACTAAGTCTTCCTTCCCAGTACATGGTATGCGGTAACTGTCCTTTTCAGGACCAAAACTAAGTCTTCCTTCCCAGTACATGGTATGCGGTAACTGTCCTTTTCAGGACCAAAACTAAGTCTTCCTTCCCAGTACATGGTATGCGGTAACTGTCCTTTTCAGGACCAAAACTAAGTCTTCCTTCCCAGTACATGGTATGCGGTAACTGTCCTTTTCAGGACCAAAACTAAGTCTTCCTTCCCAGTACATGGTATGCGGTAACTGTCCTTTTCAGGACCAAAACTAAGTCTTCCTTCCCAGTACATGGTATGCGATAACTGTATTTTCAGGACCAAAACTAAGTCTTCCTTCCCAGTACATGGTATGCGGTAACTGTCCTTTTCAGGACCAAAATTAGTCTTCCTTCCCAGTACATGGTATGCGGTAACTGTCCTTTTCAGGACCAAAACTAAGTCTTCCTTCCCAGTACATGGTATGCGGTAACTGTCCTTTTCAGGACCAAAACTAAGTCTTCCTTCCCAGTACATGGTATGCGGTAACTGTCCTTTTCAGGACCAAAACTAAGTCTTCCTTCCCAGTACATGGTATGCGGTAACTGTCCTTTTCAGGACCAAAACTAAGTCTTCCTTCCCAGTACATGGTATGCGGTAACTGTCCTTTTCAGGACCAAAACTAAGTCTTCCTTCCCAGTACATGGTATGCGATAACTGTCCTTTTCAGGACCAAAACTAAGTCTTCCTTCCCAGTACATGGTATGCGGTAACTGTCCTTTTCAGGACCAAAACTAAGTCTTCCTTCCCAGTACATGGTATGCGGTAACTGTCCTTTTCAGGACCAAAACTAAGTCTTCCTTCCCAGTACATGGTATGCGGTAACTGTCCTTTTCAGGACCAAAACTAAGTCTTCCTTCCCAGTACATGGTATGCGGTAACTGTCCTTTTCAGGACCAAAACTAAGTCTTCCTTCCCAGTACATGGTATGCGGTAACTGTCCTTTTCAGGACCAAAACTAAGTCTTCCTTCCCAGTACATGGTATGCGATAACTGTCCTTTTCAGGACCAAAACTAAGTCTTCCTTCCCAGTACATGGTATGCGGTAACTGTCCTTTTCAGGACCAAAACTAAGTCTTCCTTCCCAGTACATGGTATGCGATAACTGTCCTTTTCAGGACCAAAACTAAGTCTTTCTTCCCAGTACATGGTATGCGGTAACTGTCCTTTTCACGACCAAAACTAAGTCTTCCTTCCCAGTACATGGTATGCGGTAACTGTCCTTTTCAGGACCAAAACTAAGTCTTCCTTCCCAGTACATGGTATGCGGTAACTGTCCTTTTCAGGACCAAAACTAAGTCTTCCTTCCCAGTACATGGTATGCGGTAACTGTCCTTTTCAGGACCAAAACTAAGTCTTCCTTCCCAGTACATGGTATGCGATAACTGTCCTTTTCAGGACCAAAACTAAGTCTTCCTTCCCAGTACATGGTATGCGGTAACTGTCCTTTTCAGGACCAAAACTAAGTCTTCCTTCCCAGTACATGGTATGCGGTAACTGTCCTTTTCAGGACCAAAACTAAGTCTTCCTTCCCAGTACATGGTATGCGGTAACTGTCCTTTTCAGGACCAAAACTAAGTCTTCCTTCCCAGTACATGGTATGCGGTAACTGTCCTTTTCAGGACCAAAACTAAGTCTTCCTTCCCAGTACATGGTATGCGGTAACTGTCCTTTTCAGGACCAAAACTAAGTCTTCCTTCCCAGTACATGGTATGCGATAACTGTCCTTTTCAGGACCAAAACTAAGTCTTCCTTCCCAGTACATGGTATGCGGTAACTGTCCTTTTCAGGACCAAAACTAAGTCTTCCTTCCCAGTACATGGTATGCGGTAACTGTCCTTTTCAGGACCAAAACTAAGTCTTCCTTCCCAGTACATGGTATGCGGTAACTGTCCTTTTCAGGACCAAAACTAAGTCTTCCTTCCGAGTACATGGTATGCGGTAACTGTCCTTTTCAGGACCAAAACTAAGTCTTCCTTCCCAGTACATGGTATGCGATAACTGTCCTTTTCAGGACCAAAACTAAGTCTTCCTTCCCAGTACATGGTATGCGGTAACTGTCCTTTTCAGGACAAAAACTAAGTCTTCCTTCCCAGTACATGGTATGCGGTAACTGTCCTTTCAGGACCAAAACTAAGTCTTCCTTCCCAGTACATGGTATGCGGTAACTGTCCTTTTCAGGACCAAAACTAAGTCTTCCTTCCCAGTACATGGTATGCGGTAACTGTCCTTTTCAGGACCAAAACTAAGTCTTCCTTCCCAGTACATGGTATGCGGTAACTGTCCTTTTCAGGACCAAAACTAAGTCTTCCTTCCCAGTACATGGTATGCGGTAACTGTCCTTTTCAGGACCAAAACTAAGTTTTCCTTCCCAGTACATGGTATGCGGTAACTGTCCTTTTCAGGACCAAAACTAAGTCTTCCTTCCCAGTACATGGTATGCGGTAACTGTCCTTTTCAGGACCAAAACTAAGTCTTCCTTCCCAGTACATGGTATGCGGTAACTGTCCTTTTCAGGACCAAAACTAAGTCTTCCTTCCCAGTACATGGTATGCGATAACTGTCCTTTTCAGGACCAAAACTAAGTCTTCCTTCCCAGTACATGGTATGCGGTAACTGTCCTTTTCAGGACCAAAACTAAGTCTTCCTTCCCAGTACATGGTATGCGATAACTGTCCTTTTCAGGACCAAAACTAAGTCTTCCTTCCCAGTACATGGTATGCGGTAACTGTCCTTTTCAGGACCAAAACTAAGTCTTCCTTCCCAGTACATGGTATGCGGTAACTGTCCTTTTCAGGACCAAAACTAAGTCTTCCTTCCCAGTACATGGTATGCGGTAACTGTCCTTTTCAGGACCAAAACTAAGTCTTCCTTGCCAGTACATGGTATGCGGTAACTGTCCTGTTCAGGACCAAAACTAAGTCTTCCTTCCCAGTACATGGTATGCGGTAACTGTCCTTTTCAGGACCAAAACTAAGTCTTCCTTCCCAGTACATGGTATGCGGTAACTGTCCTTTTCAGGACCAAAACTAAGTCTTCCTTCCCAGTACATGGTATGCGGTAACTGTCCTTTTCAGGACCAAAACTAAGTCTTCCTTCCCAGTACATGGTATGCGGTAACTGTCCTTTTCAGGACCAAAACTAAGTCTTCCTTCCCAGTACATGGTATGCGGTAACTGTCCTTTTCAGGACCAAAACTAAGTCTTCCTTCCCAGTACATGGTATGCGGTAACTGTCCTTTTCAGGACCAAAACTAAGTCTTCCTTCCCAGTACATGGTATGCGGTAACTGTCCTTTTCAGGACCAAAACTAAGTCTTCCTTCCCAGTACATGGTATGCGGTAACTGTCCTTTTCAGGACCAAAACTAAGTCTTTCTCCTTAGTACATGGTATGCGATAATTGTCCTTTTCAGGACCAAAACTAAGTCTTCCTTCCCAGTACATGGTATGCGGTAACTGTCCTTTTCAGGACCAAATCTAAGTCTTCCTTCCCAGTACATGGTATGCGGTAACTGTCCTTTTCAGGACCAAATCTAAGTCTTCCTTCCCAGTACATGGTATGCGGTAACTGTCCTTTTCATGACCAAAACTAAGTCTTTCTTCCCAGTACATGGTATGTGGTAACTGTCCTTTTCAGGACCAAATCTAAGTCTTCCTTCCCAGTACATGGTATGCGGTAACTGTCATTTTCAGGACCAAATCTAAGTCTTCCTTCCCAGTACATGGTATGCGGTAACTGTCCTTTTCAGGACCAAATCTAAGTCTTCCTTCCCAGTACATGGTATCCGGTAACTGTCCTTTTCAGGACCAAAACTAAGTCTTCCTTCCCAGTACATGGTATGTGGTAACTGTCCTTTTCAGGACCAAAACTAAATCTTCCTTCCCAGTACATGGTATGCGGTAACTGTCCTTTTCAGGACCAAAACTAAGTCTTCCTTCCCAGTACATGGTATGCGGTAACTGTCCTTTTCAGGACCAAAACTAAATCTTCCTTCCCAGTACATGGTATGCGGTAACTGTCCTTTTCAGGACCAAATCTAAGTCTTTCTTCCCAGTACATGGTATGCGGTAACTGTCCTTTTCAGGACCAAATCTAAGTCTTCCTTCCCAGTACATGGTATGCGGTAACTGTCCTTTTCAGGACCAAAACTAAGTCTTCCTTCCCAGTACATGGTATGCGGTAACTGTCCTTTTCAGGACTAAATCTAAGTCTTTCTTCCCAGAACATGGTATGTGGTAACTGTCCTTTTCAGGACCAAAACTAAGTCTTCCTTCCCAGTACATGGTATGTGGTAACTGTCCTTTTCAGGACCAAAACTAAATCTTCCTTCCCAGTACATGGTATGCGGTAACTGTCTTTTTCAGGACCAAAACTAAGTCTTCCTTCCCCGTACATGGTATGCGGTAACTGTCCTTTTCAGGACCAAAACTAAATCTTCCTTCCCAGTACATGGTATGCGGTAACTGTCCTTTTCAGGACCAAATCTAAGTCTTCCTTCCCAGTACATGGTATGCGGTAACTGTCCTTTTCAGGACCAAAACTAAATCTTCCTTCCCAGTACATGGTATGCGGTAACTGTCCTTTTCAGGACCAAATCTAAGTCTTCCTTCCCAGTACATGGTATGCGGTAACTGTCCTTTTCAGGACCAAAACTAAGTCTTCCTTCCCAGTACATGGTATGCGGTAACTGTCCTTTTCAGGACCAAATCTAAGTCTTTCTTCCCAGAACATGGTATGTGGTAACTGTCCTTTTCAGGACCAAAACTAAGTCTTCCTTCCCAGTACATGGTATGTGGTAACTGTCCTTTTCAGGACCAAAACTAAATCTTCCTTCCCAGTGCATGGTATGCGGTAACTGTCCTTTTCAGGACCAAAACTAAGTCTTCCTTCCCAGTACATGGTATGCGGTAACTTTCCTTTTCAGGACCAAAACTAAATCTTCCTTCCCAGTACATGGTATGCGGTAACTGTCCTTTTCAGGACCAAATCTAAGTCTTCCTTCCCAGTACATGGTATGCGGTAACTGTCCTTTTCAGGACCAAATCTAAGTCTTCCTTCCCAGTACATGGTATGCGGTAACTGTCCTTTTCAGGACCAAAACTAAGTCTTTCTTCCCATTACATGGTATGTGGTAACTGTCCTTTTCAGGACCAAATCTAAGTCTTCCTTCCCAGTACATGGTATGCGGTAACTGTCATTTTCAGGACCAAATCTAAGTCTTCCTTCCCAGTACATGGTATGCGGTAACTGTCCTTTTCAGGACCAAATCTAAGTCTTCCTTCCCAGTACATGGTATGCGGTAACTGTCCTTTTCAGGACCAAAACTAAGTCTTCCTTCCCAGTACATGGTATGCGGTAACTGTCCTTTTCAGGACCAAATCTAAGTCTTTCTTCCCAGAACATGGTATGTGGTAACTGTCCTTTTCAGGACCAAAACTAAGTCTTCCTTCCCAGTACATGGTATGTGGTAACTGTCCTTTTCAGGACCAAAACTAAATCTTCCTTCCCAGTACATGGTATGCGGTAACTGTCCTTTTCAGGACCAAAACTAAGTCTTCCTTCCCAGTACATGGTATGCGGTAACTGTCCTTTTCAGGACCAAAACTAAATCTTCCTTCCCAGTACATGGTATGCGGTAACTGTCCTTTTCAGGACCAAATCTAAGTCTTCCTTCCCAGTACATGGTATGCGGTAACTGTCCTTTTCAGGACCAAATCTAAGTCTTCCTTCCCAGTACATGGTATGCGGTAACTGTCCTTTTCAGGACCAAAACTAAGTCTTTCTTCCCAGTACATGGTATGTGGTAACTGTCCTTTTCAGGACCAAATCTAAGTCTTCCTTCCCAGTACATGGTATGCGGTAACTGTCATTTTCAGGACCAAATCTAAGTCTTCCTTCCCAGTACATGGTATGCGGTAACTGTCCTTTTCAGGACCAAATCTAAGTCTTCCTTCCCAGTACATGGTATGCGGTAACTGTCCTTTTTAGGACCAAAACTAAGTCTTCCTTCCCAGTACATGGTATGCGGTAACTGTCCTTTTCAGGACCAAATCTAAGTCTTCCTTCCCAGTACATGGTATGCGGTAACTGTCCTTTTCAGGACCAAATCTAAGTCTTCCTTCCCAGTACATGGTATGCGGTAACTGTCCTTTTCAGGACCAAAACTAAGTCTTCCTTCCCAGTACATGGTATGCGGTAACTGTCCTTTTCAGGACCAAAACTAAGTCTTCCTTCCCAGTACATGGTATGCGGTAACTGTCCTTTTCAGGACCAAAACTAAGTCTTCCTTCCCAGTACATGGTATGCGGTAACTGTCCTTTTCAGGACCAAAACTAAGTCTTCCTTCCCAGTACATGGTATGCGGTAACTGTCCTTTTCAGGACCAAAACTAAGTCTTCCTTCCCAGTACATGGTATGCGGTAACTGTCCTTTTCAGGACCAAAACTAAGTCTTCCTTCCCAGTACATGGTATGCGGTAACTGTCCTTTTCAGGACCAAAACTAAGTCTTTCTCCTTAGTACATGGTATGCGATAATTGTCCTTTTCAGGACCAAAACTAAGTCTTCCTTCCCAGTACATGGTATGCGGTAACTGTCCTTTTCAGGACCAAATCTAAGTCTTTCTTCCCAGAACATGGTATGTGGTAACTGTCCTTTTCAGGACCAAAACTAAGTCTTCCTTCCCAGTACATGGTATGTGGTAACTGTCCTTTTCAGGACCAAAACTAAATCTTCCTTCCCAGTGCATGGTATGCGGTAACTGTCCTTTTCAGGACCAAAACTAAGTCTTCCTTCCCAGTACATGGTATGCGGTAACTTTCCTTTTCAGGACCAAAACTAAATCTTCCTTCCCAGTACATGGTATGCGGTAACTGTCCTTTTCAGGACCAAATCTAAGTCTTCCTTCCCAGTACATGGTATGCGGTAACTGTCCTTTTCAGGACCAAATCTAAGTCTTCCTTCCCAGTACATGGTATGCGGTAACTGTCCTTTTCAGGACCAAAACTAAGTCTTTCTTCCCATTACATGGTATGTGGTAACTGTCCTTTTCAGGACCAAATCTAAGTCTTCCTTCCCAGTACATGGTATGCGGTAACTGTCATTTTCAGGACCAAATCTAAGTCTTCCTTCCCAGTACATGGTATGCGGTAACTGTCCTTTTCAGGACCAAATCTAAGTCTTCCTTCCCAGTACATGGTATGCGGTAACTGTCCTTTTCAGGACCAAAACTAAGTCTTCCTTCCCAGTACATGGTATGCGGTAACTGTCCTTTTCAGGACCAAATCTAAGTCTTTCTTCCCAGAACATGGTATGTGGTAACTGTCCTTTTCAGGACCAAAACTAAGTCTTCCTTCCCAGTACATGGTATGTGGTAACTGTCCTTTTCAGGACCAAAACTAAATCTTCCTTCCCAGTACATGGTATGCGGTAACTGTCCTTTTCAGGACCAAAACTAAGTCTTCCTTCCCAGTACATGGTATGCGGTAACTGTCCTTTTCAGGACCAAAACTAAATCTTCCTTCCCAGTACATGGTATGCGGTAACTGTCCTTTTCAGGACCAAATCTAAGTCTTCCTTCCCAGTACATGGTATGCGGTAACTGTCCTTTTCAGGACCAAATCTAAGTCTTCCTTCCCAGTACATGGTATGCGGTAACTGTCCTTTTCAGGACCAAAACTAAGTCTTTCTTCCCAGTACATGGTATGTGGTAACTGTCCTTTTCAGGACCAAATCTAAGTCTTCCTTCCCAGTACATGGTATGCGGTAACTGTCATTTTCAGGACCAAATCTAAGTCTTCCTTCCCAGTACATGGTATGCGGTAACTGTCCTTTTCAGGACCAAATCTAAGTCTTCCTTCCCAGTACATGGTATGCGGTAACTGTCCTTTTTAGGACCAAAACTAAGTCTTCCTTCCCAGTACATGGTATGCGGTAACTGTCCTTTTCAGGACCAAATCTAAGTCTTCCTTCCCAGTACATGGTATGCGGTAACTGTCCTTTTCAGGACCAAATCTAAGTCTTCCTTCCCAGTACATGGTATGCGGTAACTGTCCTTTTCAGGACCAAAACTAAGTCTTCCTTCCCAGTACATGGTATGCGGTAACTGTCCTTTTCAGGACCAAAACTAAGTCTTCCTTCCCAGTACATGGTATGCGGTAACTGTCCTTTTCAGGACCAAAACTAAGTCTTCCTTCCCAGTACATGGTATGCGGTAACTGTCCTTTTCAGGACCAAAACTAAGTCTTCCTTCCCAGTACATGGTATGCGGTAACTGTCCTTTTCAGGACCAAAACTAAGTCTTCCTTCCCAGTACATGGTATGCGGTAACTGTCCTTTTCAGGACCAAAACTAAGTCTTCCTTCCCAGTACATGGTATGCGGTAACTGTCCTTTTCAGGACCAAAACTAAGTCTTTCTCCTTAGTACATGGTATGCGATAATTGTCCTTTTCAGGACCAAAACTAAGTCTTCCTTCCCAGTACATGGTATGCGGTAACTGTCCTTTTCAGGACCAAAACTAAGTCTTCCTTCCCAGTACATGGTATGCGGTAACTGTCCTTTTCAGGACCAAAACTAAGTCTTCCTTCCCAGTACATGGTATGCGGTAACTGTCCTTTTCAGGACCAAAACTAAATCTTCCTTCCCAGTACATGGTATGCGGTAACTGTCCTTTTCAGGACCAAATCTAAGTCTTTCTTCCCAGTACATGGTATGCGGTAACTGTCCTTTTCAGGACCAAAACTAAGTCTTCCTTCCCAGTACAAGGTATGCGGTAACTGTCCTTTTCAGGACCAAAACTAAGTCTTCCTTCCCAGTACATGGTATGCGGTAACTGTCCTTTTCAGGGCAAAACTAAGTCTTCCTTCCCAGTACATGGTATGCGGTAACTGTCCTTTTCAGGACCAAAACTAAGTCTTCCTTCCCAGTACATGGTATGCGGTAACTGTCCTTTTCAGGACCAAAACTAAGTCTTCCTTCCCAGTACATGGTATGTGGTAACTGTCCTTTTCAGGAACAAAACTAAATCTTCCTTCTCAGTACATTGTATGCGGTAACTGTCCTTTTCAGGACCAAAACTAAGTCTTCCTTCCCAGTACATGGTATGCGGTAACTGTCCTTTTCAGGACCAAAACTAAATCTTCCTTCCCAGTACATGGTATGCGGTAACTGTCCTTTTCAGGACCAAATCTAAGTCTTCCTTCCCAGTACATGGTATGCGGTAACTGTCCTTTTCAGGACCAAAACTAAGTCTTCCTTCCCAGTACATGGTATGCGGTAACTGTCCTTTTCAGGACCAAATCTAAGTCTTTCTTCCCAGAACATGGTATGTGGTAACTGTCCTTTTCAGGACCAAAACTAAGTCTTCCTTCCCAGTACATGGTATGTGGTAACTGTCCTTTTCAGGACCAAAACTAAATCTTCCTTCCCAGTACATGGTATGCGGTAACTGTCCTTTTCAGGACCAAATCTAAGTCTTCCTTCCCAGTACATGGTATGCGGTAACTGTCCTTTTCAGGACCAAAACTAAGTCTTCCTTCCCAGTACATGGTATGCGGTAACTGTCCTTTTCAGGACCAAATCTAAGTCTTTCTTCCCAGAACATGGTATGTGGTAACTGTCCTTTTCAGGACCAAAACTAAGTCTTCCTTCCCAGTACATGGTATGTGGTAACTGTCCTTTTCAGGACCAAAACTAAATCTTCCTTCCCAGTACATGGTATGCGGTAACTGTCCTTTTCAGGACCAAAACTAAGTCTTCCTTCCCAGTACATGGTATGCGGTAACTGTCCTTTTCAGGACCAAAACTAAATCTTCCTTCCCAGTACATGGTATGCGGTAACTGTCCATTTCAGGACCAAATCTAAGTCTTCCTTCCCAGTACATGGTATGCGGTAACTGTCCTTTTCAGGACCAAATCTAAGTCTTCCTTCCCAGTACATGGTATGCGGTAACTGTCCTTTTCAGGACCAAAACTAAGTCTTTCTTCCCAGTACATGGTATGTGGTAACTGTCCTTTTCAGGACCAAATCTAAGTCTTCCTTCCCAGTACATGGTATGCGGTAACTGTCATTTTCAGGACCAAATCTAAGTCTTCCTTCCCAGTACATGGTATGCGGTAACTGTCCTTTTCAGGACCAAATCTAAGTCTTCCTTCCCAGTACATGGTATGCGGTAACTGTCCTTTTTAGGACCAAAACTAAGTCTTCCTTCCCAGTACATGGTATGCGGTAACTGTCCTTTTCAGGACCAAATCTAAGTCTTCCTTCCCAGTACATGGTATGCGGTAACTGTCCTTTTCAGGACCAAATCTAAGTCTTCCTTCCCAGTACATGGTATGCGGTAACTGTCCTTTTCAGGACCAAAACTAAGTCTTCCTTCCCAGTACATGGTATGCGGTAACTGTCCTTTTCAGGACCAAAACTAAGTCTTCCTTCCCAGTACATGGTATGCGGTAACTGTCCTTTTCAGGACCAAAACTAAGTCTTCCTTCCCAGTACATGGTATGCGGTAACTGTCCTTTTCAGGACCAAAACTAAGTCTTCCTTCCCAGTACATGGTATGCGGTAACTGTCCTTTTCAGGACCAAAACTAAGTCTTCCTTCCCAGTACATGGTATGCGGTAACTGTCCTTTTCAGGACCAAAACTAAGTCTTCCTTCCCAGTACATGGTATGCGGTAACTGTCCTTTTCAGGACCAAAACTAAGTCTTTCTCCTTAGTACATGGTATGCGATAATTGTCCTTTTCAGGACCAAAACTAAGTCTTCCTTCCCAGTACATGGTATGCGGTAACTGTCCTTTTCAGGACCAAAACTAAGTCTTCCTTCCCAGTACATGGTATGCGGTAACTGTCCTTTTCAGGACCAAAACTAAGTCTTCCTTCCCAGTACATGGTATGCGGTAACTGTCCTTTTCAGGACCAAAACTAAATCTTCCTTCCCAGTACATGGTATGCGGTAACTGTCCTTTTCAGGACCAAATCTAAGTCTTTCTTCCCAGTACATGGTATGCGGTAACTGTCCTTTTCAGGACCAAAACTAAGTCTTCCTTCCCAGTACAAGGTATGCGGTAACTGTCCTTTTCAGGACCAAAACTAAGTCTTCCTTCCCAGTACATGGTATGCGGTAACTGTCCTTTTCAGGGCAAAACTAAGTCTTCCTTCCCAGTACATGGTATGCGGTAACTGTCCTTTTCAGGACCAAAACTAAGTCTTCCTTCCCAGTACATGGTATGCGGTAACTGTCCTTTTCAGGACCAAAACTAAGTCTTCCTTCCCAGTACATGGTATGTGGTAACTGTCCTTTTCAGGAACAAAACTAAATCTTCCTTCTCAGTACATTGTATGCGGTAACTGTCCTTTTCAGGACCAAAACTAAGTCTTCCTTCCCAGTACATGGTATGCGGTAACTGTCCTTTTCAGGACCAAAACTAAATCTTCCTTCCCAGTACATGGTATGCGGTAACTGTCCTTTTCAGGACCAAATCTAAGTCTTCCTTCCCAGTACATGGTATGCGGTAACTGTCCTTTTCAGGACCAAAACTAAGTCTTCCTTCCCAGTACATGGTATGCGGTAACTGTCCTTTTCAGGACCAAATCTAAGTCTTTCTTCCCAGAACATGGTATGTGGTAACTGTCCTTTTCAGGACCAAAACTAAGTCTTCCTTCCCAGTACATGGTATGTGGTAACTGTCCTTTTCAGGACCAAAACTAAATCTTCCTTCCCAGTACATGGTATGCGGTAACTGTCCTTTTCAGGACCAAAACTAAGTCTTCCTTCCCAGTACATGGTATGCGGTAACTGTCCTTTTCAGGACCAAAACTAAATCTTCCTTCCCAGTACATGGTATGCGGTAACTGTCCTTTTCAGGACCAAATCAAAGTCTTCCTTCCCAGTACATGGTATGCGGTAACTGTCATTTTCAGGACCAAATCTAAGTCTTCCTTCCCAGTACATGGTATGCGGTAACTGTCCTTTTCAGGACCAAAACTAAGTCTTCCTTCCCAGTACATGGTATGCGGTAACTGTCCTTTTCAGGACCAAAACTAAGTCTTCCTTCCCAGTACATGGTATGCGGTAACTGTCCTTTTCAGGACCAAAACTAAGTCTTCCTTCCCAGTACATGGTATGCGGTAACTGTCCTTTTCAGGAACAAATCTAAGTCTTCCTTCCCAGTACATGGTATGCGGTAACTGTCCTTTTCAGGACCAAAACTAAGTCTTCCTTCCCAGTACATGGTATGCGGTAACTGTCCTTTTCAGGACCAAATCTAAGTCTTCCTTCCCAGTACATGGTATGCGGTAACTGTCCTTTTCAGGACCAAATCTAAGTCTTCCTTCCCAGTACATGGTATGCGGTAACTGTCCTTTTCAGGACCAAATCTAAGTCTTCCTTCCCAGTACATGGTATCCGGTAACTGTCCTTTTCAGGACCAAAACTAAGTCTTCCTTCCCAGTACATGGTATGTGGTAACTGTCCTTTTCAGGACCAAAACTAAATCTTCCTTCCCAGTACATGGTATGCGGTAACTGTCCTTTTCAGGACCAAAACTAAGTCTTCCTTCCCAGTACATGGTATGCGGTAACTGTCCTTTTCAGGACCAAAACTAAATCTTCCTTCCCAGTACATGGTATGCGGTAACTGTCCTTTTCAGGACCAAATCTAAGTCTTTCTTCCCAGTACATGGTATGCGGTAACTGTCCTTTTCAGGACCAAATCTAAGTCTTCCTTCCCAGTACATGGTATGCGGTAACTGTCCTTTTCAGGACCAAAACTAAGTCTACCTTCCCAGTACATGGTATGCGGTAACTGTCCTTTTCAGGACCAAATCTAAGTCTTTCTTCCCAGAACATGGTATGTGGTAACTGTCCTTTTCAGGACCAAAACTAAGTCTTCCTTCCCAGTACATGGTATGTGGTAACTGTCCTTTTCAGGACCAAAACTAAATCTTCCTTCCCAGTACATGGTATGCGGTAACTGTCTTTTTCAGGACCAAAACTAAGTCTTCCTTCCCAGTACATGGTATGCGGTAACTGTCCTTTTCAGGACCAAAACTAAATCTTCCTTCCCAGTACATGGTATGCGGTAACTGTCCTTTTCAGGACCAAATCTAAGTCTTCCTTCCCAGTACATGGTATGCGGTAACTGTCCTTTTCAGGACCAAAACTAAATCTTCCTTCCCAGTACATGGTATGCGGTAACTGTCCTATTCAGGACCAAATCTAAGTCTTCCTTCCCAGTACATGGTATGCGGTAACTGTCCTTTTCAGGACCAAAACTAAGTCTTCCTTCCCAGTACATGGTATGCGGTAACTGTCCTTTTCAGGACCAAATCTAAGTCTTTCTTCCCAGAACATGGTATGTGGTAACTGTCCTTTTCAGGACCAAAACTAAGTCTTCCTTCCCAGTACATGGTATGTGGTAACTGTCCTTTTCAGGACCAAAACTAAATCTTCCTTCCCAGTGCATGGTATGCGGTAACTGTCCTTTTCAGGACCAAAACTAAGTCTTCCTTCCCAGTACATGGTATGCGGTAACTTTCCTTTTCAGGACCAAAACTAAATCTTCCTTCCCAGTACATGGTATGCGGTAACTGTCCTTTTCAGGACCAAATCTAAGTCTTCCTTCCCAGTACATGGTATGCGGTAACTGTCCTTTTCAGGACCAAATCTAAGCCTTCCTTCCCAGTACATGGTATGCGGTAACTGTCCTTTTCAGGACCAAAACTAAGTCTTTCTTCCCATTACATGGTATGTGGTAACTGTCCTTTTCAGGACCAAATCTAAGTCTTCCTTCCCAGTACATGGTATGCGGTAACTGTCATTTTCAGGACCAAATCTAAGTCTTCCTTCCCAGTACATGGTATGCGGTAACTGTCCTTTTCAGGACCAAATCTAAGTCTTCCTTCCCAGTACATGGTATGCGGTAACTGTCCTTTTCAGGACCAAAACTAAGTCTTCCTTCCCAGTACATGGTATGCGGTAACTGTCCTTTTCAGGACCAAATCTAAGTCTTTCTTCCCAGAACATGGTATGTGGTAACTGTCCTTTTCAGGACCAAAACTAAGTCTTCCTTCCCAGTACATGGTATGTGGTAACTGTCCTTTTCAGGACCAAAACTAAATCTTCCTTCCCAGTACATGGTATGCGGTAACTGTCCTTTTCAGGACCAAAACTAAGTCTTCCTTCCCAGTACATGGTATGCGGTAACTGTCCTTTTCAGGACCAAAACTAAATCTTCCTTCCCAGTACATGGTATGCGGTAACTGTCCTTTTCAGGACCAAATCTAAGTCTTCCTTCCCAGTACATGGTATGCGGTAACTGTCCTTTTCAGGACCAAATCTAAGTCTTCCTTCCCAGTACATGGTATGCGGTAACTGTCCTTTTCAGGACCAAAACTAAGTCTTTCTTCCCAGTACATGGTATGTGGTAACTGTCCTTTTCAGGACCAAATCTAAGTCTTCCTTCCCAGTACATGGTATGCGGTAACTGTCATTTTCAGGACCAAATCTAAGTCTTCCTTCCCAGTACATGGTATGCGGTAACTGTCCTTTTCAGGACCAAATCTAAGTCTTCCTTCCCAGTACATGGTATGCGGTAACTGTCCTTTTTAGGACCAAAACTAAGTCTTCCTTCCCAGTACATGGTATGCGGTAACTGTCCTTTTCAGGACCAAATCTAAGTCTTCCTTCCCAGTACATGGTATGCGGTAACTGTCCTTTTCAGGACCAAATCTAAGTCTTCCTTCCCAGTACATGGTATGCGGTAACTGTCCTTTTCAGGACCAAAACTAAGTCTTCCTTCCCAGTACATGGTATGCGGTAACTGTCCTTTTCAGGACCAAAACTAAGTCTTCCTTCCCAGTACATGGTATGCGGTAACTGTCCTTTTCAGGACCAAATCTAAGTCTTCCTTCCCAGTACATGGTATGCGGTAACTGTCCTTTTCAGGACCAAAACTAAGTCTTCCTTCCCAGTACATGGTATGTGGTAACTGTCCTTTTCAGGACCAAAACTAAATCTTCCTTCCCAGTACATGGTATGCGGTAACTGTCCTTTTCAGGACCAAAACTAAATCTTCCTTCCCAGTACATGGTATGCGGTAACTGTCCTTTTCAGGACCAAAACTAAATCTTCCTTCCCAGTACATGGTATGCGGTAACTGTCCTTTTCAGGACCAAAACTAAATCTTCCTTCCCAGTACATGGTATGCGGTAACTGTCCTTTTCAGGACCAAAACTAAGTCTTCCTTCCCAGTACATGGTATGCGGTAACTGTCCTTTTCAGGACCAAATCTAAGTCTTCCTTCCCAGTACATGGTATGCGGTAACTGTCCTTTTCAGGACCAAAACTAAGTCTTTCTTCCCAGTACATGGTATGTGGTAACTGTCCTTTTCAGGACCAAATCTAAGTCTTCCTTCCCAGTACATGGTATGCGGTAACTGTCATTTTCAGGACCAAATCTAAGTCTTCCTTCCCAGTACATGGTATGCGGTAACTGTCCTTTTCAGGACCAAATCTAAGTCTTCCTTCCCAGTACATGGTATGCGGTAACTGTCCTTTTCAGGACCAAATCTAAGTCTTTCTTCCCAGAACATGGTATGTGGTAACTGTCCTTTTCAGGACCAAAACTAAGTCTTCCTTCCCAGTACATGGTATGTGGTAACTGTCCTTTTCAGGACCAAAACTAAATCTTCCTTCCCAGTACATGGTATGCGGTAACTGTCCTTTTCAGGACCAAAACTAAGTCTTCCTTCCCAGTACATGGTATGCGGTAACTGTCCTTTTCAGGACCAAAACTAAAACTTCCTTCCCAGTACATGGTATGCGGTAACTGTCCTTTTCAGTACCAAATCTAAGTCTTCCTTCCCAGTACATGGTATGCGGTAACTGTCCTTTTCAGGACCAAATCTAAGTCTTCCTTCCCAGTACATGGTATGCGGTAACTGTCCTTTTCAGGACCAAAACTAAGTCTTTCTTCCCAGTACATGGTATGTGGTAACTGTCCTTTTCAGGACCAAATCTAAGTCTTCCTTCCCAGTACATGGTATGCGGTAACTGTCATTTTCAGGACCAAATCTAAGTCTTCCTTCCCAGTACATGGTATGCGGTAACTGTCCTTTTCAGGACCAAATCTAAGTCTTCCTTCCCAGTACATGGTATGCGGTAACTGTCCTTTTTAGGACCAAAACTAAGTCTTCCTTCCCAGTACATGGTATGCGGTAACTGTCCTTTTCAGGACCAAATCTAAGTCTTCCTTCCCAGTACATGGTATGCGGTAACTGTCCTTTTCAGGACCAAATCTAAGTCTTCCTTCCCAGTACATGGTATGCGGTAACTGTCCTTTTCAGGACCAAAACTAAGTCTTCCTTCCCAGTACATGGTATGCGGTAACTGTCCTTTTCAGGACCAAAACTAAGTCTTCCTTCCCAGTACATGGTATGCGGTAACTGTCCTTTTCAGGACCAAATCTAAGTCTTCCTTCCCAGTACATGGTATGCGGTAACTGTCCTTTTCAGGACCAAAACTAAGTCTTCCTTCCCAGTACATGGTATGTGGTAACTGTCCTTTTCAGGACCAAAACTAAATCTTCCTTCCCAGTACATGGTATGCGGTAACTGTCCTTTTCAGGACCAAAACTAAATCTTCCTTCCCAGTACATGGTATGCGGTAACTGTCCTTTTCAGGACCAAAACTAAATCTTCCTTCCCAGTACATGGTATGCGGTAACTGTCCTTTTCAGGACCAAAACTAAATCTTCCTTCCCAGTACATGGTATGCGGTAACTGTCCTTTTCAGGACCAAAACTAAGTCTTCCTTCCCAGTACATGGTATGCGGTAACTGTCCTTTTCAGGACCAAATCTAAGTCTTCCTTCCCAGTACATGGTATGCGGTAACTGTCCTTTTCAGGACCAAATCTAAGTCTTCCTTCCCAGTACATGGTATACGGTAACTGTCCTTTTCAGGACCAAAACTAAGTCTTTCTTCCCAGTACATGGTATGTGGTAACTGTCCTTTTCAGGACCAAATCTAAGTCTTCCTTCCCAGTACATGGTATGCGGTAACTGTCATTTTCAGGACCAAATCTAAGTCTTCCTTCCCAGTACATGGTATGCGGTAACTGTCCTTTTCAGGACCAAATCTAAGTCTTCCTTCCCAGTACATGGTATGCGGTAACTGTCCTTTTCAGGACCAAAACTAAGTCTTCCTTCCCAGTACATGGTATGCGGTAACTGTCCTTTTCAGGACCAAATCTAAGTCTTCCTTCCCAGTACATGGTATGCGGTAACTGTCCTTTTCAGGACCAAATCTAAGTCTTCCTTCCCAGTACATGGTATGCGGTAACTGTCCTTTTCAGGACCAAAACTAAGTCTTCCTTCCCAGTACATGGTATGCGGTAACTGTCCTTTTCAGGACCAAATCTAAGTCTTCCTTCCCAGTACATGGTATGCGGTAACTGTCCTTTTCAGGACCAAATCTAAGTCTTCCTTCCCAGTACATGGTATGCGGTAACTGTCCTTTTCAGGACCAAAACTAAGTCTTCCTTCCCAGTACATGGTATGTGGTAACTGTCCTTTTCAGGACCAAACCTAAATCTTCCTTCCCAGTACATGGTATGCGGTAACTGTCCTTTTCAGGACCAAAACTAAGTCTTCCTTCCCAGTACATGGTATGCGGTAACTGTCCTTTTCAGGACCAAAACTAAGTCTTCCTTCCCAGTACATGGTATGCGGTAAGTGTCCTTTTCAGGACCAAAACTAAATCTTCCTTCCCAGTACATGGTATGCGGTAACTGTCCTTTTCAGGACCAAATCTAAGTCTTCCTTCCCAGTACATGGTATGCGGTAACTGTCCTTTTCAGGACCAAATCTAAGTCTTCCTTCCCAGTACATGGTATGCGGTAACTGTCCTTTTCAGGACCAAAACTAAGTCTTCCTTCCCAGTACATGGTATGTGGTAACTGTCCTTTTCAGGACCAAAACTAAATCTTCCTTCCCAGTACATGGTATGCGGTAACTGTCCTTTTCAGGACCAAAACTAAGTCTTCCTTCCCAGTACATGGTATGCGGTAACTGTCCTTTTCAGGACCAAAACTAAATCTTCCTTCCCAGTACATGGTATGCGGTAACTGTCCTTTTCAGGACCAAATCTAAGTCTTCCTTCCCAGTACATGGTATGCGGTAACTGTCCTTTTCAGGACCAAAACTAAATCTTCCTTCCCAGTACATGGTATGCGGTAACTGTCCTTTTCAGGACCAAATCTAAGTCTTCCTTCCCAGTACATGGTATGCGGTAACTGTCCTTTTCAGGACCAAAACTAAGTCTTCCTTCCCAGTACATGGTATGCGGTAACTGTCTTTTTCAGGACCAAAACTAAGTCTTCCTTCCCAGTACATGGTATGCGGTAACTGTCCTTTTCAGGACCAAATCTAAGTCTTTCTTCCCAGAACATGGTATGTGGTAACTGTCCTTTTCAGGACCAAAACTAAGTCTTCCTTCCCAGTACATGGTATGCGGTAACTGTCCTTTTCAGGACCAAAACTAAGTCTTCCTTCCCAGTACATGGTATGTGGTAACTGTCCTTTTCAGGACCAAAACTAAGTCTTTCTCCTTAGTACATGGTATGCGATAATTGTCCTTTTCAGGACCAAAACTAAGTCTCTCTCCCCAGTACAGGTTATGCGGTAACTGTCCTTTTCAGGACCAAAACTAAGTATTTCTTCGCAGTATATGGTATGCGGTAACTGTCCTTTTCAGGACCAAAACTAAGTCTTTCTTCCCAGTACATGGTATGCGGTAACTGTCCTTTTCAGGACCAAAACTAAGTCTTCCTTCCCAGTACATGGTATGCGATAATTGTCCTTTTCAGGACCAAAACTAAGTCTTCCTTCCCAGTACATGGTATGCGATAATTGTCCTTTTCAGGACCAAAACTAAGTCTTCCTTCCCAGTACATGGTATGCGGTAACTGTCCTTTTCAGGACCAAAACTAAGTCTTCCTACCCAGTACATGGTATGCGATAATTGTCCTTTTCAGGACCAAAACTAAGTCTTTCTCCCCAGTACATGGTATGCGGTAACTGTCTTTTTCAGGACCAAAACTAAGTATTTCTTCCCAGTACAGGGTATGCGGTAACTGTCCTTTTCAGGACCAAAACTAAGTATTTCTTCGCAGTATATGGTATGCGGTAACTGTCCTTTTCAGGACCAAAACTAAGTCTTTCTTCCCAGTACATGGTATGCGGTAACTGTCCTTTTCAGGACCAAAACTAAGTCTTCCTTCCCAGTACATGGTATGCGATAATTGTCCTTTTCAGGACCAAAACTAAGTCTTCCTTCCCAGTACATGGTATGCGATAATTGTACTTTTCAGGACCAAAACTAAGTCTTCCTTCCCAGTACATGGTATGCGGTAACTGTCCTTTTCAGGACCAAAACTAAGTCTTCCTACCCAGTACATGGTATGCGATAATTGTCCTTTTCAGGACCAAAACTAAGTCTTTCTCCCCAGTACATGGTATGCGGTAACTGTCTTTTTCAGGACCAAAACTAAGTATTTCTTCCCAGTACATGGTATGCGGTAACTGTTCTTTTCAGGATCAAAACTAAGTCTTTATCTCCAGTAAATGGTATACGATAACTGTCCTTTTCAGGACCAAATCTAAGTATTTCTTCCCAGTACATGGTATGCGGTAACTGTCCTTTTCAGGGCAAAACTATGTCCTCTCCCCAACTGTGTGAGTATGCACTAACCACCTTCTTTTTCAGGACCAACTGTTTCGATATGTGACGGTAAATTGCCCATATCTTCTATGCATATCAACGGTGTCTCGCATTACCTATTGTTCAGTCTTAGCTTCTGAGCAATACCGACTATTCCGGTCATCTTTTGCGCAATACCAATTATTCCACTTATCTTCTGTGCACATTGACTGTTCCGGTTTATCTTCTGTGCACTCCAACTGATTCAATGAAATATACCAACCGCTACGGTCTCATCATCAGCGTTACAGAAACTGTTTTTCCGGATTTATTTTTAGCGCTACCAAAAAACAAAAAAAAAACAAAAAAAAACTATTCCCATTCCTCATTTTTGGATTACAAGCAACTGCTTTCAACCTAACTTTTAACATCTGCTTCTTTGAATATTATTATTGTTTTATTTGCCATTAATAAACTTTGACACATTTTTATCTGAA
Source organism: Acanthosepion esculentum (assembly GCA_964036315.1). Lineage (NCBI taxonomy): Eukaryota > Metazoa > Mollusca > Cephalopoda > Sepiida > Sepiidae > Acanthosepion > Acanthosepion esculentum. Next base: position 64,659,100 of record OZ038493.1, on the reverse strand, counting down.
TTCCTGGTTCTTGTCATCCTTGCCTTGACCAGTGTGCTTTTTAAACGTTTGCGAGTATCGTCTGTTATAGATTGATTCGTTTTCTATGGCTTATCAACCCTTTGTAGGTTATTTAAAATCAGAAAATATTTTTAGATTGTAAGAATATTAGATTATTGAAAAACTGAACGAAGCTCCTAATTCGTTGAATTTGTAAATTAACAAACAAGGATTGCAGAATCTGAACGAAACACTAAAACTTGAGCTTGAAGATGATCCGCTGAATACTCTCACTTTGGATGACTTAAAAGAATGGATAACTGAAGACGCTAATGAATTACCAAAGAATTCAACGGTGGAATCGCTTCAAAGTGATTTGAATTGTCAAGAAATAGAGGAAGAATCAAATTCTTCCGATAATGGTGAAAATATGAAGAATGATGAAGAAGACTGTGACTCAGTAGTCAAAGGTATTGATGAGGTCATTAAATTCGTGGGGTAAAAAAAATCTTTGTTCAGTAGTACAAAATGTACAAGTGCACTTAATTTACAGAAATGCCTTAGTTTAAAAAAACTAGAACAGCGAAAATTAAGTGAAATTAGAAAAGAAATAAGAAAGACAATTGAAAATAAAACTTATTAAGCATTAAATATTGCAATTAATATTTACTTTCGGGAGACAATTAATTTTTGATATATTGTGATAAGTTCTTATGTTTTGCTAAGTTATAATTATATTACACAAGTCGCCTTATATCCGGACCTGCTCTCATATCCGGACTACCCTGAAGTTCGCTTATAAGGACTTCTACTATAGTTCTCGATTTTTTCTGGGGTAAACATTGACTTTATGTGCGCGACAGATTTAAAAATTCAATTGAAAAATGTAAATGCCATGTCAATTGTTATATTTTCTCTTCTTAATTCCTGTTCTTTTATTGTTCTCTCTCCTTAATAATGTCATTCGTTTTCCTCAGATTCTTTGAAGTCGATCTGGGTTTCAAAGTCTCATTTTTGTTTGTTATTAGAGAGAATGGCTTGTGTTGATATCATTGAGTTGTATAGTCAAACCTAAGTTGTTCGCACATTGTTCATACCCTGTCATGTCTGTTTCATGCCTTTTCCTTTTGATTCACATTCCGACAGTCAACGTATTATCGATCATGTTATCGATTGAAAACGCAGTATTTCCACAACGGCACGCAGGCGTAAACAAATAAACGAAACACAATACTCCCATCATGACACAATGACATCTAGGCGTATACCACGCACATGCATCACAGCCAAATATACGCGATATGGTAACAGGTTTTGATAAAACTTACTGTTGAGGCCTATTTACAAATACCTTCAGCTTGAATAACCTGGCCCGGTCTCCAATTGAAGGTGTTCCCGAGTATCAAGAAGTGACTCCAAAGTCACCTTAGCTGCCTCATTCTTCATCCTTAAGAAAAAGATCCCAATCGACACTTGGTCACAATGATACTTCACTACTCTCACTTATGAACAGAAATGCACAGTGCATAAGCTCCTAGGGGAGATAACCCAACTGATTAAAGCCAGGTTACTAACCAGTAAATCTGTGGTACTGAAGGAAATACTTACTGAAGTCCGTCTTAATTATTATTATTATTATTATTATTATTATTATTATTATTATTATTATTATTATTATTATTAATCTAAATCAGTATTAAAGTTAATATTTGGTCATTAATTAATACCTGTTAGTTCAATGGAACTTGTCCCTTATCGTTTGCTTTCTAAGCAATGGCTATAATAGAGTTTTATGTCATAAATTTCTCTAGTTCTCTGTTTTACAATCTCTGCCCTCTCTCCCAGCACAAATTAAATAAATAAATTTATTTTTTACTGCATTTTAATATTTGTTTTTATAGCTCCATTTTACGACTACAACGAACGCTCCTCGTTCGTTTTTTTTTAATCTTTTCTAATTTTGTATTTATGCATTTTTATTGTTTGCTTCCCATTTTTTTCTCGTTTCGTTGTTTTCATTTCAGATTTTATTATTTGTTCCGGTTTCGTTTCATTTGTTCCACTTTTGTTTCATTTGACTTTTCGTTCTTTCATTTTGCTTTTTTTTATTAATATAATCTGATTCCACTTTAGTCCATTAAGATTTTTTTCTTTCTCCGACAAGATTTAAAATTTTCCTCTTTTCCTTATTTTTCCTGTAGGATTTTTGGGCTTTCTTTTTGTCCAGATTCTCAAGTTTATCGCTCTAGCTTCTTAGGTTAATAAAGATTTTTCAGTTTTGATGAAATGAACTTTGTAAAATATTGGGACTAGTCGACTACAATAGATATTCCTTAGGCTTTGTATCACACAGGGTCAAGAAGAAATAAGCGTTGGTAGATTGTGTTGCGTCAAGCACTTGACTTAAAAAAACAGCTTTCTAAATTAAGGCTAATTATTTGGATTCAATAATCACATCTTATCGCTGGTGGAAAATATATGGCTCTCTTAACCACGAGACAGGCCACTGATATTTGCTAATCTGAAGTTAAAATATTACAGACACAATTAAGTGGATATTTTAGCGAGAAAGATTGCGTTTCTCCAATTTTTTTCTTTTGTATTTACCGAGGTTTAAACTCTGATGTTATTGGGAAGCAACCATTTCCTCAATTACGTAGATTCACTTCCTCTTGTACAAGGTTACAGTATAATAATAGCTAGCCAGGAATGAACTCGTTTCATAGTCGTAAAAATTTCGGCAGGCAACTTGCAGAAATTTACTGTTCTTTGAAAGAACATTGTTCACTCCTCATTAATCTGTACACATAAAATGTAATAACACACAAACTCACACACACACACACACACATACACACACTTTGAGGGGTAAATAGCAGGACAGTCTGGGTTCTATAGCCGTGGATGGCAACTGGTCTAGGAGAAAGACAACTCTGAATTCAAAACCTGCGGAGGATCGTTTGGGGACCTTGTGGCACGTAGTGCACCAGGTCTGTATATTCAGCCCCTCAAAAAGTGTGGGTGGTTCTGCACAACCCTTCACCACTATAATTAAAATCATATGTGCTTGTGTGTGGATGTCGGTTCCTAGGAACTGAACTGCTTGATCTTCATACGTCGAATAGGACGGGAGAGTCCACCATATATATATATATATATATATATATATATGCGAGTTTCGTTGAAAACGTCTGACAAGGTGTGTTGGTTGTGTTTTTATATAAATTTTCATGTGTTCTTATATTTTTCCTTTTCTGGACATAAATTATATAAAAAATGTCCGAATGTTTTACAAGCGCTTACGGCTATATGTTTAGCCATTATCAAGGATGAATTTTATTTTACTTTTAAATGAATATATGCATTGTTTTATGTCTGTATCTAGAGTTATAGGAATATTTTATTTTCTCAACACAATCTGCACATTGTGACCGTGTTCACAGTTGATATTACTGAGTTTGGGCTTTTTCTTTTTATCAATAATGCTTCAATTATTTATAGCCTTTTAGTACATACGGATGATGCTATTATATTTGTATTATCAACGGGTATGTAACGGATAGAGTCTGGTAGGTCTTCATGTGTATCTAATTGAGCTATGAGGTGATAGATGTACCGTGAGTCTTCTTGTTAAACATGTTGTAGCATACTGAATATAATTATTTGGAAATTTGGATTTCGGACATTTTTTATATAATTTATGTCCTGAAAATTATACGAATACATGAGAACTTATATAAAAAACTAAACCACTAAAACTCGTCAGTCGTTTTCGACGAAATTTACATAAAAGAGGGATTGCTTCCCAAATACACGGTGTATATATATATATATATATATATATAATTTATTTTAGGATATTAAAACAAAAATATGTTAAAAATCGCTACACGATTACAATCATGTTTCAACACCACAAATGTGTCTCCTCGGAACAAAAAGCGAATTGCGTTTATAAAAGGGCCGCTGCGTAATCAAGAAAATTTGACAACGGTAATATCGACAACAGGTTACAAATCTAATATAAACATAAAAATATAAAAATAACGATTATCTAACCTAGTGAGGACCTCAATTTCTATGTTCAAAAATACATACGTATACACAAATGCTCTTTAGCAAGCGTCTGTTATAGGAATTAGCTAGCCGCCCTAGTAGACGGGTATCCTCGAATATGAGTGGCCAGCTATACATACATACAGGGTGATGGTGATTGAAAAGTAACGCTTTATGTACGATGGACTCTCCCGTGTAGCTGTAATTTTTGCAAGACAGGAGAGTCCATCTTACAAATAAGTACCAAAGAGTCATGAGTTCAATACCAGGCTACAGCCCTGGTGAACCAAAATAAATGAGACACTCAGAATGGGCATGATATGTGTAACTAGAACAATCTATCCCGGTGGGCGAAATAAAGGGTTCGGTTCGAAATTCCAATCACCTGAAGAAGTCCGGGGCGTACAACGGCCGAAACGTTGTGAATATGGCAATGAAGATGAGGATAACAGTCCGAATAATGTAAATAATGTAAGTAATAATACCTCATCTAAGAGATATAGACAGATAAAAATATGTATTAACAAATAAATTATTCGATGTCACATTCCTGTTTTATATATAAACAAGGTGAATCTTTTCAATGTTAACAATGTACTTGATACAAATATTTTCGATAACATTTCCTTCCTTTGATCGAATAAAACTGTTTTCAATTCCAACTCCTGAAATGAAGCTTGACCAATGCTGATTAACAGGATAGTTACTCTTGGACGTATCCGAGATATGACCAGTGGAGTCTTTCACTCTTCACTGGACACGAGCCTTTCCTTCCTGCAAACCTGTCCAGAGACAGACTGGTCCCTACACGAAGACAAGACAGGAAGCATTTCCGTTGGTTGGCACACGACATCAGTCAGCCAGCATAATGACGATCACGTGGTGTCATTAGCGTCCTGGATTTTAGACTTAGAGTTTATCCTGAAAACTTTGTCGTCTGCATTCCTTCTGTTTTCATTCTTTCTTTATTTTATTACTTTATTCTTTCATTTTTATGTACTTCTTCCTTCATTATTTGTGCTGAAGGTAATTCTTTTCTGTCTTTTGTTTATTTGGTTTCATTCAGTTCTTCGTTCGTTCTTTCTTTCTTTTACCAGCTTTATTTTGTTTTTTTTATTAATCTTGCCTCCTTTCTGTCTTTCCTTCAATTGTTCCAATTTTCTTTATTTTTTCTTTATTGTTTTAATTGTTCTTGTTCATTCTACTTTATTTTATTCATTACTTTTTTTAATGTATATTCATTCATATTTCCTTTCTAATTTTCTTTCTCTTATCTACATTTTGATTGTCATTTCTTTTCCATCTTTCTTTTTCTTTTCACTTATCGTTCTTTTTGTCTTTTTGTAGTCCCTTCTTTTTTTCTTCCTTATTTTTTTCATACTCTCTCTTTCATTCTTCCTTTCTGATTCCTTTGTCATATCTTTCTTTATTGTTTTCTTTCGTTTTTTCTTTTACATTCTCTTTTTCATTTTTATTCATTTATTATTTGTATTCTTTCGTTATTTATTCTTGTTTCATTTATCTAATATTGTTTTATACTTTTTATGATTCTTTCTTTTGTATTTGCTTTTGATTTTTGTTTAATTTTCTTTCTATCTTTCTTTTTTGTAGATACTTCGTTATTTCTTTTTTCTTATTTCATTCTCTTTCTTTCTTTCTTTCTTTCCTTGTTTCTTTTTTCTTTCTTTCTTTCTTTCTTTCTTTCTTTCTTGCTTGCTTCATTCCCATATCTATCTTGGTCCTTACTCTTTCTTTCTTTCTGTCTTTCTTTCTTTTCCTGTTTTTATAAAACAGTAATTTGAATGTTGTCGGTGGGGAGAGAAGAAAAAGTAAATGTTGGAGGTCATCCGTTCTTTCCGACGAGCAAATATATGAGATAAATTCCTCTTATTTTTTCTTTTCCTAAATTCGGGACTTTTAAAAAAAATCCTACTTTTCCCGTTCCCAATTCGACTTTCCCGCCGTCATTTACTGGTTATAATTTCACTCGATTGACATCTTCCTTTTTGTTCAAACATAACAGAACGGTCAGAGAGTTGGGAAAATCTCACTTGGTCTTTAACACGTCAAGTCCAGTAACTTTTGACCTTTGCAACCATTTTCTCTTTTGGTTCTCACTTGTCTCCTTTCTTTCGTCATTTCTCAAACAGAACGGAAGGGCTTCATAACTTTTATTAATGTCGGTCGACTTTCTTTATTGCAAATAGTCTTGATCTGCTTTCTTACTTTCAATTTTTCTTCTTTGTCATTGGCGTTTTTCCTCAGGTGAATTCTTTCTTTTTTTTTCATTCTTTCTTTCATTTGTACGCCATTTTTCTTTCTTTCTGTTGTAACCTAAGAAGGGTTACTGAATGAGGAATAACTAAAACGGAGGTTGGAAATGAAATGATAATCTTTATAACGCCAACAAAATACAATACTCGCTAGCGGCGTGAAGTAGGTAAACCACTGACTACTCAGACAGCATATTACCCTAACTTACAATAGTGTCCAACGTATTTATGAGAATAGGGACATACCTATTAGTGTTCATAGGTACGGTATATAACACTTTCTTTCTTATTGGTTTTATTCTTTGTTCTTTCCACACGCTTTTCGAAACTCTCCATTTTACAAACTTCGAAATTCATTCTCGACACGTGATTACACCTACAGCATCCTTACCATCAATGATAACCTCCATGAGAGTGACAAATTAATCCTTCTCGGGATAACGTTCTCTGCTGACATGAAGTGAAAAGACTATATTGAATCAATTGCTAGGTTTTCTGCTAGGAAGGTTGGTTCACTGTGTCGTGCTAGATAATTTTTCACGCCAGAATTTATCTTATGTATTTATAGCTCTACCATTCGTCCGTGCTTTGAATATTGCTGCCACATTTGATCTACTGCTTCTGCTATATATTTAGAGATTCTTGATAAAATACAAAGAAGAATCAGCAATGATATTGGTCCTGATCTAGCATCTCGGTTTCAGTCACTTTCTCACCGCGATAACGTAGCTTCCCTGTGTCTTGTCTATAAATATTTCCATGGTAATTGTTCTGATGTACTTTCCTCTTTAGTACCTAGACTTTATGAATTTAAGCGCAGTACTAGATGTCTCATCATTTTGCACTTGAAACGGCTAGACCTAACCGTAAGTTCTATTCTAACAGTTTCTTCTCTCGCACTTCTCGCTTGTGGAAATCTCTTCCGATTCCATGCTTTTCACTTGGATTTGATCTTCAAAAATTTAAATGCAATGTCAATCGTTATCTACTATCTTCTTGATTCCTCTTCTTTTATTCTTCTCGTTTCTTAATAATTTTGCTCTTTTTTTGTTAATCTTTCACACACAGTAACACTTTTTTGACTGGCTTGGTGTGAACTAATTAATTAATAAAGGCCTTTAAGGACGCTTCTAAAATTTATCTGAAACTGTGTAAAAGACGTCACTGAAAATTCTTTGCAATAAGCGAATATATACGACTGGGTGTTCAAATGTTCTAGAACCAAACCACTTACTAACATTTGAGCAAAAATCGTTTTTGGCAATCCCTTCTTAGTCAGGCTGAGAACTTTTCAGAAGCACTTCGTCCATCTGTTAGTGTACATATAAACATATTCGTGTGTTTCTAGAACTTCAGTGTTTATAGATGAGGGTTGGTGGACTTGCTAAGATGTGATTGAAAAAGCAAAACACATTACGTTTGTTTTTGCTATTTTTAACTTCTTTCTTCATCTTCTTACGAATTCATCGCATGAAAGTCTCGAACTAATGAAGTCGCTGGAGGGAATGATGGAGTAACAACGCGAAATGCAGCCGCATGTCACGACAGAAATTAAAATAATGGCAGAATTAGATTTTTACGTGTGTATGCATCGGTTAACATCAACTGATTTATTCATTAACTTTCTCTCCGGAGCCGCAATAGCCACAGACATGGTTAATTCGATAGAGTTTTCAGACGAGGATCTTAACTTTGGTTATTTCTATCCAGTGGTTTCTAATGAAAGAATATATCCTCCGGACTTCTTGCATTTTCATAAGTTTTTAGATTAATTATTTTCATTAAGCAGTGTATTTTCAGATACTTCCCTTCTTTTTATTCTTCTTCTAAGTGCCATGTCCCTTCAGGAAGTGGGATATCATGTCACCCCCCTCAGAACTTCGAATCAATTATATAATCAATAATATATATATAGATACATATCTATAAAAAGAACGTTAAACATAATATAAATGTCTTTAAATAAATTGTCGGACTATGTCCAATTCTAAAATATATGACGTCATTTGTTTACATTTGATACGCTAGAGCAGATATGAATAGAAGAGATTCATGGAAGATTTAAGTTTAAAGATAGTAAAATCGACCTTGCTAACCAGACGTGGCCGCTAACTTTCTGTGGCCGAAAGGTTAAGGCACATTACGCGAAATGATGGTTCCGTATAGGATACAGGTTCGATTCCTGTCGGAGAGCGAAAATTTTCTATGAAAATTTCTCGGACATTCAGGCCGGTAAATGTTATTTAATACTGTTTATTATAAAACAGAGCATTTGCTTAAATACTTGTATCTATAAAAAGAACGTTAAACATAATATAAATGTCTTTATATATATATATATATATATATATATATATATATATATATATGCACACCAGCACGAGCATATATGTTTGGTCATATCTGGTTGCTTGATTTATCTATCCCTATAACTACATATATATCATAATACCGACTCAGATTTTCATGCAATAGTGCTCCTGCACGGATGCTATTGCATGAAACTCTGAGTAGCGGATCTGGTATTATGATATGCATAATATATATATATAGGCTCCTGAAAAATTTATTTCGGTTGAGCTCTCTGGGGAGGAAGTGTGGGTTTGTAAACAGTAACTATTACGGCTCATAATGCAAGACTCTTCGGTAAATCGAATAGAGTTCTCTCTGTCACTGTGTGTTTATCTAAAAACAAATACGCTTAAATTCTCCTTCATTCCTGTCGTGCGTCAACGGCTTAGTGGTAGAATCCCCGACTGACACTAATCCAGTTGG
>OZ038493.1:64627517-64645017 GCA_964036315.1 Acanthosepion esculentum | reverse complement strand
ATTTTGGGGTTGTATGTTGGATTGTATATTTAACAGCGTCTACTGTAAACATTATACTTAATAACTCCAAAAATATATACACCCTGTATATATATATATATATATATATATATATGCAAGTTTCATTAAAAACGACAGACAAGGTACTACGGTTAAGTTTTTTATTTAATTTTTCTTGTGTACGAACAAGAACTTTCTTTGCTGGACAAAGGGTGTATAAGAACTGGCCAAATGTTTTATTTTTCCGAGCGCTTTCGGCTATACCTTTAGCCATTATCAAGGATGATTTGATTTTTCATCTTAATTGAGTGTGTGCATTATGTATATGTCTTAGCGTGTAGTAGTGGTGTTTTTAATTTCCAGATACGGTTAGCACGTTGTCGCTTTGTTCGTAGTTAATATTGTTATGGGTAGGCTTTTTCTTTTTTATTATTAAAGCCTCCATTATTTTTAACCTTTTTTACAGGTAGAAGCAATTAATATATTTGTGTTTTCTACTAGTATATTTCTAAAGTAGTCTGGTAAATTTTTGTGTGTGTTTAAATGGGTTCTAATGGAGCTGTGATCGGATAGGTGTAACGTAAGACGTCTGGATAAGCATACAACTATCAAATATACAACTATTAAATATATATATATACATATATATATATTCACTATGGACCAAAGTTTTAGGAATACTCTCTGGATTTAATAATTTGTAAGTCTCATGCCTGTCTTTTGTTGCCACTAGGATACTGAAAATATTAAATCCATTTGTGCATAGCGTACAATTTTTCAGAGGAAGGATTGCATAAAATTTACAATCCGACAGCCCTAAGATTACTATTAGCCAGCAACGTAGATTAGGCAAAAAAGGAACAAACTTTCAGGATAATTTATGCAGTAATAGGTTAATTACGTTACTATTATTAAATTCAGGACGACAAAGTCTCTCTTATCTATTAAATTAGTTTTGAAAATAGTAGACGATCTTCAGTTTTTCTTATCGTTTCTTGAGCGCCTGCATGCCACGCAGTTGTGCCGTGATACGGATTTCATGCGCTCATTTGATGTTTCCAGGTTTTACTAGTGTACCATTAAAGGAAACTAGTGACATTTGCGCCGATTCGTTATATGAGGCTGACCTTACTCTACCTCCTTTTCCTAGGGATGTAGTTGTCGAGCTCATGGTACTTTGTACTAGTTCTGTGGAGTTCAGCTTCGAAGATATCATGTATAGCCAGGTTGATGGTGCCCAAATGGGTAGGCCCCTTGGCCTTGTGTTGGCTGATATTTTTGTGGGTTACTACGAGTCGTTGCTTTTTGGCAAAATGTCTGAACCTTTTATTTATTTCAGATATGTTGATGACGCTTTTGCTACTTTTCCCATTGAAACTCAGGCCGTGAACTTTTTCAATAAGCTTAACTGTTTACACAGAGCTTTATCCTTCACTATGGGAGTTGAGAAGGATAATTGCTGACCTTTTTTGGATGTTGTTGTTGAGCGTAGTAGAGGGGGTTTGCTTACGAGTATCTATCGTAGACCCACCTTTACTGGTCTGTATATGAATTGGTGTGCGTTTGCACCTACATCAAGGAAAATTAGCCTTATTAAAACCTTGGTACACAGAGCGCTCAAAGTTTGTTCCCCTAAGAAACTGAACTCTGAATTGGAGAATATCAGGGAGATTTTCTGGTGCAATGGCTATCCAGAAGCCCTTATTAATTATATTATTAATAAGAAAACAAGTGAATTTTATTCTCCTAAAGTCCTGGGGCCTTCTAAGTGTCCAGTATATTTCAAGGTTCCTTGGATTGGGGATCAGAGTCAAAGGTTAGTTAAGCAGACCAATAAGACGGTTTCTAATTGTTTTCCGTCTGTTGCTCTGCGTTGCATTTTTCGTACGAGCTCTGCGTTTCTGTCGTTTCGTAAGGATAGTTGGCCCTACATCAAATTGAGTAATTTGGTTTAAGAATTTAGTTGCCAGTGTGCTGCTGGTTATGTGGGGCGTACCACCTTAGATTTGGAAACAAGGATCAATTAGCATGTGCCTTCGAAAATAAAACTTGGCAAAATAAGTAACTTTTGTTACCTTACCTTCGAATATGGAATCTGCTATTGCGCAACATTTATTGGAAAATAGGGCATATGCCAAGTCTTACAAGAAAGAGTGGTTTAGAGTTATTCATAGAGCTGTTTTCAATAATCATTTAAAGATTTTGGTATCAGTCTCTATATCACTGCGCAAAAATTCTCTCTGCCGGCAGAAGGATTTTGTCAAGTCTCTTAATTTGTTGGGGGATATTTTATTTTAATTGTCCCTCGCTAATTGTATTTACACGAGATTTCCCCTTCCCTCGATATATATATATATATATATATATATATATATATATATATATATATATATATATATATATATATATATATATATATATATATATCAATATATATATATATATATATATATATATATATATGTGTGTGTGTGTGTGTGCGTGTGTGTGTGTGTATTTTATTCGTGTTCCCCTTTTTTTGCTCTTCATTTTCGGGGTTACTGTCCTTTCATTAATTTATTCCCAACGATTTACTCCTGATGAGATATTGGATGAAATGCCCTTTGAGACAAACATTTTCCTTGTTTTTAAAACAATATATATATATATATATATATATATATATATATATATATATATATATATATATATATAATGTGCGGTACTTAGAGTTAACATATTCAGTTGCATAGGCAGTAGTTTGTAACCCAGAACGCATGAATGCGTAACTGCGCTTAACCTCAGATTATTTATATGGGTGTGTTTGTACGAAGTAAAATGCATACACAAAATAAAAGTAACGCCTCTACCACACACAAATAATCAAACCCAAATAATAATAAATAAATGCATTTTTGAAAAATATACCAGCTTGTCTGAGGATCGCAAAAGCGTTAAACTCGGGTGTTACAAAATACTATTTCTTTAACTGTATATATATATATATATATATATATATATATATATATATATATATATATATATATATATAAGTGATAGAAATTAGGAGGATTTGAGAGAACTAAAATTAACTAATTCATCGAGTCTAGAAGAATCCTCAATAGAATATATATGAATTTAAACGTTATTTATAGTGAATACCCATATTTGAGCAGGCGCTCCATTTATTTATTAAACAGTATATTTATTTATTTCTGCCTACCAACCTGAATGTTTGAGAAATCTTATTAAAGAGAAAATGTCGCTCTCCGGCAGGAATCAAAACTGCGTCTTTCAAGGCAGAGAGATCTGCTGTTTAGCCCATCACGCCTTACCGACTTGGTTACAAAGAGAAACCGAGGCCAAATTGCGTGCTTTCAAGCGGAAGTTCTCCTGCCATACATCTCTCGAAGTTTTTCATATCTGCAGAGAATTTTAGAAGGGATTTTTTTTATTAATCCGGCAGATTTTATTATTTTAAACGTTATTTTAGTGGATACTCGTATTTGAGTAGACGCTCCGTTTATTTATTAAATTCGATATTCAATTATTTTCGTCTAACGGCCTGAATATTCGAGGAATCTTATATAATCATCGTATATGTGTCGATACATAAATTTTACGATTGGCGATTCAAAAGTATTGAATATTTCTGTGTATTTATTTTTAACTAAGAATTTTCGTTCCACATTATAATTGTACTTCCTGTATTTCCATTTTGATTTGTATCGTAGTAATAATGAAGAAATCGTATCGCCTCGTAAGATAGGCTGAAGATCCTGCGAATGGGATTAAAGAACTAAACACTTTCAAATATCTATTTTTGCATCTTGACGAATGACTCCGACGATAATGTTCCTGTAAGATGCATCGAAACATTCCACAAAGAACAGTGTTTTTCCCGCTGAATTGGGCTTTCACTGCCAGGCATTACGGATGGTGTCATAGCAATGAATTCGAATGCTATTGTTGAAACAGACAGACACATTCCTATTTGAATGTGAATCATTCTATCACTGTTATAGCCATAGATGTATATGTGTGTATCTATGTATACATAATCTCTTGCGTTCATATGGTGTCTTACCTTCTATCTATCTATCTATCTATCTATCTATCTATCTATCTATCTATCTATCTCCGATGATATATGATTAAGTTCGTAGCCTAATTAGGAAAAAGCATTTGTTTTATAAGTAATTAATTTCAAATTTTTACTTTGTTCATTTTCTTTCTTTCTTTCTTTCTTTCTTTCTTTCTTTCTTTCGTTCTTTCTTTCTTTCTTTCTTTCATTTTTGTTTACTTACCCTTGATTTCGTTCTCTGTCTCTCTTTTCCCCACTCTTTGTTTCTTAATTCTTTTCATTTTCTTTCTTTCTTTCTGCTTCAAGTACTACTCCTTAACCCTAACACATTTTCTTGTGATAAAATCTGCATTGCACTCTACACACTGTACAATGAGAAACGTTGAAAAAGTCAGGTCGCCTTGTGTCGTCAGAACGTCGCAAATTCAAGAATACAAATTACACTTCTATTTTTGATTAGTGAATCTTTTTTTTTCTCTCTCTCTCTCTCTCTCTCTCCTATTCTTATCTATTTCTGTTTGTTTTTTCTTTTACTTCTGTTTTTACATGACTCTTCCTCCTCCTTTCCCCAATTTCACAACGGAATTGTTTTCATATTTCCTCTCATCTTTAAACAAAACTTGTTAATTTATTATTTCCCTTGCTTTTTTAAAGTTTTGTATATATTTAATTTTTTTGTTTCACTATTGTGGCGATTTTTTTGTTCTTGTTGCCAAGATATTTCACGAGATTTGATTCTTAGATCAGGGTGAGATGTTCTTTTTTTCATTTTTTTTTCCTAAAACAACATCAAATTTTCGAATATAGTCACCATATGACAAAGGAAGATGTCCAATAACAATAACAATCGCATGGAAAACAACAATAACAATGAAGAATCAATAAGCCTTATTCATTAAGTTCCTAACTTCTCTGTTGAATGTTTAAATGCATAGACCATTGTTTTACAACCATTTTTAAATTCGGGGCGAACTTATAGAATAACTAAAACTTCGAGGCGCATTTTAAATTTTAATAAGGAAAAATAAGTCATGGAATTTGAAAATATGAAAATTTGCTTTAGCATTCCCAAAGAAGGTTAACGATCCAGGGATTTATGAAGAACCTATTTTTAAAGAGAGGTTGATAATGATTGTTGTAAATTTCTTGGGAAAGACAAAAGGAGAATTAATAGGAAATAACTGATAATTGACATCCATTAGACATGGCACGTGGAACTAGAACAGTCTACCCCAGCGAGCGAAATAAAGGGTTCAGTTCGACATTCCAACCACCTGAAGAAGGCCGGAGCTTACAACAGCCGAAACGTTGTGATAAATATGGCAACAAAGATGAGGACAATACTCCGAATAATGTAAATAGTGTACATAATACCTCATCTCAGAAATATAGACAGATACAGAACTGAAGCAGACTTTAGAAGGAATTGGAAACCCAATCCCAGACAGGAAACAAGGGATAAATTCCTAATCCCGTTCGAAAGACCGGGGAGAAGTGTGAACCGGATCATAGGCGAACCTATCTACTCCTTTTGGCAGAGGAGATAAAAAATAAAAAGTAAAATAAAAAATACAGAGCTGAAGAACACACGAGAAGGAACCGGAAACCCTGACTGAGACATGGGATCGGTGTCTGTAGATTTTTGAAGATAAAGATTTTTTAATGTATAAATAATTCATAAATTACTCTTCTGTTTACTTTAGGCGCACCTGGCTACCATTAAGTACACCAGGACACACAGGTTAAGTATAGACATTTATCTATGCCTAAATGAAATAAATGGTTAAGATTAAATAAAAGCAGAACGAAATTGAACAATTTGAAAAGAACTAAAATTAATTCACAAAAAATATTAAATTATTACGTATCCACAAATTTCTTTTGGCTATGCGCACTTTATTTTCTTAAGATTTTCCTCCATTAATTCGTATTTTTATAATCATCATATTTCCTACCTGCAAGTTTTGTTGATTGGTTCGTGGATATATTTCTTATATTTTTTTTAACTGCAAGTATATTTTCAAATTAAGCTCAATAGTTTGTATAACAAGGTTACCAGGGTAACGGCTTTTCCTTAGAATTCACATTTGTATTTTAAGAATGCTCACGTAGCTAATGGAGACACAGGTTCGAATCCTGCAGGAGGGCGCATATTTTTCTTTCATGAGATTTCTTGAATATTCAGGCTGGCAAACAAAGATAAATAACTATTTACACTGTTCGAACTGTTGTCCTCATCTTTGTTGTCATATTCTCGATGTTTCGGCCGTTGTACGCTCCGGCTTTCTTCAAGTGATTTGAATTTCGAATCGAACCCTTTATTTAGTCCACCAGGGTAGATCGTTCTACTTTCACCTGGCATGCCATCTCAGTTATTTCTCTTTAGTAACTTAACTCTTCAAGTTTTTGTTCTACCTCTGCTGAGGCCAGGTATTGAACTCGCAACTTTTCGAGTCAGTCATCTTCAGGTATGGTTATTATTTTTCCTTTTCAGGTACATTCAGGTAACTTCCGACATAAAAATAAATGTAATACAGGTTGGAGTTTTTTGAATGTGTGTTATTAGTAACAGTTACAAAATGTTGGAGCGTGCAGTGATGATGATAATAAGAATTATCGAAAGTACCAGCAGATCTCCGTAATATACGAAACATAATCCATTTTACAATTTTTAAAAACAAGTATCGCGTCCTTCAACGAGTGGTTAGTAGGTTAATGCTTTATTAAATCTGTTAGCGAAATGAATTCGCTATTAATTACATTAACTTTACTGATTTATTCTTTGTATTACTACTTAATTAAACAATATTAATTACATTTACCGGCTTAAATGTTCGAGAAATTTTGTAGAAAAAAAAACGAAAATTGATAATCAGACGCTTCTCTGTGGCTGAATAGTAACAGCACGTCAGTCTATATGACGGTTCCCATAAGGGTTACAGGTTCGATTCCTGTAGATGAATGCATTTTTTTGTGACATTTCCCGAACATTCAGGCCGGTAAAGGTAACTAATACTGTTTGATTAAAAACAGGGCTTTCATTTAAATAAATTATATGTATAAATATAACGTATAAACAGAAAATATATTAAATAATTCGCGGACTTAATCGATTTCATAATACACACATATATAATTTGTTTGTGGTTTATTTAAAACCGAAACATATTTTGGATTGTAATATTAATTCTTTTTTTTTACGAGGGAAGAGATACAGATGCAATTCTTACTATTTAACCTATAGATGGGGTAGAAGAGATTCATAACTTTCTCAAAGGTATTTCTGTATAAGTGAATGTACCGACCTCGACTGGATTTCGAACTCGGCTCTCCGAGTTCTTATTCCGAGCCGATATCCATTACACGGCATCTCTATGTAAAGATATTAGGTTAGCCTAAGGATAAAACCAGTACATAATATCCAATTTGTACGGAAAATCACCAAATCGCAAGTATTAAACATCTAAATAAACACATTTTCTGTTAGGAGATAATTTGATTTGATTTATCGTAGAAGTTGGTGGGATCCGTTCTCGCTTTCGGGGCTGATAGCTTTTGAATCAAGTGCTCGCCGCAGCAAAAAAAAGCATAATACATCATTGTACAACGGCATAAAGAACAAGCAAAGCGAAAAGAAATGTGGATACAGAATACGAATTCTTTGTCAACTTTCAACAGAAAATCGAGCTTTGTCCAGTAATTTCCACTTGGCAACTAGCACCAAATGGAAACCACTTTTTTTTTTAATATATACACACCGGATTGTTAGAAGTTATCAGAAATAGTTGCTGGATGTTTACAAGAGTTTTCGAAAGGCGTTGAATATCATCCCGAGTTAAATCAATCCCAACAACAAAAATAAATCTTCTCTACGGAAAACGTCGCTATAAATCTTGGTTGAACATGATAGGTTTTCTTTGAGTTACTGCATTCTGGAGAAAGCATTGTCGACAACATTTATTTGTAATAACTCGAGTGTGTCAGTTGTATCTTATACAAGAAATATGTGTAGCTCATGTAAAGAAATAGTGGGACATCCTCCAGCGTACTAAAAAAAACAAAAACAACTCCATAAAAAACAAAACAAACAAGAGCCAATAACGTCATTAGACTGCCTTTTCTTTTTTCTCATTTTCCAGATATTGTGTCGTTAGAACGACTCTTTGTTGCCACTCTGTCTATGACAACGTATACGAGTTTGATAATTCGTCAATGCCAAAGTAGTAGGACTTTTTGTAATCGCAGATACCAATTATAATACGCCGTTGAATAATACTCGTAGTAATAGTACTTAGTATAGTGAGTAAAGAAGAGAAGAGAATAGCGGCCCGAATAATAATAGAGATAGACTAGGAAAAGCGAATACCTCTACGTCACGCGACTTCCTCTATATAAGCGTTTCCGCTATGGTCACGTGATACCTAATTGAATAATGAGATCGCCTGTGTTTGTTCACTTGCGATCTACGTTCAAACCCCAGTGTCAGCAGTGACACTTTATTCCTATATGACACCAGAACTCACCAGATCTACCAGGTTCGGATTATCATTTTGTTTTGGTCACCAGAGCATAGAAGTTCGTACCCGAACATCCAGAAATAAGAAAACAATGAACATTTTCGTTTCTAAACTTTCTTTTTATCAAAATCCTTCCAACCCAGAATTTTATCGGTACCGTGTAGAAGAGTTGCTTTTAGGTAGGTTTGAGGATACCATGGACCGAACATGTGAGCAACGATGAGGTTTTGGAGAAGACGCAAACAAAAAGGAAACTCATAGTTAACATCAGGAAGAGGCAGCTGAAATGTCTGGGACACGTACTGAGAAAGGAGGGCGGATACAGGGAAAGACGGACAAAGGTAAGCAACGCGTGACAACGGGCTTCAGCAAGTGGATGACAGAACAGGTTCTGGGAGGAATAACAAAAAGTCAAAGCTTATTGAGAACTACAAGAGACAGGAGGACATGGAGAGCCATGATCGCCTACGTCCTGAAGGGAAACGGCACATAAAAGAAGAATGGGACTGATTGTTATAATTTTGAAATGAATTTTGCTGGCATCTGTTCTGAGCCTTAAATTGCGTTATAAACTTCAGAACAGCTACACACTGCCTTATTGTGCTTAGATCTGACTATTTATATACAATGTTTAATAACGTAAAGTTAGTGTAACTGAAGGACACGAACGAGGGACAAGCAGTGTCGATCAGACGCAATACAGAAGTAAATATATTTATCAATTTAAACGATATTTTTAGTGGATACCCATATTTGAGTTGATACTCCGTTTATTTTAAACGCTATGTTTATTTTCGTCTAACGGTCTGAATATTATAGAAATCATATTAAAAAAAAACATATGTGCGCTCCCGCGGCAGGATTCGAAACTGCGTCCTCCTTTGCCGAAGAAACCATGGTTACATCCGACGTACTTCAGACCGACTCAGCCACGAAGAACAACGCCGATCAACCAAAATCTTTCAGATTAATAAATAATATATCCCTTACTTTTTTAGAAATTGCTTTGTCAGTCGAGGTATTACTATAGACAGTCTTTAATCTGTGCCTGACGATTGCTATGCGCATTAAAACATCGAGTGGTGAAAAACAGATGTATATTATTTTGAGTATGAACTAGGTGGTTAGGGGGCTTGTGTTTCCTACATTTCACTTTCTGGTTTAGTATTAGGACATTTCACTTTCTGGTTTAGTATTAGGACATTCGAAAGTCCGAATACCAACTCTTTCAAACTGCGTTCACATAATGTAACTTGTGCAGGAAGGTAACTAGCGAAGACTACAACATAGTGTGGCCTCAGGGTTGCCCACCAGTGGTGTTTGCAGGGACACCCTTCCATGTGCGACATAGCAATGCAAGAACTTCGATATAAGACAAGTGTTGCTCGGAGCGGCCTCTCGAGACGCTACGCAAGATTACGGGCACTAAAATACAAGTCGAGAACGGCCACCAGAAAACTGCCAACCCGGTATGAAGAGACGTAGGCAAAAAAGGGATGAGCCTCTATTCCTGTTCAAGAGAAGTGGCAGATAGGAGAACCTATCTATTCCTACTAAAAAAAAAACCCAAAAATTATATAAACAAAGACAGAGATCAATCCCGAGTTTGACTTCCAGATAAATTATTTCAAAGAGTGAGCTTTCAGGTAACTTATTTGGGGAGTCGAAACCCGTTGAAACCTGTTCAACTTTTATCCCTTCCTCAATCCCCCATACCCAGTCTTTTCGCTCACATTCACTCTCTGTAACTCTCTTGTGTACTAGTGGCATTCTGCCTTTCTTGGGGTGTATTGATTAATACACACGCGCGCACACACACACACACACACACACACACATATATATATATATATATATATAAGGGAAAGAGGGTTGAGCTGAAAACTTTTCAGCGCCCCAGTTATAACACTTAGGCAGTTGAGATGTCGAGTATTGAGATAATGAAGATTTCTCCACCTGATCCATAAGCCTTTCAAAAAAAGAAATTTTCTGATGTTTTTTCAGATTTGGGGAAGTGGGTTAAGTCGAAAAAATTCAGCACCTCATTGCATCAGACCATTCAAATGTTTTTGTCTCAGACGTTCATATCTAATTAGCTAACTTGTTATATATTTTCCTTCCCCATTTATATATGCGTAAACACCCCCATATAATATATATATATATGAAATATTTATTTAAAAATTATAACATAACTATGTTATAAAATCACTACAAAAATTGCCATTTTGTTTCAACACTTCTGTTGTCTTGTCAAATAATGGGGTTGATTGTAAAATAAATTTTTTTAAAGAGTTCAAAACCAACCTTTACCCCTACTAGGCGGAAATATTTTTACGTAAGTTGTAATGGCCAATCAAATTACAAATATATGATAATTCAAATAACAAAACAACGGGCCCTAGATACAATTTATTAATGCTTTAAAATTAATATTAAATTTTATAGGAACTCAGGTTAACTAATTAATCTCCAATTTATTATGTAATTAAAAAAATAAAAGTTACGAATTATTCCAAGAGAAAAACGGAGAAAATATGCCTAAATTTTCATATTGGTCATTTTAATATGTTAAATTTTCCGTCGTATACACACACACACACACACACACACACACACACACACACACATATATATATATATATATATATATATATATATATATATATATATATATGTATGCATACAGATTAATGGATTAATTTTTATAACTTCAAATGTTATTAAAGTGGATACTAGTATTTGAAATAGACGTCCCATTTTTATTTTTGTTTTAAAATGGGTGCATTACGTCCATTCGGGAAATCTTAATAAAGAAAATGTGCTCTTAGGCATGGATCAAACACGCGTTCCCCTTTGTAGGAATAACCACTATTTGATCTGACGTGCTTTATAAGGGGAACTTTCCAGGGGTGAAACTAAATCTTGAGACCAAACCCGAACTATTTCTGTCTGAAACAGGTATTCATAACTATCTCGCTGCAGGAGCTCACAATCTCGGGCTGCGGGAACTCACAATCTCGGGCTGCAGGAACTCACAATCACTCCTAAAAGCCAAACAAGACTACCTAAATCACTCCGGTCACGGACTCGGCGAGATTCCTTGTGGAAGAAATGCAAAAAGCCGAGGACCCTGAGCTCCTTTATATATGCTACCGTGTGACACTTATCCACAGTAACTCATTCGTTTTCACTCTATTGTCCTCGGGGCGATGGGACGCTAATTTTCGAACGAATATCTGAGGGCATTCATAATATCTTCACTGAATTTCCTTCACATAGCTTTCATATCTGTAGTGACTTCAATATTCATCACAAACGGTGATAGGCTACTTGAATAAAACTGATGAAAAAGGCAGATACTGCAGAGATTTCTGCATCGCCTATAACCTAATTCAGATAAATGAAGAACCCACCCATGTTCCTGATGTGACAGAACATCAAGGGAACTTCCTTGACCTCTTCCTCACATACTGCCCTGAAAAATGACTTGTGGAAGTTTTACCCTCACTGGACAAGTCAGACTATTCTCTAGTCAGTGTCCAAATTGATGCCAAACCAAAGGCATCCCCTGATTTGATATTCCATAGAATGATTTTTCACTATACAAAGGCAGACTGGGACAGCTTTAGATCATATATATTAAAAAAATAGGCCTCAAAATTTGGCAATTCCTACACCAAAGTGAAGAGTCTACATTCCAACTTTCCAGAAGTGGAACTCCATCTTCTTAAGGCCAAAACCAAACCACCTATTTCTGTCTATATCCCACTGCAAGAGCTCACAGTCCTGAGCTATTCACACCTAATAGTCAAACATGACCACCTAAATCGATATGACCTTGGCGTCTATATTAAGGATGGATTTCCCTGTGGCAGAGACACAAAAAATGAAAACTGATCTCCCATATATGTGTATATGTGTGGCACTTATCCATAGTACCCCATTCATCTTCACTCTCTATTGGCCTCAGGACAATGGAGCTTCTAATTTTCAACCGAATATCTGAGAGGATTGATGATATCCTCACTGAATTTCCCTCAGCTAGATTTCATATCTGTGATGGTTTCAATATTCACCACAACGATTGGTAAGTCAACTCGAACAATTCGGGTGAAGAAGGTAGATATTGCAGAGACTTCTCCGTCAGTTATGTCCTCGGATCAGGGAAAAACACACCCGCGTTCCCGATGAGACATATATGGGCAGGAGCTGCCCAGTCTTCACTTTGCCAGGCTGGTTCGCGTCTCTGATGACAAATTATTTTCCACCCTACAACCCATTTCTCACAGACTAAATATCGCAAGCATCTCACTGCTCTATCACTATTTCCATGGAAAGGGCTCAAACGAACTACATTCCTTAGTATTTACATTATTCGGACTATTGTCCTCATCTTTGTCGCCATATTTGTCACAACGTTTCGGCCGTTGTACGCTCCGGCCTTCTTCAGGTGGTTGGAATTTCGAACCGAACCCTTTATTTCGATCACTGGGGTAGACTGTTCTAGTTCCACGAGCCATGTCTGATGGGTGTCAGTTATCAGTTATGTCCTGGTAATTTTTCCCTCTGAAAGTTCTCCACTGCCTGAACCGGGTATTGAACTCACACTCTTTGGGTCTGTTACTGGATCTAACCAACGCCTTTATCCACCGTACCATGTGTCCTCAAGGACACATGGTACACATGGATAAAGGCGTACCCCAGTGATCGAAATAAAGGGTTCGGTTCGAAATTCCAACCACCTGAAGAAGGCCGGAGCGTACAACGGCCGAAACGTTGTGACAAATATGGCGACAAAGATGAGGACAATAGTCCGAATAATGTAAATACTGTACATAATACCTCATCTCAGAAATATAGACAGACTACATTCCTTAGTTCCATCAGTTCTAAACTTCACAGACCGACATTCCACGCCCATTGACATGAACCACACTCCAGTGGAACTTATATCTCACAAATGTGAGATATAAGTTCCACTGGTGCAGCTTCGTTTTGAGAACCACTGTTCGGTGGAATCGAATCCCTAGAGTGTTTTTTTCCGAACACTCCTACTACAATCTTAACCTGTTCAAGTCTAAGATTAACCATTATCTTTCCCACATATCCGCATAAACTGTGCCTCTTATACTTTAACACTCTACCTCGAGTGGCTCCCGGGCCTGGTACAGAGTGAAAAATCATTGTAAAAATAGGCAGCAAGATTTAATTCAAACAAGTTTTATTAAATATGATTGGTATTTATATGCACGTGGGAAACCGAAAAGTTCTAATCGCTATCAAGAAGCCCTTCTGAAATATTTCTTATGTTTAGTCATCTTTCAGTACGCCTCATCTCCCCCCCCCTCTCTCTCTCTTCATATATATGAATGCACCAAAACGAAGTTGCATCTTTGTCGTGAGTAAATTGTTTTTGTCTCAATGAAAAAATTATAATAAATAACTATTTTTCTCCTATCGGTATTGAACTCTCTTTCGAATTAATGTTGTGAACGTTAGAATTTATATATTATTTTCGTTCTGTATTACATTCGGATATATATATATATATATATATATATATATATATATATATATATATATATATATATATATATATATAATGGGTATGTGTGTGGAGGGAGAGAGAGAGGGGATAAATATTGTGTACCTTTCATACAAATGTGTATATCTATAGGTGCGAACTTTTTCCTGTGGATGCGCCTGTACATATGTGTGTAGACGTGTGTGCATATGTACGTGCGTGTGAATCCGTGCGTGCGAAGCGAACCTTGAGACTGTTGAGGCGAAACCTCAGCTCCTGTTCCATAACACTGATTTCACCTGATTACTTCCTCCACAAAAAGACGACCTTTCAGGCCAGCCCCTCCTTCGTCGCCAACAACACGCACCTCGCATACTTTCTAAACCCCACCCTTTTACGTGTGTGCCCACCTCCTTCAACAAAGCCTGACACCTCCACCCGATGTAATGACGTAACATGATTGACCGAATCGGCTCTCACAACAGACGCCAACAGCGACATCTCTGGAGCGTGTAATAAGTCCGTCTGACCCCCGTGATAAGGCACTGAAGCGAGTGGGCTAATGGTATTGGGGTGGTTATGGTGAAGCTTGTAAAGCTTTGGTTTCAGCTATCGGAACCCCGCCATCCATCGACACCATCACTCCAGATTTATTTTTTCTTTTGTCATAAAACCTTTTTTTTTTTCTAAAATGTTTTCTATAATAAAGCAAATTGCTATGCCGATAGTATTTCGCGTGACTCCCGGGTCGAATTTGTAATAGGCATTTATTAATCATCGTTCAGTCTGGTACAAGGTCACAATATATGAGTACTCATTGAAGCTCGAACTGAATATGTTGTGTAGGTTAGTGTTCGAATACAGGTAGAATATCGAATGTATATTTTCAAAGCAGTCAGGGTTTCCATTTTTGACGTGTTGGACTTAGATAAAGCTGTTCAAATTATCCAGGAATCGCTCTTAACACGTTTAAAGAAGAAAAAAGAGAAAAGAAAGAAAAAAGAAAAGAAAAAAGAAGAAAAAAGAATTATTATTATTATATTTTTTATTCGGTGATTTTATCGTCTGATATCTTTTCCTTCTATCGTTTATTTATTCTCCTTTTTTATCTTCTTCCTTTCCTTCCTTCTCTACCTTTCACTACTTTTGTTTCCTTTTTAATTTGTTGTTGTTGTTGTTGTTTTTATTGTTGTACACAATCCACCCGAAAACAACATCTACCCTCCTCAACGGCTCTTCTTTGTTACCCTCTCCTAATTTTAAAATTAGATACGTGTGGTATAACGTGACGAGACGTGACATTCAATTTCTGTATCCCATATTTTTATTCGGGAGTTGACGAGTGTCTGGTTTCTCAGCGCGTTTGACTTATTCAACCTACTTTTACTGATCCACATGAAGACGGACAGGTCAACAAAGCGAATGAAAGACACATCCATGACGAATTTTAGATGAGCTCCATTCTCTAGTCTCAACCGTTCAGAACTTTACTTATGTGGTGTCGAATCACCCTTATTTCTTCAGTTTTCCAATTGTAAAGTTTCCTTTTTGTTTCCATTTTCACCAAAACCTCATCGTTGCTCACATGTTCGGTCCATGGTGTCCTTATTATCCTTCTGTAGAACCATACCTCCGTGGCCTCGAGTCTCTTCTCCATCTTTGAGGTGATCGTCCAAAATTCGCTGCCGCAAAGGAGGACAGATATCATGTAGTACTTCAGTACTCTTCTTTGTTACAAATAAAACCCTCCTATCTCGTAATACTCTGCCTAGCTTTGGGAATGCGTTTTTGGCCATCCCAATACGTCTTCGGATCTCAACGTCGCACTTAACGTCCCTTGTCAGAACACTTCCCAGATATTTAAATTTCCGTACCTGCTTGTCATTCTTAATTTAGCTCGATTAGATGGCAGTATGTTCTAAGAAGCTAACCAATGATGTTGGATTCTTTCTCTTTCTATGCTATAGTAAAAAAAGAAAGAAATGGCGTGTGCAGTGGGAGACACATTTCATAGAAGGAACTCTAGTGTCATTACGAATCAATTTGACGGCTCAGACGCAATAGATTTTTTTGTAAAGAATATATTTGCTATTCTTGGTTCTAAGCTAAAACTGGAGCTGTATACAATAAATACTATGAGAGACAAAAGACATTTATTGTCGATTAATTTTACTGATCAACTTTTCCAATTTAGGAATAATCCTCTTCAGACAAGGAGGAAATTCCGTCAGAAATTCACTTGTATTATTTACGTTATTTGGATTGTTATCTGATCTTCATTGCCATATTCACAACGCTCCGGCCTTCTTCAGGTGATTGGAATTTCGAAGCGAACCCTTTATTTCATCCCCCGGAGTAGATTGTTCTAGTTTCACGAGGATAAATGCGTTGGTTAGATTCAGCAACTTGAGCAAAGAGTTATGAGTTCAATACTAGGCTACAGCAGTGGTGAACCAAAATCTTGGAGAGTTGAGTTAGGTAAAAGGTAAATAAAGAGCCATGGTACGCGGAACTAGAACATTCTACCCCGGTGGACGAAATAAAAGGGCTCGGCTCAAAATTCCAATCACCTGAAGAAGGCCGGAGCGTACAACGGCCAAAAAGTTGTGAATATGGCAATGAAGATAGGGATAACAGTCCGAATAATGTAAATAATGCAAGTAATCATTATACCTTATCTCAGAGATATAGACAACGTTCATTTCAGAAGGAAAGTACAAGAAATATGTTCTAAACTTTCGACTTTCTTAATTCATCATTAGAGTCTGTAGATCTAAATAGTGAGTTTCGTAGAACTAGTGAGTGTGTTGTAAGGTGTAGCTGAGTAATGCAGGCGGGCCAGAAAAGATAAAGCCATCCGATCTCTCATTGCCGCTTGGTTTCCTGATTCAGACTGCCAGAGACACACCCGTTTGCGGATTGAATAAACTATGCACTTACGCATTCTCAAAGGACGAACACCATATCACGATAAGATACTTTATTTTTAACAGATGTATCCAGATATGTCGAAGCCTGCTTTGTCTGATATATGGGAGTAATAATGAGCCAGAAAAAAGGAACGTATTGTCTGTCACTTGTGATAGCCTGTTAACAGTCAAGCTACAGCAAACATTTTATTTACTTAACGGGTTTTGGCATAACAGCCTGCGAGATAAACCATTGCTTTACAGCAAGCATTGACACAAATGATAAACAAGGAAACATTTTTTCTTACACTTCGTTTTATTTTTTTCGATCTTTTTCGTTGTTTTATTTGTGTCTCGGAGCAATTTGTTTTAATTATGGAATTATGACAGAGTCAACGCCCATAGTTAAAGTACATTTGGAACATTTGAATTTCAAATTGACCGTTTCGCCTGACATTTTAAACAAGATTGATGGAACTTGATT
>OZ038493.1:64617706-64625206 GCA_964036315.1 Acanthosepion esculentum | reverse complement strand
ATAATCCAGGAAATGGCATAATCTCCTGAATCCTAGTGACTCCAATCAGTCATTTAGACTGGAGCCATGAATGAATGGTGCCCGTATCGTTGGAAAATGATTAAATAATCAATTGATAATATCCGTTGATCTTCAGTTCGATATCAGTTTATGTTTGCTTGCCGTTGAAACGCTGATTTTTTAGGCATATATCAGAATAATATGGCACACCCTTCTAACCTTTCACTTTTCATCGTATCTTGACCCTGAGCTAATATAAAATAAGCTAGTTAATCACCGGAGGCATTCAAAACGTATTGAACGTTTTTTTATTGATTGATTGCTTCGTTTACTACGGCTTATCAAGCCTTTGAACATTTTTAGGAGAGACAATGAAAACAGTTCTAGATTATAGTAATTCAACTAGCAAGGTCTGAATCGTTGATTTTTTTTATTGTATCTTTACAATTTTCGAATAAGTTACACGGTTAAAAATTATAAACTGTCCAAATTTCAAATGTAAGTATTGTTCACAAAGGTTTTTATCTACACCCTGCTATATATCTATTTATGGAATGTTACCTTTCAAAATCGAATATACGAGTATTGTATAAGTGACGTCATGTATAGGTTTCACAGATTTTAACAACACCTGAAATGAGCATATAAATTGTTTTTACTATTGAAAATGATTATACACAATACCGTCTTCTATAGAGTAATATATTTTTTATTTAATACAGGTTTAATCGCTACTAGTTATCTTTCTGAAGTATTAGTAAAATTAAATTCTATTTAGGGAAGAGAAACTGTAATGGTCTTTGCCATTATTAAAAAATAAAAATTTGATTCACAGTAGAATATTCATCTACGAGTACAACATGTTTGTATGGAGGTCATAAAGTACATAAAATTAAGAATGGGTATAAAATATCTTCATTAAAACCTATTAGAGATTTATTGATTCATTCCACTATTGTCTTGCGAAATACGAGGCGCATTCCAAAAAGGTTGAGAATTTATTTTGACGAAGCACAGTTATAATTACCCTAGACTATAGTAATTTTAGTATATCATTACTATACATTTAGTAAGCTGACCTGTCAACTTTTGTTATTCCAGATTGAAGGAAACGGCTGTAACAGCTCTTTGAACACACCCTTGTACACATTGCTTGCCACAGCTGACTAGTTTGGAGAATGCAGTCGGGACGTGAAGATAATTTGGAAGCACATTATGCAATAAAGTTTTGTATTGACAGAGAAGGGCGTCAAAACTGTCCCTTACTTTCCCTACAGTCCAAATCTTTCTCCCTGTGACTTTTGTTTGTTCTTCAAGCTGAAGGAGAACCTCAAGAGGAGCTGTTTTGAAAACATTGAGATGAAATATCTTGTAGACCTTCACTTTGGAGTACTTCTTTGGGGTTTTTACAAATTGGTTGGTGTGCTACAAGTGCATTGAAAACAGAGGATCATAGTTTGAAGTAGATTAGAGTTTTGAAATTAATAAATCTATCTTGAAAAAGTCTCTAAACTTCTGGAATGTACCTCGTATCTTTATATACGTGTGTGTAGAGACTTCTTCGTATGCTAGTGTGACTGGACAGAGAGACATTTATTCAAGCTAAATATCGGTCGAAATCTTGCATTGTATCAGACAGAATACTAATGCATCATGCCCTGACTATTTCTCTTCAGATTCTCCCCGTCGGCAGGAGCGGAATATTAATTTGGTGACTAGCCGAGTACAAAAGAGAGACATCCTTTCAATATCTGAAGACTTTCAATCCGCTTTTTACTTAAGATTCTCATGGCGGGGCACCACTGTTGAGAACCGACCTATTAACAATTTCTATAACTAATAAAGTAGCACCCCAACAAGAAAGTCAATCGCTGGACATTTTCAAGTGTTTTCTTGCATTTACTTTTCTTTTTGTCTGACTCAACATGGCGACTTTATCGCAAGCGATTATAATCGAAGTGTTTGTTATGCAAATTGATGGTTTCTAAGCGGGAAAAACTTCAGACGATGTTGTCGTCTGCGTAAACAAAATTTCTTTTCAATAGCAGTCGGAAGATCAATCTAGTGGTTAATTGTTTGTCGAGCAGTACTAAATGGTTGCTTTCGTTCGAAGTATAAATAGCTGTCGAGCGAATCCCACGATAAAAGCATAAATCTCAAATTTACCAATAACAAGATTTCTGATAAATGCAAAATCAAGCGTAGCGATTTGTCTTGAATGAATTCATTTTAATATTTGATGGTACCAATCTGCCTTCGCCGCCATGTTAAGCTATACTCCCTACTCATCTTCCACCACAACATTCCTATGACTTTTAGATGTCTAAAGAGAGGAAAAAAAAACAACAAATCATCCATTTAATTGTTGTCTCTAATACTGACATTAATGGACCGGTAATTATATAAATGCACACAAATGATAAAAAACAAGACATATATGATTAATTTTTAATGCAGGTTTTGATCAGGGAGAGAACTTCATTATTGTCGGCCCTGTGTAAATCGGACCACATCACAATAAAAACACAGCGACAATATAAATAATGATTATACTTGCTTATTAGACATATTTTGTGAATAGAATGCCCAAATATATGAGAAATTAGTTCAATACACTTAATAACATTTGTGCAGCTGAGAAAATTATTTTACAATAATAAAAGTTCTCGATAAATCTCGTGAGACGTTTATAGAAAAGTGCAGAAATGACGCCAGATGTTTATCTCGAACAGACACCTAGATCCATCAATTTACACTGTGTTAAGGATTAAACATTGGCCTTGGCATAATATAAGACGTAGTGATCCCGGTGTCTGTGGTAGTACATAACGCGAGATGTCGATTTTTCCTGATGGTGTTCGCTATTAAAACTAGTTGGTTTTTGTCGTTGTTATCATTTTTTCTGTTTTTGAATCGATTGTTATTTTGTTCAACATGTAGCCAAAAAATCCATAATTTTCTTTAATGGGCGTTTATAAAAATAACGCTTGTTGGGTTCTTGCAGGCAGTGTAAAATCATTAGGCGAGTTGCATGCAGCACACGGGCTCTTGTTTGCTCAGCTCTGATTTAATGTAAATACTTTTAGCAGAATTCAGTCGTTCAAGTTGGTTAGAGTTGAATCACTCAGATTTTACCAAAAACGAAGAAAACACCTGTACTTGGGGAGCAATTAAAAACTTTGTAAGAATGCTTCCGACCGAATTTTATATACTAAGCTAAACTTGGCTCAAGGACACATTTGTAGGACTCCTAGCGAAGATTTAACTCATCAATCAGACCAGCACGTTAACCATTACCCCACGCTATGTGTATTATTTCTTTATTGGCTAAAACTCAAAATGTTGTCAGTTTTATTTCCAATTGACCAGGATAGAACCTGATTTAAAAATCATTTTCTCTTATCCAGGTTTTATCTAACAAAATAGCAAAGAATTGTCCTAATAGAAGATAATATTTGCATATTGCGGTTGTAATGGAATTCTGACATTTTAAATGCTGTTGGTTTTCAGTAATATTCTGAATGACAGCCATTCTGGTATGTAAACATTGTAAAGAGTAATATTTTTTTAAATAAGCATTCATCTTTTTTTGTCCACATAAAAAGAAATTTGGTGATTGTTGTGGTGAAAACGTCGCTCCACATATTTCAGTCGATTTGTCAGAGAAACCCTTTTGATTTAGAAACTGTCTGACGCTGGAAAGAGCAAAGTGACAATATGTACTATCTTGTCGAGAAAAAACCCCGCATCACCTATCATCATGCAAGTTAGCAATGAAATATTGCAACGGTGCACAGTTTGCATCTGCTGAAACCGTAACCCATCCCAATTCTGCGCATGTCTGAACAATTGCGATAAAAATCAACTAAAATAAACATGAAAGAAATAATAGCAAAAAAAAAAAAAAATGAAAATAATATAGAATAACAGTAAATCCGTAATAGTAGTATTAGCAAATAATAAAATAATTAAAGTTTTTAATAATTATATAAAAAATAGTAATAAGATAAATAATTACAAAATAATAAAAAATACATAACTAAAAATCGAAATATAATTAATAATAATATCTTAATATTTAATAAAAAGTAAAATGGATATTGAATAGGAAATAATAGGAAATCCGTAAATCAATTCTAATGTCTTCGTCACTGCGATAAAAACAAGTAAAATTAATATAAAATATGAAAAAAGAAATAATATTAAAATAAATGAAAAAATATTGGATTTACAGAAGACTGTATTACCGAATGTTTGTTCAAATTTTAGCGTGAAGTACCAGTTCCATAAAATACGTAGTTTTTTTTTTCTATTTCTTTTTTACTCGAAATGAAATTTAAGTAGAATTATATATTAGGGTTTGCTATGTCTTTGGTACTTAATACATACTACCTACTAGTAAAATAGGTCTACGTTCAAACCCTAGCAAATGCCAGGATTTCAAATACGTATTATAAGACCGGAAAACATTTGAAAGATTTGAGCAATACATTCTTTCTCAAATAGGTTACATGTGGCCCAGTGACGGATTAATCGAAGCCTGTTAAATATGTATTATTGATTGATTTGTTGATTGAAGTACTGGATGAGGTATAGGTAGCTTTTACTAAAAACTCATTCAAAATTTTTTAGATATAAAAGATAACATTCTTTCTTTTTTCCTTCACTACTATCATTTGCCTTCCTTACTTTCTTCATTCATTCATCCCTCCTTCATTCATTCATCCATCCATCCATTCCTTCCTTCATTCCTTCTGTCCTTCATTCATTTCTTTCTTTCTTTAATCTCCTCCTTCCTTCATTCATCCCCTGCATTCATTCAAACTATTTATTCATTCCTTTATTCCCTCTTTCATTCATCACTCCTTCCTTTTTTCTTTCTTTTCATTCCTTCATTCATCCATTGCTTTCTTCCTTCATTCTCTTCATTCCTTCATTCCCTCTTTCAGTCTTTCCTTTTCTGCTTCATCCCCTCCTTCATTCCTTCATCACCCTTAATTCCTTAATTCCCCTTTCCTTTATTCATCACCCTTTATTTCCTCCTTCATTCCTTCATCCCCTCTTCGTTATTTCATCTCCTCCTTATTGCTTCATCCCATCCTTCTTCCTGCATTTCCTCCTTCATTTCTTCATTGTTCTTCATTTTTCCATCCCCTCATTCCTTTTCCCTCCTACATTCCTTCATCCCCTACTTATTCTTTCATCCCCACCTTATTCCTTCATCAACTCTATTCTTTCATTCCCTCCATTCTTTCATTCTCTCCTTCATTCTTCATTCCCTGCTTCATTCCTTCAACCCCACTCCATTCTCCTCCATTCATTCCTTCCTTCATTCCCTCCTCCATTTCTTATTCCCGTCTATTCCTTCATTCCCTCTTTAATTCCTTCATTCCCGCTTAATTCATTCATTCATTCCCTGCTTCATTCATTTATTCCCTGCTTCTTTCATTCATCCGTCCTTCATTAATTCATTCACTTTCCTTCATTTATTCATTCAGCTTGGATTTTTCTTTCTTATTTTTACTTCGTTGTACTTTGGTTATTTTGAAACATTCCTCTTGACTGCACGTTTTTTTTCCTGCATTTCCCTTTGTTTTTTTTCCTTCAGATTTTCTTAATTGTTTTTTCTTTGCACAACCAATAAACAAAATATAACTGCCTTTTCTGTTTGATCGCTTCATTTGTTTGCTTATTTCCTATTTCTCTCTTTTCCCTTACTCTTTTAGCTTATCTCTCTCTGTTTGTCGACAGCATAATCTTCATCGTTCTTTCTTTCTTTCTGTCTTTTTTCTAGAAACATTATTTTTTCTATTTCATCCGTTATTTTTTACAAGCAATAAATGATTATTTTACACTACTTCCCTTTCATTCTTTCATTGGAAGTCATTTTTTAAAATTTCGTACATCAATTTTTTTCATTTAATCTGTCAACACCTTCCTTTATCCAATTTATTCCTTTTTCGTACTCTTCTGTTTTTCGATCTTTCCTTCAAGTTTCTTTCTTTTACGCCAAGCCTGGTCAGTACACAGATGGTATGACCCCTTAGAAATACCATCTGCCGTAAGGCTCGATATGCGGATGGTATAATGAATAATGGCTCCGAGTTGTTAATCGGAGAGCCGAGTTCCAATTCCTGTTGGGTTCGTTATATTCACTTACGTGCAAATACCCTTAGAAAAAGCATAAATCCTCCTCTTCTCTCCGCAGCTATGGGTTAATTATTAGGACTTGTATTGTAAAACCGTTATTATTTCTGGGTTTTAAATAACCTTCAAAGGGTTGATAAACCGTAAAAACTAAAAAAACAAAAAGCAAAACAAATCACCTCTTTCTTTAAACACTATTTTCCTTAGTCGGCACAACCATTTCTTTTTTTCTTTTATTCTAGAAAGAAGTTTAACTCTTTTTTGTTCTGAAGAATTACATTTTAATCAACCCACTTCAATCTTTCTTTCAGTTCTTTTCTCGCGTTTGCCTCCGATTAACTTTCTAAAATTCATCGGTTTGGTGCAAGGCCACAAACATGCGAAACTAAAGGAGAATCAAATTAACTGTACTCGCGAACGAGTCCTTTATATGAGCATGCTAACAACTGCGCCCGTCAAGCGGCGCCTCTTGTCTTATTTCAAAGAATGTACAATTTGTTTCAGAAAAAGTCATCCTCTATCCCCGCGTTAACACTGCATGAATACCCAAGGTAAAACGACTAGATCTGAATATCTTGTTTAGAGATACTGGCATTGGCGTCTAGGGATTTGTTGCGTAGTAAAACAAGATCCTGACAGCTGAGTTCACGCCTGGTTGATGATCAAGGTTCATAGGTACACGGAAAATATTTTGTCCTCTTCCATAGTTAATTACTTTATTCTTTAAGCGTCAGCCGTTGACAAAGTTGATTCTGAGAAACAAAATTTTCGTGTTTCTTACTGATGTTGAAGAAAACTGTTTTATTTGAGGAAAGAATATATATATATATATATATATATATATATATATTTATATATATATAGATATATATATATATAGATATAGATATATGTGGTCCCTAGGCCTCATGAATTTAAACGTCCTACGAGGCTGGCATCCCGTTCCCACCCCTTCACCGTTGAAACTGTTAGATGTAGACGTATCTTCTACTCCAATAGCTTCATGTCTCGCACATCTCGCCTGTGGAACTCCCTTCCCTATTCCTGTTTCCCTGACAAATACAATCTTCAACTATTTAAGTGTAACGTCAATCGACATCTCCAGTTGCCTTGATCTATTCACTTCCGTTCTCCACATCCTTTCACCTTTCATTCCTATCTGCTCTCGCTCCAAATCTTCTGTAACCCCCTTGCCTTGATCGATCCACAATCTTTCTCCACATCCTCTCATTTACCACTCCTATCTGCTCTTCCTCCAAACCTTCTGTAACCCCTTGCGTGCTAGTGGCCTCCAGCCTTGCTTGGGGTGATAAGCTTAAAAAGAAATATATATATATATAATATTTTAAAATA
>OZ038493.1:64567706-64612706 GCA_964036315.1 Acanthosepion esculentum | reverse complement strand
CACTTCTTGGAACAATTAGCCTTTCACAACCTGGTAAGTTTATAAGTTAAATCCTTTGATAACAACATTCAACATGTCAAAAAATGCTAGAATCTTAAAAACAAATCTCATGAAATCAAAATGCAACCTCTCCCTACTAATAGATAAAATCATAAAAAATTGCCGGCTTATCATTGCACTTTCGACTATGATTTTTGTAAGAAATTAATGTTACCAATGAGATCACCACTTAGTTGTATTTTAGCTTGTCTTTTCTTAGAATTTATAGAGACTGATTCTTTTCCAAATATTGTATTGTGTAACAATCAACGTATTTCAAACATGCTGATGATGCTTAATTAATATACCTCCACAAAATAATATTACCTGGTCATGTAAATAAACAAAAAAAAAATGAAAATACAATCTAATTTACTTATGAAACAGAAAGAAACAATACATTATCTTTCCTCAGTAATAATGAAGAACCGTACTGATAATGACTTAGAACTAAACGTCTATCGTAAATCTGCTAATAAAAATGATCTAGTAAATTTCTATCCTCACCATAACAACAAAATATAATCTAGAATAATTATGGGCACTTAGAATTTGTAGCCCTCGATATTTATATGATGAAAGAAATACATTGAAAATTCTCAATTTTTTAAAATATAATGCTCATTAGATTTATGAAATTAGAAAATAAAAAATATAATCTCAATAAAACTAGACATATAATACTAGCTGTCAATTCAGTAACGATTACAACTGAAAAGAATTTATTTAAACAGATTTGTATGTGGGCCTAGAAAAATTCGCAACTTGAACGTTTGTAACTAAACGAGCATCTATATCTCTAGAAAAGAGAGCATCTACCGTAGAGTGATGGCTATCAACACGTCTTACAAAATCGCTGTGAGGGTAATGAATTCGATTTCCACCCCAAGCTTTTCTATAGGACCTTCTATTTGTCCAAACTAAATATAGCAACTATCTAAACTCGTGCTTGACATAGAGCGATGCTTAACAAACTAGCCTCTCTATTGTGGTGAGTTCGATCCTTACATATGACTCGTCTGATGTGGCCGAATGTCTGATTAAAATAAACTTCGTAAGCTTTTAGACATTTATCTGATGCACGATATATGAAGATGGGCGGTGTGTCGTAATGGATATGAGAAATCGGAGATATGAGTTCGAATTCTATTCAGGTTCGTTGCATTCAATTACACAAAAATTATCCTTGGGGGAGGTATGAATCCATCTCGTCTGTTATGCCTCCCCCAAGAAAAAAAAAAACAAGAAAAATAAGAAAAAAACTGTCCAATGACCAAAAGTGAATGATTCACCAAAAATATAATACAAGGGAGTTAACAATGAAAGAAAATATATAATATAAGAAAGACATGAAGTTACAAAATTGGCAACCAATCTACCGCAGGACGAAACAGTAACATACTTCTGTTTATTTAGTTTGTATCGAGTCATAATCGTCTAAGCAGGTTGACATTATTTTAAATGACAGAAGTATTATAATAGTACCAATGTGTAGTAAATAAGGTCCTTGAAATGTGCTCCACATTTACCAAAGCTTACTAAATAGCAATATGGTAATTTTTAAGGATGAAATAAATAGCAAAATTTCGATATTTTGTTTACATAAAGAAGCAGAAAGGCGAGGCGGTCTGTGGAGTGGCAGCATTGTACACTTTTAGGGCAAAACAGACTATTTTCAAATTTAAAAAAATTTCAAGGTAAATTCTTTTTGTACCCCCTGTAAATTTACCTTCCATACGCCTATGCAATATTGTGCAGAGCGTTTGATATTTCTATATATCTGCTTGCCTTATACTTGAAAATTATACGACAAAAAGATTTCTTTTGAATTACATGTGCACATGAGATTCAGTGTCCGCATTGGCAAGGCCAGAGGGATTTCACAAGATATTAAATGTAATGTAAGAAAATTAGAAAAAACATTTTGTATGAAAAATAAAATAACTAAAAAAAATGAGGGAATGAAAAAGAAGCCGTCGTTGTTTGAAAATTAATAAATTTGACCGAAACGAAACTGTTGTTAAAAAAGTAAGAATGGGCGAATGAATCAGTAGAAAAGAAAAAAGAAGAGATAAAGGAAGGAAACAAATCTAAAAGGCACACAAATCAAAAGAATAACAAAGTAAGAAAAAAAAAACAAAGAAAAATAAGAGAAAAACTGTCCAATGACCAAAAGTGAATGATTCACCAAAAATATAATACAAGGGAGTTAACAATGAAAGAAAATATATAATATAAGAAAGACATGAAGTTACAAAATGTCTTCTCACTCAGCTAAAAAAATACATGAAAAGTAAATAAACAATTAAAAAGAAGTATAAAACTAAAAGTTACGAAGTTAAAAGAGTTAAAAAGAAAAATGTAGAAAACAAAATGGCGTCTAGTCTGTCAAGATCAAGCGGAAAATAGGAAAAACAAGAAAATAAAACTGAAGTTTGATTCACGCTTTTACAGGTTTCTAATGAATGTTTAGCGTGAAACCCAAAGATCAGATTAGAATGGAATGGAGCAAGTGCAACTTGGTTTGGCCAGATGAGTTATTTCATGAAGGAAATCAGGCGTGAAAAGATTTGAAAGAAAACGCAGCCGAAAAAATGACGGGAGTAAGGTGGAAAACAGGAAAGAGAAAAAAAATCAAATAGGAATGAGCAAAGAAAGAAAACAAAGAAGAATTGGCAGAAAATAAAAGAAATGAAAGAAAAAAAAGAAAACGAGGAAAATAAAACGATGATAATAAAGTAAAAAGAGAGGGAGGAAAATAATAAAAAAAGAAGAAAAAACTGAGAGAAAATTAAAAACATAAGAATTTCACAAGGAAAGCTAAAAGAAAATATAAATGAAAGATTAAAAGAAAAATAATAAAAAGAAAGAAGCGCTAGGAAATAAAATATAGACTTGAAAGAATGGAAGAAAAGAACGATAAAAAGAAGCAAAGAAATAAAGAGAACAAAAAGAAAGAAAGCAAAAAGAGATAAAAATTAAAGAAAAGAATAATAAGAGAAAGAAATAAAGAAAAAGAAAAAATATCAAAGAACGAAATATGAAAATGTAAGAAAAACAAAAAATAAATATAAAATAACTTAGAAAGAAAGAATAAAAGAAACGGCGCAAAGATAGGAAAAGAAAAAAATGAAAAATGAAAAACACTGTCTGTCTATATTTCTGAGATGAAGTATTTTGACTATTTACACTAGTTACATTGTTCGTACTGTTGTTCTCATCTTTATTGTCATATTCACGACGTTTCGCCACATGAGCCAGTGGTTCAAGTAATACACTGACTTCACCAAAGTGGTGAGAGTTCAATATTTAGACGAAGAGGTGAACAAATACTTGAGTTACTAAAGGGAATTAACTTAATCTGGGATATCCCTCGCCCAAAAAAGGCATGGCACGTGAAAGTAGAAAAATTACCCCAGTGGACTAAATGAAGGGTTCGGTTCGAAATTTCACTTGAAGAAGTCCGGAGCGTACAACGGCCGAAACGTCGTGAATATGAGAATAAAGATGAAGGCATCAGTCCGATCAATGTAAATAGTGTAAATTGAAAAAAAAAATTATTAAAGCAAAACAAAAAACAAAGAAATAATTAAAGTATTAATAAAAATGGGTAAAAAATTGAAAGAAAAAATGAAGTAAAAAATAAGAGAAAGACGACCGTGAATGAGAAAGAAAGAGAATAAAACAGTGAATGCATAAAAGAAAGAAGTAAAAGGATTGAAAAAATAAAGAAGAAACAAATCAAGAAAGAAGCAACAACAATAAAATGGTTTAAACTGCGAGAGAAAAAAAATGAATTGAAGAAGGAACGGAAGAAAAGGATCATTTTTTTTGTTGACAATTTTTATCTATTTTTGTATGTAACTTTTTAACAATGAAAACAAAAGACTTCAAATTCTTCCATTGATCTTTATTGATGATAAGACAAGTTTCTGACAAATGAAAAGTAGGTTGTGTAATTAATTTACACAATTTTAAGCGAAACAAGATTTTTATGTTGCTGATTCAAGTCAAGTAATGTACTTATTATAATCTACATGTGACGAGTAATTACACAATAAGCGATCTAATCACCCCGCATCCAGCTCTGTTCGGAGATTTTAAGATGCATTTTTGTGAAAATCATAGCGAAAGTGACTTCCCAAAAATGCATCTCAAAATCTCCGAACAAATTCACAGCATGCACCTTTAACTATAGATTTCGTTAACAAATTCAGTCTACAAATAATACACAGTTCTGTTATGACATACGGGTTGTATGAATTACTCATAACTTTGTTGGAATTTGATTGTTACAAGTAACTCTCCTATTGTCTTTCTGTGAGACAAACTCTTAGAAAAAGAGGGTAATGGATAAATTGTCGCCATCTTATATTTTTAATTTCACGCATGCGCGTTGTTTCTTTAGATTTTGCCGACTGCACAGTATAGTAGCGTCAGTTGGGCACAGTCTATGAGAAAAAGAGCACCATGACGCAATTCACTCCGCCAGAAATTTGGAAACGGGTTGCTGTACTGCTTGGAATTCACGTAGGAAGCATCAATATAAAAATTGGGTGTCAATTTGAGGGCAGTGCGGGGGATTCGGAAAGAGTTGGATATGCCTAATGGTGATTACAAAGGTACGACAGCTTGGAAATCTGAGGGTTCTGATAAGAACTCCCGAATTTGTTAGTGAGGGCCTCAGACCTAACACGGAGACCTACATAAAGTGCCTTGAGAGGGGTAGTGCTTCCCTGAGTCAAGATGGTGGCTGCTGGAAGACCCTATGCCTGGAAAAAGGACTGTGCACCATGCCACACAAGTAGGAGAACCCAGTGATGGCTGTCAGACAATTTCTGCGACCACATTACCTTTAACATCTGGCCACCTAACTCCCCAGACAGCATCTCTCTTGATTATTATGTGTGGGGCGCAGTTGAGCGAGAGACAAACAAAACTCTTTGCAACACCAAAGATGAACTGAAGGCAAGGATCATGGCAACATTCACCTACTTAAACAAGGAGACCGTCCGGAAGAGATGTAGGATTTTCTGAACTCGTCTGGAGACCGTGTTGAAGCCAATGGCGATTTTATTGAATAAATTTACGCTTTAGC
Organism: Acanthosepion esculentum; assembly: GCA_964036315.1. Classification (NCBI taxonomy): domain Eukaryota; kingdom Metazoa; phylum Mollusca; class Cephalopoda; order Sepiida; family Sepiidae; genus Acanthosepion; species Acanthosepion esculentum. The sequence continues at coordinate 64,607,569 of OZ038493.1, read as the reverse complement.
ATTTCAAGATATTTATGTATAATTTTGGTGCATATATCTGTTAAAATGAAATGTCAGTATTATTTTCATTTTTGCGTAAATTAGACGACAATTTATCCATCGCACCCTGTATTTTCAAATTTCAGAATTAAAAAAAAATCTGTGCATTTCTGCTAAAGTGAATTTTGCGAAATAATTTATTTGTATTTTTTTTATAGTTTCTTTTGTGTTTGCTTGTTTCAAAGTATTCTTCTATGTGCCGTGTTTCTTCAGGACGTAGACGATCATGGCTCTCCACATTTGTAGCTGTTATATTTGTTGTCTTTTTGCCATCTCTACCCAAACCCTGCTCCCCTATCCATTGACTCAAGCTCGTCAAGTTGTTTGTTTGTCATTTCAATCGGTCCTGCGAGTATCAAATTTTCCAAGCACTCTTTCCTCATTATGCAGACCAGAAATTTCAACTGTCATTTTCTGATAGTGTCCCCTTTCTAGCCATGTCTCTAGAAGTTCGTCGTTGCTCACATATTCGGTCCATGGTATTCTTAACATGAGTAGAATTTCCGTTGCTTCATGTCTCTTCACTGCCATATAGAAGGACGGATACTTTGAAAGTATTACATATATCAAACTAATAAATGTTATTGACGAATTATTTTATAAAGAAGTCCATCGAGAATCGATAATGACCCAATAAGCTAGGTGCTTTGCGCAGGTTGGCATGGTTGCAATGGTTTGTGCTGAACCACGCCAACTGTCTCTTCCTACTCGTACAATCCCAGACTGAAGGGCATACCAGATAATAATGCCAGTTATAACAGCATTTGAGTTTCCCAGGCTGGTTTGAATTGCCTCCGGATTTTCCAGGCTGGTTTGAATTGCCTCCGGATTTTCCAGGCTGTTTTGAATTGCCTCCGGATTTTCCAGGCTGGTTTGAATTGCCTCCGGATTTTCCAGGCTGGTTTGAATTGTCTCCGGATTTTCCAGGCTGGTTTGAACTCAGTTTTCCTTCTAGAGACGGTTAGATAACCCAGTCTGTACTTCTATTTACCTATATCCGGGGCGAGATGGATACATACCTTTTCCAAGGCTATTAGCACGTCAGTCAATGTAAAGAATTCGACTGGAATTCGAACTCGGCTCTTCGTTTCCTCAATTCGAGCCGCAATTCCATTACTCCACCGTGTCTCTATATATTAGTAAAAAAATAATTAAAGACATAACGGTTAGTGGTGATCTTTTATCCTGACATATATTCGGCGAGAATGAGGCGAGAGGGAAAAAGTTTCATGTGAAGTATATGATAGTTGTGGATTTTCCTTCCATTAGCGCCAACGATCGGTATTTGAATGGCGATGTAACCAAAATGCTGAGTTTCAAGTCAGCCAAATATTTCTTACTTTGAAGATTTACTAGTCTTCTCATCTTTCATTCAATACTTCTTAATTTTCAATTTTTGTCAGTATAATTATCTAGAAGTCGCGAAACAATTGAAAAATGGCATGTGAAAATAGCTGTTGTCCAGTTAATATCGAAGCATTTGGAGCGGTTCGAAAGTTCCTTAAAAATACGGAAAAAACTGGAAATCTGAGAGTGAACAGACGATATTCACACAAGAGTGTTGTTAAAAAGAACGCTGGTGGTTTAAAGAAATTTGCTGTCATTAGATCTTTTTTTTATTTTTTGCTATTGGGAGGAAAAATGAATGTAATGTTACAAATAAAGAGTATCTTGTTGACGAATATTTGTTGTCTCTTGTTTTCAGTGAAAACCAATATGACTAATGAGAAACTCTACGAAGAATTAATAAGCGGAAAAAATTCGCTTCGTTCACAAGCAATCATAATATTTCAGGCATGCAATGATGATCGAAATCTCCCACGAGATTTGAACGGAATTCAACTCATTAGAGAGCGACAGGAGAGAGAACTCCACCGTGGATTTACGGAGTTAACAAGACATGTTACTTGACTTAAGAACTGAAGATGAAAATGACAAGAATACAGTGAGGCTCGTGAAAAAAAAGTTTCTTAATTTAGGAAAACAAAATATATTTTGTCAATTCGTTCTCATCTCTTTGTCATAGGAAGAATCAGTATCAGGTAAAAAAAATGCCAGACAGAGGAAGAAAAGTAGCAGGAGGAAGGTGTGGGGAAAAATAAAAATTTCTCGTTGCTCACATGACCAATACAAGGAACATATAGAGACGATAATCTATATATAATACCAATTTTGTTTTAATAAATTTACCTACCTTGAACTGGCGACGCCAGGTGGCAATGTCTTTGTTATGACAAGCGTGTCATTTTCTTGAAAGCTCTGAGTTTACTATAATAATAATTTGTAAAAACTATATTTGTTTGTGATTTCTTTCAGTTGACGAGTTTCAAAAAGGATAGTCCTCCCTAAAAACCCTCGGTTTCATTCATTTGAAGCCATTGATCTGAGAAAATATCTCTATACGGTTGACAGTTTAAACATTTCTTATCCTAGGCGCCTTGTATGACATCTATATGAAAGTCTCGATCTGACGAGGCTATTTAACAACATGATTCCAGATTTTATGCTAATGTTTTGATTTTGTAGCAACTCAAGTGCAACGTATTTTACGTTCAGTTTTTTTATCTCAAAGATCTGTTAGTTGGTCATGTGCCATGCGTGGTACACGCTTAGGCAATCATGTATTTTTTTTTATATATGACTGACGAGGTAGATTTTTCCCGCAGTAGGTTGCCATTTGTTTCTGCGGTAGACAAGGTCTGTCCTGCTATTTACCCATAGCTGGGAGAATAAGAGGATTCATACCTTTCCCAAGGGTATTAGCACGTAAGAGAATGTAATGGATTCAACTGGAATTCGAACTCGGCTCTCCGATTCCTCAATCCGAGCCGCTATCCATAACTCCACCGTACTACGAACAATTTGGAAGATTTGAGATGATCTGTTGTCTCTCGTTCCCCACCGGTAACGACAAGATATCTGGTATGAATATTCAAATGCTTGAAATAATAATAATAATAATAGTAAAAAGAAGAAGAAGAAGAAAAAGAAGAAGAAAAAAGAAGGAGGAGGAGGAGAAGAAAGAGGAAGAGAAAAGAAAGAATCTGAGAAAAATGAATAAAAACTGAACAAAAATCATGAAAGAAGGACAAAAATAACGAAAACATTAGTGAAATAAGATAAACGTACGAAACACCCCCGACTCCCAATCACCACCCCCGACACTCACACGTACGCATAAACGAACAAACAAATGTTATCCAGAAATAAATATGGAAAAATCGAGTGAATGAAATAATGACAGGAGAAAGATTTCGGTGTATCTCGTCCCTTATTGGTAATAAAGGAATTTAATAAGGGAGCTGCGTCGGTGTTAGGATCTCCTTGTCTGTCGTCTTTTATGGCGCCAATGGTTTCCATCGTTTGGCTGGCCTGTCAAAATCTGAAACGCTCGCATTCCCTCCACCTCAAGTTACCTTTGAAAAACTTGTTTAAAAAATATCCACGATTTCGCTTCGTTCTTTTTTCTTTTGTTTTATATTCTGGTTTTATTTTTTCATTGATATTTTTTAAAAATTTCTGTTACTTACTAATTTCCATATTTCATTCTTTCTTTTTCTTTCAGAATTATTCTTTGTTACAATTAGACTACTTGTTTCTTTCTTTTTATGTCTTATAATTCCTTTTTTTTCTTTCAGTTAGATTTTTCTCTTCTTAATTTATCTACTTTATTTCTATCTGTCCATTTTTTTTCAGTTTGAACTTTGTTTCAACTGAACTTTTTCTTCAGTTAAGTTTCTTTTTTTCTTTTTTCTTTATTTCTTCTTTCTTTCTTTTTTCTTTTTTCATACTTTCTTTCCTTTTTACTTTTTCTTTTATCTTTCTTACTTTCTTTCACTTAGTTTTGTTATCACTATATATATCTTCATTCATGTTTGTCTTTTTTTTCTCCATCTGTTTTCTTTTTCGTCTTCCTTTATTGATTATCCTTTACATTCCCTCTCTTTTGTTAACCCAATCCTACCATTTTCCTTTCTTTCTTTCTTTCTTTCTTTCTTTCTTTCTTTCTTTCTTTCTTTCTTTCTTTCAGAACTTATTACTATGCTCTTTCTAATGTGATAACGATAACTTATTGTTGTTGTTGTTGTTCTTCTTCTTCTTCTTCTTCTTCTTCATCATCTTCTTCTTGTTCTCCTTCTTGTTGTTGTTGTTGTTGTTGTTCTTCTTCTTCTACTTCTTCTTCTTCTTCTTCTTTATATATTGCCTTTAACATGATGATACACCGCGCCATGATTGTCAACCCATTTGACTTTGTGACCAATACACTTTCTCTTTCTCCTTTTTGTTGATATCTCATTAAAGATTCTTTCTTACTCTTCTTTCTCTCCCTCTCCCTCTCTCTCTCTGTATCAGTCCTTTTCTTTATCTGTTTTCATACTTCTCTTTCTCTTTCTCTATCTCTCTCTTTATCACTCTATCTACCTAACCCATCTTTATCCCTGTCTCTGTTACTTTCTCTTTCTCTCTTTCTATCCCCTTTTCCCCGCCCCTCTCCTCCTCTCTTTTATATCTGCTTCTCTCACTTTCTTATTTTTCCCATTATCTGTTTCTTTCATCTTCATATATCTCTTTACTACTTTCCCCATTTTTCTGTCATTTACACCACCCTTTCCTTTGCTCCTTTTCCATTTCGCTTCTTTCTAAGATAACAGTGCAGAATGGTCATCTGTCAAACATCACCTGTCAGTGTCACGTGGTGAACTATCCTGTCCATCACGTGACAGCGAACGGGCATGCACCGTCCAAAACTGGATCCCTGGCCTTTCTTTCTGGATGATTGTTGAGGTTTACCGTATTTCTTATGTTCGTTCGTCTATTTTTGCCTAATTTTGTCTGTCATTTCTCCGTTTTTGCACGACCCACACATATTTGAAAAGTTTCTTTCTTCTTCTTATATCTGCTTTGCCTGAAATAGGTTTACCTTTTTTTTGCTGTTGCTTTTACCTAAGATTTTGTGATATATTGCTCAATAATCTGTGATTTTTTTTCGAAGACAATGTTCATCTTTCGTCTGGTTCTTTCTCTGGCCTTAACTTAAATAGATATTGTGGCCGGTGACACATTCAATAGGTGTGTTTATCGTGGAATGTTTTTGATTGGTTATTGGAATTTTTGTTTTATCATGATTCTGTAGGTTTCCTTATTTGATTTTTTTTTCCTGGGCTGACCAATAATATCATGAGTGAGACTACGAGTTCCTTCTGTGGTGACTTTGGAAGGAGAGGTGCTCTCCTCATGCTTTTGTTGACCACAGAGCTCTGGCTGGGAGACATTCGAAACAAAAATATTCATTCACATCGCTGACAACTCTGAAAGATCTGGCAGTCAACAGGACCCTGCAGAAACAACGAACCGGGAATGTCATGACACATGACGGTAATAGCCGATGATGGCGACATCGATGAAAATATCTCTTTTTTTTTTCGGTATTCACTACTAAGTTCGGTTTAGTTTTATTAATGGTTCTGATTTTAGGCATCCGTCATTATCTGGAGACTATGGAGTCTAATAAAGTGGAGACATAATCCCCGCTGAAGACGTCCACTCAGGCACATTTGTGTTTCTTCGATAGAGTTTAAACTACAACTATGCTGAGCGGGCTTTAGTTACAGTTTCGGAGAGACATCGCAAATTCTATAGTGGTCATTAATTAATCAAGGCCAGTGTGCACGATGCCTCGGTCACGATGACTTCTAACTTCGTGTTAGCACAAACATTGACTGCTTCCGAACACTTTTGTCTACCCAATTTCACTCACAAAGCGTGGGTCAAACCCCTGGTATGTTTCATGCAAGTTCTATGTTAAGAGTTTCTTATCTTTGCACTTATCACTTGTGAATCTCTCTATGTCTACATTTGTTTAGAATTTAATAAATGATCGGGTTCCATATATATAGAGCTATAGCTAATTTTTCCTATAAATCATAGTTTACAAAATTTATAACCTGCTCTATATTTAGAACATCTTTTTAATATTTCCCATTTCAGGATGGGATCTTTGTTATTGTCACGTCTAAATTCCCATATATAGGTAGAAAGCGTAGTGCTATGTTTGTTGTTTTCATTATTAAAGCTACTCATATGGTTGCAATATCGTTTTTTAAACATATTTTGAGTAGCCCCTATGTATACTTTAGGGTTTATATCATTGTTGTAGTTATTTATGTCCTTATATAGTTTAAATTGGTACACCACGCACTCCTGTTGACATTTTCCTTGGAGGGGGCAGGCTTTTTTGTTTCTACAATTACACCTAGAAGAAGTAGCGCGTAGATTATCCCTAGTTTCTTTTCTTATTATATCCGTTAATTAAATTCGCTACATTTGGTATACAACTATAGCTTAGTTTTACGTTGTTTTTATTAAGTATTTTGTGTAGTTTGCTTTTATGTATGCCTTTGTTTTAAAGAAAATGAAAAATGTACTTATTTCACTATAATATGAAAATAGATATTACCAGTATACATAGTTTTAATAAAATCAATTTAGATTAAGAGAAACATAAAAGTAACAGGATAATTTGGTAATTTAACCAATTCAATACATGTAAAAACGAGAAAAAAAATTAAAATAGAAATTATCTGGTAGATGTTTCTCTGAATGAATGTCATTTTTTAATGTTGTTTCACGAACATATATTTACAACTTGAGGAAATATGATTTTTTAATGTTAGATGTTTTAATAACAGGCTTAGTGAGAATTGTACGCTTAAAGTGCATAAATATTTTACAAATAAAAGTTTAAGATAATTTCAAAGCTTTTACTGCTGCTACTTGAGTTGCCTTACAAGAATCAATCGAACAATAATTTTGCAAACATATGTTCGGCAATATAATCCATGCTTTCTTTTCATACTGAAAATAATTGCTCAGAATTTTCAATTTAGCAACATCAAACATTATTAAACAGGATAAAACACACAGAACTGTGGTATACAATGGAATTTTTAAATTACGACAATTTATTTCTTCTCTAACAATTCCATATTCTTGAAAATAAAAGTTGTATCCCAATTAAATATTTCTTCATCTGTAGGACAATATTTTTATTGTAATATAGTCCTCTATATACGAAAGTGACATTTTAATATATTTAGAGAATCTAATTTCAAGGTCTGGTAAGATATCAAATGTTCGACATGACATTCATCCAGCAGATATCCACATTTTGAGCAATTGTGGCCTGGATCAAAGTTGTATTCTTCAACATCAATAGTAACTTAAATAAGTAATTTAGATAATTTTCAATATGAAATTCTTCGATATTTTGCGTTGTTATAAAATATGCACTGCCAGAACCATTTTTTAATTTTTCAAATTCATTTTATTAATAGTCTGTAGTAAATTTGACAAGTATAACGGAAATAAATAAATCTCTAACATAAATTAAACTATAGCATATGAGTTCAATACGTAAACTAGTATCTTTTGTAAATGATTTAATTCTTTTTCCATATTCGACTTATTTGACATTTTTCCAAAATTAGGGAGAAATGTCAGATGTTCATCATTTAAATCTGATTTCACCATTTTTCAGTGAATCGTTTTTCTTAATATTACCATGTAGTTATCTAATTATCCCAAATTTCACCTGTTTTTCAATTATATGAACGGTTTCAACAGTCTTCCATCCATTTAACAATGGATGCGTTCTAATTGTAACTGCATCCTCAAAAGACCCCCAAATCATTTTAAACGATGAAAAAGTTTGATTTCGATCTACTGTTTTGACAGCTTAGCAAATTGAGTTTCTTCATAGCAAAAAAAAAATAAACACCTTTTACTTTTTTCCATTTTGCTGATATCTTTTTGCTCTAAAGGTAAAAAATTACAGTCGGAAGAAGTTTCAATAATCCATGTAATTTAGAATGTTTTTAAAAATAGATCGACATATCAAAAAGTATGTATGACATATGGCTAGTTATCCAAGGCTTATTAGAAACAGTGTCAAAACTTTTGAAGAAAAAAAAAGATTAATCTATCCTGTTATTATTAGGTATAATTAAAATCAATGGTTCTACAGTCGGAAGAAGTTTCAATAATCCATGTAATTTAGAATGTTTTTAAAAATAGATCGACATATCAAAAAGTATGTATGACATATGGCTAGTTATCCAAGGCTTATTAGAAACAGTGTCAAAACTTTTGAAGAAAAAAAAAAGATTAATCTATCCTGTTATTATTAGGTATAATTAAAATCAATGGTTCTACAGTCGGAAGAAGTTTCAATAATCCATGTAATTTAGAATGTTTTTAAAAATAGATCGACATATCAAAAAGTATGTATGACACATGGCTAGTTATCCAAGGCTTATTAGAAACAGTGTCAAAACTTTTGAAGAAAAAAAAAGATTAATCTATCATGTTATCATTAGGTATAATTAAAATCAATGGTTCTACAGTCGGAGAGGTTTCAATAATCCATGTAATTTAGAATGTTTTTAAAAATAGATCGACATATCAAAAAGTATGTATGACACATGGCTAGTTATCCAAGGCTTATTAGAAACAGTGTCAAAACCTTTGAAAAAAAAAAGATTAATCTATCCTGTTATTATTAGTTACAATTAAAATTACTTGACCAATTAATTGGTTATTTGCATCAACAATATATGGAACTTTTTCATATAACAAATATGGTCTCTAATTTGGCAACTGAGATCATCTTACATAAAAGGTTTCATACCCCATTTAAATGTTGATGATATGTGATAAACTTCTTAATACTGATATTATCAGTGAAATTCGTAGTTTAAATAGTTCAACTCAACCGGAGAAATGTTTTGTATTATTCTCTTGCGTTTTTACGATATATTTTAAAGAACAGTTATAAAATATTAATCTTACTAAATTTCATTATGACCTTAACCTTCTGTGACAAAATTCTTATTAAATAACATTTTTTATTAATTTAACACTACGAAAATTTAAATTCTTTGTTTGGAATTTACAGTACAATTGAAATTCAATATAATGATCGAAAATACCTCTTACAAAGAAAAAGAAAAAATATACATTTAAAACTAAATTGCATAATCAATATGTTCATTATGAAGAAAAAATGAATTTGTGAAAGAATTTATAATGACAATTTTTGGCAATTTCGCATTGTAAAAGTTTTTTTTTAAATAAAATTAAAATGCAGTAAGTTCAAATAAAATAAAACAAATGAACCAACATTTTAAAAAATGAACTTAAGCTAATCCAAGAGTAAAAAGTAAAGTTTGATTTTCAAAAAGACAAAATTATAATGTCCGTTCCCAGTCGTGGTCCAAAGTTTCATGGCTGACAGGTATGCTATAGCTATTGCTTTGCTCGTAACCAATTTCGTTATAGTTCAAAGTTAACTCATTTAGCGTGGCCTTGTTTTAAACTTAAATTTAATAAGCGTTTGCCATGTTGCCATATTAAGTAAGTTAGTAGCCTATTTCACAACGGATCAAGTGATCAATGTTCGATGTCTTTCTCTTATGCGTACGAGCGTGTGCGTCATCTTACTCTGACAGTGTGTATACATACATGCACACATACAGGTATACATTTGTGTATATTCTAAGCCCCCATATCCCTCTCTATCTCTATGTCTATGTCTCTCTCTCTCTATATATATATATTTATATATGTGTGTGTGTGTGTGTGTGTGTGTGTATTTTTACTTATAAAACATATGTGCGTGCCTTTATGTGTGTGTGTGTGTGTTTTATAAGTCAGAAAAAATAAATGGCACGTAATGGAAATCTAACAAATAAAGGGCTAAATGTATAAATCAGGTAAAACCGGAAGTGGAAACGTTTTATTTTCCTCACTTCCGTTTCCCGCATTCATCTGGAAAATGGCGAGGAGTGCGGCCAAAGTTGTCGCTTGGCTGCGTTCTCTCAATGGTTACAGTGTTATCAGAGTGACTATAATGCTCAATTCCTTCCCTAGTTGCCGACCACGGCCCATTCAACAGAGACACAGACCACTCTGTAGGAGGGATGGTCGGAAATTGAAATAAATTATGGCAGTCTATAAATTTGGCGTCGTTGATTGGGCAAGTTTTTATTTCCGTTCTTTATCTTTTTTGTTTTTAATCTGGAATATCAATAAACGTATACCTTATTTGTATTTGGCCCTCGTTGATATCAATATAGAATTCGATTTATATTCATGATCTGTAAATGTCAACAAATCTACTGTGCAGTTCTCAATTGTCTCATACTCTATCAAAGTAGTTTCCTATTAATTGCGTTGATCGATCCTCGATTTTCAGGCTTTTTTTTTCTCTTTGTTCACCATTCGTACCGAGAGGATTCGAAAGAATATATTAACTCTTAACATCCTATTGAAATTCAACAACCACGTTGAATGCACATCTTATAGAATGGAAATGAGCAACAAGATTCAAGTTCACTATTTACATTGTTCGGACTATCATCCTCATCTTTGTTGCCATATGTATCACAACGTTTCGGCCGTTGTACGCTCCGGCCTTCTTCACGTGGTTGGAATGTCGAAGTGAAGTCTTTATTTCGCTCGCTGAGGTAGACTGTTCTAGTTCAACGTGCCATGTCTAATGGATGTCAATTATCAGTTATCTCCTGTTAATTCCTCCCTCCAAGTTCTCCACCGCCTTAACCAGGTATTGAATTCACACTCTTTTGGTCCTGTCACCTGATCTAACTAACGCTTTTATCCACTGTGCCATGTGTCTTTGAGATAACTGATAACAGTCTACCCCAGGGAGCGAAATAAAGGGTTTAGTTCAACATTCCAACCACCTTAAGAAGGCCGGAGCGTACAACGGCCGAAATGTTGTGATAAATATGGCAACAAAGATGAAGATGATAGTCCGAACAATGTAAATAGTATACATAATACCTCATCTCAGAAATATTGACAGATACTGAAGATTCAAGTTTTATCCTTCAGATTTGTGCCCTATTATGAGGTTCAGGACTAGCTGGCCGACGTAAGGCTTTATGGAACCATGCTGGACATGTTGTTAAAAATCAATTCTTTGGTATTTTTGGTCATCGTACGTCATCGGCAAAACATTGTCGTCTCTGATTGAATCGGCGCCACAAATTAATAAATATATATCTCTTATATCTGTAACTTGATGTTATAGCCAAATCATTAGCTGTAATTTTATAAAATAAATTATTTTACTCACATCACCTTGAGTTGTAAATAACATTCTGAGATCTGATTATACTTCTGAGATGAGGTATTATAACTATTTACTTTGTTCGCACAGTTGCCATCATCTTTGTTATCACCAAGGACACATAACACAGTGTACAAAAGCGTTGGTTGAAGTAATCCAATGAGTTGTGAGTTCAATACCTGGTCACAGCAGAGATGAACAAAAACTTGGATAGTTGAATTCATAATGGGAAATAACTGAAACTGAAACTGGGATATCCGGAAGAGTCATGACACGTGAAACTTAAACAATATATCCCCTCACTTAGCGCCTTGGGGCAACCGCTCAATATGTGTTGGTGGGATACTCTCTTCTGTCACAATGGACAATGTGGAGACTCACTCCTTTCCCACGTGTGGAAGTTTCAAAATTGCATGCACTATTATCCCGTCATTAAAAGAAAAACCAGTCAAGTGTCTGGGGAAAATTTCCAATGCTAATTTAAAAGATAGTGATGCTACCCAAAAATGTTTTTCAGACATCGAAGGAATGTTGACTAAAGTGGACAAATCAGGTCTACCAGGACGTTTTCAGTCATGGATATACCAACATACCATTTTTCCAAAGATTCTGTGGTCACTGATGTTATATGAGGTGGCAATGACAACAGTTAAGAAGATGGAGAAAAAAGAGCGGATATTTGAGAAGATGACTCGGCTTACCGAGGAGTTTAAGCAGCTCTGTATGGAGTTTATAACGCATTGCAACTTCCCTTCGGAGGATTAGTGGAAGAATTTAAAGTGGTGAAGACGAGGGAGACAATCCTATACAGGGATTCTAAAGTTGCAAAAGCAGGCATTGAGGTTCGAACTGGGGGAAAGTGGAAGGTTTTGCACAAGCTCAGTACAGCAGAGCAAATGTTGAGACAGAAAACCCTAGTAGGAACGGTAGCAGTGGGAAAATCAGACCTAGGTTACTGTTTCAATCCACGAGGGAGGAAAAAGGGAAAGATCATAAACACTGTCTTCAATATGAAGTGAGAGCAGGTGTGGAGGAAATTAGATTAAGTAAAATAGTAGCTTTAGGCCAATAGGGGGCCTCGACGGGATGGGAAAACCTGGAAAAAAAGGGAGATTTCCTGGACTGATCTCTGGTATACCAATCCCAGTAATACAAGCTTCATTGTGCAGGCAGTGTATGATACACTGCACAGCCCCACAAACCTTCACGCACGGGGAAAGAGTGAGTCTCCATTTTGTTCATTGTGCCAGAAAAGAGGATCCCTCCAACATATACTGAGCGGTTTACCCAAGGCGCTAAGCGAGGGAAGGTACCGGTGACGCCAAGATAAAATTTTAGGAGTCCTTGTAACAACAGTATGAAGGAGTATAAAACAAAACATATATGAACCGAATAAGAAGACGATGAATTTTGTCAGAGCCGGAGGAAGAAGTCAAGACATCGCAGAAGAAGAAAACATCCCTCCTCAGCTCTGCTCCGGACTGGCAATTGAGAGTAGATATAGGCAAGCAGATTAAATTTCCTATGGAAATAATACAAACTAAGCCTCGTCCAGATATGATTATTTATTCTGAAAAGACTCAAATCATCATGTTAGAATTAACGGTACTTGGGCACCTCTAGGCGGTGTAGTAGTTAGCAAGCTTGTCTCGCTAGAACATTTACGACTGAATAGTGAGATCGATCCTCACTGGGTGACCCATACTTTCGGCCTTGTGCCACATCTGAGCTACGCTTGGAAAATTACTAGAATTGACAGTCCCCTGGGAAGAAAATATGTATGAAGCCCACGAAAAGAAGCTTGAGAAATATTTACTTATTGTAGAGAAATGTAAAAGACGCGGTTGGCGAGCTCAGTATGAACCGATTGAAATCGGTTGCAAAGGCTTTGCTGGGCGGTCTCTATGTAAGATGTTGCCAAAATTAGGTGTAACAGGTTTGGTAAAAAACAAAGCTATTCGCTCAATAACATTGGCAGCGGAAGAGGCTTCTAGATGGCTTTGGTTGAAAAGATCAAGTGATTGGCAGTCAGTAGGAAAATGAAAGGTAGTTGCGGTTGATATAGACATATTTTTTTGGTGGTGGGATCTTGGGTATGACCTAAAACTACACCCGACAATGTAGCCTCGACTAGGGGATACAATTATGGTACCCCGAACCATTGTTACCTACGGGTGATCCCTGGCTAAGATCTAGCACCTGTTTGCCTCCATTATCAGGGTTACGGTATTTTTTTAGATGTCTGTGTTGGTGTGTGTGTGGCGGCGGCGTTGATATGTGTGTGCATGTGTGTAACTCATATAGGAGGAGGGTCATGGAGGAAAAAAGGTGGAAAGGAGGAAAAGGAAATCATTTTTTTTTCTTTTTCTTCGGCGGATGATTAACATGAATGAAAATGGGGATAAGTGTAAGCAGAATGTGAGGCTTGAACGCGTTTCTCTGCGTGTGCGTGTGTGTGTGTGTGTATATGTCTCAGTGAGGGTAATCAAATTGGCAATTACCACTTCGAGCCAAGTATGCCGCCATATTCCTGATCAGTTGGGAATTGTGGCTGCGTTTGCTTCCTTTTTTTATGGAAGAGCGCACATTGCTGGTGAACCGGAAGTCATCCGGGATTGGACAATAAATTGCCAAGAAGAGTCGCACAGTGTGTACTTCGGAAGATGGAAAAAATCATAGCTGACGGAAGGTATACAAGTCGATACCCGATCAGTATCGACTGAGTCACCTCGGAGTGGGGATATGATGTCGAAAGACCCGAAACCGCTAATGAACCCCGGTTAGAAAGAACACTGATGATACTAAAGCATCCAATAGATGTATTTTACGCATATATATATATATATATATATATATATATATATATATATATATATATATATATATATATATATAACAACCGCACACAATTTTGTATCCAATTTCAAAATTAGCAGACAAGGATTTTAAAGAATATTTTTTCTCTTTCTTGTGGTGGACAACCTGAGCACCACAACAAATAAATCTACTTATAACATAATGAAGAGAGTGCATAAATATTAGGGAGAATGTTGTCACTTGATCTCTAGTGCAAGTAACTCGTTAGGACTGGTGTGAATATTCGTATATGACTAATAAAGGAGAAATTGGAATATTGAGATGACTTGCTGCGACTTGATATTCAGGGGAAAACCTGGATATTAATGATGTGAGTGTTCATATAATAATAATAATAATAATAATAATAATAATAATAATAATAATAATAATAATAATAATCATAATTGTAGTCTTTTCTTTACGAAAGCGAGCTTTTTGCCAGTAATAAGGACATTTGATTTGCCATTAAAATATCTTTTTTTCCAGTAGATCTTCGCTAACGGCCGATCGTGCAAGCATTAAGCCAACTATCCATGAAAAATCGATTTCAGTATCCATTTCCTCAATCAATAATTGCTTTGTCTACAAATAAGATCAAAGTCTAAAATCATCTATTAAATTTACATAGGTCATTCATAACAGTTTATTTCTTAGTCAAGAATTGCACAAACTCATTTTTCAGAAAATCTAGAAAAACAATTTTCTGATTTGTGTAGATATATTTACACAGCCCGGTTTAGCCTGAGGAAAAGTTATTTTTTAAATGTAATGCCAAAATATGCCGCCCCCTTTCTTGGCCTTGTGTGGCAAAAGGTCTTACTAGCAGAGCACTAAGTAAGGTTTTTAAATCATTACATTAACAGTTTGCAATATTAGGTCGCTATCATTCAACATACAGCAGGTAGCTTTAAAGATACGCTTAGATTATATAGAATAACGCTTAGACCATACAGAGTAACGCTTAGCCTATATAGATACGCTTAGACCAGATAGAGATGCGTTTAGATCATATAGAGCTAAACCTTAGAAGTGTGAAATCCAAAGAGGATCAGCTATCAGGATATCAATTCGAATGTTTGCAATTATTGTCTCTTTTGCAAATCGAACTTGGGTTAAAATCACCCCCACCCCCATCTTCAATCAGTTTTCCGTTTTCTGCGAATTGTCTGAATCGCTACACAACCATTTAAAATAACAAATGAATTAAAATGAAAATTTAAAGAAAAATGATTTAGTAAAAAGAACTGCACCAATAAAAGAGCAAAAAGAATTCGGAATGGAATTTCTGCCTCTCGCTTGTCATGAATCATCCAACCGTTTTTTTTATTCTTTGTACTCTCCATTCATTTTATTTTCCAATACGTTCATGTCCTGGGTATAACGATAAACTACATTCGGTAGCAAGGCCTCTGATTGGGAGGTTTTGAAGAGCGTGGAACCACCTCTTCATTTTGGTTGTTCCTAGGTTCACCTACTAGGGTTTCAAGCTATGGGTAAATAGTTAACAACCCCAACTGGGGTCAAAACACTATGAAAGTATAAAAATAGATTTTTATAGTAAAAATACCAACAATACATTTTTGAAAGAAACATTTTACTAACAAAATCCCTCTTAATAAAAAATACGTCAATGAAACCTAATCTATTAAGTGATTTCTTACACAGAATAGATATTCTATTCATACGAACCTACCTAATCTTGTCGGCATTAAATAACCCATTGAGGTTGATATACCGCAAAACAAAATAAACCAAACCAATTCAATACGTTCATGCAATATCACTATTTTTACTATTTGATCTGGTCATATTTCACTCGGTTCATTGAAGAATAAACCACAAATCGGACTTAGATTTTTAAAATGCTTTTTATGGTGAAAAAATTGTCCTGTAAATTTATAAATTCCTTTTTATCAGCTTCCGCCTGGATTTATCACGTTTCATGTCTCAAGTTGCAAAGATGCTGTACAGAAGAAACTCACTTGTCTTCCAAAAAGCTGACGACGTGCTCTTGCTGATGCCAATTGATCCATGATAAAAATAAAAACCGGGACACGCTCATTCCGTAGTTTATAACAGAAAATTGTTGGTGAAATAACCCCGATGTGTTATCTACGGGGTTGATGAAATAACCCGGATGTGTTATCTACGGGGTTGATGAAATAACCCGGATGTGTTATCTACGGGGTTGATGAAATAACCCGGATGTGTTATCTACGGGGTTGATGAAATAACCCGGATGTGTTATCTACGGGGTTGGTGAAATAACCCGGATGTGTTATCTACGGGGTTGATGAAATAACCCGGATGTGTTATCTACGGGGCTGATGAAATAACCCGGATGTGTTATCTACGGGGCTGATGAAATAACCCGGATGTGTTATCTACGGGGTTGATGAAATAACCCGGATGTGTTATCTACGGGGTTGATGAAATAACCCGGATGTGTTATCTACGGGGTTGATGAAATAACCCGGATGTGTTATCTACGGGGTTGATGAAATAACCCGGATGTGTTATCTACGGGGTTGATGGTATAAAACATTTGTGTCAATAGCATGGCTTTATTTAACGTACCGTCTTCCTACAAATAGAAAAAGAATTGACCATGTACACAAAAATAGAAAACGGTCTAAGACAAGGATGTGTCTTCGCACCGGGTTTATTTACCCTTTACATTGAAGCGATTTTAAGAGAATGAGAAGTGTTACCAGGGTTTATTATTGGTAGGCAGAATTTTTATAACATAAGATACACAGATAACACCATGTTGTCAGCAGAAGCAGAAAGAAAGCTGCTAGAAATTCTCGAGAATGTTGTAAAGGAAGTTTCCTTCTAGATTTCTTTGGTGTTTTCTCTCTACAGAATTTATTACTTGATGAACGTTTCTTCTTCCTTGCGTATGGATTTCTTGCTTTCTCTTTCTTTCGCCTTTCAGTATCGGTTCCGCCTTTCTTTTTATTTGATTGCTTTCTGTTCTTTCTGGATTTTAGATTATAAGTTTTCTTTCTAGATTGCTAGATTTTTTTGTTGGTATTTTGTGTTTTCTCTTTCTTTCTTTCTTTCTTTCTTTCTTTCTTAGCATCCTCTTCTTTCCTTCAATTGCTTGTATTCTCTTTCTCGATTTCTCGTTTCTTTCTTGATTTCTATTTTCCCCTTAAATATGTTTGGTTATCTCTTTCTTTCTTTCTTTCTTTCTTTCTTTCTTATCGCTTCCGTCTTTCTTTTTTTTTCAGATTTCTTTCGTTGTATATTCCCAGACTCTTTTCTTTCTTTCTTTCTTTCTTTCTTTCTTTCTTTCTTTCTTTCCATTGCTTGGAATCGCTTTTTTGATATCCCGTTACGTTTTTGATTTCTCTTTTTCCTTTACATATCCTTTTCTTGATTTAATTTAATCTAGCATTTCATTATTTCTTTTTGGCTACTTTTTATTTTAACTTCTTTCTTTCTTTCTTTCTTTCTTTCTTTCTTTCTTTCTTTCTTTCTTTCTTTCTTTCTTATCGCTTTCGTCTTTCTTTTTTTTCCAGATTTCTTTCGTTGTATATTCCCAGACTCTTTTCTTTCTTTCTTTCTTTCTTTCTTTCTTTCTTTCTTTCCATTGCTTGGAATCGCTTTTTTGATATCCCGTTACGTTTTTGAATTCTCTTTTTCCTTTACATATCCTTTTCTTGATTTAATTTAATCTAGCATTTCATTATTTCTTTTTGGCTACTTTTTATTTTAACCTCTTTCTTTCTTTCTTTCGTTCTTTCTTTCTTTCTTTCTTTCTTTCTTGTCCCTTCATTGTTGATATCTATTCTTTTTCTATTTCTTTTTCTTTCGTTATTTTCCTTCTTTTCTCCTTTTTCTTCTACTGTCTTTTCTATTTTCTTTTGTTGTTGTTCTCCTTTTCTTTTACTTTCTTTCTATTGTCAATATTTAGAAAGTGACACTTGCACAGCATCTCCATCCTCTGTACATCTAGTTCATGTATCTCTTGCTTTTCCTTTCATGTCAAACAATAATCCATGTCACACTCTTCACTTAACATTCTCTCTCTCTCTCTCTCTCTCTCTCTCTCTCTCTCTCTCTTCACACTTTATTTGCTTCGAAATCTTGAAATTATTTTTTTCGCTAAAGCCTCAACGCCTTCAAATCTAGACCCGTGTTACTTTTCGCTGAGTATCATTTTGAATTCACGCTATTTGACCCTTTTAATTTTGACGACACTTAAGGGATTAACCTCATGGCTCTCATCCGGATGTAATCGCCTGAGATTTTCTTGCCTTTGGGCAAGTGGAATTCTTGCTGGAATTTTTAGACTGCAGCTTAAATTCCGGATTCAGTCTGTCCGACCAAATGGAATTGGTTTTCTTCAAATAATCCTCGTATAGTCTGCATAAGTCACGAACGACTGAAATCTTTCAAATCTTCAAAACTTTGGCACACTGTTCGAACTTATCAGACAATGGCTCAAGAAGACAGAGAGATAGTGTGTGTGTGTGTGTGTGTGTGTCTGTGTGTGTGTGTGTGTGTTTATGTGTGTGTGGCGGGGGGAGAGTTTGGGTGGACGAGAGGTAGAATGGGAGTAAATGTTGTTGCCGCATTACTTCTTATGAATATCATTAGTGATGATACTCTTGTGATACGAAAGTGTTCGTATCAAAAGTTTCTGTTTTTCAATAATCATTCCTTTATTTCATCTGCCATTTATCTAGAGCTCCTTGATAAAATCCCAAACAAGTAGCGGCAATATTGTTGGTCCTGATCTAGCGGCACGGCTTTAGTTACTTTCTCACCGCCGTAATATTGCCTCACTGCGCCTTTACTATGAATAATTTCATGGCAATTGTTCGGATAAGCTCTTCACTATGGTCCCTAAACTTTTTGAATTTAAACGCAGCACTAGACTGGCGAAGGGATTTCATCAATTTACAGTTGAGCTGGCGATAGATAACCGTAAATCCTATGCTGTTTATTTTCCCGCACCTCTCGCTTGTGGAAATTCCTTCCGGTTCTATGCTTTCCAGTCAACTTTAATCTTTAAAAATTTAAATGCAATGACAATCGCTATCTACTGTCCTACTGATTAGTCTTCTTTTATTCTCGCTCCTTAGCAATGTTCTGTTTCTAATTATTTCACACTCAGTAACTCCTAGTGTCTTAGTGGCTTTATTGCCTTACTTGGGGTGTGAACTTGATAAAAAAATGTATACATCGAAAGACGTCATTATATTATTAGTAATATATATTTCATATCAGTACCCCGTCCTGGTTATGACGATAAACTACATGCGCGTCCTGGATACGACAACAAACTACGTCCGGCAGCAACGTCTCTGATCAGGAGGTTTTGAGGAGCGTGGAATCATCTCTTAATTATTGGTGTTCCTAGGTCTACCCTGACCCGGGGTGGTAGCACTTTTTAGGGTCCCAATTATAGGTAAATAGTTAGCCCCCAAACTGGGGTCAAAACACTATGTAAGTGTAAAAATAGGTTTTAATACCAGAAATACTTTGTAAAAAAAATTTATTATCAGCAATACATTTTTGAAAAAAAAAAAGATATTACCAGCTTGAAGAAAAAATATTACCAGAAATAAAAATTTTGTCGGCATTAAATTTACCCACCGAGGTTGTTATGCCGTAAACCAAATCAAACCAAACCAAACAAAATATATATCAATACCACTATTATTTAGCTGTATATTTTGTTTTAGATGTTAGGACGGATGCAAATATTGAAGTATGTTTTTTTACAATGGACTTCAAGCCCTTTGTAAAATCATGACTCAAATGTCACTCAAAATGTTCACCGAATTCGGGAGGTAGAAAGAAATGAATCAATATGGGACCATACAGTCTAAAATTGTAAACATTTTAAAAGCAGAAATATTTCCTTGAAAAAGACAACCATGTTGTTGTTTAATAATACTTTAAAATGCTAGGTAGAAAACACATAGCAATAGTCGAAATCTTTCGGAATCTTTGATACACGCATAACGCGTCAACAATTTCTGATAATATCCTTGTTCTATTATTATTATTATTATTATTATTATTATTATTATTATTATTATTATTATGTTTTGCCTTTGTTTTGTATAGTAAGAGTTGCCATCAAGTCTCAACCAGAGACACAAAATGATTTTGCGTTAGAAGATGTAAACAGATGCGGTGCCACGGAAAAAGATAAAAAAATATAAAATCTAAGCAAGATTGTGAAAATTACCCCTGAGTATGAATTTTTGACATTCACATATGTTAAGACTGCCAGGAATTTGATCCACGTATTTGTTTGTTTCTTCTGATATGATTCCCAAAGCCCACTAACAACAGGTAATGTTTTTGTCTTGAAATATAACATTCTACTGATTATTATTATTATTATTATTATTATTATTATTATTATTGACAAAAGATATGACAGACAGAAAAGAACTGACCTAGGTACAATGACGTCAAGACGAAGGAAATGAGAATCGAGGACAGAAAATTACAGAAATCTAAGAAAACGAAGGAAAATAAAAGAGAGAACGAGAGTAAGACATTAAAAGAGAGAAAAAAAACTAAAGGAAGGAATAAAAAAAGAGCGAAAAACTACTAGAAATAGAAGGGTGAATAAATGCAAACGAGGAAAGAATCGAAGCAAAGGGAGAGAAATTCACTTCATCTTGACAAGAAAGATGGCTGCCAAAGAAGCCAACGTAAAACCGCTTGATACAAGACAGGATGTAGAATGAAGAGACCGTGCAATAAGATCCTTCTCTGGCGTTCACAAAAAGCGCCTGATAATATGTAATCCACAACCGGACGCAAAGGATCAGTTTGAAGACTGACACGGCGACCGGAAGATGAACATAAGACATCGCCAGGCACGACGACGGCCATTTATGCTATCCGCATTTCCGGTTCAAGATGACACTGACATCAATAGTCTCTTCATTCAAAATGGCTGCCATAGATTTTGCGAGCGCGACAATATGTCAACGAAACTATTGCGATTTTTTTATAGTTAGCATTGTAACATTCTCGGAAATAATTTTTGTTTAACACGCCTCACCAACACGATATTCCGCTTGTCAAAGAAGACTAGAAAATCATGGAATAGACCAAAGGGAAAATCAGAAACGGTGTCGTCTGTAAAGCGACAAACGCGTTATAAAGAAGACAATAAATAATATAAGAAATACACGAGAGAAAGAGGAAACTGATTTTGCGAACAAAGGAAGAAACCTTAAATCTATTCGCAGTTTTTTAGTTAGTTTTAAGACAATTTTCCGAATATTTCACCATTTTCTGGGTCACTAATTTAAATTACGAATCATTCATTTTTCAGCCGAATGTTTTTGGGATTCCTCATCCATTGACGTCTTTCCACGTATTAGCAGATTAACTAAAATATTTCCTTCTCGGAGAAGCAGTCATAACTATGAATCAGCTGACATATCTGTTGACAAAAAAATTAAGATTTTAACCAATTGAACCCGATGACCTGAACACAATTGCTGATGTAATATCTTTGGGTATTTTGGGTAAATTCCAACATTTTAGAGTAGAGAAGCAAATTTGTAGTGAAGAGCTGTAAATTGTCGTACAAATATGCAACAGCCTTATTCTTCTTACTTGTTATTCCGTGAAATGTGGTTCTACAGAAAGATGCTAAGGATATCATGGACCGAGCGTGTGAGCAACAAAAAATTCTTTGAGAGGTTGCAAACAAGGAGGAAGCTTATACTTAACACCAAGAAGAGGCAGCTGAATTTTCTGGGACACATAATGAGGAAGGAGGGCCTGGAGAATCTGATACTCATGGGTCGAATAGAGGGAAAGAAAGACGAGGGAAAACAACGCGTGCAATGCCTAAGAAAGTGGATGACAGAACGTGGTCTGGGGGAGGAAGCAGAGAGAAATAACTTGTTGAGAGCTGCAAGGGATAGATGGAGGTAGAGAGCCATGATCGCCTACGTCATGAAAGGACATGGCGCATAAAAAAAAAGAAAATCCTGTCAGCAGGTAGATTTCTTTTAATCATTTCAGCGCCAAGCAAGGCGATAATGGCACTAAGAGAATGAAAAGACTTTAGTCAGATGAAGTGAGAGAAAAGAACAATAATGGAACAGACTTCAGAAAGTCAGAAGATGGTAGATGACGTTGCATTTGAATATTTGAAGATTTTAGGGGGCAGGCAAGCAAGAGATCGGACGGATGTTCAACAGACGAGAAATAAAACTATTAGAGTATAATTGAGAGATGCTTCCATCTTGTTTAAACCTAATTGCTAATATAGCAACACGCTTAAATTCATGCAATCGAGGCATTTAATGAACAGCTTATCAGAACAATTACCGTGGAAATATTTGCAGAAAATACAGAAGTATTAATTATTTACATTAGCGACCCTTCTTTGAGTTTTGTCAAGAATCTCAAGATATATAGTAGGAGCACCAGACCAGATATGGCAGCAATATTCAATGCTCGGACGAATGGTAGATTTATAAATGTCTAAGAAGGTTTCTGACACACAGAACGAACTTAAGATTTAGCAATTGATTCAATATAATCACTTCATGACATTGGAAAACGTGAGTCCAAGACGTTGCTCTTCTGGGGATTAGCATCAGCCACAATGATGGCGGCCAGAAAAAAGTTCTCTGTTATTCGGACTATCATCCTCACCTTTGTTGCCATATTTATCACAACGTTTCGGCCGTTGTACGCTACAGCCTTCTTCAGGTGGTTGGGATGTCGAACTGAACCCTGGGGTAGACTGTTCTAGTTCCACGTCTCATGTCTAATAGATGTCAGTTATTAGTTATCTTCTGTTAATTTATTCTCTAAGTTCTCCACTGCCTTAACCTGGTATTGAACTCACACTCTTTGGGTTCTGTCATTGGACCTAACCAACGCCTTTATCCACTGTGCCATGTGTCCTAAAATAATGGTGGCAATATCCACATCTGTTAGAATCGTGTCTCGATTTATCTTCGTGCGAAATAAAGTCATTAGATTTCTATTATGGGATTCACACCAGGAAATAACAAATAAATTGAAATAGATGTCAATAATTTTATAGTCTAAGAGAAGTTGGTTTCCGATGATCATTACAGTGCTCACTAACAAAATAGACTCCCCACGTAGTCATACAAGAGGGTGTAATAGAAGCCATGTGTATCAGTGTGTTGACTTAGAAAATAACCTCCCAGATACCAGGTGCAAATTCGGATGTAAGCAGATGGTATACACAGTTGCGCTTAGGATGTGCACACATTTGACAACCGATGGCAGGAAGATATATAAGCCCCCACCCGAGAGGGAAAAGACGGAGATTCCCTCACATCCAAGCGAGAGTAAGAATCTATGTTCTGAGAAAAAACAAAAAAACAAAAACAAAAGCTACTCACACGCCGACATGAATTAACGAAGTCTGGAGATGAATAAAAAATAGTTTTATGTATGAGAGATTTAGTTTCAACGCTAAAATTATAGATTCACTCTATTCTAACATACTATTTTTGTTCTGCTGGGATTACGTTGATAAGACGCCGAAAAGTTATAGCGATAAAATCCCGGGTTCAACGGGTTAAATACACTGACTACAGCTGCCATGTTTAGACTATGCACGTCACATGTCAACTCATATTTGTGGTAACATTTACAAAAGTTTCCCTAGCAATGGAATACTGTTTCACCCTGGGAATAAATATTTATTTTGATGCCTAATGTCTCTGCTAGAATGCAGTCTACTTACTCGACCCATAGAAATTTGCTGTCACTCTCGTATATATATTTCTGCAACAAAATTATATAATCTGTTAAAGCCCGTTTACACTTCACCCGGGTCTTTAGAGCAAGAGTATAGGTTTGTCCCGTATTTCCTGTTTTCGGTTCCTTCTAAAGTCTATTTCAACTCTATACTTCTGGCGTCTCCACCGAAACTCTGAAATTTGATTTGCTATTTATTATTTATTTAATTATTCTTCTCAATAGGAGTAGATAAGTTTGCCTATCGTCCGGTTCATACTTCTGCCCGGTCTTTTGATCAGGAGTAAAGGTTTATCAGTTGTTTTCTGTTTAGAATTGGGTTTCCGTTTCTTTTTAAAGTAATTTTCATTTTCTTTCACTCTCAGTTGTCCTTTACCTCTTAGTAGCATTATCGCCTTACTTGAGGTGAATTAATTATTTGGATGTGCGGCTAGTGTAACGGTTGTCGGCGCGTAGAGTGGAATCGGCGAGCCGAGTTCAAATCCCGGCCTTGATACTATTACCATTGGAAAAGAAATAAATTCATTCACCCCGCAATCACGAGGATACTATCTAGGAGAAGGGCGGCTTCGAAATAAAAATGCTGCATAAGGCAACGAGAAAACACTATTTTATCTTAAAATGTCATAATTCACAGATAATAAAAAAAATGTTGCCTATGGAGAGCCTATGGAGAGCCATGATCGCCTACGCCCTGAAGGAAAATTGGATTAAAAAAAAAACATATCTAGGTATTTACATAAGACATTTATTTAATTTTTTAATGTACAAAATAAAACCTGCCCTGCGCGTAATACCGCTGTATTACGGATGGGAGATCACCGAGTACAGTGGTGGTGATTTATTATTCAAAGAAGATATTGATTACCCAGATCCTATTGTAGAGAATTTCAATGACGAAGCCAGTAGAGGTACTTTGGATACCAACAGCGAGGATGAGTTTTCAGGCTCTGAGATAACAGATTTACCTTCTGAAGATGACATTGAAGGTTTTGTGAATAGAGATTAAATAAACATGGTACTTTTAAAAAGTTTTTATTGCTGCTTGTGATGTATGATAGTTTCTACTGTTTGCTGAAATATTAGTTTCTGTTAAAATGCATTCAGTTTTTGCCCCTGATGCATATGGTATACTACTGCTAATATCCAGTGAAATAGTTTGCTTTGTCTGCATCTACTTTAACTATACAATTAATTCAATTTTATTGTGATTTATTGATTGCATTGTCTGTCCGAACTGTAATTATATATAAGGATGTATTCACGTTTATTGTACTTAAATTATTGTTTATATCAGTTTATTTGTTTATAAATACCAGTCGTCATTGTTACAAGTTCCAGTATTTATTTTCTTCTTTGGCAAATATAATTTAGTTTCTTTTGAAGGTTGAAGTTACAATATATTATTTCATACTTTATTCCAGCCGACTGTTACAATATTGTATTTACATGCACAAAATCATATACTTTCCCCTACAAGTCTATTTTAAAATATATTCCAATAAATATATAACGAAACTACAATGTTTTTCCACAAAATATCCTTTTAAATTGGGGGCGTCTTATTTGAGATTGCGTGTTATGCGAAGGAAAATGCAGTGTGTTGATGGCATAACTGTTTATCCCTGTTATCATAATACACCCAACAAAGTAAAACTGGCAGCTGCTCTCGAAAATGACCACCAGTCAGTTGTTAACTTGGGCAAGAAATGGCTTGTAAATTTTAACGCCTTCAAAATGATACCGCTGTTTCTTAATCATCATAGAGAACCGTTTTTGCTCTCCATTATCATGGCCGATGCTAAACTCCAGGAGATCAACGCTTTGCACGTTCTTTGTCACACGTTTTCTATTGACATGACGTGGAGCGATTACAGTGAATCAATTACTCGATCTGATACTGAAAAGGTATGTAGTGCCAGAAAATTTTTCTCATCAGAATCCATCTTGCGCTTTTATAAATCTACCATTCGTTCGAGCATTGAAGATTGCTGCCATATCTGGTTTGATTCTCCAGCTTTATATCTATAGATTCTCGACAAAATCAACAGATGTATCTGCAATGTCATCGGTCCTGATCTGGCACGTCAGTTTCAGTCACTTTCCCATCACCATGACGCGGCTTCCCTCTGCCTTTTCTATAAATATTTTCATGGTAATTGTTCTATTGAGATCTCTTCCTTGGTACCTCGTCCGCGTGAATTTATGCGTAGATTGGCAACTTGGGCTCACCGTTTTACTGTTGAAATAGCTCAATGTAAACGTAAGTTCTATACTAACAGTTTCTTCTCTCAAACTTCTCGCCTGTGGAACTC
Source organism: Acanthosepion esculentum (assembly GCA_964036315.1). NCBI lineage: Eukaryota > Metazoa > Mollusca > Cephalopoda > Sepiida > Sepiidae > Acanthosepion > Acanthosepion esculentum. The sequence goes on along the minus strand of OZ038493.1, from coordinate 64,581,463 downwards.
ACTTCGGCTTTCTTGCTTCCCTGCAATCCACAATCTTCAAATATTTGAATGCAACGGCAATGGCCATTTTTCTGTCTGCCTAAACCCTGTTCTTTTATTGTTCTTTCTCCTTATTAAAGTCTTCTCATTCTCTTTCACGCCCATTAACCCCTTGCGTCTTAGTGGCATTATCGCCTTGTTTGTAGTGAAATTGTTTTAAAAAAAAAGTAAGATTGGTAGTACTTATAACAGCGTGCAAAGGCAAAAATAAAATCTGGTATTTGTTATCAGGATTATTGATTACTTTTGTTATTGATTTATATTTCTGGGCTTTAAATTGTTTTTCTTCTTTTATGTGCCTTGGTCTTTCAGGATATCCATTGCAGTTCAAAAGTTTGAGAAAACCCAGGGTAATTTTTAAACTGGCTCCAATTTAGTTGTTTTGTAATTTAAATAAGAGAAAATTATTATACATGGTTTAAAAAAAAGTGAGAAATGATTTTTATTAGAAATTTTATTATGACAAAAAGAAAAAAAGAAATTTTATTATGACAAAAAGAAAAAAAGAATTTTATGGTTGAATTTTGCTCACGTCAAAATTTTAGCCTTGATTACTGCACCACAAATTTTTACCATTCGTTGCAAAGTTTCTCAAAATATAAGTTTGATAATATTTCCATTCTTTTTTTCAGTGTCTCTAATAGCTTTTTTCACTCTTCTGTCAAGTTCATCCCATATTAATTCTGGCGGTAGTTTCAAACTTTTGAACTCTAGTGTAGGTTTTCAGGACTCTTCATAACTTCTTGCCTTTCGTTACTTTAAGTAGCTTTTGACCATTCACCCCTGCTTTGTCTCCCTTCTTCCATCAATTCGTTATGTAGGTTATTTTCCGTTTTCCATTGTTACTATTGCCTTCAGTTTATTCAGTGAGTGTTCGATTCTCTTAACTTATTATATGTCCAAGAGACTTTTTTCTGTCTCTTTCTGGTTTTTACTATCAGTTTCTCTCTAGTGTCTAGTTTCCTGAAATCTTCCTCGTTGGACAGAACATGTGAGCAACTAAGGAAAATACGTGTACGATTATTAAACTTCTTTTTTAGGTTTCAGATTTAAGAGGATTAAAGAATTAATGACAATTATAGTAAATTGCGAATCCCATTTGCTTCAGCTCAAGCATAAGCGCGTTTTTTTTTATTTGCATCCTGATTCATTAAAGAAAAGACTTGAAGCAACAGAAATGTTGTTCTACAGAAGGATGCTGAGGATACCATGGATATGAGCAACGACCGTAATGAGAAAGGAGGGATTGGAAAATTTGATACTCACGGGATAGATAGCGGGCAAGAGGGCAGGAGAAAATATCGCATAGCATACTTAGTGAGCGTGAGTAAATGGATGGCGGAATGGTTTAGGAGAAATAACAGAAAACAAAAATGAGTAAGAGCTACAATGGATGGAAAGTTGTGGAGAGCCATGATCGCTTACGTTATGAGGAGACACGGCATATAAAGATGAAAGAAGATTAATTATAGGATGGTGCGGGTTTGGGGTGGAGGAGAAAAATATGAAATATGCGAGGAAAATGAATAAAACTCAGAATGCCTAATGATCATATCTACGATGTCCGTTCGGAAATTATGCTGCCATTTGTATTAAATAACGATAATATCCTACCTAGGGAAATGGCGGTTTAGTCCAATTAAAGTAATTCCTTTTGGACCTACAATACTTAATCCCAGCATTGCCATTCCTTTTCAATAATGTCTGCTAACACCTTTTTCCGAGATCACCATCAACAATCCTTAATCTCGTCCGCAGTCTGTAATCCCTTCCTTTACAACGGTGTTTTAGTTTTGGGGAAAATAGAAAAAATCGTAGGAAATTACAAAACTTTGCAATCTACAAAGTTTTTGTAATTCGGTTTATCACTGTGACAGATCTGAATGATTGAATTAGTGCACAAGTCAAGAAGAATGTGTAGATAAGACATTTTGAATGGTTGGATTCTTTCTGGTGATGACAGTGTTTCTGGTATTCAGGTTGGGATCAATGTGTAGTATCTGTTCTTTACCGCCGTGTTGTATTTCTGTCTAGAGGTAGTTCACGGAAAAGCTTGATGGATGCCTGATCTCGGGGATTTCAACCCTGCGACAGGACATCTCTAATTACACTACCAATTCCAGAGTGATGGTGTTCTCGGGGATTGAGAATCTTTTGTCCTCCGTCCATATATACGCGCATGTGCACCCAACATTAAAAACGACATTGTGAGACATTCTGTGACCGTGGATTCTTTCCAGACATTCCGTGAAATCCAAAGACAAACTCATTCTCGAATCGTCAATCACCGAAATGTCCAGGTGTTCTACTTTTTTTTCTGAGAGTGGATGGCTTTCATTGAAATCCCGGTCAATTTTCAAACGATAGTACCAAAACGTTTTCAGATTTTCGCTCATAGAATCATCTTTGACATCCTTCTTAAATACATGAATAATTTTCATCGACGAATGTCCAAGTTTCGAGCCTAATTACAATATCTCCGTCAATGTCAGAATCACATAGTAAACAAACTGATTTAACGGCGTCTCACTGCCAACTGAATAACCGCGAAATGGGTGCCTGTTTACGCAAGCGTAGTAAGACTCTTCCTGATTGGTTACCCGCAACCGGTTCTGGATATTCAGGTATAACTTCTAGTAGAAGGCTGTTAGGGTTTTAAATCGACCATCAAATTTCTTGCATTAGTTCTGGAATCTATACATGACTGGAAATCTTAACGTCGACAAAATCTTACGTGGAAAATAAAATTGTTATGCCATTATAGAGTTCTTGAGTAAGATGAATGAAAGAAAGCAATAGATATATTAAACGAAGTAAATATATTTCAGCTTGTAACTGTTGAGAAATGACATTTTTTTTAATGAGTTACTTGAATCAACATCTCCACCTTTCTTATTTTAATCCCAATCTTTTCGGGAGAGGCGTTCTCCGGCCTGAGTTGAAGTAGGGTCATTAATGACTTAATCATTTGAATATATTAATGTATCGATCATTGTATTTAGGCTGATGATAGGTTAGCACCGCTTTCTACATTTCCGTGTCGCAGAAATGTTAATATTTCTTGAATTCTAAAAACGATTTCCATCATATGCCTCGTTAAATAAAATATATACGCACATTCATTTATCTGCTTATATATATATATATATATATATATATATATATATATATATGCTCCTGAAAAATATATTTCGGTTGAGCTCTCTGGGGAGGATGTGTGGGTTTGTAAACAGTGACTATTACGGCTAATAATGCAAGACTCTTCGGTAAATCGAATCGAGTTCTCTCAGTCACTGTGTGTTTATTTAAAAATAAATACGCTTAAATTCACCTTCTTCTCTGCCGTGCGCCAACGGCTTCAGGGTAAAATTTCCGACTGACGCGAATTCAGCCGGTTTTCGATTCTAGCCAGAGGCAACCGGACGTCTAGCCACACTGATGAGCTGTGATACAGCGAAACTGTCTGTCTGTGGATGACAATATATATATATATATATATATATATATATATATATATATATATATATATAGTTAGTTAAATTAAAAAACAGACAACCTTAAGAGTCCATAGATTATATTTTATTTCCCCAGGAATGGGAATTTTTTTTCTGCTTCAGCAGATCACGAGGAACCAGAAAAAAATCCCATTCCAGGGGACATAGAATATAATCTATGGACACGTTGTTTTTTAATTTAATTAATATTCGCTCTGTTTTTACATTGAGCTCTCTGGATTACATCCTCCTTGGGATTATCCATACGAATTACCAAACATTTTATTACACACAGACATATATATATATATATATATATATATATATATATATATATATATATATACAATGTAAATCTATTAAACTCGGTGGGGAAAATACTGGATAGCACAAATTTCAAACAAATTGGCATCCGATAAAAAATAGAAAAGAAAAGAAAGAACCAGAAACCCTTGAACAGGGCGAAAGAAATCGTACAGTACCTTAAATCTCTGGTTCAAAGAATGAAACCAGCGAATAATAAGTTAAAACGAAGAGTGCTCAATACGCTAAGTAGAGCAAAAATAAAATAAATAAATACTACTGAGCCAGGTACTACCTACCTAGGTTCACCACATAGGATCATCATCTGATGATCATCACCTGATGATTCCATGTGGTGAAGCTTAAGTAGGTATTACCTCACTCATTAAGATATATATATATATATATATATATATATATATATATATATATATATATATATATATATATATAAGCCACTGTAAAATCACCAGATAAGGGGAAAATATACATAAGAGTAACTGAAGGGCCTTGGAAACGAAGAAACTACGCACACAAAACATCATTTACAAATAGTAAATACGCGATCAGCACAATACTAAATATATATGGGAGATTAAAAAAAATAACAAGAAAAATATAATGGAAAATAATGAAAACAGCATCATCCTCCCCAGATCAACTCAAACTATTAAATAAACGATTACAACTCATTTCGTAATACAAGCCAAAAAAAACAAAAATACTACGTTACTTAAAAAGCGAAAATTAAAATCGAACAAGAATAAAAGAACAGAGATAATTAAAAAAATAAAATGAAATGAAAATAAAATGAAATGAAATAAATAAACAAAAATAATTAAAATAAATTAAACCAAACAAAGAAAAGTAAATAAATTATGTAAATGATAAACAAATTAACAAACTACGAAAGCACACATAAACACAGGTAAACGTAAAAACAACAACTAACAATAAAATAAACAATAATAAATAACAAATTTAACACACAACTCTATGAATAACCACAAAACTGCATCCGGATCCTCAATTATTTCCACCAAATATCCCTTTAGAATTATTTTGAAACATAACCGTTACCCCGCACAAAACAACCGTTAGAACAATACTAAAGACTATGCACAGTGCATCACTGACCGGTATATATAAATAGTCGAGCAAAATACAACGACGTATAGTTGAATGATTGCATCTACGCATGAAGCAAACTGGGTGTTGACTTCAACCACCACTCATATATATATATATATATATATATATATATATATATATATATATATATATATATATATATATATATATTATTGTTAGTTGTTGTTTTTACGTTTACCTGTGTTTATGTGTGCTTCGTGGTTTGTTAATTTAGCTAATATTGCACGACTCTTCGGCAGAATTGAGTCACTGTCAGTCACTGTGTGTTTATCTAAATCTAAAAATAAACACGCTAAAATTCACCTTCATCCCTGCCGTGCGCCGACGGCTTAGTGGGAGAAGTTCCGACTAACGCAAAATTCAGTCGGGTTTCGATCCTAGCTAGAGGCAACCGGACGTCTAGTCACACTGATGGGCTGTGAAACAGCGAAACAGTCTGTCTGTGGATGACAAATATATATATATATATATGTATATATATATATGTGTGTGTGTGTGTCTGATATATATATATATATATATATATATATATTACATATGTGTGGTGCTTATTGGAAAGCGCTCAATATCGTATATTTTTTCCTTATATATATATATATATATATATATATATATATATATATATATATATACAAATTATGAAAATTAATGATACTTTTTTTGTGAGACATTTTGTCCTTTAGGAGTTCATCGGATGAAAGTGTTGTTTTCAATGATGTAACCAGGCATGAGTACGAAGTAGAGGACGCTGGTGTATCAACAATTATATAGCATTTCCCCCATCTCTCCCACTCCCCCCCTCTCTCTCTAAATTAGTCTTGTGCATAGACATGCCGACACGACGGAGTAAGTATGAAAATCACTACATCATGATTTAAGATGGGAGATTAGTTTCTTTAATTACGGTAAACGCACTACGGTAGAAACACAAGTTACTTACTCAGTTTATATTCAAACCAAATATTCTGGCACCTTGTAGGAATCCAAATCCTTTTCAATAAGAAAAGGAAAGTAAAAAAGTAATAACGAAAGCAAAACAAAATAAAAGAGAGAGAAAAAAGCATTTTCAGATAAATGAGAATCGAAAGTAAAAACAACAGCAACAACAAAAAGAAGAAAAAAAAGAAAAAGATAAAGGAGAGTAGTGTTTTCATCACTGTTGCTTTTGTGTTCCTGTTACATCACCGGTCGAAAGTCATGATTTAGAATGTTGATTTTCAAGTTAGCCTCCATGTGAAGGGTTGGAGTCTTAACGTACGATTTCTTCGAATTCGACTTGGTACCAGACTAAGTGAGTTTCGAAAAATATCAATGAGAAAATGGGAGGGAATGTGAGATCGGCATTTTATGTGTCGACTATTTAATTGGCTAATCAAAGACGTCGGTTGCAAGGTTTACTCCTGTGTGTATGGCGTTGACATCTGCGCCAATGTCGACCTTCAATAATTCACCCAATGTCGAGCTCCGTTCGCATCGGCTCTGACCTATCACGTATGCGTCGCTTCTATCTGGTTGGTTCAAGAAGCAGCAACAAAAGACGTCGATTAAACAAACACTTTCTAGGCGACTTTCTTTCTGTCTTTGGTTGGTTCTTTTGTCTTTTGTTCTTTATTATTTTCTCTTCTCTTCTCTTCTCTTTCTTTCTTTCTTTCTTTCTGCCTATGTTCAGATGTATCTATTGAGTAATTTCTTTTTCTGTTCTTTCTTTCTTTCATTCTTTCTTTTACATTTTTCTTCTTTCTAAATGAAGTTATAGAATTCTTCTTTATTTCATTGATTTTTCAACATTCATTTGGTCTCAGCATCGCTTTGTAGCCTGAAACTGACAACCACAACACATGTTGATTCTTATCTGTCCGTTATATATCTATTTATATATGTCTATATCTATAAGTGTTATATACCCACTTAAATAAGCGAATAGAAAGAATCTTTTTCTCCCTATCTAACACTCATTCATTTGTTCATTCTTTAAAGTATGTCTTTCTTTCGTTTCTTCTTCAATAGTTTATTTCTTTTCTTTTTACATTTTTTGTTATCTTTTTTTTCTATTCTTTTTCCTTTTCTTTAACGATTTTCCTATATCCTCATGACGATTTCTTATTTGTCAAATGACCATAACTTTTCCTTCATATTTTTGTTGGGCACTTACCATAGAGCAATCACTAGAAAACATTTCTTTGTTAAGTATTACATGAGTAGTTGGTCCTGGGTGGCCTGCACTTGCCATCCAGTATCAGACTAACGCAAGGTTATTATATACAGCTGTATCAAAAGGATGTCTGGTACGCGGCCGTAGAAATAGGTTATATCAAATAATGTCAGACATCAATTACTTGTGACTTCTGTTGTGTGTTCGTTCATTACTGGGTGCTCAACTAATGTGACCTTGGGAAAACGATAATAGACTTTGCAAATCTCTCTCTCTTTCTCTCTCTCTCTCCATATATATATATATATATATATATATATATATATATATATATATATATATATATATATATATAGTTAGACCTAGAGAGCCAGACAAACCTACCACGGTTTCACCTAAACGGATCGTCAGGGAAGGCCGGCCATCCCTGACGATCCGTTTAGGTGAAACCGTGGTAGGTTTGTCTGGCTCTCTAGGTCTAACTAGGTCTGCTCTACTCACTGTACTGAGCACTTTATTTAGTTTTTTTGCGTACTCGTATCGGGTTTTTTTCTTTGGGCCTTGGACTTGCATGCTAGACGATTATTTTCGGCTAAGGTACATGTTCTTGGTTCGTTCTTTTTTATACCGTTTTTTCCCTTTGGTATTGGTTTGATTATTTGCAAATCAAGACACCGAAGGTTTTCCGATCGAGTATAGTGTCTTATACTTATAAGATTTCTACTACTACTACTACTACTACTACTACTACTAATAATAATAATATATATATATATATATATATATATATATATATATATATGGCAGCAGTATTCCATGCACGGGCGAATGGTTGATTTATTGATTTGAAGGATGGACTCATATATATATATATATATATATATATATATATATATATATATATATATATATATATATGTATATATATATATATATATATATATGTATATATATATATATATATATATATATATATATGTATATATATATATATATATATATATATATATATATATATATATATATATATATATAGTTTACGAAAAACTAGGTAATCCGTATGAGTAGACCCAAGGAGGATAAAATCCAGAGAGCTCAATGTAAATCAGAGCTAATAATTTAAATAAAAACAGACCACTTTAAGGTTCCATGTAATAAATTATTTCACCACAGCCCTTTTAAAGGAATGCGGATCATCAGACTTTACTTCCAAATGTTGAAACGAAAAATGAAAAGAAATTTACACATTTATGACGGGCAGTACTAAGTATATGTAAATTAACGAAGTGAGGAAGTGAGTGGGGAGAGAGACATGATTGAGTTAGATGTAACATTTCTATTCTTTCAAATTTAAATTGTTTGAGGAAATCCAGACATTGACACATTAAATCGGTTAACTTAACGGAAGTTATATATTGATATGGAAGGGGAAGAGGAGAAAAAGGCATAAAGAGAAAAAGAAGTTATGAGAGAAAGTGTCATTAACTTTCTTTGGAATGAAAGGCCTGAAATATGCGCTGTTGTTTTGATTTACTTTGAGAGTTCATAAATATTATAATGTTTGATATAATTTTGAATGTTTAAACAGTCTATAAGGAATTTAATTATACGTTTGTTAAAGTTTTTTTTTAAAAACTTTACAAAAATTTGGGGGATTTAATATGAAATAGTCGATTAGAAAAATATTCACAGAATTTACATTAAAACACTAACATTTTAGCGTCTGTCTATATTTCTGAGATGAGGTATTATGTACAGTATTTACATTAGTCGGACTATTGCCCTCATCTTTGTCGCCATTTTTGTCACAACGTTTCGGCCGTTGTAAGCTCCGGCCTTCTTCAGGTGGTTGGAATTTCGAACCGAACCCTTTATTTCGATCACTGGGGTAGACTGTTTGATGGATGTCAGTTATCAGTTATCTCCTGCTAATTTTCCCTCTGAAAGTTCTCCACTTTTTTTTTGTTATCATTGCTTTTCTCATATTGTATTTATTTCTATGCTTGGCCGACTCAGGAGATTTTTGTGGCCTAGCATATGTGCTGATTCCTTAAGTTTACGAATTTTCCAATGGTGTTCCCTGTCTATGATCTCAACCTGATCCCACAGGGGACGGTGATCTCCCTTCTCTCTCCGTATGTGGTCAGCCACGCCTGATTTTTCTACTTCCCCTCGCGTTACAGCTTTCTGGTGTTCTTGAAGCCTTACCTTGAGGGGGCGGCCTGTCTCTCCTTTATATTCCTTTCCGCAGCTGCACGGGATAGCGTACACACAGTCTTTAGTCCTGTTCTCCTCTATGGGGGGTCTCACCCGAGAGAGATATCTGCGAAGTGTTGTCACGCTTTTGAAGGTTGTCCTGATATTATATAACAAAAAATTTGCAATATGAGATCTGGTAAAAACATGTAATGATAACAGCAAAATTGCAATATGAGTACTGGTAAAAAATGATTGCTGAAAAATTAGGTTTATAATACTCAGAAATTCATACCCAGATGTCCTCATGGCACAGTGGATAAAGGCGTTGGTTAGATCCAGTGACAGACCCAAAGAGTGTGAGTTCAATACCCGGTTCAGGCAGTGGAGAACTTTCAGAGGGAAAATTAGCAGGTGATAACTGATAACTGACATCCATCAAACATGGCTCGTGGAACTAGAACAGTCTACCCCAGTGATCGAAATAAAGGGTTCGGTCCGAAATTCCAACCACCTGAAGAAACGTTGTGACAAAAATGGCGACAAAGATGAGGACAATAGTCCGACTAATGTAAATACTGTACTAAAATTTTATTTTTAAATATAAGTTTACTTCTAGCTGTAATTGATTATTAAGGTGATATCTCTATCAGTTTGAATTTTATTCATGAATTTAATTTGCGACTATTTTTAGATTTGTAATTTCTCTTACTTAAAATTTAGTTTTTAAGTTAATATGGAGTGATATTTGAAGGTAATATTAGAAATGTGTAAATTTCTTTTCATTTTACGTTTCAACATTTGGAAGTAAAGTCTGATGATCCGTGGTCCTTTAAAAGGGCTGTGGTGAAATAATTTATTACATGGAACCTTAAAGTAGTATGTTTTTATTTAAAATATATATATATATATATATATATATATATATATATATATATATATATATATATATATATATATTTCTGTGTGTCGCGCCAAAGAGTTTTTCTCGCCCGAGTCTATCCTTCAAATCTATAAATCAATCATTCGCGCTTGCATGAAATACTGCTGCCATATATGGTCTGGAGCCCCCGCTGTTTGTCTCAACTTCCTCGACAAGATCCAGAGACGAATATGCAATGCGATTGGTCCTGATCTGGCATCTCGTCTACGGTCAATTTCTCACAAACGTGCCGTCGTTTCACTCTGTCTTTTCTATAAATACTTTCACGGTAATTGCTCTGACGAGCTACTTTCGCTGATTCTCAAGCAACATGAATTTAAGCGTGCTACTAGGTTGGCATCTCACGCCCACCATTTTAATGTCGAAATGCGCTCGTAGCACTGAAATGCTTAATATATATATATATATATATGTGTGTGTGTGTGTGTGTGTGTGTGTGTGTGTGTGTGTGCGCGCGCGTGTGTGTGTTTAATTAAAGGCCAACGAAAATCGTTTGTTAAGGATTTTTCGGTTTAATTTTTCTGTATTATAGTTCTGATATCTTTCCTGGGTTCCGAGCAGTTTAAGCATTCATAAACTATTATCAAATAATGTTTCTTTTGTGCTGTGTCAGTTTCATCTTTCTTATACGTCGTGTCTTTGCACGTCATGTTATTTTTGGAGTATCCTGAAAATACGAGCCACGATGCTTATTTAATATATAAAATAATTTTCAAATTATATTCTTGTTAAGAAGCCTGTGATGATGATGATAATAATAATAATAATAATAATAATAATAATAATAATAATAATAATAATAATCTAATAACTTTAATTTGATCTCGTATCCTTTATACTTAAGAAATTTTCTTTCCGTGGAAACGTATTTATTAGTTTAGGCGTTACTAATTAAACTATTAAGTAACAAAAACAATAGCAGAATCAGAATTAAGAAGACAGAAGATGACGATTGGCATTGCATTTAAATTTTTGCTGATCAAATTTGGCATGGAAGCAAGAAGCCTATAAAGCAAGAAGCAAGATGAACTATAAGATCTTTATATACTATAATATATGACATTTCTCAAGGCGACCAGAAGGACTGGGCAGTGCCCATCTCCTTTTCAATTAGTATGGAACAGATTGTATTTGGTTACATTATATCAGCAGCAAGGAATAAACTCTGACCGCAGCCACCACTACTTTATATAGGTATATCATTTACATTGCAATCAGGGAAATACGGAATATAACTAGAAGTGTTTACTAAAATTAGTTGAGGCACACGCCTATCAGCATAGTGTGACTAGTGAAGATGAAACACGCTAATCTGTTGTGAAGATCTGTAACATAATAGATTTTATAATCAAAAAAATATATATTTAAAAAACATACCTTTACCTTGAAAGCATAAAATATCTGTAGTTGCAAGTATAAAATTACGCGCAAAATATTTATATTTCGTCATTAAATAACCAGTAGAGTTTGATATGCCGCTAAACAAAATCAGCCCACCGAAATTCCATATTTATAGTAAAGTAACCAACAATATATTTTATCTGTATTTGAAGGCATACAATTGCGTTCAAAAATATATTTAGTTGAAACCTCCAAAATTGTGTTCAAAATATTTCAATTTCGGAAATAATATAACCCCTAGAGGTTAATATGCCACTAAACAAAATCAACCAAAAACCAACCAAACATTCTTGGTGTCAAGATCAAACTCACGAGTCCACGTTGGGTCCCCGAGTTTTGTGGCCTTGTAGCAGACCTATGCATGTCAATGAAAAATATCTGGATAAAGATTTTCACATATATATATATATATATATATATATATATATATATATATATATATATATATGCAAGATTCATTAAAAACGACAGACAAGGTACTACGGTTAAGTTTTTTATTTAATTTTTCTTGTGTACGAACAAGAGTTTTCTTTGCTGGACAAAGGGTAAGAACTGTCCAAATGTTTTATTTTTCCGGGCGCTTTCGGATATACCTTTAGCCATTATCAAGGATGATTTGATTTTTCAGCTTAATTGAGTGTGTGCATTATGTATATGTCTTAGTGTGTAGTAGTGGTGTTTAAATTTCCAAATACGGTTAGCACGTTGTGGCTTTGTTCGTAGTTAATATTGTTAAGGGTAGGCTTTTTCTTTTTTATTATTAAAGCCTCCATTATTTTTAACCTTTTTTTACGGGTGGAAGCAATTAATATATTTGTGTTTTCTACTAGTATATTTCTAATGGAGTCTGGTAAATTTTTGTGTGTGTTTAAATGGGTTCTAATGGAGCTATGATCGGATAGGTGTAACGTAAGACGTCTGGATAAGCATGTGCTTGTGTAACCGATGTAATTATTTATGAGTCCGGTTTCGTTAGGAACGCAGTTCTTTAAGGGGCATTTGAACTCATAAATAAAAGAAGGATTGCTTCCTAAATATACAACTATATATATATATATATATATATATATATATATATATATATATATATATATATATTTGTGTGTACAATCCAAGATCCAAGATACAATTTAAAATATATTTACAAACTTTGGGGGTGGTTTCATGAAACCAAAACAAAGTAAAATGTCCATATAAACATATGTCCAAAAGGCCATCGTTGTACCTCAACACAGCATCTCATTATAAATGTTCAAAATGTCCTCCGATTGCATATACATACGCATGCAACCATCACGTCAGTGACTAGAGGGCTTTTTAAAATACTCTTATACAGTGTCTAATGGTTTCGAAAGTCCCCATGATACGTTAATAAAGCGTCTTTGCATTATTAATGTCTGTTGCACAAACCATTTTATTTAGGTGGCCCAACAGATAAAAATCCAAAGGACTGAGGTCGCTAGAACGTACAAGGCATGGAACTGTTCGTCCCCTAACGATCCATCTCTCATGGTAGATGTCTGCCAGTGCATCGCAAACAATGTGACTAAAATGTACTAGAGCCCCATCATCCATAAACCACATGCGTTTTCGTATTAGCAGGGTTACGTCCGCTAGCAGGTCTGAAGTGTATTCGAAATAAATTCCCTATAGACAGCTCCTGTAACACATTCTGGGAGAATATATGAACCTATCAGACAGTCACCTACAATTCCAGTTCACACATTAATCGTAAAGCGATGCTAGTGTTTAGACAGTATTGTACCATGGGGATTCCTATCCACCCACAAATGTTGGTTGCGTAAATTTGTTATTGCATCTCTTCCAAATGTTGCCTCATCCGTAAAACAGACTGAAGAGACAAAAAACGGATTGGCAGCCTCGAGAATATTGGCAAAAGGCGGATGAGATTCTTATAGGAACTCTCGGCCAACATGCAGCTAGAAATGTAAAACTCGATTGCAGCATCATCTGACATGTGGCACACAGTGCACCAATAAATTAAAACTTAGTAATTACTGCACAATAATCTCGACTGGATAATCCATCCATATATATATATATATATATATATATA
>OZ038493.1:64527706-64565206 GCA_964036315.1 Acanthosepion esculentum | reverse complement strand
ATATCATTGTTATATATATATATATATATATCATTGTTATATATATATATATATATATCATTGTTATATATATATATATATATCATTGTTATATATATATATATATCATTGTTATATATATATATATATATATATCATTGTTATATATATATATATATATATATATATATATATATATAAATATAACAATGATGATGATGGCATATTGAAATCACAAGACGTTCGTTGATTTGTTTTTCAAAACTTTCATTTTCTTCTGTCTGAAACTGTTTTTGATTTCTTTCTGTTTAAATCTTTCTTTAAAAGCTTTGCTTTTTTTCTTCCTCTTCCTTCAATCTTTTTCGCCTTCTAATCTTTCTTTCTGTTTTCCTACAACGCTGCATCTTCTTTTTCCTTAATTCTATCAATAAATATTCTACAATTTTTTTTGCCTACCTACCTACCTACATATAAGCGTATGAATTGGACACGCATACCTCAATGACTTTCTGAATTAAAACACCGTTAAGATAAAAATCTTTAAGAAAAATGGACTTGCGTGTTTACCCACCACCCCAACTCCTTCGAATACAAATCTTGTCGTTTGCAGAAGCTAATGTCGTCATCGTCGTCGTCGACGCAGACTGAGTTTCGTAAAGGTTAAGTGAACGGTGATTCAATCTTGTGATTCAATCTGTGCAGACATGGCCCGCTAATCAACACAAATTATTGAAATCTGAGAGGAGAATGAAGGCTTGTGCATCGGCAGTGGAAATCCCTAGCTGACTGACTTGTTTCTTTCTAAAGATGCCTTTGTTAAAACTCTCATGTCGTCTGTGCTATGTTTTATTTTCTCTTCTTTCACTCTTTCGGTCTATGTCGATGATATAAAATTGGAGGAAGTTGGTTATATTCGGTAAACTTCGGCGAAGGCCCGAGCTTAAAAGAAATGAAAGATTTCTTCCAAAAAATGCATAAAGTCATATTATAAAAGGGGTTTCATTAAGACGGATTATATATAAGGGTGTTTCATTAAGACGGATCAAAGTCAGCAGTAAATAAATCAGTGTTATTGGTGAAAATTTATTTATTTCTCTATTGGATCGTTTTATTTAAGTCATGGCAATTATGTGTGAAAAATAATATCGCTTAAATATCCGCAAAATCTGAAAGAAAAAGAAAAGAATTCATTAGACACTTAAACTTAATTCACATTTAAAATCGGTCCAAGTTATTAGAATACCCTTTATAAACTGATCACATTCGTTAATCTTCACAGACAGAAGATAAAATGTGTTTTGAGGTCGAGAGTTGGTGACCTACCAGCTGCATAGCATTTCCAAATAACATATTCACATTATAGACCTAAAAAATGGGAGAAAAATGTTGTCACTTAGCTGACTGATGTTACCTTCAGCATCCCGACTCCAGAATGTCGTAGGCGGGCCTGTCCACTCTTCAGCAATTGCTATAAATAAAATTAGAAAAGAAGACTCATTATATAAAATTAGAAAAGAAGACTCATTTTTCTTTAATGAGATTTGTTGAATGTTCAGACCGGTAGTCGAAATATAAAATGTTTAAAATAAATGGAACGTCTACTCCAATATGAATATCCACTGGAAAATAACGTTTAAAGTAATAAAATTTGTTGGATTTATAAATAAAAACCATGAATTATTTAGAAATTGCTTTGTTTACGTTTCGGATACAAAACTGAGCAGATCTGATTTTCGAAGAAATCTGATCGAGTAAAGTGTGTTTTAAAGACACATAGAACCTTGCGTGATAATGAAGCTCTTCGGGGCCGATTGGTCAAAAGCACTTCGAGTCAAGCAAATTTTATCATGCAAATATATATACAGGGGTTGGACAAAATAATTGAAACATTTGTTAAATTCAAAGAAAATTTATTTAATATGGAGTTCGTCCTCCTTTAGCCTCACAGACAGCATTAATACATCTAGGAATTGAATCATACAGCTTCCTGACTTCATCCAGAGGAATTTCCAGTCATTCTTCCATTAAAACCTTCTCCAGCTCTTTACGACACGATGCCATATGATAGCGGCTCCTAACTTTTTGGTCCAAAATGAACCACAAATATTCAATTATACTGATATCTGGAGATTGGGGAGGTCACTCCATGTGTTCTAGCTCACTTTCATGCTCTTCATGCCAATTCTTAACCAATTGAGCGGTATGTATAGGAGCATTATCGTCTTGGAAGATGCAGTCACCATCAGGGAATAAAGTCTTGGTCATTGGATGAACATAATCTCCCAAAATGTTCAGATAATCTTTGCTGTTGATTCTATCATGCAGGGCAACTACTGGACTGAGACATTTCCATGATATAGCGGGCCAAACTATTACTGATCCACCTCCATGCTTCACTGTTGGAAGAAGGCAGTCAGGGTTGTAAGCTTCTTTGGGCTGCCTCCACACATAATCTCGCCCTGAAGTTGGGAAAAGAGAAAAACTGGACTTGTTTGAGAATATGACTTGCTTCCATTGGTCTGCAGACCAGGCATTGTGATCTCTGCACCACTTTAGCCTCTTCTGAATGTTGCGAGTGGAGAGAAGAGGTTTCCTCACGGCGGCTCTTCCATGATATGCAGGCTTATGGAGCTCACGGCGAACAGTTTTAGTAGAAACTGAACTATTCAGATGGTTATTCAACTAAGCAGTCACTTTGGCCGCATTTGTCCGATGATTTTTTGCCACATTGCGTTTCAATGCACGTCAGTCCCTGTCTGTAAGTTTGCAAGTCCGGCCCGAATTGCTACGGTTGCTTGAGGTTTTGCCCTGTTTCTCGAATTGCATCATAGTTCTTGATATGGTAGCACTTGAAAAACCCAACTGTTCTGCAACCTTAGTGATCAAGGCTCCTGCCATGCAAGCTCCAACAATTTGCCCTTTTTCGAACTCGGAGAGGTCACGCATTTAGCTTAAATTTTACTAAATTCTAAAAATATATAAGACAAAGACTGTAAATTAGATAAATAAACGTATTTACAATAGATATAAACTCCAGTTACGAAATTTTAGTTAACGTTCTTAATATAATAGGTCTTGGAAATATAGGAGTGGAATTTGCAACTGTTCCAATTATTTTGTCCAACCCCTATATATATATATATATATATATATATATATATATATATATATATATATATATATATATATATATATATATATACCCCCACACATATATCTAGTTATTTACCAGGGATCCCACGTCGCTACCGGATATGAGACAAAGTCGGTTTAAATAGGTTTAACGGCCATATACTAGAAAAAATGTCTAATCCCCCCTTTCAGTACTTTCCCTTTTCGGAACGCCTAGAGGCATCGGGTCGCTTTATTAATGCCAGTGTG
Source organism: Acanthosepion esculentum (assembly GCA_964036315.1). NCBI lineage: Eukaryota > Metazoa > Mollusca > Cephalopoda > Sepiida > Sepiidae > Acanthosepion > Acanthosepion esculentum. The sequence goes on along the minus strand of OZ038493.1, from coordinate 64,561,846 downwards.
TCACATTTTTTCAACTTTACTCTGAGAGGCCGTACCCCAACATATCATACCTTTTTGGAATCAGGCCAACTCCGTGAGCAAATTAAGAACATTCCGGGCCGGTTTCGGACCCACGATCCTGAAATTTTCAATTCCCAAGTTTTCATTATTGCGATTGTTTTCAGTTATTTTATAGTGTGATTTTTTTGCGACAAATTTTTTGTAGAATAACAATTTTTATAACTTGGAAATAAATTTGGGAATAATCGAAATTAATTGCGAAATATAGAGAAAGTCACCCGTGAAATAAAAGTAACGGAAAGTAAGGACCTACGCAAATCAAAATGTCTTCAAATTAAGCGTCCACAGAAGAATTATTATTGAAGTTCTAAGAAATAACCTTAAATATTAATGCAATACTTGAATGCAGCGATCAATTTTGAGTTCTTCTGTAGTTTATTGTTGCCTATTGCATCTACTCCTCGCACAGTATTGCGATGAAAGCCCAATCAAGAGCCCTCCGCAGGAGCTAGCTTAAATGCTTTTAAGCTAGTATACTCACACACACACACACACACACACACACATACATATATATATATATATATATATATATATATATATATATATATATATATATATACGTGTGTGTATTGTGCAAGCCACTTAATTTTTAAGAAATGACTTGATGTCAATGTATTATTTTATATAATATCAACTGTGTATTCGTGTGTGGCACTTTTCAGAGCGGTCTTAAATACGAACAATCTTTGATTTTTACATCGTTTTCGCTTTCGTTCTATCGCCCTGAAACCATGTTCTCTGCGTGTGTGATGACTTTCGTCGCCGCTACAAAGAAAAGATCGCTTTGCTGAAACGATTACTGTAGGCAGTCAACGTTACACTCCATGCCGTCGAGTAGCGTCTTCCCTTGTCGCACTCTCCGGGTCAAGTAATCAGAGATAACCATGCAAGAAGGGCAAGTGTCAGGAAATCCGAGACGTGTGCGAGATATAGCCGTTCCCTTCTCGTCAGCGTAAACAAATTCGCCATTGTCAACTTCACAGACAAATCAGAAATATCATCTCAAAACTAGAAAATAAAAACGAAAAAAAAAACAACATTAAATTGGAAATAAAAAAAATGAAACTTCTTTCTCGTTCTCTCTCTCTTTTTTTTTCTTCAAAATATTACAAGCACATATAAAGCCACTTGTTGAAGAGCTTAAGATCTCCCGTTAGTGTTCGGTTCACAAACGGTCTTCCACAACTGTGGCCTTGAGCCAGACTTAAATTAGTAAGCACCAATGTTACCCATTGCATAGATAGAGATATAGATATGAATAGTTAAATAGATCGGTAGATAAATAGATATGTACAGACTGAGATAGATAGCATACTATGACTACGACTGTGTGAGATAATTTACTGCGTGCATTTTACAAATTAGCCACGAGGCCCGTAATCGTAGAGAAACAGCATGATCTGCAGCTGTATCTGTGTGTCTAAGGCAAGATAGCCTCACTGATTGTGAATTCTAATTTGTTCTTGCTGCACAAGACAATACAGTTTGGTTTGTTTGCTATTTAGCTGGAAGTAGATGGATCCATGCCCCTTCTAAGGGCATTAGTGCAAAGTAAATGAAACAGACCCGGTCAGAATTTGACTTTGGCAGGCCACTTTTTTATCGATAAATGTTACGCCACAGGCAAATTAAACACAGCTTATTAAGCCCACGTTGGATTGATAGTTTCCCAAACAATGATAGCTAACCCCATATTGTTTGTCCCTCTATGTTGGCTACGTTGACCAAATTAGCACAAACATTGTAAATTCTTCTTCTTGTATATCCTATGTTCCTTCAGAAATTTGTCATTCATGGCTCCCCACAGTTTCCTCTTCTTTGTACCTCTTAATATATGTAATCGTTTTGTTATCTCTTCTAAACCTTACTCTGCCATACATCTACACATGCTCGCTAGGCAGGTTATGAGATATTTTCCTCTGTCCCTCTTGTCTTCAGTCTGTCCTGTAAGTATCAAATTTTCTAAGCAATCTTTCCTCATTATGTTCCCTAGAAATGTCAACTGTCTCTTCCTGTTAACAATAAGTGTCCTTTTTGTTTCCATTTTCTATAAAATTTCGTCATTGCTGATGCTTTGCCTGTAAATTCTCCTTAAACTCTACTCTTGACTCATCTGAGGTATCCTTGCTTAACTTTTCATTTAAAACTGAGTCTCCGTTGCGTGATATGCATATAACTCCTTCTATGATTTCTTCTATCACCTCTAATATGGACCCGCTGTCACAAATCATGTGGACCTTATGGTATTCCTGTAATAGCCCTTAAGAAATGTGCTTCAGAGCTGACTTTTGTTCATTCTAAACTGTGCAATAAATGCCTCGTTGCCTCTTGCTTTCCTGCTTGTCGGAATCCTCCTCTGTTCCAGTTGTTAAGAATTTAGGTGAACCCACTGAACTATCGGTCTTTTAGCCTTCTACCACTTTTTTGGCAAACTTCTAGAGGCTCTAATCAACTTTGAATTGGTTAAGCATCTCACATCACAGGGTTTTCTTTCAGACAACCAATATGGCTTTCGCTTCTTTAGGTCAACTGCTGATTTACTAACGGTTATTACTGAAAGAGCCTATCAAAATTTAGATAAGAATGAAGAATCCCGGGTTGTTGCTTCGATAGCGTTTGGTAGAGTTTGGTATAACAGACTTCATTCCAAGTTGAAAGGCCATGGTATTTCTGGACGAAATTTTGAATTTTCTTATCAAATTGCTAAATGACAGTTGCCCGAACGTCCATTCATCTGGATCTTTTTGTACTAATGCAAGTGTCCGTCAGGGTCGTATACTTGGACCTATTTGATTCCAATTTTCCTCAACGACATTCCTGATGACATCAGTTCTCAAATTGGTATCTCTGCAGAAGATGCAGCCATTTACTCCTTTGATCGGTTCGATAAGGTCAAATTAGCAGCTGACCTAAAAAATGATTTGAAGTCTGTTGTTAACTGGGGCAAGGAATTACATGTTAATATTAACGCCTCCAAAACGAAACTTCTCTCTATTAATCATCTTTCTGCCTCCCATCAGCCTGACTGGTAATAACGTCGTGACTCGTTGCTCCGCGGGCTATCATTCTCGGCTCGCATAAAGTAGAAAGATTATATTGAATCAATTGCTAGGTCTGCTGCTAAGAAAGTTGGTTCACTGTATTTTACCAGAGATCTTTTATCTCCAGAATCTATCTTAAGTCAATGCTTTGACTATTGCTGCCATATATGGTTCAGTGCTCCTATGTTTTTATATATTCTTGATAAAATCCAAAGGAGATTCTGCAATATTATTGGTCCTGACCTGGCGTCTCGGTTAGAGTCACTTTCGCACCGCCATAATGTAGCTTCATTGTGCCTTTTCTATAAATACTTTCATGCGAATTGTTCGGATGAACTTTTCGCTATGGTACCTAGACTTTATGAATTTAAGCGCAGTACTAGATTGGCGGCAAGGTCTCATCAATTCACAGTTAGCGTAAGTTCTTATGCTAACAGTTTCTTTTCTCACAAGTCTCGGTCATGGAAATCTCTTCTAGCTCCATGCTTTCCAGCCAACTTTGATCTTCAAAAATTGAAATGCAATGTCAACCGTTATCTACAGTCTTCTTGATTAATCTTCCATTGTTCTCGTTCATTAATACTGTTTCTCTTCTTTCTTATTCTTTCAGACTCAGTAACGCCCTTGTCTCTTAGTTGGTTTATTGCCTTACATGGAGTGGAATGATTTAAAAAATCTCTTTCTTTCTTTCTCTTTCTCTCTCTCTCTCTATATATATACATACATACATATATATATATAATTATTTTTCTTAAAAATATGCTTCCATCCCGACACAGAAATTACTATGTTTCGAACTTGACTCAAATCCTAAAATTTAATTTCAATATTAAACTTAAAATTTTGAGTACAGTTTCATTCTTAAGCGATTTTTAGAATAACGAAATGAAGAAATGTTTTACTCATTTATAGATTGGAAATGGAGGTGTAATCTGGGTTTTTTTCTTTCGTTATCAAGGAGTCACTACTGTGATGAAAGTATGAATGTTTATTAGATGTCAAATTTTTGGGGTCGTGTAAAGTTGGATTGAGGATATTTGTCTGGCTACACTGGCCTTTTTCCCAGGCTCTGTTGTTTTCATTTCTTAAAACTTACTGACTGATGTTTTAGTTACAGTCTTATTAGTGTTCATTTATTTGTTATATTACGTTAATGGTTTCTTAAAGAGGTGCTTAGATATGATCGGGTTCTATTTTATATTTCATCACAGTAGTGAGCCCTTGATAACGAAAGAAAAATAAAACAGATTACACCTCCATTTCCAATCTTATAAATGAGTAAAACATTTCTTTAGTTAGTTATTATAAACATCGCTTAAGAATGAAACTGCACTCAAAATTTTAAGATTAATATTGAAATTAAACTTTTGGATTTGAGTCAAGTTTCGAAACATAGTAATTTCTGTGTCGGGACGGAATCATATTTTTTTAAAATAATTATAATTTAAGCTCTACTTCTGTATCGAGCACTGTTTTTTAAAAATAAAAATATAAATACTAAAGAACTTTCGATTATTAATCTAACTTTTCTTTCCTATTACATCAATATATATATACACACACACATACACATATATATACGTACATACATACATACATACGGTAGAGTAATGGATTACAGTTCGCATTGATTAATCGGAGAACCATGTTCCAATTCCAGTTGAGTTAATTACATTCCATTACGTGCTAATACCCTTCGGAATAGTATGAAACTAACTCTTCTCTCTCTCGCCACCAGCTATGAGCAAGTAGTAGGGCAAGCTGGATTCTATAGCCTTGGGTGGCAACCGGTCAAAGAGAAGGAAAACTCTGAATCCAAAACATGCGGAGGGTGGTTTGGGAATCTTGTGGCATACAGTACACAAGTTCTCTGTATTCGGTTCTTCAAAAAGGGTGATTGATTCTGTACCAATCTTCACCACTATAATCAAATGATATGCGTGGGCAGTCTGCCTGTTCTGTTCTCAGAACTTGGCGGCAGAGTCCAGCACACACACACACACACACACACACACACACACACACACACACACACACACACACATATATATATATATATATATATATGTGAGCGTCCAGTATATCTATCTATCTATCTATATATATATATATATATATATATATATATATATATATATATATATATATATATATATATATATATATATATATGTGTGTGTGTGTGTGAGTGATTTCTATAAAGGTAAGTACTACCATTTACGAATCCAACAGGCTATAAATAAGACAGTGTGCTTTACTATGCATTACTATGCCACTTTTCCACGCTGTCGCCATTGAGATTGATGCATTTGTCCCATCGGCGCACGGATACATCAATAACCTCCCCGAAGAACGTGGTGTCATGCAACTGGAATCATCCTTGCATCTCTGACACAACAACGACATTTATGATGAATCGTTGCCCGGATAGCTACCGTTTGCGGAGACAAAAAAGTTGATAATCTGTATGAGTCAAGTCAGAACAACGCTATGGATGCCTAAAAAAATTGACACCCCCACTATATCTCTGAAGCCATTCCTTTATCAGTTTGCTTCTGTATGGGGTGACATTTTCACGTAGCAGGAAGACTTACGGAATCCTTTTTTGTCTCTTTCAGTGAACTGCTTTCCTTCTTGCATATTAGATGTTCGCCATACACTGCAACAAGTTCAGCGTGAACTTCTGTTGAATTTTTCAGTTGTCATGCAAAACTCGTATTATACTTCTCATTTCATGTCGGATATAGTCGTCATCTTTATTGTGATGTCATATACGCATGCGCAATATTAAGACTGTTCCCGGTGTTACAATTAGTAATGAATAACCTATTGCTTTAAGTTTGTAGATTTCACAATGTTTTACTCCTGATCGATTTATGCCAATATGTAGCTTACTTTTCGGATATCCTTTGTATAAGGCGCAATTAGTTTTAACTTTGAAAACCTCATTTGCAAATGATATATGTATATAATTCTTATTTAAGCGTGAGTGTGTTCTGTAATTTACACACATATCCAGTTTATGCATATGTATCCGGATGTGACGTAATTATCCGCATATAAAACAGTAATACGCATCCATTTATAAATCCATTAATTCTTTAAAAATTGGTTTGCAGATATGGGAGTTTGAGAAGATCTGAAAGTGTCAGTTGTTAAAAGGCTGAAAATCTGAGGCTGAAAATCAGAAAATCTGAGGCTGAATATGGTTGAGATCAAGCAGTAGTTTCTCCATAAAAAGGTAAGTAGGTTCGAACCTTTCCGGGGAGTATATATTATTTATTAAATTTTCGGGGGTGCACAGGCTGCTAGATGAAATCGACATTGATTAAAATACGGGACGTCTATTCAAACACGTGCATCCACTAAAATTGTCGTTTGCAATAAAACACACACACACAGACACACACACACATATATATATATATATTTGTGATCCTGGGTTTCACGTTATTTGCGATCGTCAGAGTTTGTATCTGTTAGCTCTATCACTGATATTGAGCGCATTCCAATAAGTACCGTGCATATGTAATATATAAATAATATATATAAAAATTGCATATATATATATATATATGCACATTTTACACACACATATATATATATATATATATGCACATTTTACATATATATATATATATATATATATATATATATATATATGCACATTTTACATATATATATATATATATATATATATATATATATATATATATATATATATATATACATATATATATACACACACACACATATATATATATACACACACACACACACACACACATATATATATATATATATATATATATATATATATATATATATATATATGACATGGATACCCGGCGGTGTCAGTGAAAATAGCTTTGAATGCAAGAAGTCAAGGGAATTATGTTCTGTAACGTGTTTTTTAGATATCATAAGGAATGTAAGGCGAAGATCTGAAAAAGTTGCTGTTACCGAAAAATTATTCTGATATCTGCTACCCACACCAAAAAATGCAAATGGAAGCTCCTCTGAATATACAGAATTTGTGGTTCTTTCATTGGGTACCAATATATAATGACTGTTTGAGAACCAACCGCTGGAACAACGAATATAGAACGGCCCGTGGGATAGGCATGTAGAAGTCAGGTTAAGGCCTGCGATCTCAAAAGATTCTTTTAATGCCTTTTGCAAATATCAGCGTCTTGGGAATCGAAGACGCTTGAACACTAGGAGACACGTCAGTTGGGCTAATAGGGTCCCTGGTAATGAATATATCCTTCTATTCCCTTATACCAATTAAGTCTTGATTATGTGTGAGAAGCTATTAGACAACTCCATTGCACAAATTTGAAGAGTCGATATTTCTGATAATCACGATGCGGTGTTTTAAATTTTAGTTGAAGCCTGTGTGTTTAAGAACACAAAATAGCTCATTTGGTTTCCAAAGTGTCTGAAAGTGGGTAAATGCACCTACAGCTTAATCATCCCGGAATTGGTTGTATTTTATTTCCTCCATAGAATAATCGCATCAACCAAGCCTCAAAGCACGCTGAAAAATACGGGTTTACAACCTTGCGACGGTTATTTCAATATCGAAGTCTGCATTGAGAAGGAAGAGATTTTCAGAACGTGAAGGCGATTAAGGAGAACTTTATGAGACAGCTGATGGTGATCCCTAAAGAAGACATTTCGGACTGTTTGTAGAAGTGGATGGAACGCTGGAATAAATGTATGAGGTCTCAGGGGGTGTTTTTATGAGATTTCAAAAGCTATTACCCTAGGTAGACTATTTTTTCATTAATATTAGATGGCTAAATTATCTCCGGATTGATCATCATAATTATTAAAGGTTTCTTTCACATCATGTCGGAGAAAAAAGGTACGGCTTCCGTTTGAGAGGTTTTACCGACACCACTCTTTTGCTTACGTATCATTGCTTAATTAGGCAGATCGTTTACTGTAAACTCTCAAGGTGTTCTTTTGTTATTTTTCTTCAGTTCCGTAGATCGCCAAACCGGCTGTAGGTGACTACCAGACCCCAAGAAACCAGATTGATGCACAGATCCCGTTCACACCGAAAAAGAATGCATACGGATTTTGTTCACTATTTATCGCAACGTTTCGGCCGTTGTACGCTCCGCCCTTCCTCAGGTGGTTGGAATGTCGAACTGAACCCTTTATTTCGCTCACTGGGGTAGACTGTTTTTATTTCCACTGTGCCATGTGTCCTCAAGTCCTTGAGGACACATGGCACAGGGAATAAAGGCGTTAGTTAGATCCAGTGACAGGACTCAAAGAGATGCGAGTTCAATCCCTGGTTCAGGCAGTGGAGAACTTGGAGAGGGGAATTAACAGGAGATAACTGATAACTGACATCCATTAGACATGACTTGGTTGATGCGATGTTTTTCCTAAATGTGAAGAATAGACAGAATATTCAAAATGATTTGAACCTTTCCGAAAGGACTATATATATATATATATATATATATATATATATATATATATATATATATATATATATATATATAATGTATGTATATTTTAGCTGACGTTAATTCCGTGCCAGTTGACTTAAACATCTTGTACACGCCAAATAAGAATCGGCGACTCATGATTCGTGAATTTGCCTCCAAATATAGTTTTGAGACGTACTCCATTTTCTTTCTTGGCCTGCCACTCATCTTTCCTTGGCATGTGGTGAACCTCGACCAATTTATCCATAAAACTATTATTAATTTCTACCTTCCTCACATTCATGTCACCCTCAAAGGTTTCATTTTATACTGTCAATTATCTCACAGTTTTTCCTCTCACCTCCGACACCGACTCCGGCTCATTACCAATTCCCCAGTCACGCTAATAACCTGTTCTCCAAAATGGGCGCCTTTTACAAGACTGACCGCCTGATCACTTGTAAAAGACAATTCTCGTTCTTAACCAGTGTAAGATGAACCTGCTCACGGCTCTAGCAACACCCATGAGTGACCCATGTCCATTCGATGGTCTGACCACGCGTACAGATGACCCACACGGCTCGTTTGCTTCCCGCAAATGGCGCCGATTGCTAATTTACGACGTCTGTTGTGTCGACATGGAGTCGGAACCTTGAAGGCGGGAAAAAGATGAATGATGGAAAGTTTCCTAAAAGAATGAAGAAAGGGTAGAGAGAAGGGAAAAAAGTAGTGAATAAAGAGTCTGTGGTATGGAGAGAAGAAAGAACAGTAAAATAAAAAGGAAAATGATAAAGGAGCCACGTTGAAATAGAGTGAGATCGAGGCAAGGAAGAACAAGAAAGAAATACAGACAGACAGACAGACAGATAGAAAGAAAATGAACAAAAAGAGAAAGATATTTTGGGGAGTGGAAATTTTACCTGTTTTCTCCACTGTTTGCAAATTCATTAGACAATACATTGGACACAATGTTATCTCTCTGTCTCTCCATCCGTCTGCCTGTCTGCCTGTCGATCTATTTATCTTAAAATATTTAAAATATAAATAAAACATAAAAAGAATATATAATAAAATATGACATAGAATTCACGTCAACTGAACGAGGAGTGAAGAGGTTTATATTGGAACTGAGTTTAAAAAGAGAACGAACCAATTCGGCAAAATAGCAAAAAACAAACAAAAGGTTTCTAAAAGCAAATATCGAATGAAAGATGATGAAAAGAAAAAGATAAAAAAGGGGGTATAAAATTTGGTAATCTTCAGACTGACTAGAATCCAAAGCGACAAATGAAAAACATATCGTATATATTCGTGTATAAGAGGACTTCATGTATAGTGCGGACCCTGAATGTTTTGGTTTGAATTTGAACCTACTAAAAAAAAAATTACCTGTATATAGTGCAACCGGTCACCAAAAATGCATGATTTTTAACCTCTTTAAAAGTATTACCTATGTATAACGCAATCATAAAAGCTCGCATTATACTCGGATATATATAATATTTAATTCAGTAAATGTGTGGATGAATTTTGGTATTCTAATCTCGTAATAAATCGATTCCCATCATTTCAACAGATATATTTCTGAAACAAAAGCCATCTCAAGATCCAGAATCTACTGGTGGGTAGGTCAACTACATCAATAACATTTAGATTTCAAATTTTGTTTCCTACTCTCATTACTTGCATTAATCTAATGTACGTATGTGTATAACTGGCCAATCGTATTCGAGGATACCCATCTACTAGGGCGGCTAGCTAATCCCTATTGCAGACGCTTGCGCAAGCACATTTGTGTTTATTCAACACCGACAAAGCCCACCTGTGGTTTATACTGCAACTATGCTGAGCAGACCTTAGTTACAGTTTCTGGGAGAGAGCGTGTTATCTAGCGTGATCAACAATCTGAACAAGGCGAGCACGCTCAAACCTTCGGTTACGATGAATTGTGACTTCGTCCTAGCAAAGCTCTCGACGGCACCCAAGGGTACCGTCTACCCAATTTCACTCACAAATCTTGGGTCAACCCGTGCTATGGCTTTCAGGTACTTTCCAAATGTACCGCACGCTGGGAACGACTCCTCCAGTCCTCCTTCCTGGCAAATCGACCATGGTGAGATTCGAACCCGGGTCTCATGGTCAGAATGCGAACGTTCTAACCACTCGGCCACGTGTCCATAATCTAATGTAATAATAACGTATTAACGGGTGGTCGGCTGTCCAGGAAATGAGGTACGAATTGGGAGTATGAAAATCAGGCAATTACGGAAATTTAAATATCTGGGAAATGTTTTACGTAAAATGTGGCACCGAAATCCGAACGTGCATTGGAATAACAAAAGCTAAACAAAGTATTAATGATAAATAGGAAAATTTAAATTCGAATCAAAGAAAAGGGTGCTCAGTAGCTCTGTAGTATCAATCCTTCTGTATGGCAGTAAATGGTGAACAATTTCTCGCACATGAGACTTGAAGCGACAGAGACGTGATACGACAGTAGGATGCCCAGAATAGCAACGATAGAGCATGTGAGTAACGAGGAAGTTTTAAGGAAAATGCAAGCAGAAGAGACATTTATACTTGGAATCAGAAAGAGAGTTGGAATTTCTAGGATACATAATGAGGAAAGAAGGCATAGAGAGTTCACATGATATATTGCAGTAAACACACAATAATCTGCCTAACAATCTTATTTAAAATAGGGAATGAGGAGGGAAAGCAAAGAAGAAATCTAGCGAAGAAATTGTGGAGAGCCATAATTGCTCATACCCTGAAGGAACATAGCCCATAGAAAAAGAAGAAGAACACTAACTCAAGAGTCTAGCAATTAAGAGCCTACTGTAGCTCGATCAATAGTAAGTTTGTTTGGGAGGCAGCTTAACTAGTGAAACTCGATCGTTACTCATACGGACAGACTCATTACTCAGATCTTGTGCCATACAAAGCTTGGTAAAACATTATTTACACATATAAATCCAGTATATATTGCTTTAGAGCGCTTTGCATGTTTTGTTTTTGTTCATAGCTCAGTCAGTCTATAGGCGATCATGTCTCTCTAGATTCATGACGCCTCAGCAGATTTCCCCCGCAGTAGATTGCTGTTTCTTTCTACGGTAGACTTGTTGACAACCAAAGCTATAGGACCCAGTGTCCTGCTATTTAACACATAGGAGGGAGAGATGGATTCATGCCTTTCCGGGGGTATTTCCGCGTACGTGAATGTAAGGAAGCTGATGGCAGAAAAGGAGCATACTCCAAAATGTGCCGCCATTTGAAAACTTCTTTTTGTTTTTTGTTACCGCTTCTGTATTTAAACTGAATATATATATTTTTTTAATAAATGTAGTATTTTAAATAGACAAACAATTTAGATTTTAAATTTGATCATCTTGCTGTCAACGAGGCCACAGTTACGGGTGCAGGATGACTCATCAACGCCAACTCATCACCAGCTAGCTCATCTCCGTGACAACTCAACTCCAGGACAACTCAGCACCAGGACTACTCACCACCAGCCTACTCAGTGCAAAGACAACTCAATGACATGTAAACTATGACAATTTTTCGTCGACATTTTAAAAACAAATAGAACTAATTTATTAAGGAACATTTTTTAATGCCTGACTTTAGTTTTACTTTTTTAATTTAATTGAAAATTGTATGCAATTCCCTTCAAATATTCAGTTGGAGATCGTTGTATAAAAGAAGCAATTCTTTCATCTGTCCTCATAGACTTCTTCAATTTAAGGGGAGGGTGATGACTTCCAATTAATTGCTCGAAAAATGCATCTTGATTTCTTTGCAATTTTTGTAGCCCTGTAATGAATTTCCATATTGTGGGGTTCTCCATCCCCAGCTCTGTGTACAGTCTTCTATTTGTTTCAACATGGTTATTTGTCCGAACTTGAAAATTAAACACCAATCAGCCAAATAAGTTGTTGTAACTATTAGGTTGGTGCAAAAATAATGTCGTTTTTGACATGATCTTGAACGTAAAAAAAACGACATTATTTTTGCACCAACCTAATAATAAACAACCAAACTTTCAAAATCTCCACGACTCAAAGCCGATCTAAGTGATGTGCACACCAGGACAGCAAACACGGGTCTGAAGAAATGAATTCGACGCCAGCGTTGAGTTGTCCTCGCACTGAGTAGGTTAGTGGTAAGTTGTCCTGGAGTTGAGTCGTCATGGAAATGAATTGGCCGGTGTTGAGTCGGCGGTGGTGAATTATCTCATCCCGATAGCTACCGAACTAGATTTTTCAAAAAAATATGAATTGTTTAAATGCAAGATATTACAAATTAAATCCCAGGTTAAACATAAAACCGCAACTCTCGGTCAGTCCTTCACATAGCTTCACTCCCACGGTAATTTTCGATTCCGTGTAAACAAAAACAGGGAAAGGTCCAGTGTATATTCAACAAGGAAGGGAAGGCGAAATATCCACCAGGAAAAAGGCAAAAATTCAGTTTCCAATATACTTGGTTCTTTATCAATGGATTCACCTGACACAGTCTCGAAGATGTCCAAAGTCACGTCAGACATCTTCGCTATTTCTTTTGTCTTCTCTCCCAACAGACAAACGGACCAGATCTTCCCTTCGACCAGCGAGAATTCCGATTACTCCCTCTTTATCACATTCACTTCCCCTCTCTACATCTTCGAATGCTTCCGTGATTTTGAATCTCTATATCTCGACAGAGAGCTTGTAAATAGTTAACTCATCTGACTATGCCTTAAAATTTTGTACACGAGCACGTACAGATATGTTCAAATTTCTGCTTTCTTGAGAAAGAGACAAAATTTGTTCGCTACCGAGCAGTAGAGGAAGTTGTATACATTCATGTTATACTGCTGGAGGTAAATGAGTAAAATGAATCTGGACCAGTAGATTAACATCAATTTTTTGTGATGATTGGTAAAAGTGGTATTGGAACGTTAGCCGTATTAAAAATAACTTGTGGCGAACGGGCTATGAAGAAATCAAATGTTCTTTAATAGCAAAGGCAGTTCAAGCAAGGACAAGAAGACATGTACTATGGCCCAAGATGTGGGCGGCCAGAGAATATGCAAAAGTAGAACGTATTCGAACTTTGTGCGTTCAGATCTAAAATGAAATGTAATAGCAGAACTGAATACAAATAGAGAAACGGGACGGCAGATTTTAACGGAATTGAGAAGGAAATTCCTTAAAAATGGTGCCTCGTATCTTGACACTTTAAATTCCGAAATATCTCTGTGAAAGCAAAGCAAAACGTACTTACCAGCTTACTATTGGTTGCTGTCATCTTTTGAAAGGAAAGAAAATCATGACCAATGAGTGAACTTTTGTGTCACATGATAATCTATGAAACAAATTGTTACAACTTATTTCTCCTTCACGATTTAATATTGATTTAACAGCAAGAAAATAACATAAATTTAGTAATAAGATATAAAACATTCTTTTTGGGACCTAATACAAGTTTTAGAAAATTTTAATGCTCATTTATATCATCCCAAATGAATTCCGATTTCCCAGTCACGCTACTGAAAGAAAGACATTCTTTTGAGAGAAAGAAAGAAATTTTATTGAAAGAAAGAAAGACATCTTATGAGAGACAGAAAAACATGCTATTCAGAGAAAGAAAGACATTCTATTGAGAGAAAGAACGACATTCTGTTAAAAGAAAGAAATACATTTTATTTAGAGAAAGAAAGACATTCTATTGTGAGAAATAATGACATTCTATATAGAGAAAGAAAGACATTCATCTGAGAGAAAGACATTCTACTGAGAGAAAGAAAGACATTCTACTGAGAGAAAGAAAGACATTCTACTGAGAAAAGAAAGATATTTTATTTAGATAAACAAAGACATTCTATTGAGAGAAAGAAATAATGCAGGCACTGTAATTTGTAATCTTCTAGAATAAAATAATATAAAATAGTTGGTACCGACATACAAAATTCGACGAAAATGAATGATTACTGAAATGGAATGAAAACAATATTACTTTTTAGTTAAAAGAAAAATATATTTGCAAGTGTATGTTACCTGTCAATTTAGTTCACAAGTGAGAAGTATATTGTCGCAGATTTCTTTACCCATACGTAATAAAATCCTGCTTTCCATGGAAAGTTAGTGAGAATGCCAATTTTAAATTTGGTCACAATGTTAACATAAGGCCCGAATTTTCTCAAATATCTCCTTTCCTATAAGAAATACACCTTTCCCAAGCCAACATACATGCGCATAAAAGTCTTTAACAATTAAAAGAAAATGGTTAAATCAAAATCTTCTCTTATTTAAAATAAATAAGTAGATAAATAATTTATCAAAATAAAATGAAATAATAGATAATAATTACATTTATCAATCAATAAATATATATAGACAAATAAGATGTGAGTAGCCAGGGTCTAATGCAAAATAAATAACAGGACTCTCCAACAAACAGAATTGATAAAGTTTGCAATAACAAGAGAAAGAAAAGAAAGGAACATGGTAAAAAATACTATAAAGCAAGCAAACAATATATGAAAAACACATCAACAATAATATGGCACAAAGTTAACAAACTAAGAATTGGCGTCGACACATAAAAAGCAAATTCGGACAAGCGAACGTAGCGTTCTGACTTCAAGACAGGACAAACCGGGACTGAAAATCGGCCTATTTTATTGGCTAGGAAAAAAATCCCATCCTGCATTTGTGCACTTCTGCCTATAAAAGGAACCTGGAAAGTATTTTACAGTCATTCCCATGCCAATTGTAACCAACATACTAACATAAAAAAAATCAACAACAATAACATTTATTCGTTTTCTTTAGTAGCCATTAAATTACGTCACTTAGCACCTCCCATAGTTTACCTTGATTTTCTCAGCCTTAAGAATATTTTGAGCGTTCTTAAATAAAAAAAATGAAAACCTAACAATGTTTATACAAAATATAATCAACTTGATAAAGTGCAGAAGACCAAACGCATTGCTTAAGAACAATTTTCTTGTTATATTATATTTTTACAGATGTATTTTATTTATATATGAATTTTGCACACGCATAAACACACCCACCCAATCTATTCGGGTCGTAAGAACATCAAATGTACTACATCTGTAGAAGCAGTCGTGTGTCTAAGGCAATATAGTCTCTCCCATGTTATTTGAATTCAGTCTTTCTCTTCTTCTAGACTAGTCTCCAACCAAGGATATAGGACTCTGTCTGTCCTACTATTTAGCCATAGCTGTGGTGAGGGCAGATGGATCCAAACCTTTCCTAAGCATATTATCATGTAAGTGAATGTAATGAACTTGACTGGAATTTTAACTCTTCTCTAAGATTCATCAATCCGAGTTGCTATCCTTGTCTCTATCACCCCCCCCCCACACACACACACACAGAGGTTGGCATAAAGTCACTATACAGTTACTTTAAAAAATAATTCAGAAAAAGCAATTAATCAGGAGTCCATAAATTTATTATTAAAGTGGTTTTGGTTAATGACAATAAAATGTTATGGTAAACAATAGTAAATTAATTACCAATACTATTCGATCTGCAAGCCATTTCCTTCAATGCTTTGCTTTTTTATTATATGTAGCATTATAGTGACTTTTATTATAAGTAATTGTATAGTGACTTTATTGCCAATATATATATATATATATATATATATATCAGAGACAACAAATGTTTATTACCACATGAGCCATCATCAGAGTGATTGTATGGATATTACAACAGATATGTTCACCTTCAAAGATGACATAGTGTTTTTTTTTACATAGAAGTTTGCTATGTGACGGAGTAGCAGATGCAGGTCCTAAATTCGTAATGTGGTTCTATAATGTCGTATATGACCACGTGAGAGAAAGAAATGTTATCAACAGAACTCAATAAAATTATATTTAAAACCCGTCACAACGCATTACAACGCATTTAAATATATGATTCTTATATATATATATATATATATATATATATTCTGGATGCGATGAATTCTTTGAAGAAGCTTTGAGCATTTACTTGGTTATTGAACACCGTCATGCGGACAATTGTCAAAATGCTTAAAATGTGGTGGGTGATCGGGAAAACGTCTGTTAAGTAAACTAGGTATTGTATCGTTTCATAGCTCAGTTTGTCCATTTTCTGTAGTGTTATCTATGAGACATATTCTGGTGTTTTATTGAAAGGACGAGGAAAAACATCCTAAAACCAAAGCAGTATAAACTTCAAAATTCAAGCCGTTGGTTAACAAACGATTGAAAATGTTTACTCGAAGGAGTAAACATTTTCAATGTCATAGATTCAACCGAGATTTATACGGATTGAAAGAAGAAGAAGCAGTGTGTTGTCATGGAGAAGATCCAATTCTTTATGGTTTCAGTTTAGACATGAACTTTGCCGTTCTTGCTGCGTCTTGTCGATGTCATAGCAATACTTCTGTGAAAGAATGATTTCAGTAGGATTTCAGATATTGTAGCGGACGGCTCCACTTGCCACCCACCAAACAGAGAGCGTTACCCTCTTTTGATGCGACTTACGTTTAGGGAAATGTTCTGGTGCTTCACTTTGGTCCAGTCACTGTCGCAGCATCACCTGCCTCATGAGCATGTTGCTACGCAGATAAACATCTGACCAACGCCTTCCACACGAATCGGTTGCAGGACAATATTTGGGTCTCTGAGAAGTATCTTCCAGTTTACTCAGTAACGGTGTCAGCCCATTTTTCTTGTTTACTTCTGTGTCTCCCATCGTACAAAGCACCACCTCAGATGTAACTTTTGTATAGAATCCATTCCTTCGTGTAAGCATGTTCCATTAAACAGAAAATCTAGTCTTTTGTTGAGTTCCTTATTATATCGAATAAAATCGTTTGTTGTGATGTGTACCCTTTAGAAAAACATTTTATATTTCCGAGTACTTTTCGACTACAATTAATTCGTCGTTTCCAAGGAAAAAAGATTGAAAGTCGCCAGCCTGTTACTCAGGCAGTTGATATTGCTAGAGTTGGACATTAAGTTGTTTTCGTTTGCTATGACTGTATGAAAAAGATTTTAGCGTCATAGGGCAAAAATGAACTTACGACCCAAATGGCATGCCCACCTAAATTGAAACACAACAGATCGCGGTAAGTAGATCGAAGATTTCGAATCGTTTTCTTTTTACAGTTGACGTAGCTACATACGATTCTATTATTTGTATTTGTATGCCTTAAAATAAACCAGATTTAAACCATAGAAAACATTCTTAACTTGGTTTAGTTAACACACACACACACACACACACACACATATTGTTCGAGTCGTTATTTTGTGAATACAATGCCTGCGAAGACGAGAAAATAAGACATCTAAGATGAGTTCCCCTTTGTATAAAAAGTAATGAAAAATCCATTGATGCCTTAGGAATTGCTTTTTTTACGTTTCGGAAACGAAAAATAGGAGCAGATATAGGATTTCGTGAAAATCTAAAAGAGAGGATGTGTATTCTTCAAAAGGGTAATTGAATCTGGCTGGTTTTGACGTTTGTGTGGCCGAGCGGATCAGACCGTGGTTTCTCCTCAAAAGGGGGATGTAGATTCAAACGCAGCTGGAGAACACGTTTCTTTATTAAGTTTCTCGAACGCGCAAACCGGGATATGTAATTCACTCTGTTTAAAAATTAGGGCGTCTACTCAAACATGTGTATCCACAAAATAACGTCTACAGCAGTAGGAAATAACGTCGGGTTAAAAATCCATAGATTTCTGGTATATATATATGTATATATATATATATATATATATGTGTGTGTGTGTGTGTGTGTGTGTGTGTGTGTGTGTGCGCGCGCGCGCCGCGCGGGCGTGTGTGTGTCTGTGTGTGTAGCTCTGTGAAACCATTGTACACTTGGCGTTGCAGTCGCATACGTTACACCTCTAATTCAATTTGAATTGTAATGTTTTAAATAATGGCAGCATGTAGTTAACACACTCTACGACGCCGAATATATTTAGTTCTTGATAATGACATAACGGGTGGTTTTTTGGGGGGGACTATACTAGTTTTTCTAACAGGTTTTGTCCGCGAGTACAGGGACTAGAGACAGTAGAATTAAAAGAAACAACAAAAAAAACATTAAAAAAACATTAAAAAAACATAAAAAAACAAGGCTTATCAATGTAAAGATGAATCTTCTTGTAAGGCCACCGTCCATTTATCACAATAGTGTTGGGTGGTGGTAGAATGACTTCCATGGCTATGTATGCAGCTAGTGCGGTGATGACACGGCATAGCTGGGTAGAGGGCTTCCAAGACTGTAGTCAACAGTCAGGGCGGAAAGATCACCGATGGGATCAACGCTCGCAGGTTTGTGACAAAGGCGAGCCTTCAAGTTGGAGTTCATCGATTTTGGTTTGTCCAGGAAAAGGATGAACTCAACAAGATCTACTTGCCAAAAGCACTCCACACATAGTTTTCAACCGAGATAAGTGTGTGCGTGTGTGTGTGTGTGG
This sequence comes from Acanthosepion esculentum, assembly GCA_964036315.1. Lineage (NCBI taxonomy): Eukaryota > Metazoa > Mollusca > Cephalopoda > Sepiida > Sepiidae > Acanthosepion > Acanthosepion esculentum. The sequence goes on along the minus strand of OZ038493.1, from coordinate 64,542,813 downwards.
GGGGGGGGACTGCTCAGGTGCTCAGCTGCGAAGCCAGACTACAAACACATCTGTTGACGGGAGTTATACTAAAACAGAACTAAAAGATGAACTTCCGACAGTTTGTCTATCTTTATGAGATAAGGTAAAAGGCATGGCGCGTGGAACTAGAACAATCTACGCCGGTGGATGAATTAAAAGCTTCAGTTTGAAATTCCCACTACCTGAAGAAGGCCGGAACGTACAACAGCTGAAACGTTGTGACCATCCCAGTAATAGATGAGGATAACAGTCCGAACAATGTAAATAAGGTAAATAATTCGGACACTTTATGTACAATTTCCATTCGGATGTAAAAGGACTTATAAATGGAAAAAAATACTATAAAGAAGGACTTCGATAGAATTTGTCGGTTGAATTTAATGCAGCTGCCTACCTACTTATATATATATACGAGGTTTGTTTAAAAAATAACAGGGCTGGTGTCATAAGCAATTTATATCAATTCTAAACAACAAACTACATGATTTCCCCTTCAAAGTAAAACTACACCCCTCGAGTCTAATGCACTTTTCCATCCTGCTTTGTCAGGCTTCTTTTCACTGCTGGAAGGATTTTCTTGTATGTCCTTCACCTCTGTTCGTTAAGGCCCTCTTGATGGCCTACACGCCTTCAAAACGGGTCCACTTGATGATCCCTTTGATCTTGGGGAAAAGAAAATTGTCATATGGAGCAAGATCAGGTGAATAGGTAGGATGTCCTAGTCCGGCGATGTTGTTCTTGGCATGGGACTGCCGGATGTTCAGGGCGTTGTGAGCAAATGCATTATCGTGGTGAAGCAGCAACAATTTTTCCTGCCACAATTCTCGTCTCTCTTCGCGCACTGAGCGAAGCAAACGCCGCCAGATATCATTGTAGTCTTGCTCATTGATAGTCTCGCTGTGTGAACGATGCCTCAGATCGAAAAACGGATAAGTTCGGTTACTTTTCAGACAGACCATATATATATATATATATATATATATATATATATATATATATATATATATATATATATTGAACTTTGGGGATTTAAGCAAATCGTTATATTAATTCATCGAGTCTAGAAGAATTCTCAACAGAATGCAGAAAGCGAGTTTGAATCTCGGTAGTGTATGTGCACTGCTGATGAGTCCCAAAATAGGACGAAGCGTCCGTCCAGTGCTTTCAGCATTCTGTAGAGAATTCTACAAAATGTTAAAAAAATATATAAATGTAAGAAATGTAAAAAAAAATATAAATGTAAGAAATGTAAAAAAAAATATAAATGTAAGATATGTAAAAAAAAAAAATCACCAAACGCTGGTTATAATATTTATTTACCGCCCAATAAAACCATTAAATGTTTGAAGAATTTCTTTCGATACCTAGATAGGTGTGAGCCGACTGAGATAGATAGATAGATAGATAGATAGATAGATAGATAGATATCCTTATTAAAATTTAAAATAGAGACCTCGTATTGTAATAGTGGTCATGAAGTCAGTCTAGTAGGCCATTATCATGGGATTGACGTCAATCCTCACTTGGTCCCCCATATCTTTGGCCTAGTTACTAAGATAATATGTCGGTATGGTGCTATTGTGTAGAGGTTCCCATACAAGTTCAGCAAGTCATTAGGACTGAAGTATGCCACGCCCGTGTATTAGATTAGGCAAAGCATAATAAACATGGAAAAACAAATAAATATCTATTTATCAATAGATGGAAATAAAAGATCGGGAGATCCAGAGTTGGTGTTTAATAAGTGTAAGTAACATCATTGGGTTTCGAGAAAAGAAAGAACATCATTTAAGAACTAATAATGTTCCAAACATGCGTGATAGAAAAGCAGAAGAATTTGAAAATAAGATGGAAGTGAAAGTGATCGGAGGAGATAAAAAGGGAGAGATTTTAGGCGGGAAAATTCATGTCTTGTGGGCGGAGATGGCTGACGACCGGAAGCGACGCCCACCGTCCCCTTGTCGGCCCTGATTACTGATATTAACGTCAACAGAGCCCAAGTGGCGACGGAAGAAAGAGACGCGAAGTTCTTGCCAATACTCGTAATGACAGAGATCACGTAAAATCTCGCGTTGTTCATCTCGCTAACTCGAATCAGCTCTTACATTTTCAGAGAACACGTATAAGGAAATTCTTAACTCCTTCTCTACACAATACCTTAAAAGAAAATGTCGCACGTAGCAGCTATATTATTTATTGCAAAGATAAATATATAAATAAAAGAAATCTGGTTGGAGAAGTAGCAATAATTTTAAGTTATCTGGATTCTGAGATGAAGTATATACATTATTTATTTTTCGCTTGTTTTTTTTTTATATTGTTTTTGCTTTTTATAGCTTTATTTTAGGTCGATACTCTCTCCGAAGAAATTTGAACCCGAAATCAGATAATCAAATGGTCTTCTTGTTATTACTTAGTGGAGTGTAAACAAACAATATGGTGCGAATAAACATTTATAAAAATAACTACAGAACTATAAGGTTTGGCTGGGACAATCTTTTTTCTGCATTTCCAGATTGATTAAGGAGGCCTTTTATGTATGACAGGCTCCAGGAACATTCCAATTTGTCTTTCATATATATATATATATATATATATATATATATATATATATATACATATATATATATATATATATATATATATATATATATATATATATAACGTAAATCATTCATACGAAAAACAAATAATTATTCATTATTTGTTTTTCGTATGAATGATTTACGTTATATAAATTGAACACGCACCACATAATTGATATATATATATATATATATATATATATATATATATATATATATATATATATATACGTTTTACTAGTTTGTGACTGGAAGGGATAATTCGGATGAGGATATAAATCAAGAGAGAGCTCAGTGTAGACTAAAGAGCATTTTAATGATAATAAGAAGGTGGAGACTTTAATTATCCATTTCGATTGTAGTTTTTATTTCGTGAACACCGAGATGTTCAGTTCATCAAAACGAAAACCTGGTCCGCGAATGGAGAAAGTACACCAGATGGACACTTTAGCTTGGTAGTGAGGAGGGAAGGTGAGAGAGAGGGATCGGGTAAAGATAGGGCTAAGAGATTAGTGGTTGGTAGTAGTCGGTTTCCTCAACCAAGAATTTACTCTATACTTTTTAGATTTTAATATTGGTTTGTATGTTATTTTGGCCTATACCATTTGTTGTTTTTATGCAGGATAAATCAGGCTGATTCAACTTAATTTAATTTAAATTGATTTTAATCTAAATAAACTAAAAGTTGTTGTTACTATAGTAAAACTTAAGCATTTGTTTTAAGGCCGAAGTCTTATATATATGTATTGCACATAGGTTCATGGTGTTTTATAAAATTATATATATTATTTACATTATTTATACTCGGATTATTAAATTCATCTGTTTTGTAGCTATGACAATGTTTCTGGTGGTGTGCTCTCCGGCCTTCTTCAGGTGTATATCGACCTGGGTAAACTACAGGGAATTCTGAACTGAACCCTTTATTTAATCGACGTTGGTAAACTGTTCAGGATCCATTTCCTATGTTTAAGAATATCGTCTAATTCTTATTTTTAATACTGCTCAGTTATTTCTCGCCTGTTCCTAATGAATCCAAGTACACACTACCCAAACGCCGGGATTAAACTCACAATCCCTGGGAAGGGCAATAACCTAGCGTACTCAATGCCTAGAGGAAAAAGCTCGAGAGAGAGTAGTAATAGTAATCATAAAAACATTTTACAATTGAAATGGCACGATGTAACCCTAAGTTCTATGCTAACTGTTTCTTTTCCCGCTCTTCTTGCTTGTAGCGCTCTTTTCCGAATTTTTGCTTTCCTATGAACTTTGATCTTCAAAAATTTGCATGCAATGTCAATTGTTATTTTCTGTTTACTTAATCCCTGTTTTATTATTGTTCTCCCTCCTTAATAATATTTTTCTCATATTTTCTCACGCACAGTAACCAGTCTTAGTGGCTTTATTGCTTGTTTAGTGTGACATGATTAAAAAAAATACAACATATCACAAAGAAGCCAAGCACAAATAACTACTCAGAGTTTTTCGCAACGTAATCGCCAGGCGATAAGAACATTATCGCCTCAAGATTGCTTTGCCAGAAAATATTTGTATTTTAGTTATTATATATATATATATATATATATATATATATATATATATATATATATATATATATATATATATATATATGTATATATATATATATTTGTGTGTTTCCTTCTAGACGGCAGACAAAGCACCGCGATTAAGCTTTTTATCTAATTTTTCTTGTGTTCTGAATACAGTGTGTAGAAACTGTCCAAATGTTCTGTAAATTATTAAAATTAATGGAATAATAAAAAAAAGAAAAAGTCAACACTCAATAATGTTAACTACGAACACGGCCAAAATGTGCTGTGATCGGAAAATAAAACATCCCTATAACTCTCGGTACATACACACAACCAATACATCTAGTTAAAAAGCAAAAATAAAACCATCCTTGCTAATGGCTAAAAGTATAGATGAAAGCGCCCAGAATTACAGAACATTTGGACAGTTTCTACACACGTTGTGTCCAAACAAGAAAACACTTTTTCGAACACAAGAAAAATTAAATAAAAACCTTAATAGCAGTGCCTTGTCTGTCGTCTTTAATGAAACGTGTATAAATGAGGGATTGCTGCCTAAATACACAATATATATGTGTGCGTGTGTGTGTGTATGTGTGTGTGTGTTATATATACAAGTCTCTATCAGGGTCTGTTCATATCTATCTATCTATCTATCTATCTATCTATCTATCTATCTATCTAGTACATATAAAAATTGATCTACCCACTTCCTTGAATGTTGTTCAATACAGGCGCACACACGTAAACGCCCCCCCCATATATATATATATATATATATATATATATATATATATATATATATATATATATATATATATGTATATAAATTAAATTAAATTAAATATATATGTATATAAATTTCCTGTATTTTAAATGTCAAATAAATATTTTTTAAAATTAAAAAAACTGTAATCCCAATATAATATATAACTGCGCAAACAGTGCGATAACCAGATAATTTTATTAAAATTTCACTTACATAACTGTCAGTATATATTCAGCACCTGAAGTTTGCTTTATTTATGAAACTCCGAGTGAGGGATAATCGGTATATTTCTTAATATATAAATAGCTCTGCTTTATCACATCGAGCACTTTATTATTAACCCCAGCTTTATATTTGCGATATATATATATATATATATATATATATATATATATGTGTGTGTGTGTGTGTGTGTGTGTGTGTGTTGTGACCAAGTAAATGGTTAAAGAAATAACAAAACAAGTGTTACAGATATATATTAAACAGTAAGTACAACAAAAGAGTATTACCCGACAAGTGAGTGTGTGTCGGTTGAACCGGCGTGCAATCTATTCGACTGTTAATATTTAACAGCACCGCTCCCACGAGGGATGTATGTGGCACAAGGCCGAGTTTATCGTGAGTTCTCCAAGCCCGTAGGCTCGGCCAAAAATATTCCCTTAGAACCCGCATAAACGGGTTCAGGGTCTGTCTAACTCCCCGGACGAAACTTTGCCCTTCGGCAAAGCCTTGTCCGTGTTCCTCTCTGCTCAAGGCAGAGAGTTCGACAGATGAACAATCTATTCGACTGTTCCCCAAGACCTTCTCTCCTACTAATCTTATAGTAGACGGAAGAGTTCAATATGCACTCTTTAGAGGGAGAACACCAGAACAATATATATTCAAGTATTTTTGACTTTCGCAGTCATTATCAAGAGTCAGTGGAATCTGTATGGTAGTTAGAATTCCTTTGTTTGCATCCTGGTATTCTTTGAGAAACTGGACGTTTGAAATGGTTTAGCATAACCTCATGTGTAAAGGCGACTGGGAATGAGATCGAATGCAATTTATTTATTTATTAATTTAAATTTTCAAGTTTTATTTTTTATGTAATTAATGGAATCTCCTGTTTGATATTATAATGTTCATCATTGTCAATACTGTATTTCTAGGGAGGCAATTCTAACACTGAGTTTCCGTTTATTCCAAAACTGTTTTCACCGAAAGCCTTAAACCGAATCTTAACTTCATGGAATGGTTCACGTCACCGAAAAATTAAATCGTAGAAAATGAAAGACAGATAAGGTGCGTACATGAATAGAGCTTTTTTTAAATTTCAATTATGCATTATTTAAAAATTAAGCCGGTTAATTCGGCCGTTATTTATTTACGATAATAAATATATTTTTGTTTCCATAATATTGTAAACAGTTAAACCTCGGGAAATTAATTTTCATTTTGTCGCAATGAAAATAAAATATGAATAAATAAAACGGTTAAATAAAAAGAATAATATGAATTAATATGGAAAAAATGAATATGTAAATAATTTACGCGTGTATTTTGGACAGGAGAAATATTTAAATGAATTTGTTTTTCCTCATTTTTTCCTCGTTATTAAATATTCATAGAACACAGTCAAAATATTAAGCAACATTATTACGCCAATGAATATTCTAGTGATAAATTTATGAAAACAGAAATTAATTATCGTAAATAAATAAACGACATTCAAATTAAACATTGTAATTTTTAAATAATATATAATTCATAAAAGCAGTATTCAGATATAAAAGTTATTTTTTACGATTTGGTTTTTCGGTGAACAATTCCAGGAAGCGAAAATTCAATTGAGCGCTTTCAGTGTACATAGTTTTCGTACAAATGAACTTTGCTCTACCAGAAATATTGTCGGATTGAACAAAATGGAAAAATTGCTGAAATTACTTTGTTTATGATTTGAGCATAAAAATATCAAATACAGAAAGTTAGTGGTGTATATTTCTTTAAAAGGATAATTGAAACTAACCTTGATATAAGGATCTCGGTGACCGTATAAACTAGCTAAAAGGCTGTTTCCCAGTGAATAGAGTATACATCTTCGATTCCTACCAAGAGATATTCTTTTCAAACACCTGTCCCAACTAAAATAGTGTCTATAGTAAGAAGAAATATATACTGTAACAAAAAGGACGTATCTGGATTTTTAGTGTATGGGACGTCTCAACTGAAACCTTGTTGTTCTGTTACTCCTAAGCATAGTCTAAGAATTGTAGCAAATGTTGTCGCCCCTTTTTTAGGGCAAACTCTTGAGCGTAAAATTCTGTAAACTCAACCAATTGTTAGTGTCGTATCTACCGGTACGAAGCCACCTTACCGAATGCACTCACCACTTATAAATATAATCGAACATTCACCAGTTATTCTTCACTGGTCATTTCTTCTGACGGGCATACTTCTCTGCGGTTTTCCAGTCGTTAGTGTTTTACCATTACCTTTTACCTTCGTTCTTTTCTTATATTGTTGCCAGGTGGTTAATAATAGGAGTGTGTTGAAGCATATTTAGGTATGAAAAATCAGCTGGTCCCGACGAACGTTGCCAGGACTTTGTTCCGGGAATTATTTTAGAATATTAATTAATTAATTAATTGAAGGTGTTAATATGCATGTTTTGTTCTGGTGAATTAAGATGTGCTACGATAAATAACCTCTTCAGCATCACAGTCACTTGTCTGAACATAACCATGTACCTCAGGAGTTGAAGAAAATTGTTCATCTTCTTTTCATAAACTGGAGTACTGGGAGCGCATTATTGTCGGGTGTCGAGAAGTTGTTTTTTTTTAATTTTAAAAGATGAGTTAGCCAGTTAGACCGTCTGAGTGCACTGGGTTATCAAGTTATTTTTAACTGGGTTTCACCTGTAAAACCTGCCACCATATCGCGCACATTTGCCTGTCATACATAAACCTGATAATCTGGGTGTCATGTTGGGTATATTGGATTTCGTACATTTTCAGTCGCACGCCACTTAGTAAGCATACTGCTCTCACTCATTAATAATAATAATAATGACAATAAAAGTTGGTTCACTCTGTCGTGCTAGACAATTTTTCTCTCAAGAAACTAACTTATATATTTATAAGTCTACCATTCGCCTATGCTTAGGTTATTGATGCCGCAGCTCTCCTGCTATAAATTTTAATATTCTTGAAAAATTACAAAGAAGAATCAGTAATATTATTGGTCCTGACCTGGCGTCTCGGCATCAGTCCCTCTCACATTGCTATACTGCTTTTCTATAAATACTTTCATGCGAATTGTTCGGGTGAACTTTTCGCTATGGTACCTAGACTTTATGAATTTAAGCGCAGTACTAGATTGGCGGCAAGGTCTCATCAATTCACAGTTACCGTAAGTTCTTATGCTAACAGTTTCTTTTCTCAAAAGTCTCGGTCATGGAAATCTCTTCTAGCTCCATGCTTTCCAGCCAACTTTGATCTTCAAAAATTGAAATGCAATGTCAATCGTTATCTACTATCTTCTTGATTAATCTTCCATTGTTCTCGTTCATTAATATTGTTTCTCTTTTTTCTTATTCTTTCACACATAGCAACCCTTTGTGCCTTAGTGGGTTTACTGCCTTGCATGGGGTGAAATGAATTTAAAATCTTTCTCACTTTCTCTCACTCACTCTCTTTCTCTCTCTTTATATATATATATATATATATATATATATATATATATATATATATATATATATGTATATGTATAAAATATTAGCTCCTGAAAAATTAATTTCGGTTGAGCCCTCTGGTTTGAGGTGTGAATTTGTAAACAGTGACTATTTAAGCTAATACTGCACGACTCTTCGACAGAATTGAGTCACTCTCAGTCACTGTGTGTTTATCTGAATCTAAAAATAAACACGCTAAAATTCACCTTCATCCCGTACCGTACCGTACGCTAATGGCTTAGTGGGAGAAGTTCCGACTGACGCAAATTCAGTCGGGGTTCGATCCTAGCTAGAGACAACCGGACGTCTAACCACACTGATGAGCTGCAAACAGAGTGGATGACAAATATATATATATATATATATGAAAGCGCTCAATACCAGTGATAGAGCTAACATATTCAGTTGTACGGATATGAGTCTGTGACCCTGGGTTTCACGCTTTTTCAATCATCAGATAAACTGGTTCATTTTTTAAAATTAAGTCTATTTATGCTTGTCTATGTTTGGTGGTGGGAGGGGGGATTTACTTCTGTGTTCGCTTGTTTGGCATGACGCTCTCTTACACATAGACGCACGTACATTCAGGTGTACGCATTTTAGTTCAGACAAACACATCCATATAAACAACCCTTTGCCTTTTCTATAATTACTTTCATGGTAATTGTTCAGATGAACTCTTTCTTATAGTAGCTATACTTGATGAATTTAAGCGCAGAACTAAATTGACAACAAGGTCTTTACAATTAACAGTCGAATTGGCTGGATGTAACTATAAGTTCTAACAGTTTCTTCTATCGCACCTCTCGCTTGTGGGACTTTCTTCTGGCTCTAAGGCTTTCCAGACATATTTGATGTTCAAAAATTTAAATGCAATGTCAATCATTATCTACTGCCTTCTTGATTATTGTTTCTCTTCTTTCCTGTTCTTTCACACTTATGTCTTAGTGGCTTTATTGCCTCGGTTGGGGTAAAATTATTTAAAAAATAAATAATAATTATAATACTGATGTTACGGGCTGAGGTAAAATTATAGTCTGCAGTAACGAGCGTTGGGGATAAAATTAGCTCACGTGAGGTCCCAACTTCACAAATATGTCGCAGGGCGATTTTTGAGTCAATTTCTGAAAGAAGAAAAGTTCATTTTATATACAGTCAAAACGGTTTTTCTATTTGTATTCCCTGAACCAGCGTCAAAAGTCAATAGCAATAAAATCTGTGATACCCTTGTGGCACCCAATTTGACAAACATTACCATTTACCGATTTTGTAGCCTGCCAAATTGTTTATCTCAAACGAGCCGCATAAATATTGCCTGTCATCCGTCAAATTACAATAGGCAGGATATATTTCTGTTTTCTTGTCACGTACTTCGGTACAATATGTCGCCATATCAGATTTGGGCAAGTGCTTCATATGGGTTTGTTTCAGGGTGCATGGAAGGGCCGAGACGGACTTTGGAATCAGTTACCCGATCCATTTGATTCAAAGGTTATCTTCCTCATTTGGTGGGGTCCACTCGATTTGGAGGCCACGGCAGAGAATTAGCTCATATCAAGCTTGTTACCATTTCACTAGATTGTGTTATCGCGACTTGGCCCAATTTTGGCGGATGTTCCAGGCCAACACCTGTTGGTGTTTGTAAAAATATCTATCTATCTATCTATCTATCTATCTATCTATCTATCTATCTATCTATCTATCTATCTATGTTTGCTTAGAATCAGTTATCAAGACTCGGGTTAAAGAAAAGATTTTGATAGGCCATCTCTCGCATGAACGTTTACTGTAACATAATCTTTCTACAATCTCTAAGTTATGCTAAAATATATTAGTGTATACATATGTCAGTATTAAGATACCTGCCAAAATAAATACACACACGCGTACACACGCACATATATATATATGTGTGGGTGTGTATATATATGTGTGTGTGTATATATATGTGTGTATATATATATATATATATATATATATATATATATATATATATATATATATATATATATATATATATATATATATATATATATATATATATATATATATATATATATATATATATATGTGTGTGTGTGTGTGTGTGTATGCGTGTGTGTGCGTGTCTGTATGTGCGCGCGTGAGGCAGGCTGGAGTAGTGGATAGCGGTTGCTCGGATTGTGGAATTGAGAGCCGAGTTCTAATTCCAGTCGAATCCATTACATTCACTTATGTGCTGATACCCTTGGGAAAGGTATTAATCCTCTTCTTCTCCCCCCAGCTATGGGTAAATAGCAGGACAGACTGGGTTCTATAGCCTTAGAAGGACAACTCTGAATTCAAAACCCGCGGAGGGTTGTTTGAGGACCTTGTGGCACGGAGTGCACAAGGTCTCTGTATTCGGCCCTTCAAAAAGTGTGGATATATATATATATATATATAAATATATATATATATATATATATATATATATCATTCACAGACAGTACTGTGTCGCTGTATCACAGCTCCTCAGTGCGACTAGACATCCGAATGCCTCAAGCCAGGATTGAAACACAACTCATTTGGTGTTAGCCTGAGCTATCTTCACTCGGTAGAGTTACACAACTAAATCTAGCGTATTGTTTTTACAAATGTAAACAAATGCCAATCAGCCAAAGTGCTCCATTCATTTTACTGAAGAGATTTGCATATATATATATATATATATATATATAATGCTCTGCAAAAGTAAGTGAACCCCTAAGAAAGTGTCTCTTTTGTCCAGATAATAAACAAATCTTGAACTATGTATTTATTAAACTATATATTTATTAAACATTTTTTACCATTTTATATCCTCTCGTACGAACCCGGGTCTCCCCCAAGAATCCATCCTTGACCCTACTCAGTTTTTAATCTTCATTTCGTGTCTACGCTGATGAAACAACCATTTACTCCTGCCTCGAAAGTAAAGCCTATGAGTCCGACAAGATCAAAATGGCAGCCGATGTCCAAAATGACCTCAGGTCCGTAATTATCTGGGGTAAAAGATGGCTTGTTAATTTTAACGATTCCAAAAGTAAACTTTTCTCCATTTATCATCTTTTCTCTTGTCTCCGAGTAATCTCAACGTAAACCCAAAAAGGTTTTAAATAAAGGCAGATCTTTTCCCAGCCCGCTCCCCGAAGAGTTCTAAGTTTTTTCCTCAATATATCTCGGAGTTCCGGAAGAGATGGTTTTTCTATCTCATTTGCTTGTTTGAATTGTTTCTTTAGAATTCTTTCTTTATTCAACTGGTAAATTTTTATTTGCCGGCGGTTAGTTCTGGGTTCTTTCTTGTTTTTTTTCTTTTGAACATAACCGAATCTCTCTGACGCATAACCAATAATGATAGTTGTCATTGTATATAATCTACTATCTTCGTCCATTTCTATATAGTTCATAAAATCTCACTCACATCCTGATCAAACTATTGACATTCTTCCTTCTGGTGCGCAGTGGGCCATTTTATCCGCTTTCTGGTCACACCCTCTGGATTTCGAGAGACCGGCACATGGAGGGACTCGGCTCTGTGCTGTGTGTCTTGGCTATGCTTCACCTCCGTCTCAGTAGGGAAATTACCTGTGCGTTGTGACTGCCTCTCTTTTTCCAAACACTTCATCCTTATCTGGTGGATTTTAAGACCACGCGGGTTTTTACATTCCTTCCCACAGATGCATTTCACTCTCGTAATCTGGGTGTAACCCTTGGTTGAAAGCCCTTTATCTCTCCTGATGGAGATCTCATTCTCCCACCTTTCGGGATCCCCTGGGGGTATGTATTTGTTGTAAAACTTGTAGCCAACAATATTTCCTTCCTAGTGGAAGATGCAAGTATAGATGCTAATCCAACTTGCCCAAACTGCCGTCTTTCCGAGCTGTCAACTGTTTTTCCAGTTGTCACCAAAACTATTCTCTGGTCGTCATCTAGTCTTTTCCTAGAAGTCACTGAATAATTCAGAGTTCCATTTCGTAAAATACATCTATTGGATGCTTTGGTACACATCATCAGTGATGTTGTTAGCCGAGCTTCATTAAGAGGTTTCGGGTCTTTCAACATCATACCCCCTCTCCACGGTGACCCAGCCGATACTGATCGGGTATCGACTTCTGTACTTTCCGTTAGCTATAGTTTTTTTTCCATCTGCACACTTAGCAATTTATAGCCCATTCCTAGATAACTTCCGGTTCACCAGCAATGTGCACTCTCCCATAAAAAAAGGAAGCAAACGCACACACAATTTCTATCTTGTCAGAAACATGGAGGCGCGCTCGGCTTGAAGTGGTAAGTAACGATTTGTTTTCCTCACTGAGACATCTGATATTCCCCTCGTTGCATACCATCAGCATGGCTGATGCTAAACTCCAGGAAAGTGACTCTTTGAGGCTTTTCGGGCTCATACTCTCAGCTGACATGAAGTGGAATGACTATTTTTAATCTATTAATAAGTCATCTGCTAAGAAAGTCGCTTCCAACCGTCGTAAAGTTGCCTTTCTATATCTTTTCTATAAATACTGTCATGGTAATTGCCCGGATAGAGTTTTTTTTTTAATTTAAGCGCAGTTGGGCTGGCTAGACGTAACTGTAAATTCTATGCTAACAGTTTCTTTTATCGTACCTCTCGCCTGCTCAGGCACATTTGTGTTTGTTCAACTTTCAGAGAGTCCGCTTGTGGTTTGCACTGCAGCTATGCTGAACGAACATTACAATTTTTGGAAGATAACGCATCATCTGGCGGAATCAACAGTTTCAATGAGACTAGTAACTCTGTCACGATGACTTATGACTTTGTGCTAACACAATCATCGACAGTTTCCGAACAGTTCCGCCTGCCCAGTCTATTCACAAAGCTTGGATCAAACCACGGTACGGTTTTCAGGCACTTTCCAGAGGTGCCGCACGATGGGAGCTCCTCTGCAGACCGATAACATCAAGAAGGAAGACTTTATGAGCAATCAACCACGCTTAGACCGGGTCTCATGGTCGGAAAGCGAATGTTCTGACCAAACGGCCATGCGATTAATTGCGAAATGCAATCTAAATGGTAGAAAACTTTACTAAAGTAAAAACTGTTTCAACCACTAAGCATAAATGGAATCTCATAGAAAAAAAAATCTCTTTTTTTATGGGGCAAAAAGGAATTCTTTTTGGCAATTGGGCCGGAACTTAAAACAATTACATTATAATGAGCAATTGGCTCATTTGAAAAACGCTTTGGAAGAGATATCTTTTTCTACACAAAGATTTTTGTTCTTTGCAACGGCAGTCATCTTTTAGCAAAATACAACGCAGCGTGCAATTTCGTGGCGTTTTTTCTTTACGCTATATTCTCCAAACATATCACCTTTAGGCTTACACCTGATTCATTCCGTGTCACGTTCCTTGTCTAGTTATTGATAAAATCCATCGGAGAATTAATCGAATTGAAACAGAAATCTTTCTTTTATGATGGAATACAAAATTCGGTGAAAGTTGGTATAAAAATCACATAAATGGCAACAAAAATACTTTGATAACTGAAGACTTACTTCTGAGGGAAACTCAGATAAGATTGCAATAAAATCTAATAGCGACAAAGTGCGAGATTATTTTAATAACCATCATCCTAGGGCAAATCAGATAAAGAGACATGTATTTATCTTGATGCACACACAAATCGATAATATAGTCGCAAGCACACACACATCTGGTCACTATCAAAGATTACAATGAGCGCAGCTACATTTTGCAGGTAAATACTTTCTCAGTTGCAAAGGAATTAATGAAAGTGCAGCTTGTTCAAGTACTTTCTAAACTACTTCTACATCAGCTATCGTGGCATGCCAATGACGAAACGCTTTTAGTGAATGTATTTTGTGATGAGACGAAGCGCAGTGGTGGTGGATCATGTCTTATACTAAGTTACTTGTGTTAAGCGAAAAAATAATAGGAGTAGATAGTTTTGTCTATCTTTCGGTTCACACTCCTCCCCGGATTTATGAACAGGATGAGATGTTTATCCCTTGTTTCCTGTTTAGGATTAGGTTTCCAGTCCCTTTTAAATTCTATTTCAACTGCATACTTCCAACGTCTCCGCCTAAACACTGAAATTTTATTTACTATTTATGTATTTATTTATTTTGTATTTTTCTCTCAATAGGCGTGAATAGGTTCGCTATTGTCCGGTTCACACTCCTGCCCGATCTTTTGAACAGAAGTAGAGGTTTATCATTTTTTATCAGTATAGGATTGTTTTTGCGGTTCCGACTAAAGTTTTTCATTCTCTTTCACTTCCAGTAGCTCCTTACGTCTTAGAGACATTATCGCCTTGATTGGAGTGAACTGAAAAAAAAAAAACAAGCCGAAATTCGAACTCAGTTTTCCGATTGTGTTCCGTACTTGATAACAATAGTTTTACGCCGCGTATCTAACACTAGCCACATTGGACATCAATCAAGCAACCCTTTGCTTCATCTGTTATCCTT
>OZ038493.1:64447706-64522706 GCA_964036315.1 Acanthosepion esculentum | reverse complement strand
TTAGATTAATTGAAACGGTCGAATCCTCAGATCATTTGAACGTTCAGTTTTTACTCACCCTTTGTCCAGAAAAAAAGTACTTGTACAAATGCAAGAAAAAGTTAATAAAAGACTTAACCGCAGTACCTTGTCAGTCATCTTCAATGAAACGTGAGTGCATCTCTCTCTCTCTCTCTCTCTCTCTCTCTCTCTCTCTCTATATATATATATATATATATATATATATATATATATATATAAGCTTGGAGAACCAATTAGTCTGGTTTACAGTTCTATCTATCTATCTATCTATCTATCTATCTATCTATCTATCTATATATATATATATATATATATATATATATATATATATATATATATAGGCTGAAGTACAAAGTGAACAAGTGAAACGTTTGACTTTAAAAGCAAAATGAGATAAACATTCGTTCTTTCATTTTTATTCCTTTACTGAGAATTAAGTTGGTGGGCAAAAGTAAATGAAAATTTGCGTTCTTTGTAAACAACCGGCGTCCGTGGCATGATTTTTCACTTTCTTTGCCAAGCCTTTGAAATAATCAAGACAAAAAAAAAGGAATGAAAATGAAAGACGGGATTAATTTACAAACACCTTCTCACGCGCCGCCACTCTCCAGTACACACTTTCTCCCAAAGCCACAGGTGTGCTTACCCAAAGACCAAAACAGCTCTACTGTCACACAAGTGCTTGTACAATAGAAGACATTGGGACGATCTACTGACGAAGATGATGGTCTATTTCTCACAAAAGCCCGTGGTTGTTTTCGAGCAAGAATCTTCATTTACATATCTAACGCAACAGCGTATTCAATCCTATTGCTGCGATATTAAACGAAACCAACTTTTGAATTTATCAATGACACGTCAGAAAACTCTGTTAAAATACATACACGAAGGTGGATCAATAACTCCGCACCCCGATACAGAGGTATTACCTGAGTTTTGTTTTTTTAAAATGCTAGATCTATGAGATTACTATTCATTTCTGAATTAAGTGTCTTCACAAAAAGTAGATTTTTTGTTCAAATACAAAAGATTTTCAAAATGTCTTTTGTTATTAATCTGCATATTATTTTTTTATGTCTCCATATGCCTTCGGTATCTCTATTATGATCTATCTATGCAGGCTTCTTGGGGCTTCATGATCTTAAAATCTCTATAATTCCTCATTTTACTATTCTTTGGTTAGGTTAAACTGGTTGATTTTACGACAACCCAAACCTTGTTGGATGATTTAAGCTCGAATTCTTGATGAGGAACCAAGTGAAGTTCGAATTCACTTCTCAGTATTAATGGTTAACAACACTAGTCTAACTGTTTTCTAAGAACTTGCAATGAGAGAATTTGTGTTCGTTTCACACTGTAGGTTTTGGGAAAGATATGGATCTCTTACTAGATACATGTAAGACAGTAGAGCAGACTGGGCTCTATAGATTTGGTTACACTTCTAACGTCTCCATCTAAACTCTGAAATTATATTTACCGTTTATTTACTTATTTTCCTTAAGAGGAGTAGAAGCGAACACACAATACGAGTAGATGGACACTATGATGTAGTGTTAATTGGTTAGCAAACTCGTCCCTCGTAAAACAATTACTTAATAGTGAGTTCGATCCACACATTGTGGCCCATACTTTCGACCTTGTGCCACATCTAAGCTACGCTTATAACATCACCATGAGCACCTCGGCGTAGTATAATGGTTAGCAAGCTTGCCTTGCTGGTACAATTACGACTGAGTAGTGAGTTATATTCACAGTGGGTGCTCCGTACTTTCAACCTTGTGCCACATCTAAGGTACGCTTAGAAAATCTGCATAATAGGAGTTGATAGTAGATGAAGCGAACACATAATAGGCTCAACTATCGTCCGGTTCATTCACGTCCGCAGTCTTCGAACAGGAGTAGAGGTTTATTCATATTTTCCTGTTTAGGATTGGGTTTCTGATTCTTTATAAAATCTTCTCATTCTCTTTCACTACCAGTAGCCACTTGTATCTTAGTGGTATTATCGCCTTGCTTCGGGTGAATTGGTTAAAAACCAAACTTTGACTTTATGGGTCAGACTCCTGCTTGAGTGTTTCCCAGTTTAATATTGGCCTATTCAAGTCAAATGTCAAACGTTATCTCTCCTCTTTACCTTCATAATCTTTATTCCCTATCAATTTCTCTCCCATTCATAATAAACACTTCATTTAAAATTACTATGCTGCCCTGAGTGACTCTCAAGCCCTATATTGGATGAAATTTGCTATCTATAAAAATAAATATATTCAATAATCATCTTTGAAAGAAGAAAAGAAAAGATAGTCCAAAACTTGTTTGTATAGCAGGTAATGTTTTTATTAAAGGTTGGAGATAACTTTGGAGTATGCTTGGATTTTGGTTATTTTAGTTGCTACCAGTTACAACGAGTGTTTCCCAGAACGCAAGGAAGACTATATGACGAGAAATTATACTTAGTTTAATCCTTGTCACTTATGGTGATTTTCTAAGCGTATCTTAAATGTGGCACAAGACCGAAAACATGGGGCATCCAGTGAGGATCGAACTCACTATTCAGTTGTAATTGATCTAGCAAGATAAGCTTGCTAACCGTGACACCACGTGGAAGTACCTGCCCAATCACTTCTTATGTACTGCAATTATGTGTAAAATCCGAAATCAGCACTCACTCAACGGTCTTTATTAAAGTGGCCACAGATGCACCCAGCTTGGCCATTTTCCTTATAGAAGAACCCCCCGCCGCAAGAGAAAACTTACGACACAATTTTAATTCATTTTCGCAGTCCTGAAGGTTTTATGCAGTGCATGGTAAAGAAGTGGTAATTTCGTAAATCTGAAATTCACTCTGGTTACAGCCTCTTGTAAATCTTGGAATCTCGTTTTAAATCTTAATTCGCGAAATCGGACTATATATATGTCTGCTTTCTTTCATAGATAAATTCTGGACCATTATTTTATACTGATGTAGTATTTAATAAAATCTATTCTTTCACAATTTTTTAGTTGGCTATATATATACATACGTTCATACATACATATATATATATATATATATATATATATATATATATATATATATATATATATATATATATATATATATATATATATATATATATATATATATATATATGTATATATATATGTATATATATATATATATGTAGTATTGAATGTTAAAGACAACATAGTCTTGCATATTTTCTTTTGAATTTTCTCATATTCTCTAATGAGACTTTTTATTTGAAAATGATTTCGAAATAAGTATTGTCCGTACGATGACCTAGCGGTTTCGAACATCATTGTTCATCTTCAGGGTCAATATTTTTAGTACGGACAATACTTATTTCGAAATTATTTTCAAGTAAAAAGTCTCATTAGAGAATATGAGAAAATTCAAAAGAAAATATGCAAGACTATGTTGTCTTTAACATTCAATACTACATGTTTAAAAGAAAAGTTGTTGCCAAATTACATATATATATATATATATATATATATATATATATATATATATATATATATATATATATATATATATATATATATATATATATATATTCAAATTTATAACTTGTGCATGTTATATAATCACTACAAAATTTGCAGTTTAGTTTCAACACTTCTGGTTTCTTGTCAAGTGATGGTGTTGAAAGTAAAATAAACGGTTTTAAGAGTTCAAAAGCAAACCAAACCATCTCCGTAGGGAAAACTTTATTACGTAACCTCTGATGACCAATCAGAATACAAGTATATAGTAATTTAAAATAACATGACAACATACTTTAGTATAAGTATAATCTATTAGTCCAATAAAGTTAAGATTAGATTAAATTAGAAATCTATATAAAAATTAAATTTTAAGTTAACAGTTAAAGTTAAAAATTTCAAAATTCTACAGTTAACCGAGCAACCAGTTTAAAATTATTTCAAGATTATTCAGAAATTAAACTAAAAGAAAAATATATTTTATTGTTCTTAGCGAAGTGCCAATTTATCAGTTAAGTTCGACGCTGCCGAAAAAAGTATCTTCGACCGCTACACATATTTGATACGTGGAAGTCAGAATTAACATAAGAAGGTAGGTAGGGAAGGAAATGTTCAAATGACAGGACAAACACATTATACGTATATATAAGCAAATATATAAACACGCCAATATAAGGACGTATATTCACACAAGAAAATAAAGTAAGGAAAAATAAAAATAAAAAAAATAAAAATAAAGAGTAAAATAAGAAGGAAAAAGAAGAAAAATAAAAACTAACATACAAATAAAAAACACACCAAATTATGTCGGACATATGTATATACAGGTAAAAGCATATGCAAGCAATCACGCACACATCCAAATATACGAATTATCAGACTCACCAAAATTCAAGCATAAATACACTAATAAATCTACACAAAACAACCATCAATATTTTGCATACGCAAACAAACATATAGAGGAAAAGAAGATCAAATAAAAATAAGAAACGAATATACATACATACGAACGATGCATACACATACGTAGTTGATATACACATATCGGGCTATTAGCAAAGCAAAGAAAAAACAGACATGTACATACACACACATATATACATACACACACAATATACATAAATATACATACACATATATATACATACACACACATATATACATACACACAAATATATATACACACATATATACATACACACACATATACATAAATACGGACAACCAAACACATGTGCGAAAAAAATAAATACGCACTCAAGCATACAAATAACACACTCACATATATACAAATATAAATATACATATACAAGAACATACACGTACCAACGTATGCACAAACATGCACACACACATATATGCATATACATGCACACACATACATACATATACACATATACATACCAACACACAGACAAACATGCACAAATATATATACATATGTATATACACGCGTGTATAAAGAGATATAGAGACAACCACGCATACATACGCACATGTATGCATAGATAAAAATAAGAAATTCTGAGTCCATGTAAAATCAATGCATAAACGATCACAAATATTCAATATTAAATTAACTATCTATGTCAGATTAAAACGCTAGTAAATAAGACTAGGTTATCATTAACGTATATATATATATATATATATATATATATATATATATATATATATATATATATATATAAAAGTGAACATGGAAGTCAACACTTAGAGGCGGCAGTCTGTTTCATGCTAGATGCAATCGTCAGGCCACCTGATATATATGTTGGTAGGTTATAATTAACGTGTATATATATATATATATATATATATATATATATATATATATATATGCACATTTCATTAAAAACGACTGACAAGGTGCTTTTATTTAGTTTTTTATATAATTTCTCGTGCGATCTAATAAAGTTTTTCTTTTCAGATGATAAATTATACAAAAAGCATCATCCACTTGCAAAAAAAGGTTACGAATTCAAATGCCCATTAAGGAATTGTATTCCTCAAGAATCAACTTTCGTAAATAATTATATAGGCCACACTACAATATGTTTAACACGCAGACTAACTCTACACCTTTCTGACAATAGCTCAATTAGATCTCATTTAAATATACATGGAGACCTACCGGACACTATTCGGAACATACTTGTCGACAACACTAATACAATAGCATCATCCACATGCAAAAAAAGGCTAAAAATAATGGAAGCCTTATTAATAAAAACAAACAAACCAACACTTAATAATATTAACTTTGAACATGGACATAATACCTTGACCGTGTTTTGAAACAAAAAAATGAATCATTTTATAAAACATACATATAACAAACTATTTCTAATTCTAACAGTTGAAATATAATCCTTGAAAATGGCTAAATGTATAGCCGAAAGCGCTGGGATAAAAAAGAACATTCGGACAGTTTTTATATAATTTATCATCTGAAAAGAAAAACTTTATTAGATCGCACGAGAAATTATATAAAAAACTAAATAAAAGCACCTTGACAGTCGTTTTTAATGAAATGTGCATGAAAGAAAGATTGCTGCCTAAATACACAAATATATATATATATACACACACACACGCACATATATATATATATATATATATATATATATATATATATGTGTGTGTGTGTGTGTGTGTGTGTGTGTGTGTGTGTGTGTGTGTTGTGAGAAAACGTACGGCGATTGGCCGCCGGAGTTCTTGTTTACTGAAGAAGGAACTAATAAGTAGAAAAGTTTAACGTACACGCGTCAGATTTTCTGGAATTTGGAACAGGAGAGAATAATTGTCTCTCGCATTCAGAGCAGACAGACAGGTCGTTACTTTTGCCAGTTGACCAGAAAATCGACAGAAAATGGACTTGCATTAGATACCCCCTAAAATTAAGAATTCCATTTTCACCTGAGAATCATGTCCTCCTATGATTTGTTATTGAGCGAATGAAGACCATTTTGCCCTAAAACAATGCGCTAGAATTTCTAAGAAATGAAATAAAATATTGCACCTTTTCTCCCCGTGTAATTAATAGATGCGAATAAACTATTTTAGAAAACATTCAAACCTGGCTCACCTACATCTACACAGACGGAAGAGAAATCAAACGAATTAAGC
Organism: Acanthosepion esculentum; assembly: GCA_964036315.1. Lineage (NCBI taxonomy): Eukaryota > Metazoa > Mollusca > Cephalopoda > Sepiida > Sepiidae > Acanthosepion > Acanthosepion esculentum. The sequence goes on along the minus strand of OZ038493.1, from coordinate 64,516,067 downwards.
GGTTCTTAATTAAACTGCTGGCCTCTTGTAGAAAGATTCTCAGTAAACAGACTCTTTTTTTTTTGGTTTATGCATTTCCTATTAATCTATAGTCTGTGCTGTTTTTTGTCTTTGTTTTTGGTCCATACACTCAAACTTACACAAGCATAAACCAAATTACTTCTCGGCATTTGATTGCCTGTCATGTGCGTTTCTTACATCGATTTTACGTACGACAGATATGTTTGAAAGATATGAGTTCACGCTTTTATTAGCTCAGTGCTCTTGAAACGACTCAAGCCAAATTTCCAAGCAATAACTGCGAGGATCTATTTATTTACCAGCAATTATTAATTATATTTATTAGTTTTATTTACTTAATTCTTCACATTATTTCCTTCTGTTAGAAAGAAATAGATAGATAGTGAGCTGTAACATTTTACATCCAAGGTATATACCATTATGAATTACTAGATGCATTTCCTCCAAATACATTTGAGAATTCGTGTACCACAATGCATAAAAATGTCAAGATTTTAAATCATAAACGAGGTTCGTATCTATATAAGGAATATAAAGTCGGCCATTTTAAATGTGGAATAGGCTTGTATTAGATAACATTTAAATTAAGAATTCCAATTTCACTTGAGAATCTTGTCCTCCTTTGATTTTCATATGATCGAATGGAGACCACTGTCTTAAAAAATTACAAGAATTTCTAAGAAATGAAAAAACGTTCTCCAATAAAATAAATATTAGAAATGACACTAATGCAAAAGATTTCAGTGCTTTATCACTTATTTGTCCATACTCATAAAAATGATTTCAGACTAATGATTTAGATTTTAAAATAACGCTACAAAATCCCAAAGAGCTAAACCAAATAAAAAAAAACACACGAGTTTCAATAACAGCCGTTACAAAAATGGGTAGCACATGTAACTTGAAAGGAAAATAATAACAATCAAGATTTGCGCACTTCATTAAAAAATGTTTTTAAGGAAACTCCTATCAATATTCGAAAGAGCTATAACAGTTAGTGTACCTGAGAAGTCTAATTTCCTGAAAAACTGTTTTGAGAAAAAGATTTTATAAATTGCAACCGACAGTAACGCTAACACTTCAATCAATGAATGCCGAATATTTCCTCTATGGAAACGGTTATTTTCACCATTACCGTTACCTATGATTCAATCATCTAACCATTCTTCTTTCCTTTCTATAACCTTAAACCGTCTTTCAGTTTGACTTTGTTAAATGACCGATTCTGGTTTTGCTTCGGTTCATTCTTTCGATAAGTTGAACATGTTGGAAATATTAAAAAGGCAAAGAGAGTTGCGTGGAGAGAATTGAGTCTGGGGCTAACAGGTCTGAAAAATAGATTCCAAGTGGAAGAACTACTCATCGTAGGGGTCCTTTGCTGTGGGGCATATACAACTTGAAGACGGTCGTTGACTGTAAACATCAACAATTGTTTTCTGTTACTAAATGGTTTTTCTCTTCCACTGCGCCATAAAAACGATCCATCTTTAGACTAAAGCAGTGTTTTACAATTCTTTTTTTTACTTCAGGGCGCACTTGTAGACTAATTAAAACTCTGAGGTACACTTTAAATTTTTATTAATGAAATTTGAAAATATGAAAATTTGGTTTTGCATTCGCAAAGATGATTAGCGGTACAGTTTTCATTTAAAGGAATTTATGAAAAATCTGCTATTTTTTAGAGGCAATAATGATTTATTTAAATCCCTTGAGGAAGACGAAAGGGAAAGGATTATCCAATTCTTCTTAAAGATTAAGGAATTTAGCATCTAGTTTAAAATAACAAATGACAAAGACTTGACTTGTATATAGAAGACATGCGCTTGGTATCTCTTGCTTTTAAAAATAAAGATTTTTTTAAAAATAAAAAAGTAATTTATAAATTACTCTTCTATTAAATTTCAGGGCGCATTAGTGTACCTGGGCTGATAAACGCTAGACTAAAGTATGGAACAGTAACATAAATTTATCCTTTTGAATACCAAGAAACATTTTCTTCACAGATTACCTTTGGTTGAAGATATTGACGACTTTTCCGTATTTAGACACGGTTTTATTTGTTTTGAATTTTCATAATGAATTTATTTTTCTTTTCCAGTGACGACTTTCTCCAATGATGACATTTTTTCTGCTTCGATCAAGAAAATAAAGTCAAATATTTAAACAGTGATCGATGCTTGTTTCTCTTTCCTTAGCTTCAGGTAATAACAGTTGCCAGTAGACAAAGGGTGTCCACCTACAATTCCAATGCTATCAATTAATTTTCATAACGAATACAAAAAATACAAATAGAAAAAAGGGCGGTTAAAATCTTTGTGTAAAAAAAAGTGTATTTCTTATTAATTACAGTTTACATCTACTGTACACATTATTGGCAGTAGATAACAAAAATATATATAGAATATTATAATTGTATATTTTATTTATTTATTTTTATTTTAATGACTTAAGATAAAATAAATAAAATATTAGTTGATATTTTAAAATAGTTTTCTGCCTAATTTACTCATTAACAAAAGCACAATAGGTCATTGCACGCAGTCTTCTATATTAAGAGCAATCATTTTTATTCACTAGATGATTGTTTGAATCTGTCAATAATTTCTTCTGCATCCAATTCATCTACCAATTCCTTTTCAATGGATAAAAACATGTATGATTCCAAATTCTCTTGAGACAGCTTTGAAAATGTCCTATTGCATTGGACGTGAATGACCGATAGTGTGCAGATGATTTTATAAACTTATTCCTTTTTATTACAAAAACAGTTATCTGTGTTTGTTTCTTTATTGAATTTTTATTATAGATAGAGGCCCCACTTCATCAAGGTCCCACTTGCCATTGGCCAAGCTGATACCTTGCTTTGTCCGCCACTGCTTGACATTATAAACAACATATTACATTTGCGCAGTTGCGTTGGCAATAAAGTTCTGAGTAACATTCCAAAGCATTTATTTAAGGTTGTGTAAAAGATACTGCTGCGAAATTTTGCATCAACCGAATATCAAATCTCGGGTTAGAATATGAAATTAGAATGCTATTTTTCTTACTTAAGGAAACACACCTGTTTCGTGTCTAGAAACATAAGAAGATAAGTTGTTGAGCGAAAGTGAAACGACCTAAATATTTCCAACCTTTTCACCTGACCAGGTGTTCGTCCTCACTTGTTAAGGCGTACTCAGGACGATTATTTTAAACTTCTTCAAAGTGGGAACGTGAGAGCTCGATAAGTAAATGTACTTACATATGGCTGTACGACCGGACGCCAAAGGACACACACACACACACACACACACACACACATACACATATATATATATATATATATATATATATATATATATATATATATACACACACACACACACATATATACATAAATATACACACACATACACATATATATGTTGTCGGGAAAATGTCAGTGTCATGGGGTCTTTACACGCCTTTTTTTAAAAAAATTCTATTAGCTTTACGAGTTATTTTTTGTTTCGTTTAAATGGATTAACTAAAACCGTTGTGTTTTTTTTAAAGAACGAAAAATTGAACGCAAAAAAACTTGTCAAAATATTTGTAATGGTGAAAATAATTGTCTTGAGAATCACAAAACAGTTGAATAGTGTCACAACGCAGAGACAGTGGGAGAAAATGACAAGCAGGGATCCCCACGTTATTCTAACAGCGTTGGTCGCCCAAATAGTAAAGGCGTTGTTCATGAAAAATGATCTCCTTATGTACTGGGTACATGTTCGAGACTACTCCTTTTTATTTTTCATTTTAATGGCCACAGATTGAATCCGCTCTAAAAGAGAAAGGAGAAACTGATAATAAACAACAAATAAAAATAAAAGGAAAACTAATCAGAATATTTGTAACTGGGAAAATGTTTCATCGTAGGATCTTAAAACAACTTGAGATAATTATAAATATTATCACTTATTTTCTTTCTTTTTTTCTTTCTTTTATTTATCGTTTCTTTATGTCTCTTTTCTTTTCTTTCTTTTTATCACCCTTTTATCTCCTTTTCTTTTTTAATTTAATCTAGTATTTCATTATTTCTTTTTACCTATTTTTTATTTTAACCTCTTCTTTCTTTCTTTCTTTATATTTATCACTTTCTTTTACATTTCATATTATCACTTACTTTCTTACCATTTTCTTTCTTTATGCAGCTTTCATTTCTTTTTTTACATCTTTATATCACTTTTCTTTTCTTTCTTTTTATCACCCTTTTAACCCACGTTCAATTTTAAAAATCTAACCTATCTTTTCAGTATTTTTGCTTGCTTTTGGTTTCAACCTGTTCTTTCTTTCTTTCTTTCTTTTACATTTCCTTCCTTTTTCCTTCTATTTTCATTTCTTTCTTTTCATTCCGTTATTTTTTCTTTATTTTCGAATATATTTTAACTTTTGCTATCTTTCTTCCCTTCAGTTATCCTTTTTTTCTTTTTTCTATACCCCCCCCCCCTTGTTCGCTTCGTTTTCCTTATGTTTCTTCTTTCTGTTTTTTTCGAAATTAAAAATACTACTGCAGCAGCTGCTGCTGTTGTTAGTGCAATTATGCAGTCAACTATACAGCATGAAATACTTAAAAAAAGGCGATAAAACACAAGATGAAAATCAAATCATGACAGGTAATCTATGAGTACAAGCATCACCTTGAAAAGCAAACTCAAAGTATGACTTCGAGTCCCACTTGAAGTTGCTTTTTCGTCTTCATTTCTCGGAAATTGTTTTAACGGGTGGAGAATGCAATTAAAAAGCTAAAAAATGCTGAACTGCGGAAAACTTTCAAGCTGCAAAAATATTTCATGTCAAAAATTTTTTTTTTTATTCAAACAAATTTCTTGCTCCTCCTCGGCTACAAACGAGGATGAATTTGCGCTGTATATATAATAAGTACTCGACAGAAAAAAATGTCTGATAAGAAGCGATATTTTTTAAATTATCGACTTAGTTTTTTTCTTTCTTTTTTCTTTCTTACTCTGTGTTGTGTCTTTCCCAAATAATCAAAGCCCTCGACACCACATTCTTTACCATAAACCCTGGCAAAATCTGACATTTGGTAGTCTCCCTGTTTTCCCATATGGATGCTGCTATTCTCCAGTTTGTTTGTGCACCTGCAAATAGGTCTTCGTGTTTGGCAATTGGGAGAGAAGGAAGCGGACGGCTTGCTCATTAGCCAAATACCAAGTGAGGCCATGACTGCCTCGTTTTCCTGCCAGACCACCCCAAACCTCACTTACCCGTGTGTCGAGGCAGACACGTATACTCATAGCCATTCTTCAAACAGTCACACACACACACACACACATATATATATGTGTGTGTGTGTGTGTGTGTATGTATGTATGTATATATAAATAAAACAGGCTTGTGTAGAAACTTAAATCTGTATAAATAATGATACATTAAAGTAAATAGTTCTTACGCATATGTATATACATACGAATCGCACAAGCGTATTATATGTTAAAACAGACGTTGTGATATTAAACTAGCTCCAAGATATATATATATATATATATATATATATACACACACATCTATCTATCTATCTATCTATCTATCTATCTATCTATCTATATATATATATATATATATATATATATATATATATATATATATATATATATATACCGTGTATTTCCACGTATAAGCCGACCTATAGATATGTCGAGACCTAAAATCAGAGTAAATTTTCGTGATTTTATCTGATATCCGTAGTATAAGAATGGAAGCCATATGAATTTTGAAGGGTTTTACTTATGTATGTAGATATCATGTTTTTTATTCTGTAATAAGAAATAAAGATTTTATGGCATCTTAAATATTTTGTTGCTTAACACCTCAAACATACCGTGTAATGTATGTTATTGAATAATATAGTTTGCATGTTATACTCTACAGTCTAAATGATGATTTTATTTAACACCACAATGATAATGAATGTTAATTAGAAATATAGATTGTATGTTATCGTAAATGTTGTGTTTAACACTACTATGAGAAATAATGATTAGTGTGAACGCACCCATAGCTCTAATGTAATAATAGTCATAATGACACAAACATATAAGACTACCTACAAGGTAGCTGTTGTATTAAACGCCCCCTATTTTGAGGGTACTTTTTTAAGATTTAAAGGTTGCCTTATACGTGGAAAGATGCTATATATATATATAATTATACTATATATATGTTTGTGAGTATAATGATGTAATAGGAAAGAACAGTTAGATTAATGATCCAAAGTTCTTTAGTATTTATGTCTTTATTTTTAAAAGAACACTGCTCGATACAGAAGTAGTGACCCCTTCATAACGAAAGAAAAAATAACAGATTATACCTCCGTTTCCAACCTATAAATTAGAAAAGCATTTTTCCAGTGAGTTATTAAAACATGACTTGAGAATGAAACTGTACTCTAAATTTTAAGTTTAATATTGTAATTAAACTTTAGGAATTGAGTCAAGTTTCGAAACAGTAATTTCTGTGTGGCGATGAAATCATATTTTTCATATATATATATATATATATATATATATATATATATATGGAGAAATATAGTCTTAAAGAGTGCTCTATTTATGGGATAAAGTGCTCAATATCAGAGATAGAGCGTGTATAAATATAAAAGTGAACATAGAAGTCAACACTTAGAGGCGACAGTCTGTTTCATGCTAGATGCAATCGTCAGTGCTGTTATTTTTCTCGGCTATATATATATATATGAATTCCGAATAGGATAGAATCCAGGTAGAACTCAATGTCCAGGACAGCTATGTGTGTATGTCTGTGTGTGTGCGTGTGTGTATGTATAAGCAGACATTGAAGTGAAGACCCAGCAGTCTGTTTCATGGTAAATGCGATCGTCAGGCCATGTGCGTTGTATTTTTGCTCAACTATTTATATATACAGGACAGTTTATTAGATTGTTGGTAGTCTGTTGTAATATTCTAACGGTTATTTTGGTGGGCGTTAACGTTTATCTATGCTTACAGGTTTTGTTAATTTATTTAATATTTACTTTATTTACTTATTTATTTGTTTGGATTAATGTATTTTACTTGTTGTTTTTGTTTATTTTTATTTTATTTATTTACTTACTGTTATGAATAATCAAGAGTGCTCTCCCCTTGTTTTGTTACTCCCCCCCCTTTGAAAGAGCTATTTCCGCTTACTGTGACTATAAAAGAACACTATACACGAACCTTGTATTCTCAGTTGAATAAAGTATTCTTAAAGCCTACATCTGCATACTTTTGTCATCACACTTACGTTTATTCTTTTTTGTTTTCAGTTTTAATTAAAGTAGTAAAATTTTGTTATTGTTTATTTAGTATTTTCTTTTGGTTTTGGAAAGTAATTATTGCTGTTTTCTCCTCCAGGCAGAGTTTACAATTTTTGGATTGATTATTGTAGACTAATGCTCTTTATAGTAGTGCAGAGGGTAACCGTGGAGGTTTGGGGCTAGAGAGTTCACTGTAAAGGATTTGGGCTGGCAGTCTGCCGCTGTTCATGCACCAGGCTTATCCATCGAAACCGGTAAGGTATATATTTTAACTTTCATTACATACTTTTCTTTCCATTAAAAAAGATTTAAAAACCTATTGTGGAATTTAAATACGGCTAATAAGTATATTACACTGGTTTTAATCATCTTGCCAAACAATTCTTTTTTTCCATTTCCATAATTAAACTACTGACTTGCTGAGTAATACGTATCGCTTTCACGGAAATTTTCACAGGCTCCATTTTTCTCACTTTAGCCTTTAAAATTGTTCCATTCGTTGACCAACTGTAGGCTCACGCTTTTTTCGATTGACCGATGGTGTTTCACTTATTTAGAATCAATTTAAATTTACCTCTTTCTTCTCAATCGTAAATGTTTTCACTGCCTTTGATGCATCGGATTTACGCTTTAGGGCACCCGTTACAAGAGTAAATAGGAGAGAAATCTAAACCAAAACACGAAGGTAAATAAGCGATAAAGATAAAGCAAAAACACTAAAGAGCGTCAATGGCAACGCAATCTGACTTAAAAGCAGAGACGGCGTCCTCTGTTCTTGAGCAGCTGAAGCAACGTTATGTTTTCATGAGCGTCGCTTAAAGTAGCGCATGCATTCGTTACTACAGACCATTGTATTTGAATCGAGGTCTTTTGATATACCAACTAGAAATTACTCTCTCTCTCTCTTTCACTCTCTCTTTCTCTCTCTCTTTCTCTCTCTTCATATATATATGTATGAAAAATTTCTCAGAGTTTTACTTGTAATATATATATATATATATATATATATATATATATATATATATATATATATATGTAAAGGGAAGAGGTTATAGTAGTTCCAACGAGGGAAAAGTCTGTATATTAAAAAGAAGAGAGAAACTGCAAACGTTTTTGCTTGTAATGTGGATTTTTAAAAAATATTATGCTTTAAGCATTATATTTTTATTAATCCACATTACAACCGAAAACGTATATATATATATATATATATATATATATATATATATATATATATATATATATATATATATATATATATATATTATGTTATACTATTTACATTATTCGGACTATTGTCCTCATCTTAACCAGGTATAAAGAAAAATGGCCGCCTCCAACCGTTTCCATAGTAATTAATGTTGCAAAAGACCATACTTATAAACACGGGCAAACCACAAAATAGCTTATTCCTAAATTTTCGCTTGAGGATGAAACGGGACTTGATACCTTAATTCAACTTAATTTCAATAATTATATTGAGGGTTTCGGCTCTCGTTTTTGAAACATGAGAACTCTTATGTAGCGAAAGAATCCTATTTTTAAAAAAATATTATAACATATATATATTGCACGACTCTTCGGCAGAATTGAGTCACTTTCAGTCACTGTGTGTTTATCTAAATCTAAAAAAAAATAAACACGCTAAAAAACACCTTTATTCCTTCCGTGCGCCGACGGCTTAGTGGGAGAAGTTCCGACTGACGCAAATTCAGTCGGGTTTCGATCCTATCTAGCATGCTGGAGTCAGTTTCCACAAAGTGGCAGGTCTTGGGAAAAATCTGAACGAGTGAAATATTTTTCTTACAATCTGAACACGGAAAAAAGCGGGTGGTAAGACCAACAATGTCAATATTCTAACTGTAGAGGTCTGAACTGGTGAAACTAAAGAACGAAACGCGTCTGAACTTATATCGTGGAAAAAAGGCAAAGAATAGCGATAGGGTTCCGACGTGGCGTCTAAGGGAAAGAAACTGAAAAATGAAGAATAATTTCCATTCAAATGATTTTGAAATCTGTCAAGCCTGGAGAGCGATGATTAAGCAGCTCCAACCAATATATGGCAGTGATGCCGTATTTCTGCTGTGACTATTTTTGTAGATAAATCATAGCAGAAAGAGCCAGGTATTTTCTAGAGTGATAGAATGAACTAACTATTTTACAGTATATCTAGACATTGAAGTGCATATATGAGGTCCACTTGAAGTCTGGAGTGAACATGAGACGAACAGACGTTTAAAGTTTGGAGCCTCTTTGAAAGTGGAACCGTTCATTGTTAGGGAAAACTAAAGTTGGCTTTCGAGGGACTGGAATTGTCATGCATGTTATTTCGCCATCGAACTGTTCTAGTTCAGAATATTCAAATCAAGGGAGCGAGAAAGTCTCCTTAGAGTCCCCAGACAATCACTCTTTGGGTCACGATGACCAGGTAGGAGGAAGCGGAGTTCTGCCAGGCCACTGGTGGTCTGAGCTTTAACCACGGGTCCCAGCATTATAAAGGCGATGGTGTTTCTTTGAGCTCCTGCGCGAAGAAGTGGAATGCTATAAAGCACTCGTTGACAGCCAGGACAATCACAGAAGACGTGAGCGTTGTGTGCGTTACTATAGGTACTTCCGTGGTGTTCGCGCGAAATCACTTGTTTCTTTTGTTCAACTGTCGGCTTTTAAGAAGCTTTCTATCATCAAGTCAATGGAATTGGCGGTTAATGGCAGGAGCACAGTGGGTCTTTTATTCCCTATGTCACATTCAATGTTGCTTTGTTAATGCTCTCGATAAATTTAAAAGAGAAGTGAAAATATTGAAAGTTGGTAGTTGACGAACAACATCCCTTTATGGCCCATTATATACACAGGGTGTATCAAAAATACTTTTGCAAATTTTAGGGCGGTTTCCTGACACCAAAAAAAGATAAAATGTCCATATCAACATATGCCCAAACGGCCATCGTTGTACTTCAACTCATAACAAATGTTCAAAATGTCCACTGCTTGCTTCTACACACGCGTGCACTCGTCGGATCATTAACTGGCGGACCATTTCAAATTCTCCGACACGGTGTTGAATGGTTGATAAAGCATCTCTATATTATTAATATCTGCTGCATAAACCATTTATTTTAGGGATTGTGGTCGAGGAAATGTGAAGACCATAGAATAAGCCCTCCCCTACCTATTCATCTTTCATGGTAGATGTCAGCCAGTACATTCTCGATCAATGGGACTAAAATGTGCTGGAGTCCCATCATGCAGAAACTACATAAGTCAGGAGTACATCGTCTAACAGGTCTGGAAATGTTCGAAATAAAGTCCCTATAACCCCCCCTAAAAATAACTAAAAATACGAAGGATTTTCGGACATATATTTATGCGGACTTTTGACCTTGTTTTGGTGTGAGTATATATATATATATATATATATATATATAATAGTCAGTTGGTATATAATCCAAGTGAATCCTATTAATACAATATAAAATATTAAGTATTAAAACTGATTCCCACGTACAGATGAATGTTTTAATTAAACAGAGCAACATATTTTATGCAATAAGAATTAAGAATACATTAGGTTAATGATCTTTTTCACCTTGTAAATTGAAATAAAATTTACAAGGATTTTTCAAACCAGTCAATGGATGATAAATTATTGAAATAAAATATATATATATATATATATATATATATATATATATATATATATATATATATATATATATATATATATATATATTAAATAAAAATAAAAACAGACCCCTTTAAAGTTCCATGTAATAAATTATTTCACCACAGCCCTTTTAAAGGACCGCGGATCACCAGACTTTACTTCCAAAGGTTGAAACGAAAAATGAAAAGAAAGTTACACATTTTTGATGGGCAGTACTAAGCATATGTAAATTAACGTTAATTTACATATGCTGAGTAAAGCATCAAAAATTGTTATAAAATATTATATTATATATATATATATATATATATATATATATATACATAAAAAATGTGTAAATTTCTTTTCATTTTTCGTTTCAACCTTTGGAAGTAAAGTCTGATCATCCGCATTCCTTTAAAAGGGCTGTGGTGAAATAATTTATTACATGGAACCTTAAAGTGGTCTGTTTTTATTTGTATTTAAATTATTAGCTCTGATTTACATTGAGCTCTCTGGATTATATCCTCATTGGGTCTACCCATATGGATTACCTAGTTTTTCGTAAACTATATATATATATATATATATATATATATATATATATATAGGTTGTATCAATAATAAAATATAAATATTGTAAATATACGAATTATGAAAAGTTTTCATAAGTGACATGTTTACCTACGAGAGAGTGTAGACCTTGTGTGACCAATGTAAGAATTTAATTTTTTTTCTTTTTGTAATTGGTGTTGGAGGTGCAATCTCACAAAGATTTTATGAACAAATTTGTTTATTTTAACACGGGATGATTTTTTTTTATTCCTGAGTTACTGGGAATCGTTAGGTTAGATGTTTTAAACTTTTAATAGTGAATGATATCTATAAGACATTTATTGCAATCATTAAATGATATGTTTTGGAGAATTATAATTTAATAGTTATTTTCTATTGTTTATAGTTAAAGAACATCTGGTTACAACATAATCCGTTAATAAAGTTTTTATTTTTGTTTATGTCAGGATGGTTGCTTGTGTTATTTTTTTCAAACTATTTTTATTTGCTAGTCGACGACGTCATTAGTGAAAATATTAAGTGTTTGTTTAACATTGCTCAATTCTTTAGAAAATTATGTCTGGGGGAAAAAGCAATTATTTTAGATCAGTTAATCATCTTTTTAGAACAGCTATTTTATATCTGTGACGATATTAACTTTTGTCATTAAGTGTTTTTGCTACTGCTCGTTTTATACATTGAAGTAATAAAATTGTGAGAATTTGGCTATATTAAAATGTCAAGCCTTGGCATTATATTCATTTTAAATTCATAAAAATGTAGAGAAGCTTTTTTCGTCGAAGATTTCTTTAATTATTTTTTATTTTGTCTATTTTTTGTTATGCATAGACACAGACACACATATATACGCACACACACAAACACATATATTTAAACATGTGTCATTGAATAATATAGACATATTACGTCTACTTATTTTTTATTTTGATATTTTCCACTTGTCTAATCAGTTTCGTGATGTTAAGATGAAATTTATCAAGGGAGGCGCCGTATTTTTTGTTAACCCGAGTACTTTCGACCTTTTCTAAGATCATCTTCGGGGAAATTACAAAGACTAACTTGATGTAACTGCAATAAAATCTGTATTCGGCTGTGATAGTCATTTTTAAAAATATGAAAAAAAGAAGCGAATCAAGATATGGGAGCTGAACGGAAATTAGTAGAAATGTAAAATGGCATTAAATGTTTGTTATATTCACTTTAATATATTGTTGCTATATTCGTAATAAATTTTGTTAAGTGGTGGTTGATTTTGATATGGAGGTCCTCGAGAATTTGAAGTTAACAGGGGCCTAGAGCCAGGAAATGTACAGTAACACAAAAATATTGAAAACAGAATTTTCTTATTGTTGTGGATTCCGGGATGAATCCGATATCAATGAATAACAAACGCCAGGAATGGATAAGGAAAATAAATGTATTAACGTAATAATACAAACTGGTAATACGGGTTAGTAGATCAAGGAATACGGGTTAGTAGCACTAATATATATACAGTCTTGGTATTGAAGTATCGCGGTATGACTCTTTACTGAGTCTACGTCCTCGCTAACTGTGACGCTTGCCGCCGTCTCTGTGTGTGACTTAATCTACTACTACTGAACTCTACTACACTTCTGTCGTTCCGTCTCGATTCCTTGACTCTTCGGGTATTCACTGGTAGTAGTATATGTATACCTTGGGTGAGTCCATTTGTGTGAAAAGGGGAGACCCCTTAACACTTATAAAAATCCTAATCATATAATACAGATAGTTCTTCCTAAATTTGTACGTTAATTAGCACGTGAATTACGCCTGGCCAGTAAAATAAAAACTAGAAAGGACTGAATAACACTATAACAGAAATGCTGTTTGGTTCTAGAGAAATAAATAAATAAAGGAAGGAAGGAAAGAGTGAAGAACACTCTTGGCGAAACGCGTCATTTATAGCGTTCCTACTTTGTCTCATTATTTTCAATATATATATATATATATATATATATATATATATATATATATATATATATATATATATATATATATGTACTAGCAGCATGGTCCGGCGTTGACCGTGCTTGATTCAAAAATCGTATGACTCATAAAGCAATCGCTATCACTTGACTTTAAATATTTTTGCCCTTCCTTGCCTTTAAAGGAGTGCCATTTGCCGTGCTGATGTTGCTACATGCCTTACTTCTTGCCTATCTCACACTGCGAATTTTTTCTAAGCTCTATACTAAACCTAAAATCTGTTACGAAAAAAGAACTAAAGAAAATGAACACAAAACGATCAGCTTTAAAAAAGGACTCGTAAAACTGGAAAAACCGAATGATAAAAGAATGTTAACAACAAATACTTTTTCACACTCAACCTAGTTCTGCGGAATCAGAATCAACGTTGAGTTTAAGCAAGCGAATGAGCCAATTGGAGTAAAGTGCCATGCAGTTTTAAATTTTTCCCACTTGTGACGAATGCAGCTATCGATTTTTTTTGCATGCTAGCATGCTAGTTAACATTCGTGTCAATCAGCTGTTGGCTCTCACACTGGCCAATAGAATCTTCCTGCCGATTCGTGGCAGCCAGCTATAGGCTCTCTCACTCTAGCCAGTAGAAAATGGCCACAAACTAACATGAAAACTGCTGTAGAAGCATGAAAAAATCGATTATTTCCACTATCGATGGGAGTTGGGAAATGGAAAGTCGGTCTTGGCCTTTAATGCTAACTTGGAGCATGTGCATGTACATTTTGGTGCAAATCCATCGAAAAAGCGGCCGAGCATTCGTTACACACACACACACACACACACACACACACACACACACACACACACACACACACACACACACACATACATCCTGCCTTTTATAGATATAAATATATTAAACCTCACATGTCTGTTCTTGGGATTGGTTTGTAGTTTTATCATTTATTCAGTTATCACTTTACCATCATGTGGCACTGTTTTCCTGGTGGCCGAACGTGCTCAAAGCATTCAAAATGGAGTCTAACATCAATTTTCCTTCATACGATATCTTGACCCTGGTTTCCCTGATGAGTTTGCGCCTTCTGAGCCCGGCGATGTGATTCTAAAAGAATCTCACTGGTCTTCGAACTCGTTTGCGTTCAGTTATCACTTTGTTATCATAGAGCACCGGTTCAGATGTGGCAGGAGGTGCTCAATAAAGATTTAGATTTAATGGACTCAACGATTTTACCTAATACTGTATATTCCTATATTTAAACCCGCTTTAAAACCCTGATATTGACCACATTTATCCATAAATATAGCATAACGCACGCACACACACACACACAAAGATATATATATATATATATATATATATATATATATATATATATATATATATATATATATGTGCACATTAATCATGAGTAAAAGTACCCAAAAAGGTGTAGAAAACAGATTTTAGGGTGACAAAAGTGCTCAATGCTTGATAGCAACCTTCTGTTGGAAACACCAATCCCCCTCTCTCTCTCCATCTCTCTCTCTCTCCCCCAATATATATATATATATATATATATATATATATATATATAATTTAAACATGTAGTATTGAATGTTAAAGACAACATAGTCTTGCATATTTACTTTTGAATTTTCTCATATTCTCTAATGAGACTTTATTTGAAAATGATTTCGAAATATGTATTGTCCATATGATGACCTAGCGCTTTCGGACATCATTGTTCATCTTCAGGATCAATATTTTTAGTCAAAAATTTTTTTTTTTAAACAAACATTTGCCAATTATCTTGTAGCGTAATCATATTGCTACTTTTTTTATAAACTAAATAAACGTTAAAATCCTTTTAAATTCAAAAGACGCGATGATTTTATCACGTGCAGGGCGAAGATATTTATCATGTGACAGTGTGAAAAAGATTTCCACTACACAAGCCAAAAGATCGAAGAATACGTTATAAAATTTAAATATATTATAAACATTGTAAATATATATATATTTGTTATTTTTTGTTAATATATAATCATCGCAACATCGGAATTCCTATGTCTCAAAACTGAAACTTCAGTTCAAATTTAATCATATACAAAGTTTTGAGATGATTATATATTTAAAAATATATAATATATATATAATAATACAATATATATATATAATAAAACAATATATATATATATATATATATATATATATATATATATATATATATATATATATATATATATATATATATTTGAAAAAAAAAACAATTATAATATTACAAATAAAAATAAATGCGAAGAACTCTGAATTATAAAACTCATTGTTCTTTCCTATTATTATTATTATATATATATATATATATATATATATATATATATATATATATATATATATATATATATATATATATTATGAAATGGACAAAGTCCGAAAATTATTTTAAGACATTTTTATGTTTATACATTCTTTTTATAGGCACAAATATTTAACTAAATACTCTGTTTTACAATAAACAGTATTAATAACGTTTACCTTTCATAGAAAATATTCGTCCTCCGAAAGGAATCGAACATTTATCCTATACGTAACCGTTATTTAGCCTGACGTGCCTTAACCGTTTAGGCCACAGAGGAGCGTTCCGGTAGCAAGGTCGATTTTATAGTTTTTAAACTACAATCTTCCATAAATCTCTCACGTAAATTCATATCTGCTCAAAGCGTATCCAAATGTAAACAAACATTACATTATGAAATAGACAAAGTCCGACAATTATTTTAAGACATTTTTAAGTTTATACATTATTTTATATAGATACAAATGTCTTAAAATAATTGTCGGATTTTTGTCCATTTCATAATGTGTGACGTCATTTGTTTACATTTGGATACTGTGTATTTGCTGTTTATTTATTTTCATTCACGAAGTGTGTACGTCTATGGTTACTGCTTTTATTCATTAGAATGTGCATGCATATGGATTTTCTTAAATTTCTTCAACGACTGTTGTATAGTTCCTTACTCTCTCCCACTTTCTCTCTCGTTCGTCTTCAGTTGGTCAAAATATTTAGATACCCACATATCTGACACACCGACTCATGACCAACACCTAAAGAATCTTATTTTTTTAACCCGACTCACCTCATCGCCCAAAGTTTCTGGTTAATCTTTTAAAGACATTCTAGAAATAGACAAATACATAAACTGCTTTACAACCCTGACAATTCACACATGAATTCACACACACACACACACACACATATATATATATATATCTATATGAAAGAACTCAGAATCCAGAATACTAGCATACACGTTCTTCATATTAATGCACTTGGCATCGACATGAATAACCTCTTCCAGCTCGGCGTACCATTTTAAGAAAAGTCTCGGCAACGGCGTGACATGATAGCTGGCGAAGGAGAATGCAGCTAGGTGAGAGTTTTTTTTCTGCTGCTGTTAACCCGTTTCAGTGTTACCCGGAGAGGGTAAAATGGTCCTTTCTTGAAAATTAATCGTGTCCAGTTTGAATAAATGTGGTTAAGGCGCTGTCCATGAAAAACATGCTCACGGAATGAAATTAGGATACGAATTTCAAGTTTCCTCGGAAGACTTGATTTCACTCTGTTTGAAGAAGAAGAAGAAGAAGAAGAAGAAGAAGAAGAAGAAGAAGAAGAAGAAGAAGAAGAAGAAGAAGAAGAAGAAGAAGAAGAAGAAGAAGAAGAACAACAACAACAACAACAACAACAAAAAGAAGAAGAAAGAGAACAAAAAGAAGAAAAGGAAGAAGAAGAACAACAACAACTTCAACAACAACAGGAAAGAAAACAAAAAGAAAGAGAAGAAGAAAGGGACGAAAAAGAGAAGAAGAAAAACAACAAGAAGAAAGAGAACAAAAAGAAAGAGAAGAAGAAAAGGAAGAAAAAAGAGAATAAGAATAAGAAGCAGCAGAACAACAACAATATCAACAAGAAAGAGAACAAAAAAGAGAAGAAGAAGGACAACAACAACAAAAAGAAAGAGAACAAAAAGAAAGAAGAAGAAAGAGGAAAAAAAGAGTAAAAGAAGAAGAAGAAAGAGAAAAAGTAAGAAAAGTAGAAATTTTATGGGTAACTGGTAAAAACGAACAGTTTGAAATAAGTTCTAAAAGAATCGAATGCAAATCATTATTCATTAAAGATAGCGTTGCAATATTTTTACGGTAAGAAAAGAAAAGAAAAAAAAAGACCAAGATACAAAAAGGACAATTTCTAATAAAACATAATAAAATAGAAAAGTCGTAATGAAATGGGATGCGCGGGTAGTGTAACGGTTACGGAGAGGGAAGTGGAATCCGTGACTCGATCCTAACGTAGCATTCACTTTCGCACAAATACAGTTGGAAAAGGCATGAATCCGTTTCTTCTATTCTCAGATATTGATTAAAAAGAACAGTAGACTGTGCTCTCTAGCTTTGAGTGGCAACCACTCTAAGAGTAAGAACTCTCGGAATTACAAATAGTAGAGAAAGAAAAGGAAAACCACTTCATCTTTCCCAAAAGGTTATGACAATAGAGAATTTGTGGAGAGTCTTTGGCCTGAAGAGACATGACATTTTTTAAGTTATTTTAACAAAAAGTGCGGGTTATCTTTTCTTACATATTTTTTTGCAAGTCCTACTACTAGAAGGCCTTTGATTTATTATTTTCCCGCCTTAGACGTCAAAGTAGAACTCTGTTAAAGCGATTATCTTTTTTTTATTTGTCTTATCTACGGCGACTTGTTCAACTAGATACTGTCCACTTCATTCGAAAACATAATCCGTTGAGAAGAAATTATTTGATTTTCTGATGTTAGCCGTCTTTTCTGGGAATGAAAGCAATGACCATAATTTTCTTTGCCTCCGCAGTCGGCACTTGGATAGGTTTTGCAGGGAACAACTACATTCCTGAATCTCTTGTCGATAATTATGCAGTCGATTTTGTTTTTAGTTTCTTCTACTGGACTTCTCCATGTCCATAATCGTCTTGAATGTTCTTGAAACCGAGTGTTGGCTATTACCTGGTCATTCACCGTACACCATTGGACCCATTTTTCTCCGCGTTCGTTGCGGGTTCCTAGTCCGAATTTGCCAGTTATTTTCCAATCCCTCTCCTTGCCTACTTTCGAATTCAGGCCTCCCATCATAATTATAATTTCTTGTGATCTACACTGAGCCATGGCGTTGTCTGGCATGGAGTATAAAGATTCGATTTCTTCTTCCGTACTCTGTGCTGTCGGGATATACACAATTATAATAGATATGTTGAAAGGCTTTCCTTTCTGTTTAACTACAGGTATTCTTTCAGATAACTGGCATTTACCCAGAACGCATTTCTTCATGTCTTGATCTAGTATCAATCCAATTCCTTTTTCATTTTTCTCCCAGCATGCATATATAATCTTGTGGTTGTCACTGACAAAATATATGAAGCCAAATATCCCCATAATGGCACCTAGTCGAATGTGCGTGATATGTTCACACGTTTCTTTTTTCTTCTTCTCCTCTTCCTCCTCCTCCTCCTCCTTCTTCTTCTTCTTCTTCTTCTTCTTCTTCTTCTTCTTCTTCTTCTTCTTCTTCTTCTTCTTCTATTACTCGTCTTTCTTTTTCTTGATGATACTTATTTTTTTCATTTTTCCTTTTCGTCTTCCTCTTCCATTTTTCTCGTATTTTCATCTCGTTCCCTCCTCTTTTCCGCCTTTTCTTCATCTTGCTTTTTTAAAATTCTTGTCTGTTTCTCTTTCACCTTTTTATATTATCAATTTTCTTTCTTTTCCTGCCATCCTGCGTCTCTCTTTTTATCTTTTACGTCTACTTTTTTCCCGTTTTCCAAATTTTTCTGAATTTCGTCTTTCATATTGCCTCTTTTGACACATTTATTTCTTCTTCTTCTTCTTCTTCTTCTTCTTCTTCTTCTTCTTCTTCTCCTCCTTCTTCTTCTTCTTCTTCGCCTCCTCTCCCTTTTCCGCCCTATCTACTCCTCCTACTATTTCGATTTTCTACTCATTCTCTCCTCTGCCCATTACTTTTGTTCTGCTCTTTTATCTTTCCTCCCGTTTTACTTCCCACCGTTTACTTCCCCTTCGTTAATGTCCGTATCCTCCTTCTCCTCATTATTTTCATGAATAATATTATTCTTAACAGTTATCGTTAGTTTCTCTCGACGTCAAAAGATTCCACTTTATCTCGTCAGCGTCACATATCTCACGGCCCCAAAGGATTTTTTTTATTCTGATATGGGATGTGATGTCGAAAATCAGCCAACAGATGTTTTCCTCATATTTCGCTCGACACTGATACAAGAAAGCAATAAATACCTGATTTTCACAACAGATTTTCATCATGGATTCTTTTTGCAGGCTCAGAATTATCGTCAAAGTGTTTCTCAAGAATACCATCTCGTTTGAATCACCCACATTATTATTATTATTATTAGAATTCTGTGTCGGTATTACCAAATCTCTTATGCATACCAGGACCTTTCTCAATATCCTTTTACTATTATTATTAATATTATTATTATTAAAAATTTATTACTGGTAATTTTTTTCAAAAATGTATTGCTGGCATGTTTACTATAAAGAGTATTTTTATACACGCATAGTGTTTTGACCACAGGTTTGGGGTCAAATTTTTGGCCATAGCTAGGACCCTAACAAGGGCTTTCATCGTGAGGTTTTGAGGCGCCTGGAACCACCTTCTCGTGCCTGTTGTTCCCAGGTCCACCCTGACCCGGGGTGGTAACACCGGTTAGGGTCACAACTATGGGTAAATAGTGAATCCCCAAACTGGGACCAAAACACTATTATTATTATTAGAATACAATAGAATTATTATTCCTCGATGCTCTTCATTTACTTTCATTTTATTTTATTTGTAGTCATTCTTTTAAGCACTATCGTTATCGCACATTCACTTTACCGTCTGAAGTGCTGGTGGCGCCTTGATAGAAAGGTGTATTCTGTCGGTAGAGATCTGTAAATTGTCCCCGAAAGAGAGACGCGCACCAGCTATATATATATATATATATATATATATATATATATATATATATATATATATATATATATATATATATATAAGCATTTCACCCCAAGCAAGGCGGGAAGCCACTAGCACGCAAGGGGTTACAGAAGATTTGGAGCGAGAGCAGATAGGAGTGAAAGAGGAAAGGGTGTGGAGAAGGATAGTGGATAGATCAAGGCAACTGGAGATGTCGATTGAAATTACATTTGAATAGTTGGAGATTATAGTTGACAGGGAAAGAGGAATAAGGAAGGGAGTTCCACAGGTGAGAGGTGCGAGATATGAAGCTATTGGAGTAGAAGAGACGGCTACATTTAACAGTTTCAACAGTGAAAGGGTGGGAGCGGGATGCCTTGTAGGACGCTTGAATTCATGAAGTCTGGGAACCAGTGAAAGCAGCTCATCGGTGCAATTACCGCGAAAGTATTTGTAAAAAAGACAGAGTGAGGCGATGGCGCGTCTGTGAGAGAGCGACTGCAAACGAGATTCCAGGGCCAATTACGTTGCATATCCGTCTTTGGATCTTATCAAGAACCCCGAGGCAAACAGAAGGGGCTCCAGACCATATATGGCAGCAATACTCCATGCAAGGGCGAATGGATGATTTGTAGATTTGAAGGATCGATTCCGGGGAGAAAAATGTCCTGGCCCGGCACAGGGAGACAACTTTCCTTGCGGTGGAGGAAGCAATTGACTCAATGTATTTGTTCCATCTCAGGTCAGCAGTCAGCGTGAGACCGAGCGGCCGCAGAGAGGAGCTCTCGAGAAGTCGAGCTTCAGACATTCTCATGGGATTCAGGGAAGGAACTCTGTGGTGATTAATAGAGAGCAGTTTTGTTTTTGGGGCGTTAAAGTTAACTAGCCAATTCCTGCCCCAGTTCACAACCGATTGGAGGTCCTTATCGAGACGGACGGTCAGGTTAATTTTGTCAGCAACACTAGATTTGTTTTTGAGGCAGGAGTAAATTATGGTGTCGTTCGCGTAGATGCCAACTTGGGAATCTATGGCGTCAGGAAGATCATTTATGAAGATAAGGAACAGATTAGGGCCTAGGATGGAGCCTTGAGGGACACCTGTGTTCGTGGGATAGGATCTGAAGGAGAATCCTGTTGAGAACGACCTTCAATTCACGGTTTGACAGGAATCATTGTATTAGGTCAAACAATCGTCCTGTAATACCATGACCCTGAAGCTTGCGAAGAAGGCCGGCATGCCAAACCCTATCAAACGCTTTGGAGATGTCTAGGGCCACAGCACGAGCTTCTCCGTTATTATGAAGAGTTTGGTAGACAAATTCAGTGATGGCCGTAAGCACATCAACTGTAGATCGGGAAACCATATTGCTTGTCTGATAGCAGATCATGCGATGTAAGGTGGTTAACCACTTCGGCATTGATTATAGCTTTGAAGACTTTGCCGAAGAGTAGTAGGAGACTGATAGGCCGGTAATTAGAAGGATCAGAGGGGTCGCCAGAGTTCTTAAAGACAGGAAAATGGATGAGGACTTCCAGCAGTCAGGAAAACAAGACTCCTTGAGGCAGTAGTTATATAATTTAGAGAGGGCGGGCGCCAATTCAGGTGCGCATTTCTTCCAGACAATGGCTGGTATCCCATCTCCACCACTAGCCTTGTGGGAGTCTAAATTAGAGATAATGCCCAATACCAATGACGGGGATATGTGTAACCGGCTCAATATGGCCTTAGTTCTCAGAGTAAAATTGGGTATGGGTACACCGGAAGAGTCAAGCATTGAATGGAAAGAAAATTTCCAAACAAAGCATTCAGCCTTGTTGGCAGAGGAGGTCAGGACCTCAAACTGGTTGAACAAAGGAGGTATAGAGGGTTTACTATTTTTCAGAACGCTCTTGCAAAGCCGCCAATAATCCTTGGAGCCGAATTTGCGAGATGCAATACGTTCCTTCATCCGAGCAGCAAATAGTGACTTAGCTTCGTTGAGGACACGCTGCACTCGTTACGGGCGGAGGCAAAGAGACTTCTATTGCAGTCGGACATGTTGCTACGAAATAGGTGGAAGAAGTGGTCCCTATGGGTAATGGCGGCTGAGCAAGCAGCGGAGAACAAAGGTGAGGAGCGCGATTTGACCTTAAATTTCCTTGAGGGGATGAAAGCGTCAATTCCAGCTTTAACCCATGATGAGACTTTTAAAGACAACATCGCAGGGGACATCGCGGAGGAAATCACGGAACGAGTCCCAGTCAGCTCGTTGATAGCAGAACGAGGTTCTGGTGGTAGAAGGCTCTTTGCAGGGGGTGGGGTTGAAGGAGATGTTAACAGACACTACAGCATGATCGGAGTTACCAAGAGGGCAGAGCTGCGTGGCACTATAAGACTCGGGAATGGAGGTAAAACACAGATCGAGAAGAGAGGCCTTACCGTCCCGGTTGTAGGTAAAACGCGCGGGGAAATCAACTATCTGCGTGAGGGATTGAGAAACTGAAAATTAAGTGTATGATTGCCTGCGAGGTCAGTAGTAGCATCCTTAAGCCACTTGTTGTTAACAAGTGGCTTAAGGATGCTTGTTAACACGTGTTGTTAAAATTAAATGTGAGCGAACTGATGGAGAGAGAGAGAGAGAGAGAGGGCCTTGTCTATGCTGTCAGAGATGCTATCAAGTATTCCACAGTCTTAAGAGGATGGAGAGCGATAAAGGAAGAAGAGAAAGCTACAGCATTGAGAAGAGATAGCAGGAGACACATGTACGAATGATCCGTCGATTCGAGAGACAACTCTCTAGCCAGAGTGAGATGGTCCTTGACGTAGACACCAAGGCCATGCATGTGGGTTAGAGAGTCTTTTCTGAGGAGAGGAAGATATCCGGGGATCGAGAGATCAGAGGAGGGGATAGATGAGTCAAGATTGGTCTCACACAGAGCCAGTATATCTGGGCAGTTTGCAGTTAGGAAAGATTCCACACTGCATATATTGGTTCTAATGCCACGGATGTTGGAGAACGAAATGTTGAGGGGTTTAGGTGATTTTTGGAGGGCTGGTTTAGGTTTACTTTTTCGATCTTTTTAAGTCATCATGTGGAATTATGGTTGGAAGATGAGAAGGCCTGAGGTAAAAGAAGCCGACGGTTATCGACCGTGACGTGGGCAGAGAGAGTTTGGCACAGCCTGCATCATAATGTGGCCTCGGGGTTGCCTACTGGAGGTGACTGCTGGGACACCTATCCATGCGCGACATGGCACTACAGAAACCCCGGTATTATACAACTGTTGATCAGAGCGGTCGCTCAAGACACTACGCAAGAGTTAGGGCTCATAAATACCAGTCGGAAACAGCAACCAGGGAACTAGGAAACTGTCAATCGTGTATATATATATTCAGATCAACTTTGATCTGAAAACCTGGGAAGTCCAAGCTTCAAACTGAAAGAAGTGGCGTAAGACATGTTTCATTAAGTTAAAGGGTTTTGAAGACAGTAGACTGAACCATCGTGATCCACTTTGTCAAGCTCTGAAGTAGAGAGACCATCAAAATCCTGCTTTAACAAATTTCATCTGTCAGTGTGGCTTTGTCACCCGCTGGGCTATTATCGCACTTAAGAAAGCACAAATGAAATATGTCTTTCTCTTACCTGATTTTCTCCACAATAGCCCCTGTTAGCATGCATAAGTGCAAAACGAAAAGGACAATCCAATACTGACCCTTATTTATCTGTCACGATAGGAGAGTCCACTATATATATATATATATATATATATATATATATATATATATATATATATATTGGACTCTCCTGTCACGATAGGAGAGTCCACTATATATATATATATATATATATATATATATATATATATATATATATATAGTGGACTCTCCTATCGTGACAGATAAATAAGGGTCAGTACTATATATATAGCATATGTATTGCATATATATATATATATATATATAATAGATAGGTTGGTTAAAAAACAAGGACAATCGAAAGGGTACCAATGTAGTCAGTACGAAAAATATTTATTAAATATTAATTATTAACCACAAGACAGTTATGAAGCACGAAAATTAATGCTTTAAGTACGGAATTTTCGGCCACGCCTGTGTCCTTCATCAGAGGTGCGAGAAATAAACAGAGAAACGGGGAAGTCTCGCCAACTGTTGTCCTTGTGGGTGGTAAGGCTGCTTGTGTAGATGGTATTATTAGTAAATATTCGATGTGTGTGTGTGTGCGCGTGTGCGTGTATATATATATATATATATATATATATATATATTAATCATTTCGACCCAGCATGGTAATAAAGTCACTAAGACACAAGGGGTTACAGAGTGTGAAAGAATAAGAAAAAAGAAAAATATTATTAAGGAGTGAGTACAATAAAATAATGGGAATATATAGAGAGTGCTAGAAGCAATTTGTTTTCTTGTAAAAAAATATTAATAATTTATATTCACTATGTCGTTTGGGGTTAAGAATCAGCCGACTGTATCCTCGTGCAGATAAGTAATCGCTCTCCACAAAATGGGGCCCACTTTTTACTGTACTTATATCTACATTTTCGACTTGTTTGCAAACCAAACCCATGTCTACCTGTTTGCCTCTCATGCAAACTTAACTTATCTCTACTTGAACGACAGACTTCGGCCTTAAATACCAAACGAAACGAAACGAAAAGAATAGAATATGTCAATGTCACTGGACCACCACATGTATTCCAGCGTTACGTAATCACACTGCAGCGGTAATTCAATTCTAAGATAATTTCTCACAGGTTATTTTTTTCTGAAAGAACTCATTACAGACACTACACCAAACCTGTTTTTGGCAACTTACCCACAAATGGCTCACTTACATCATCAATTGATGTCATGGATTGATTTGGATTTTTTACGGGTTATCAACCCTTCTGGATTATAACAATTCTTTTTTTTTTGCTAGTGACAACTGCATTAATAATTTTTCAGAATAACGATGATTTTTCTGAATACAAATTCTACTATTTATCCATAGCTTGGGAGAGGATATGTATTTCTAACTCACAAATGTATTTGCATGTATTGCAGCAAAAAGCTAATTGATCTGTTGATCAACCATTCTTGAATCTCCATTTCACAATATATTTTGTAACATTCCCTGACATTGAAAATGTATTTATCTTATATTCCTGTGGCTAGATTAACTCAAATAGTCAATTGACAAGAATTCAATCTTGAATTTTCTCTAGATGAAAATCTTATGTGTTATCTGATCACACATTACAATATTTCGTAATCACCCAGTTAATTTTATTATAATAGAACCAACCCACAAGAGTTTGCTCAAAGTTGCATGGCTTCAAGATCATAACTTTTTTATAAATCAATTAGGACCTTAGTTTCAATATTAGATTAGGATAAATTAGCGATCAAAGGATGGAAATCAAGCAAAATCTTTTATCCACAACCGAAACGTTCCTCGCTATTTTATCACTTGGCAAATGTTTTGACGAGCTACGTTCATTTGTTTCACCGGTTCACACCTTCTTAACTATGATCCACCATGCTACATACAGTGGGACAAATTATTCCCATTTTTTTTTACTCCATTAGTAAAGAAGAAGTTACATTCTTTTCAAAAAGTGCTACTTTGTAGAACAGACTACTGACATGATTGTTTCTTGGTCTATACAATCTTAACCTATTCATGTCTAGGTTCATAGGATCAACCGTTATCTATCTTAAATATCCTCCTAATCATCACGTCTTAACCTTTCCTCTTATCTTCATACAAAACACATTCAATGAACCTCTACATTGAGTGGCTTTTGCGCCTTGTCTTGAGTGAAGAATTGATAACAAACACAAGATTTTCCCATTGCTAATTTTTATATTAACAGCATAATTTACAAATGTTGCGGGGAATTAACGTAAAAATGTCATCAAGGATTATCGATGAGTAGAGACCAGTGTGAAGTTTTAAGATTGTTTTGTTTGTTTCATAATTTCATTTTCTCGTGTTCCTTTCTCTTCGGCACTTACTGACCTAGTGTTACTTAACTTCTGTGTCCTTGTGGTAACCAATATTCCAGTAGTCCTAAGAAGTCGAAGAATCTTGCATGAGTTGTCTGACAGCGCTATCGAAAGGAAGAGCCGAATACCGCGAATGGTCACCGTCGTCACGTTGGTCACACGTTTCATCCGCCACACGACGCCAGTGCGACTCGCGGGAACATTTGGCGCGTAAAGAACACTTCATCCCTTTCGCTGATCTTTTTTCTTTTTCTTTCTTTTTGGAGTTACCTGTCCGACCTGGTTAAGCGAGCTGCCAACTGGAGGAGAGAACCGTGAAAGAACCCACTCGCCCACCACACAAGAATAAATAAATAAATATATAAAAAAAATAAGAATTTTTTTCTCTCTTTACTGCGAGCATCGCCCAACGCAGTTTTAAAATTTCTTTTTACTCTTGTTTCTTTTTTTGCCGAGTTTTTCCCTTTGTGTCTTTGTAAACTTTTATTTGGTCCTTTTCCTTCCATCACTTTTTAATTGTTTTTGTTCTTTGCAAAACCCGAGTTTAGCCTCATTGACGAATTCTTTCGCTAATCTGGAAAGACGTATTTCCAGAGACAACCCTGATCAAAGTCCCTTGACGCGTGTTGCCCAAATTCTGCTGACCAACCTGATTTTGTTGGTAAGTCCATCTTTTAACGCATGCGCAAAACAAACGGGAAGGTCAGTGAAGATAATAATAAAAAAAAAATTTTGACACGATATATAAGAACAAAATAAAAAGAGTTTACTAATCAATTTTAATGAACGACCCATGCCGACAACAGTGTTTCAAAATGTTTTGTCATTTCTACTAGTCTGTCGCAGAATAATAAAAGAAGAATTGGTATTTTAATATTTTTAATTATTTTTTGACTTTTATATCTTTCATTATTTCACTTGCTTTTTATTGCATTACGGTATTATAAAAAGTCCTGTTTCCTAAACATATAATATTTTACAGTAATTTTCAGCCTGGACAAAGCCCAAGAGCCTCTCCAAGCAGAGAATTATAGACTAATTGTCACAATTTATAGAGATATGTGGAGAAGACAAAAGTTTACCCTTGACTTGAACTAGTTAATCTCCTAACCACCATATATCTATATATTTTGTTGAATAAAGATGGGCTACAATAAATATCTCGTTCATTACCACAGATTTGCTTTTCAGCTGTCATAACCAGTAGGACATGTCCATAACTGATAACCTCCTAACCACCGTATATATACATGTTTTGTAACCGATAACAGTTAGGGGCATTCCCTACTGGTTAAGACAGCAGACATGCAAATCTGTGGTACTGAACGGGATCATTATTGCAGACGAACCTAATTCACCAAGTCAAAACATATATAGTGATTAGGAGGTTAAGATTGTAGTGACTGGAGAAGTAGCCTCTTGGAAGTCGGTTCCACAAAGTCGCGTTTCATCTCGTCAATGGAATACGAAAGGAGAGTCGTTCGCTACAATGTGCACGACATAGCGGGTCTTAGACGTTAGGGTTAGAACTGGTGGAACAAAGGAATGTAGTCTGTCTGCACTTTCCACGGAAATAGCGATAGAGAAGCGAGAGGCTTGTAACGTTTCTTCTGTGTGAAAAAGTTTATAGGGTTTTAAATAACTCATCATTGACAAGAATACGGAAACGCTTTTGAACTCTGTTGAGGCGTGGAAGGGAAGACCGGGCAGCTCATGTCCATATATGGCAGTCGCACTCCATTTTCCATCTGATTTAGATCTTGTAAAGGTAAAGGATAGTAGGAGGAATCAGATAATTGCTGGTACAGGGAACCGATCATTTTTCCAGCGTCTTTAATCATGAATCGTATGTATGTGTTCCACGTGAGGTTTGCATTGAACTTAAGTCCTAACTAGCGTTCAAGGTACGGGTCCTTTCTGAGAGAACACCCGTCTATCGGTTTTGATCTGGCACTGTATAACCGATGTAGAATAGATCGGTGAAAAATGTTGTGGAGTAAAAAAAAAAAAAGAGCTAACAGATGGAAATTTTGCAGAAGGCTAATGATAATAAAGTGTAATAATGAAACTGTAACACAGAAGTCTGTAGGCGCAGTGACATAGCGAAAGATGCCTTCCAAGCGTTAAACAATGTATTAAGAAATAGGAAAATTTTCTTAGAAAAAAAGTGAGTGCTGAACTAGTTTGTAATATCAATCCTTCTATATGATGGTGAATACTGGACCATATCCTAACAGATGAAGATGAGACTCGCGGTACCAGTGTGCTTGTACAGAAGAATGCTGTGAAAATCATAGACTGAACTTGCGAGTAACGAGGAAGTTTTTAAAAATCGAAACTAAAGACACTTAGACTTAAGATAAGAAATAGTTGAAATTATTTACACTATTGTCCTCACCTTCGATCTGTGTAACCGACAGGGAATTCTGAACTGAATTCTTTAATCTACATTCTCGTTCCACTGCTCATGTCTAGGGATAGCGTCAAGTTCTTATTTTTATTTAGTACTGTTCAGTTACTTCTCACCTGTTTCCAAGTGCAAGTACACAACGCTCGACCTAGGGATTGAACCCACAATCATTAAGTCAACAAATTCACAAAGCAAAGCTTTAATCTACTAGGCCATTGTCCCAATTTGCTGTAGTGAATTGGAGATTTAAAGCTAACCTACCTGCTGATTAAGTTGCAACTGCGGCTGTCTGTTATGTTTTGAGTACTGCTGATACTCATATTTTGATTGCTGCTGCTGCAGCTGAAGCCTTGCTGTCATGTCTTTCATATAAATAGTGTAACTAATGATAACTCCTCATCCTATGAATTTACGTAGAAATATAGTTGAAATGTTTGAAACACGTGTTGAGGAAAGACAGCCTGGAGAATTTGTCACTCACAAGACATACTGAGGGCATGAGTGGCAGAGGGAAACTTGAGTAACCTACCTGACGAACTTGTGTAAATGGATAACAGAACAGGTTTTGAGTAGGATAGTAAGGGTGCAAACATTACTTTAGAGCAACGAAGAATATAAAGTTGTGGAGAAATAAAACCACCAATATTTCAAACGGACACTGCATATAAAAGAAGAAGAAACCTAGAAACAACATATGACTACTACACAAAATAACTAATAAAGTATGAAACCATATAATAATTATCATTGTGTATTTATATATTTCCTGTCAAATCTATAGTGGGAAGGGAGGTAAATAAAATTAAATTAACAAATTTAACAAATTTCTGTAGTCGTTTTAATAATCTATAAAAATAAACTATTTATTTTTTAGAAAAAAATAGTACCCGAGCCAAATGAATCGTTTAATTTTTACTTTCCTTTTCTTCTACTTTTCGTAGATTACAGTTTTATTTGTTCAAGCCTTTCATGTGTAGCACTTTGATAGCTTTGTCTATTAAGTGATCGTCTTGCTTCAATATTGGGCAAAAAAGCGGTTTATATAATACGAGGATTAATCAAGGAATCATAGATACCATTGAGAGTCTAAACAATATAAAGCGAATGGATTAATTAAACAATTCATTGGGCTCTATTTTAGTCGTGAATTCTTTACCTACGCTTTATCTAGTTACCACCACAGAAAACATGATACCTAAGGTTTAAAATGAAATTTTAAAAATGAAAAATCTTTCTTGAAGCTTTTCTTTTAGTTTTAAATTCAAGCAAATAAATTAAGTTCAATATTCCCAATAAGCAAAATACTTTGCCGTATTTCAAGAAATAATTTAAATTGATCAGAATTTTTTTAATAGCTGATTAGCGTCCTTTTTTAGTCGTCCTTCATCGTAATGTAATTCTCTTTATTAAAAAATCTTCCAAAAATAAAATATACTTTCTGAAACTTTATTTGAGGAATATTAACTGATTTAAAGGATAATTAATCCGGTTGAAAACAAATATTATTTATTTTAAATTTAAAATATCGCAGAAATGCATTTTTTTTATCCCGGCAGTAGCTGTTTATTTAAGGTGTTGACTTACTGACAGCTTGACGACAGATCTAATGTTGTCCTACGGGGACTTTATCTATAAAACATAATTGAAGAAAATGACGTTAGAGTAATTTTTATATTATTTTTAAGTATTCAATAATCTTACAAATTTAGGAAAATATTCTGCATAATCTAATATTTTATAGAATTTTAGAAATTTGGGCTTTTAAATTTACTATAGTCATCGCTCTTATTTTCTGATAATGTCGTGTATGAGCCACCGTATGTAGAAAATCGGCACGTTTATACACACACAAAATAATTCAAAATTCTTATAAAAATATTAGTATTTAATGATTTGTACTAAGCTTTTCCATTTATGATTAGTAAATATAGTATTTATTGATAATAATATAATCTAAAACGGTGAAATTAATTCAGAAATTTAAAAGATTTGAAACTTTATAAATTATTCTAATTAAAATTTGAAAAAAATGTAAACAATTCTTCTTTCCTCGATATATTTTATTTATATCAGCAATTAAAAGCTTTTCTAATTAAATAATTTCATAGTTTCATTGCATTTATATTTTACGATTCAACGCAGATTTTTGGTAAATGGTATTTGGCAAAAACAAACTGATGATTTAAATACTCCAAGAACTTTCGCTTTTAACTAATATAATTATGAAGAGGGTGGAATTTTTATTTCTTGAAATTTTACAAAATTAAGTAAATGCGGATAATATATGTAAAAACATATTTTCACCAATATTCTTTAAAGAAAAAAAAAGAAAAATAATTTCATTCATTTGTGAAGTTCTAAAAATTTAATTAAAATTCGACAATTATTTGATTTTTACAGAAATTTCAAAATAATGCGTATTTTATCGCAAAGAAAACGCTAAAATTAACCATGCTAATCTTTGGCCCACTCACTAGATGCAAGAAAAACAATTTTAAAGGACTAAAAATAAAAAAATAAAAAATAATTTGTTCTCTCTTCTTAATAATAACGTAATCATTTTACGATAAAACTTTGTTTTTATCAAGTTTGGGGTCTTTTTTATGCTGTTTTTTAAGCTTATTTTGGAGGCACCTAGCTTTATTTCATCACAAACTGTTTCAAGTCTTTTGGTGCATTGCATCTCATTATTAAAACTTTCTAATAATTACTATCATTTTTGGGTGTCCGCGTACGTTAATTTATTAAGAAATCTAAATATAATATAATCTCCATTATTCTTACTCGTTATAGTTCTGTTGCTTTTTATAGCAACTCGCAGAATGGATCAAGAATCAAGAACAAGTTCCCGTCATGACTTTTTCTCATATCATTTATCTTTTAGTGTCTACTTTTTCGTGACAGCGCCTTTATCGATTTAGCTACGAAGATTTTATCTCTAGATGTCTCTTAAATAAGCCATACTCGTATTAATTGAAAAAAATCGTATGCTGAGGTTGCTAAGATCTACGGTAAGAACGGATCGTGTCTCATGACTTATTACAGTATGTTATTTTAATTGTTATATTATCTTCCATTTGCCGTATCCCTTCAAGACATGGACAATCATGACTCTCCATAGCTTCCTGTCCCTTGTGACCCTTAGCTGTGTTTCTCCTTTTGTCAAGACTTCCGCTCTCTGTTCCGCTATCCATTCACACATACCCGCCAGGTAGGTAGCATACTGCCTTCCCCTATCTCTCCTGCCCTTTAAATATCGCCCTTGGGGGCCAAGTTTTCCATGTCCTATTTCCTTATTATATGTCCAAGAAATTTTAGCTGTCTTTTAGCTGATTCTTACTATAAGCGTGTTTTGTTGTAATTTTGTTGTTAATCTTCTATAATATCTAATTTATAAAATAGGAGCTATCATAACTATGTGTACATAAGTAAAAAAAATACTACTTTTGTCCCATAATAGATGTTTCATTACATACCCTAAATTTAACAGTTAGTAGGAAACATAAGTAGTAGTCTATAAACTGTTCGGTACTATCCACGTTTTCTGGAATCCAATAAGGCATTTTGAACATATCTCACGCGGATAAAGAGAGACTTCTCTATTACATTAATCTGGCTGGTTAAGGAAATAGACGTACAAATTTACGTAATTACTTAATTAGCTTGATGTTACATCTTCAACTGAATTGAATTGAGTTCTCCGGGCCACTGACATATTTCGCATAGAAAACGTTAAAATTTTCCTCCTGATAGCCTAGAGGTAGAATCTCTGATTAATACCAAATCGGTCGCGTTTCGAAGCAATCGGACGTCTAGCGACACTGAAGAGCTGTGATACAGCGAAACATTCTATCTGTGGATGACAATATATATGCTCCCGGAGAAATCCTGTTGAGCTTTCTTTACCGCTATTAAAGCATTGCTCTTCATATATATATATATATATATATATATATATATATATATATATATATATATATATATATATATATATATATATATAATATCTGGATAAAATAAATGAAACAAAATTGGGTGTTTTTTTATGAAAGTATTTATTTAAAAAAAAACACCCAATTTCGTTTCATTTATTTTATCCAGATATTATATACACATCAAGAAAGTATACGTGGCCTCTCATCATGCTATATATATATATATATATATATATATATATATATATATATATATATATATATATATATATATATATAACGTAAATCATTCATACGAAAAACAAATAATGAAGTTAATTATATGGCAAGAATCACTCTCGCAAACAATATTTAATAATAAAATACAATCAACCTCGAATCCGTTAATGAATGGTATGATCCTTGTTTATAAATTCCGGTTTTATCAGGTCTTATTTTTGCTACTAGCTCGGCTACACGCACTACCTAATTGATATATATATATATATATATATATATATATATATATATATATATATATATATATATATATATTCGAAACTTATGAAGTGGTAGTACAGAATAACAAACAAAGAAAGGTACGGAATAATAAGAACCATATCACTTCAGGACTTTCAGCAGCAGCAACAGCTACAATGAATATCACATGTTACAGGAACTTAAATTAATGACATAATCAAGAAGATTAGGAAGGAATACTGGAAAGAACAATAACAGCTACTGGGCTTGGGTAACTTATTTTGCTGAAAAATTGTTTTTAAGTGAAAGATTTTAAGAATTTCATCCGATGCTCGGTCAATGAATCCCGAATCTTTCCTTACAAGATAACATTTAATATTTTTTAAGCATTTCACCCCAGGTAAGGGGATAATGCCACCAAGATTAGTAGGAGGGAAAGACAATAAAACTTTAGAAGGAACCGGAAACGTAATACTAAACAAGAATCAAAAGATAAAAATCTACTATTGTTCAAGAGACGGGGAATGAGTCTGAATCGGGTGGTATGCTAACCATATTACTCTCTCTCTCCATATATATATATATACATATATATATATATATATATGTGTGTGTGTGTATGTGTGTGTGTGTGTGTGTGTATGTGTGTGTGTGTGTGCGTGTGTGTGTTTCAGAGAATATACGAAGAAAAAGAAAATTAATAATAATAAAGAAAGAAAGAAAGGAAGAATGACGTGAGGAAGACGATAAAGATAAAGAAAAGGAAGAAAAAGAAAGAAAGACAGGAAAAATAAAAAAGAGGAACGAAGAGAAAAAGAAAGGGAGGAATGATGAGAGGGAAGTGAAAAAGAAGAGCAAAGAGACAAAGAAAGGGAGCAATCATGGGAGAGAAATGAAAATGATGAATGAAGATAAAAAGAAAAGGTGGAATGATGAGTGAGAAATGAAAAAGAGGAACGAAAAGGAAAATAGAGGAATGTTCAAAAGAAAGAGAAGAAAAAGTATTGATGACAGAAGTAAAAAAAAAAGGAAAGGAGGCTGAAAGGAAAAAAAACGTGAAAGAAAGATTAGAGAAAAAAGATTTGGTAAAGGAACAAAAGACAGCGGGGAGACGTAATGATGGTCAATCTTTAATCAAAGCTGAAAATGAACAACGAAGTTGATATTTTCTTACAACAACACGCAATAAACCAACAAAATAATCCTTTTCCCAATTTTTTCTGCGTCCACATTACGCAGGTAGAAACAATTGTAGGGTTGAATTTGACATTTTGTTTCGGTCAAGAAATAACGCTGGACTATGAAATGGACACCAAAAAGAAGAAAAAGTAAGCAAATGAGTAGCAAAAAAAGAAAAAACAAACAAAATAAACAAACGAAAGGGATATAACTCATCAGGCAAACCTGAACCTGCAGATAATAACAATAATAACGTCATGCTGTAAAAGACAGTGTGACGCCACGTCTGAACAAACAATCTTAGCCTATTACAGAACAAAATATACTTATCAAATATTTATCTAAGTATACACTGGTTCAGCATTTTGGCCTTACAGGCTGACCAAGAAGAAAGGAATGTTGTAGGACGCTAGAGTTGATAATTTACACAGGCAAGATTTTTCACGGAAAAGAAATGTGTCGCCCTCGTACCGGGCCAGAAGACGCCCAAAGCATAGTCCATTTTAGCAATTTGGAAATAGCTGATTCCACAGGTCTTGCAGTCTACTATTCATGCGCTTTAGGGACCGGGAAGCTTGATACCCACATAATGGGGAAAATAAGATATTGCCTGGATGAAATTTTGATTTATCCTTCTTCCATATTTTTGTCATATTAATATCGTCAATTTTATTTCTTTTGGTCACTAACTGATGTGTTCTCCAGACTTCGGACGGTTGTGTGAATTTTTTGTTTCATCATAGAATTTTTTTAAAACTATTATCTTCAGCTTTTCCTTTTTAATCATGATGTAATGGCGGAACAAAATACTTCCACAATCATTTATAGCAATTTTGTTTCGCATATAATCCAAGGTTAGAGTCAGAAGCGATCAAAAATGAAGTTGATATTTTCTTAGAAGGAACCGGAAACCTAATCCTAGGCAAGAATCAAGGGATAAATTCTACTCCTAAAAAAAGAGACGGGGAAAGAGTGCTAATCGATCAATATGCGAACCATATTGCTTGATATATATGCAGAAATGTGGTTTTACAGAAGGATGCTAAGTATACTATGAGCCGAACATGTGAGTAACGAGGAGGTTTTGGAGAGAATGGAAGCAAAAAAGAAATTTATACTTAACATCAGGGAATATAAGATTAGCAATTTCATTGAGTAAATGAGGCTTTTTGGTGACAAGTGCGATTAGTAAGAATAAATGTGAATGTTTTGGTGAATGGAATATCATATGTACGGATGAGTCAATGAATGAGACTTGCTAGGTTTAAGTTAGGACAAGTGAAGACCATCTTTCTCCATCCCCCTGTTGGCCTTGTGCCACATTTGTATTATGTGTACAATAAATATCATTTGTCTCTAACTATTCTGATGGTGCTGGATTAACAAAATCGAAAGGTTGGACCGTCTTTTTCTTCCGACAAGAACTTTGGACAATTTCTGGTGAAATTTCCTTCTTATCAGACCAGGATTATTCGTAATTTGGAAAAGTCGATAAATAAAATTAATCGTCGAATAATCTCTGTTGTCTTTAATAAGATTTGCCTTAAAAAGTAGAAAACTGTAAAAAAAAGTATTTTCAAACGAGAAGAAATAAAAGAAAAAACGAAGGAAAAAAGAGAATTGGAGGAAAGAGAAAAAATAGAGAAAGAAGTGATAGAAATTTAAATGAATAAGAATTGAAAGAAAAAGTGAGAAAAAGAAGAAGGAGAAAGGTATGAGAATGAAATGGAATAGATGAACCGAATGAATGAAGAGAAGAAAGAGACGATAAGTAAATATGAAAATATTTGAAAGAATGAAAAGAAGAGAGAGATATATAATTAAATATATTAATCGTAATAATAATAATTAAAGTGAGAGAGAATTAAAGTGGAAAATCGGAGAAGAAGGCATTTCACGGGAGAATATTCGAGAGAAGACGGTGGGAAACAAGGAAAATGGGGAATTGAGTGAAATTGGTAAATTGAAAGAAGACGAAAATAAAACAAAATGAATTAAAAGAAACGAAAGTGAAATGAGTCAAGGGAAATTGAATGAAGAAATAAAGAAAGGAAGAAAAAGTTGAAAGAAGAAAGAATGAAAGAAAGAAGAGCGAAGAGGAACAATAAATAAAGAAAGAAAGAAGACGATGAAATAGAATCAAATGACGAAAGAAGAGAAGGAATAGGAAAATAAGCTCCTAAAGTTTAATAAAACACTTGAAAATTGCACGAATCAGCGTCTGTTAAATCAGTCAAGTCGTTTTATGCGAGGTGTTAAAGAATATCAACGAAAACCACTACTACTGACCCCAACCACTGCCCCCTATACTTCATTTCCCAACCGCCTACCATCGTACCCTTGTTTCTTAACTTGGCCTACTTCTTCGTAGCAAGTGGCAATTGTCGGGTGGATTCTATTTACCCGACAAGGAAAGTTTGCGAAAATTCGACCATCAAACATTTCAAGTGTCTAGATATTCAGGTTTGTCTATAATGATGTTTCGCCATTTTTCTATTTTTTTGTTATTTTTATGGTTTTTTTTTTTCGTTTTTTTTTTTTTACAAATCAGTACAACCCACATCCAAATCCACTCTTGATCTCGTTTCATCATTTATTGCAAATTGCGCTAGAGAATTATTGCGATCACTTTTAGTTGCGAAAAGTCCATGTATACAATGCTGGTTTTAGATTTTTTCCAGGAGAATTAATTTGTATGTAATAAAAAATTAACCATTGATGATTTTTCCAATAAAAAAATTAAAATTAAATAAAAAAACTCCTATTCCTTCAGTTTTTAGGTTAAATTGAGAACAATCGTATAAGCAGTGAAGGTCTCTGCTTTCGTTTACCACTTTCCTGCCAGTTTTATTCACCGGAAAAGAAAACGTGGAAGAACTGAGTGAAACAAGATTGAATTAGAGAGAAAAGAAACACAGGAGTTAGTTGCTTCTCACTGTTCTCAGATTTCTCTTGTAACCGTTAATGATCATCATAGATTTCTTGCCTTAGTTTCAAAGCTACCTTTCGCCACCGGCTCGTTTCCTTTTTGATTATTTTTATTAATACTTCGTTTGAAAGTTTAACTATAAGTTAAATTAGATAAGATTTGAACCGTTGGGAATATCGAGAAAGAAAGCAACTCAAACAGCATTTCTCCATTAATCATCTGAGAAACCCCTCGCTCTCTTCCATCAGCATAGCTGATGCTAAACTCCAGAAAAGAGACACGTAGCGCCTTCTTGGGCTAATGTTCTCAGCTGACATAATGTGCAAAGACTATATTGAATCTACTGCTAGATCAGCTGCTAAGAAAGTTGGTTCACTGTGTCAAGCAAGACAATTTTTCTCTCCAGAATCTATCATACATATCTATGCTTACTAATCATCCATATTTAGAATATTGCCACCATATATGGTTCGGTTCCCCTGCTATTTACCTTGATAAAATCCAAAGAATCAGCATTATTATTGGTTCTGATATAGAGGCTTGGATTCAGTCATTTTCCCACCATTGTAAGGTTGCCACTCTGTATGCTTTCTATAAATACTTTAATGGTAATTGTTCAGATGAGATTTTCACTATGATGCCTAAACTTTTTTAAATTTAAGCGCAGTACTAGACTGGCGTCAAGATTTCATCAATTTACAGTTGAGCTGGCTAGATGTAGCCGTAAATTCTATGCTAACAGCTTCTTTTCTCACACTCCTCGCCTGTAGAACTCCCAGCTCCATGCTTTCCAGCCAAATTTAATCTACAAAAATTTAAATACAATGACAGTCGCTATCTACTCTCCTCTTGATTACTGTTTTTTTCTAATTCTTCCACACTCAGTAACCCCTGTTTCTTAGTGGCTTTACTGCCTTGCTTGGAGTGAAACCAATTAAAAAACAATCCATAAAAATAGTTATATACAACATAGAAAGATAATGTAATGCAGTGAGTATCCCGACTTAAGGAGAAGACAAGCGGACTCACGATAACACGGCGTCTGGATCGTTCGTATTTAACATTATAATCCTTTGTCGGTGTAAGGTAGCCCAATCACCCCTTGTCCGAACGGATTCCTATCATTCTCGATCTGTGATGTCTCCGAGAGTGTTCCACACATCTCTGAAACGGCTGCTTATATATGTATCAATCCAACGGTTTTTAACACGTGTGCACATATCAGGTGCAGCCTTGCACACAGGTGTTTAACTCTCGGAGTCACCACTGACAAAGGACGAATCGTTGATCTCCACCTCCGGCTGGGGGACATCTCGAGTTAATCCTGCACTTGAATTCGTTGGCTTGAGGAGAAATTGAGGACAAAGCCTATTCCGGCATAACAGTAAGTTTAAAAGAAGAATGTTTTAAAAGATGGATAAAAGAAGAATCTGCAATGTTATTGTTCCTGACCTATCTTCTCGACCTTTCCACCGTCATAACATAGCTTTCGTATGCCTTTTCTATAAATATTTTCACGGGAATTTTTTCTGATGAGCTTTCCTCTTTTGGCCATCGACTTTATGAATGTAAGCGCAGTATTAGATTGGCAACCAAGGTCGCATCATTTTACAGTTGAAATGGCTAGATGTAACTGTAAGTCCTATTCTAACAGTTTTTTTCTGTCGCCCTTATCTCTTGTGGAACTCTTTTCCGGCTTCTTGCTTTCCATTCAACTTTGATCTTCAAAACTTTAAATGCAATGACAACCTTCATCTCTTGTCTGCTTCAATCTTCTCCTTTTATTGGCCTCATTCCTTAATTTTCTTTCTCAGATTATGTGTTCTGGTTGATAACAATAACTCTGGTACCTTCTCTCTTTTGAGGATTGTCGCAGGGAATCTATTTCAAATTCGACTCACGACCTCCAACACAGTAATTTTCCACGCTAGACACCTCCTCCACCCATTGGCCATTGGCCTATTTATCAGATCCCGATCAGCTTTTTTTTTTTTACATCCGGGCGCTTAGAATGTCGTCGTAGTCTCGCAATGCTGGTGAAGCCGTGGCGGGTGCTATATTCAAAAAAATATCTTCGCGACAAAAATAAATAAAACGGGAGATTCTTGGGGTTAATCTTCAATTGGTTTATATAGATCTTGATACAAAAAAAATTAACCCTTCCTGCATCAATCTCTCTAGTGACATTGGAACTTTTGGAAAGTACGGTTCAAAGTCTTGGAATCAGGAACTCTGGTTGGCAGCCGGCGTGGATTCAAGTAACACTCAAGGCCAAGTCAATGATCTCCCCAAAGTCATCTGCTTATATGCCCTTCGGCCCAAATCTGACGTGGGGCCGAAGGGTTCTGGGAATTCCCCAATTTTCATTAATTCAAATAAAAGTTTTCTTTGTTCCCAATTTCTGGGTAGCGTGTTTTGGGCAAGTAGACCTGGTGAAGCCCGTTTCTCTCCAGCTTAGACCACAGCCGACCTTCTCCAATTTGAGGGCTCGCCTTTGTCACGGACACAATCGTTCATTCTAACAGCGGAACCTTCTGCTCTGAACTTCCATTTCAGTCGAGGAAGCCATGCGCTCAGAGATGCCATGTCATCACCGAACTGGCTGTATGCATAATTATGGAACCTTGTCTACTCCATTGTGTTAGATACCCGTTGAACCTACAAGAAAGTTTATCCGCCCTTTGGCTTGTCTGGTTTGTAATTTTACTCGTTGCCATTCACCCATACTCACCAGGAAAGCCAGACTGGGGAACCGGTTTAGTCATCGATGAACCGACCATGTGGCAGGTAGTTCTGGCTTACATAAACCTGGTAGCGATCGTAAATTGACCTAACGTGAACTGCAATAATTTCAATAATTATTACAAATCTTTATCAGTAATAACATACCTCCACATGGTGGCAGGATTTCACACGGGGTCGGATTAATATGAGATGCCCATACGCGTATATATAGGCCAATGACAAAAATGACCTAGACCTCACAACTACTACTACCTTGCCGTCGGTATTCACCAATCCTTCTTCTTTAGTGTAGTAAGGGAGGCGCTGCTGCAGGGTTGGAATCACCGGGCCAAGTCTTCCCTCATAACTTTAAGGAGAATAAATACCATACATTGATTCTATTTTTACTCGCATACCCACGTCGTTTTAACAGTATTTCATCAACCCGCCCACTTTGGCACAACGAAGGAGGTGCTGTCGCAGGATTGGAATCCTCGGGACCAAGCATTCATTATTTATTTGTTGTGTTCTGTCCGAGGACAGAAACACAATTGATAGATAAAATGTAGTTTGTCCGCACGAAGGCAGATTGCATATACTTACACGTTGGCAGGATATGACACAAGGTCAGTTTAATATGAGGAGACCGATAGCGTGCACACGGACCAGGTCCAAAAATAGCCCAGCACCCGCAGCCGTCGGTTGCGCTGGAATCCGTATTACTACGCTTTAGTTCAATGTGAAAGGCACTGAGAGGGTAGCTGTCCCACGAGACTGGGAACCTCTCTTTTCAGTTGCGCTGTGCCTGAAGACAGAAACCCAAGTGGGAGATAAAATCTAACTTGTCCACCCGGAGGCAGAAACTACAATTTCATCCCAACTTGAAGGCCAAGGAAACGTGTGCTGAATTTGCGAGAACTGAGATCCGATGGTTCAGCTTTTTGTAACGCTGGCGTTTTGCTTTTTATTTATTTAATAAATTCTCATACCAATGATCTCTGATTGCACTTACTGGAGATGGTCATGGTTCTTACCTAAATGTTCCTTTGCGATTTGTTGTTCACCGTCACGTCACAATTGATATTTCATATTTTGCTTTCTTGTCTCTTTTGATTCCAACCCAGTTCGTATGCAATTCTTTTAAGCTGATATTATGAGTTTGGAGGAAGACGCGATTGCAAGTCTCCTTAAAAAAATTTCCTATTCTGTCTTTTGTCGTGGTTACTAATATTGTTGTCTTAATAATTCCGATTTCCCATAGATTTTTAATTCTTACAAGGTTTTTTTTTTAGCAATGGTCTTACAGAACGTTCTCAGTTCTTTAGTTTGCTCGTCATCTTCATAAGTCTCTGGCAAAGTTCTGATATTCATCAAGAATTCGACGATGATTATTATTATCAACATTATTTTAGTGTTATTTCGACCATTGCTGGTTGGCGCCAT
This sequence comes from Acanthosepion esculentum, assembly GCA_964036315.1. Lineage (NCBI taxonomy): Eukaryota > Metazoa > Mollusca > Cephalopoda > Sepiida > Sepiidae > Acanthosepion > Acanthosepion esculentum. The sequence goes on along the minus strand of OZ038493.1, from coordinate 64,474,485 downwards.
TAGTCTCGTAGATAGAGCTGTATTCTAGTCGGGTGACCGGGGATGGATAGAGATCTGGCTGGTTCGTGTTCAAGCTGAAGTTTACGGCCGCCAGATGGTATGACATGTTGCAGGAAATACGTTGTTCATGAAGAAGTAAGAATGGAGGTTCGCTTAAGCGGAATCGGTCTCAAATAACCAATAAAACATTCTTGCGTTTTATTGCAGTTGAGAGGAAAAGAGGAAAGACTGAAAGAAAAAAAGGAAGAAAAGAAACGAAAAATCAAGTAATGATTTGGAGAAAGAGGGAATAAAGAGAGAGAAAGAGAGAGAGGGGGGAAAAGAGACGGGAACATGCAGTGAAATTAAGTTTACTTAGAAAGATAACGAGGAATGAAAAGAAAAATAGAGAAAAGAGAAAGAAAAGAAAAACGAAGAAAAGAGGAAGAAATGAAGCAAAGTAAAACGCTAACAGGCAAAGAAAATAAAGGCTGAAATCTCACGATGCGAAATCGTAAAAAAGTGAGCAGAGAAGTGAGAAGAGTGAGAAAAATAAAGTAAAAGATAAAAGAAGAAAGGAAGAGAAAAAAGAAAGAAAGAATGTAAAGTCGAAGAAATAGAGAGGGTGGAAAAGGAGAAAACACAAATGAAAGGAGATAGAATGAGGACGGAAATAGAAAGAAAGAAAAATGAAGGAAAAAGAAAAGAAAATAGAGAGTAAGCAAGAGAGCGTGAGGTAGAAAAAGCCAACAGAGATAAAGTCGAAACAACGAAGAAGATGAAAATTGAAATAAAAGGAAAATGAAAGCACGAGAAAAAAATAAGGAGAGAGCGTATGAGAAATATAAATAGAAAGACAATAAAAAACAATGAGAAACAGAAAGCAAAAAGAGAGAAAGTGAAAGTAAGAAGAGAAACGAGAGGGGAAATAAATACATGAGAAGAAAAGAGGATGTGAAATAAAGAAAGGAAACGAAGAGAACGATAAAATGGAAAAAAACGCAGAGGAAAAGAGAGACAATGAGAAAAGAAACGAAGAGAAACATAAAATGGTGTGATAAGGAGAGAGAGGAAAAGAGAGACAATGAGAAAAGAAACGAAGAGAAACATAAAATGGGGTGATAAGGAGAGAGAAGAAAAGAGGGACATTAAAAAAGAAAGAAAGAAAGATCTGGAAAAAGAAACGAAACGAAAGAGATAGCTATATAAAAAATTGTCAAAACCAACAAAAATAAAATCCTAATTTTAAACCAATGAAAGAGAAAACAGAAAGAAAAAGAAATGAACCAGACAGAAAAAGAAAGAAAGGAGACTGAGAAATAAGAAAAGAAGAAAGAGAACATTGATAAAAAGTGGGAGAGAGAAGTGAGTTAAAAAAAAAGAAAGAGAAAGTGTACGATAAAGTAAAGGAGATGACACAAGGAATAGCTGAGCGTACATTGACTGAAATAGTGTGATAAAATCAACCAAGATACTAGTCTGAAAAAACTAAGTAAACGAAAGTTTTTGGAAGGCATCCTGCGACTGCGTCAGCAAAAGAGTTAGGAGTGTGGCGGGCGCAATCCCAAAGTCACTCTTTAAACCAGTGGTTTGTCTACAATAAAAACGACGTGGGACGTTAGCTATAAGGACTCGATATCGTAGTTTTTTCTGTTTCTTTCCCCTAGACACATGGCTGGGACGACTGAAGAATCTCCGCCCTTCCACGATAGAATTCTGGCAATATAGCTGATCTCTGTAGATTTAAGCTCTGATCCAGGTTAAGTTTGCAGGACTTTTTTTCCTTTTAATCTATTAAGTTTCAGCTTAGTATAACACCGGTGAGCCTTCCTCCTTTAACCTTTTTGCTAGTCGCTATAATAAAAACTATGTTATTCATGAAAATTTATTGTCAAAATAGAGAATATAATTTTGGATCAGTTAGTAGTCACTATTAGAAAAATACCCGATTACAAACCGATTCAGAAACGATTACAAAAAATACTGATAGATATATGTTCAGGAAAAAACTTGTGGAAAGAAATAATCGTCAAACCCATCTCTATAAATTTTAAATAAATTTTATTATTGAGTATATGTTTTCTTTAGAGTTCAAAGAAACAAATTGCAAATATGATCGCAAAATAAGTCCTACAAAATATTTTATTGTGTTCTTTACAAGACAACAGAAATAATTGTGTTAGTATGATAGAAAAACATGAATGTGTTTACTTAACGAGAGAGTCAAGTATTTATGTTGTCTTATGAATGCGTGTAATTTTCAAGCAGTCAGAAGTCAATAAACAAGAGCTGTGTTATAACTACTACTGATATTTTTGTTGACATAACTCCTTTCGCCTTTTTTTAACTTTAAAATCGCGAGGTTATTGGAAGAAGTTAATGGATAAAATATGTGCAAGGTTGAGGAATTAATTATGCTAAAGGTGAGAGTAATCAGTTGTGCACACCCACAACAAACCTTGGTCAAATGTTCACGAAAAAATTGAAAATTTCCCTTTGTGAATTTACGCGATCGTATTTACAACAGCGCGTATATTGAAGGAAGCTGAAAGTTATATTTATTAAAGTCAGAAGTTTATTGGTTAATAAATATTTTCTCAATTTTTAAATATCTATTTTTAGGAAGGAAAATATTGTTAATCAGTTTTGGAGTGATATTTAAAATTTCGTAGCAGATAACACACGTGTGTTCGTCTGAAATTTGAAGATAGCTTTTGAGATAACGTTGTGGATTGATTAATAAATGCGAATGTTTAAATTAAAATTGGAGCCTACTTTTTCCACAGAATTGAGATTTTTAGTGGTATTACTTAAATTGAAATTTTCTACAATTTTCAACGGGCTTCCACACACATATTGATAAAATTCCAAGAAATCCATTTTTCTGCTGCTGCTGCCAAATCACATGCCATGAAGGCGTTGAGCCATAATAGCTACCTTGTCCCTTCAGCTTTTTTGGAAGAGGGTTGGAATATCACCCAGCACCAGACAGATTAATCTGCTGCAGATAAGGTTCTTCCAGCAGTTGCGTGGTCTACCGCGAGGTTATTGCCAGTTTGCAATGTCGGATTGAACTTGTAATTTACTCTGGTAGGGTGGTCATCTGGTCGTCGCATGACGTGATCGAGCCAGCAAACACGTAGCTAAACGATGGCGCAGAGGATGTTCTGCTGGCCAGTTCTCCGGCGGAGCTTTTCATGGGACACAAAATAGGACCAGTAAACATCCTGATATTTTTAAGTAGAAAAAAAGTGTTAATTAGGACTGATGACAAGCGTAGAAAAAATATTTCAACCGAATATATTCAATAAGTTCCGAAAAGGAGTTCATTTACCCTAGCGTTCAGGAGGATGTTCAGGTGATTGTATCAAACAGAAAGATAAAAGTTATAATTATAGAAACACAGATTTGGTTCGTAGTCAGAAAATATATATATATATATATATATATATATATATATATATATATATTATTTTAGGATATTAAAACATATTAAAAATCGCTACATAATGGCAATTATGATTCAACATTACAAATGTGTCTCCTCGCTATATGTAGCTTTGAAACATAATTCCCATTATGTAGCGATTTTAACATGTTTTAATATCCTAAAATAAATAATATTTAGCTCTACTCAGTATTGTGCTCTTTTTTAAATTAAATGTTACGTACAGTCGAATTATACTCCATTTGTTCTCATTTTACCTGTATATATATATATATATATATATATATATATATATATATATATACATATACTAGAATATGTTAAGGGTGAATGCCGTTGTAAAAGTTTCGATGCTACTAGCAGGTCAGATTAGGCAGTTAAGGAAATTTTTCTGCGTTAGTCATTGTGGTATTCCAACCAAGAGAGATTTTCTCAAGATATTTGGTAATAAAACAGGACACAGGGAGAAGTGGGCTCATGTTTTTCTCAAGAGAAAGTGCGCAAAGTTAAAGGTAACAGCTTCACCCAGAATTTGAATTTTACTCGCAGATTCCCTTTTACGTAACACTACCTCACCTATCCATACACACACGCGCGTGCGCGCGCAGGCACGCACACATACACACAGACGCACACACACACGCACACACACATAAATATATATATATATATAAATATATATATATATATATATATATATATATATATATATAATGTGTGTGTGTGTGTAACAACTGCTTGGATAACAACAGCTTGCCTCTGACGATTACCTACATTAGATACTGTATCTGCGGTCATATACGGCATCATTACCACCAACATAGGCTATTCTTGCAATTTCTTACGATATCAGCAGGATTTATCGATTTTCTATCACAATGTTGGATTGCCAGTTTCATACAAATGCAGCTTCTTCCGGATCTTGAACTCTCTTTATATCTTTTACCTCTATTCGGATGTAGACATATCAAATTTGTCTGGTCACTTCTCTAAAGTTTACACATTTCTGTGTCGAGCAAGAAAAGAAAGGTCAATGTCCAGGAAGTCTTAGAAGTTGAGTCTTACTCAGCGTAGTATTCTTTGAATAGCCAGTCAAATCTCATACGTCCTTTATAAACCTTAGAAAAAACTCTGAAGTTCAAGTTACTGAGTCTGCTAGAAGATCATGGAAAACCAGATAAGGCATTGTATTTCTATTAATTTTGTCGTCCATCTCTTGAGCCTCGATCAGAAGTAATAGTATGTATTAAACTTGAGAAGTCATAACGGCGACGTCACTGAAATCATCACAGGCAATGAGATTTAGATGTATGGTTACAATCTAAAGACAAACTTTGAAGGGTAGAAAATGAGCTGGGATCGTTGAGTATTCTCTCAAGGGGCCTATTTCAAATATTTATTATTTGTTGGAATAATGATGTTTCTAGGACTTACCGATAACATTTTGTATGTGGAGAAAGTGCGGGCATATTAATCTCTCTTCAAGGAAGTCAAAATAGGCATGGAACAACATTGGAGAAGAAAAGGTTTTCATTAAGCCATTTACAAGTGAACATTTTTGGGGTCTGGAGCATTTCCACTTTTTGCTGGATCTGTGAGCTAAGTAGAAGACTGCCTTTTTCATCTTAATGTAATGACAATACTATCATTTATCATCGAGCCTGGCCATTACCAAGATGAATGACTGCTTGGGAATACTAGGTGCCGTAAGCTTGGGTGTGTGGGTGGTGTAATGGATACTGGCTCGTAATTGTTAATCGGAGAGCCGAGTTCCAATTAAAGTTGGGTTACGCGCAAATACCCTTGAGAAAGGTATGAATCTACCTTTTCTCCTCCCCAGCTAGGGGTTAATTAGTAATACATGTATTATCTCACAAAACATTATTATCTCAATAGTAAACATTATTATCTCACAAAAACCAAAACAATTCTTACAATCTAAAAATATTTTCTGGCTTTAAATAACCTGCAAAAGGTTGATAAACAGTAGAATAAATTAATAAATGTTTAATTTGTCTAATATCATTACAGCCATTAATTTTATAAATTAGTCATAAAACTTCATTTTCAGTTGTTCAGGCAAACATTTGGATTTAAAAGCAAAGAAAAGAATATTTATAGTCTAATAATATATCTAAAAGATATTCATTCTATGAGGGGATCAGGTAAATATTTAGAAGAATGAGTTTTTAAAACAATTGTTTTAGGCCCCCTGTAAATGTTTTAATATTAGATTTAAACGCTTCAGTTTTATTTTGTGACGATCTGCTTGCAAGTGGTATACATACTGTGCCAAAAACATCAGGAGATTAACCATCAATACAAATGTTATATTATTGGGTTGTAACAAAAGAGACACCGTCTGGAGAGGAAACATCGTCAGCGTGTTGCTCAACGGCAACGAGACTTGGAGCATCCGCTGCATATAGGAGAGACGCCTCAGTGCCTGTGGTCTTCGCTGGGCATCAATTGGACGGACCGGGTCACCAATGACATAGTTCTCACCCGTGCCCAGTTACACAGCCTCGACGCACTTCTACCATAGCACCGGCTCCGCTGACTTGGGCATGTACACCGTATGCCGGATAGGAGGATTCAGAAGGTCCTTCTGTGCGGGAAATTGGCCACTGGCACGAGGGCGACCTCATATTTGCAAAGGGGACAAGACGGCGATGGACATGGTCATTAAAAGGTGTGAAGACGTCGCCAACGTTCGTTCACGCTGGAGACGCGATTTACGCTAAGGGTTGGAGCGATGAGAAAAGAAACGGAGTTTTGCGGCCGGGGGAAAAGTGTGCTTAAAGGAAAGAATACAATACGACGACATCGGGAGAGAACGTCTTCACGTGCATTCGTTGCAATCGAGACTGTCACTCCCGTGTTTGCCTGAACGGCCATAATAGCTGCTGCGCCGCCATGTGCAGCTGAAGCATAACTCTTTCTGCTCAGATCCATGTTCTCTCGAGACCGACGAATGCCATAAAAGTTTGTAGCATTTTTTAAAGTGAATTACAAAGAGAGTATTTAGATAATTTTTCCACAGATTTATTCAACCATTTTGTTCTCTTAGCTTTCGCCATCTTTGAGGCAGCTTCATAATTTCATCCTCCTAGGACATGGCATCTGGTCTAAATGTTTTTACAGGCTTCCAGAGAATTGGAGCTTTTCTCACTGAAACCATTTTGTAGAGATTCAATCTAGTGGTAATCCGAAGGTACTAATTCAGATGAGTACGGTGTGTGTAGTAAGGCATCTCAGCTAAGTTGTACCAATTTCTGTACAAAGAGGCGTGAGAGATGATACCTATCAGAATGGCCAATTTCGAATGTTTTTGATCGATTGCTGTTTTTAAACAATCCAGTACTTGTCTAAATTCAACGTCTTATTTTGTAACCGAAGTTCGGAATGTGCAGTAACCTTCAGAATCACGTTTTTGGGGCTGGTTAACTTTGTGTCATTTCATTTTCTCCAGGAGCTTTTCGTTACACATTGTTAAAAACAATCCATTTTGGATCGCCTGTGATTCTTTTAAAAAATGGATCGTTTTTGTTTTTTTGCAAATGGGTAGAGAATCGTAGATGAAAATGCAGTACATTATTTTTCCCGTGTCACAAACTGGATTATTTTGAATCAGCATTTCTATTTGGTCATCATCAATGACATCCAGACCAAAGATTCTAGTAGCCACTTAAGAACAGCACTCTCAAAAAGTGAGTCCAAAAATTACAATGTCAACACATTTGCTTTCAACTCTGACAACTATATACGTATATAAACTTACAGAGAAATAAATCAAATTTATGAAGAAGAATTACTTATTGAATTCTCTAGAAATATTTGGATAAATGGAAACAGAAACCTTTTTAATATCAACTAAAAGAGGGCTTTCAATAATACAACGATGAATTTTAGTCATATGAGAATTTGAACAAAAATATATTTCAATAAATGAAAAAGTTAATTGTCTTCTTTTTAATACATAATCCTAGGCACTCCTAACTGGCCTTGCAGGATTTATTACTGGTGATTGCAATCTTAATATAAGATGTGCAGATGATACCATATTGATAGCAGACTAAGAAAGACAACTTTAGGAACTCCCGAACATGGTAATAAAGGAAAGTGGAAAGAAAGGACTAACTATCAATTGCAAGAAGATAGAATCTATTCAATCGCACCAGATATACAGTGCCACAGCAGATTGGCTTTTGGAGTGGCTAAAGGCGGCTCATTTCATTTTTCTGGGATCTTTTTCACCACGGATAACCAATCAATTTTTCATTGCCTGTGAACACTGGTTGCAAAAATAGATCATTTTTTATTTAAGAGAATCGCACCATAACAACTAACATATCCAAGTCTTTTCAAATACCTTACCAGGCTCATATGAGATATGTGGAATATCTCTGCAATATTTCATGTCGTGTAACTTGAATTATTTTAAAGAAGCGTTTTGATATGGTCATCAATAATGACTGCAGCCTTGCAGGAAGGTTCTCAGTTTTCCTGATCTAAATTTCCACATCTGAGCCTAGAAAGTCACTTGTAACCAGTAATCTCAGCTATGCCACCATCTCCATAAATGGCACATGTCTGTTTTGCTGTTTATAAAGGGTTTTCGTTTTCCTTTCCGGAAGTAAAAGTATATCAGATGAGGAAAGAAATCTAATTTTCTCCATTTTCTCTTTTAGCATAAACACATTTAAAATTCCCATGCCGTTTACGAATCGTATAGAAATACCAATTGACATATCAACTTTCAGAATATGTATATATGTCATAAATTTTTGTCACGTTTGAAACGAGATCACGCCTTCAGATGCCACTTACTTAAAAGTGCTACGAAATTTTATTGCAATCCAATAGAAACTAATATAAAATAAACGATGAAATACAAAAAAGGGCTTCTGATATAAAATAAACGATGAAATACAAAAGGGCTTCTGAAATTCACCTATTCTACTGGAAAGACTAAAAGTTTACTGTACAAGTTAGAGGAAGAGAATTCTTGGAGATCGCATGCAAAGGTACCTCTTTTATGAATAGGAGGGAAAGCTCATACCTCTTATTTCAGAATATGGTCAATTATTACAAAAGTGTAAAGTCGAAAGATAAGGACGCGTCATAATTAGTCCGAAATAACCAAAATTCTCTCCTGGGTCATCACCGAATTTTCGGTAGCTGATCGCCCAAAACTTCTTTTAATCCACCACAAAAGCAGTCATTTAAATTTGACGAGATTAGCAGATTAATTCAGTGGACGGCTACAGCTGGCATTGCATTTGGTAATGGTTTGAAATAACTTTCTCTCACTCAATGGAGCTGTAGAGATACGAAAGCTGCAGAATTACTTAATCACAGGAGTATTATTGAACTGTTATAAAGTGCTTCCTCTGGGTCCGCTAAAATAGATAATCCGCCATTGTCTTGGGATCAGGGTTGCCGGATATTTTGGTGGAGTATTCGCCTTTCAATGCTTCATCAGATCCAGAAACGATTGAAAGAAATGTCTGCATGTGTATTTGTGTGTACACTTAAATAATGAATCATATTACTTTTCCCCTAAGCTGGCGTTTCTCATGATTAAAGAAGAAAAGAAAATGAATGACTTTTTAAAAAGTCGATAATATTTATTCTGATATCTTTTCTTTATATTTCTTAGTTCTAGTCGAAAGTTGTTAATGTATTTTGCCAGCTTATCGACAGAAAAAACTGACTCACTATATATAGAAGTTGTCAACAGCCAAATACACTAGAGGTACTGCCTGATGATGATACCTATTATGGTTGAAACAACGGTTGCATCGTTTTAGCGTCTTAGTTTTTAAGCATATATATATATATATATAATTATATATATATATATATATATATATATATATATGCACATTTCATTAAAAACGACTGACAAGGTGCTTTTATTTAGTTTTTTATATAATTTCTCGTGCGATCTAATAATGTTTTTCTTTTCAGATGATAAATTATATAAAAACTGTCCGAATGCCTATTAAGGAATTGTATTCAAGAATCAACTTTCGTAAATAATTATATAGGCCACACTACAAATTGTTTAACACGCAGACTAACTCTACACCTTTCTGACAATAGCTCAATTAGATCTCATTTAAATATTCATGGAGACCTACCGAACACTATTCGGAACATACTTATCGACAACACTAATATAATAGCATCATCCACATGCAAAAAAGGCTAAAAATAATGGAAGCCTTATTAATAAAAACAATCAAACCAACACTTAATAATATTAACTTTGAACATGGACATAATATCTTGACCGTGTTTTGAAACAAAAAAATGAGACATTTTATAAAACATACATATAACAAACTATTTCTAATTCTAACAGTTGAAATATAATCCTTGAAAATGGCTAAATGTATAGCCGAAAGCGCTCGGATAAAAAGAACATTCGGACAGTTTTTATATAATTTATCATCTGAAAAGGAAAACATTATTAGATCGCACGAGAAATTATATAAAAAACTAAATAAAAGCACCTTGTCAATCGTTTTTAATGAAATGTGCGTGCATGAAAGAAGGATTGCTGCCTAAATACACACACACACACACACACACACACACACACACACACACACACTCACACACACATATATATATATATATATATATATATATATATATATATATATTGTCATCCACAGACAGACTGTTTCGCTGTATCACAGGTCATTTGTATGGCTAGACGTCCGGTTGCCTCCAGCTAGGATCGAAACCCGGCTGAATTGGCGTCAGTCGGAGATTTTACCCCTAAGTTGTTGGCGCACGCCAGGAAGAAGGTGAATTTAAGCGTATTTATTTTTAGATAAACACACAGTGACTGAGAGAACTCGATTCGATTTACCGAAGAGTCATGCATTATTAGCCGTAATAGTCACTGTTTACAAACCCGCACTTCCTCTGTCAGTGCCTAGTACCGTGGAGTGTTTGAAAATCCACAAAACTGCTTTTCCCTTTGAGAACTACAAATTCATTTCTGTCTGAATTTCTGGGACGAGGAATTATCATTGTTTTCATTCGGTTTATTGAACTCTTCTTTATTGTTGTTGTTATCACAGCGCTTCGGTCGTTGTGCCCTTTGACCTTTTTCATTTGCATGTCGATCCGGATGACTTTCAACGAAATTCGTAGTGACGTCTTATTTAATCTACAGGAGTAGATACCCCGGTAGATTAAATAAGATTGTTCTCGTTTCACTGTCCATCTCTAGTGTTATGTCGTCATTTTTGTATTTACTGACAGAAGACACGGAAAGAAGCTCCTACAGAAGTTAGCGAAGGAAAGCGAGAAGAGAGGACTAAGTATAAATTACAAGGAAACAGAATGTATACTGTCAGCAAAAGGATGAGCCCAAAATCGGGGATACGAAAATCAATCAAGTACAAAAAGTTGACTATCTGGGAAGTGTTCTGACAGAGGACGAAAAGACCGACACTGAGATCCGGAGACATATTGGGATGATCAAATGCTCAGCAGAATATTAAAACAATAAACGTTCGTTAGGGACAAAGAAAAGAGTGCTGAACGTTTATGCGATATCTGCCCTCCCGTATGGCCGTGAATGCTGGAAAATATCTTCAAAGATGAAGAAGAGACTTGAAGGTACAGGAATATGGTTCTACAGAAAGATGCTGAGGATACCAAAGACCGAATATGTGATCAACGACGAGGTTTTGGAGAAAATGGAAACAAAAAGGAAACATACTTAACATCAGGAACAGGTAGTTGACACTTCTGGGGCATGTAATGAGAAAGGAGGGCTTGGAAAATCTGATACTCACAGGACAGATTAAGGTAAAAAGGTACGGAGGAAAGCAGCGCGTAACAGACTTCAAGGGCTTGAGTTAATGGATAGAAGAACAGGGTTTGAGAGAAATAGCAGAAAGATGAAACAAGGGACATGAAGATGTCCAGGAACATGATCGCTTACGCCCTGAATGGATACAGCCCTTAGAAGTAGAAGAAGTGTCTATATCTACACTACCAGCCTAGATATTGTATTCACAAATGCTGTCACCAAATTATTGGCAATTTTAATATTTAATTGAATTTTTAAAAATAAACCTATTATTTCATTTTTATTTATCCTATAAAAATTAGAAACAATTCATAACAAGAAAATTAAAAACTGAAGGATATATGTAATATAATATATTACATGAGATGTTTGAAAGCCCCAGGGTACTGATGCTGTAACAATCCCCTCCTACACAGTACTAACGGGGAGCTAATAAATAAAATGGCTATAATATTACACTCTTCCAGTTTGCTGGTATTATAGATATAATGCCGAAAAATGATCGGTTGACCTGTACAGCTAGGTGTTCCGAATCAGAAAATATCAAAATTTTACCCAGGTATTTTCTCTCGAATTTTTTGTCATGTGAAAGTTAGTAACCAAATTAGAAAAAAATAGAAAAAAAAAGAGGCAGCCTATGCGTGTATCTGAAAAATTAAATCCTCTGAACTAAGATCTGATTTCAAATGACATCTCGATCATGTTACACAGCGTAAGGGGGTAGAGTTTGCCATGATCAGTTTTGGGTTCCTAAAATCAGCCATTTTCTCGCTGAATTGGCATGAAAGCTCAAAGACCGGCATCTAAGTAAATATTACTTAAAGCAATTCTATTATCGAAATGTGTCCGTGCAGCTTCACGGCTAGCCTATTACCGACTCTCTCGTTCTCTTTTTCTTGGAGAACTGTTGTCTATCACGTGACGAGCATCAATGGAGTGCGTCTTGAAAATGAGAAATGGATAGGAATAAGACCCTAGAGTCAACAAGGGTCAGTTGGGGTCAACAGGGGCCACCGGCGAATGGCATCTGGTTACGCCTCTTCAGCAAAATGACTTGCCAGAGAAAATCAGTACCAGTTTGACTGCATTAATAAAAAATTCCTCTTTTATCTATCTCTCTCACTCTATCTATCTATCTATCTATCTATCTATCTATCTATCTATCTATCTATCTATCTATCTATCTATCTCTCTCACTCTATCTATCTATCTATCTATCTATCTATCTATCTATCTATCTATCTCAGTCGATCAGTATTTTTGCATGTTATTGTTGCGAACTAAAGAGAGGTGTGCGGGTGGTGTAATAGATAATAACTCGGGATTATTAATCGGAGAGACGAGTTCCAATTCCAGTTGGGTTTGTTATATTCCCTTACGCGAAAATACCCTTTGGAAAGTTATGAATCCACCTCTTCTCCCGCCAGATATGGGTTAATTAGAAAAGAACTGCGTCACTAAATCCTTATTATCTCTAAAATGATTCTTACAGTCTAAATAATATTTTCTGGCTTTAAATAACCTACAAAAGGTTGATAACTCGTAAAAAACAAATCAATGAATCAATCTTCCTCCCTCATCTATAGGTTAATTAGTAGGTCTCGTATCAGTAAATCATTATTTTCTTTAAAAATGCTCAAAATCTAAAAAAATGTTCTGACTATAAATAGCATGCAAAAGGTTGATAAACCGTAAAAATCAAAATCAGTCAATCACTATATGTTTACCCTGTGCCTCTTGCATTCATTATATCCAGTGTGACTCAAATTCTTAAAGTCCTCTTTCCTCATTATCTGATTTGAAGTGTTAGCGTTCTTTTTTTCTATTCTCCTAAAAACTTCCTTGTTAATCAGATGCTCGGTCTATGGCATTCTCCGAATTTTTATCTGTAGAAGCACATCTTTGTTGTTGCTTTAAGTCTGATTTTTTCCATCTGTGAGGAAATTGTCCAGCATTCATTCCTATATAGAAAAATTGATAAGTTCAAAGTTCCGCTTTCTTTATTTCTAACTAAACTTTCCTGGACACTTTTCAGTTCTACGACGACAAATATTGTAAGGAGATGAGCAATTTTAAACGACTAGATAGATTATACTTGGTTTAATAATAAATATTAATTTTAAAATTTTAATTATTCTACAATATTTCCAGGGTCAGTTTTCTACAGATTACTTCTATATAGTGATAGGGTTAGTGTTCGTCTAAATTATAGAGTCGTATAACTGAAAAGAGCCCTATCCTGTTCCTTAATTGGCCCCTGTTACCATTGACTATGAGGGTAACAGCTTTCGCTGATACTTCCTGATGGATATAAGAGAGTGGTTTGTTCAAGTGCACGTTATTTTCTTTATCAAACGTCGTGAAAGTCTGTTATACGTTATGCTAAGATAGCTGGCGATGGATGGGGCAGAGCGCAGGGAGAAATGGTTTCATTCCTTTTCCTACTTAAATATATGCAGATATATAAACTAGTTTGGTTATTTTATTTTGATAACATTTACACCTAACGCTGCCTCCATCTTTCAGTATAATTTACGTTAAAAAAGGTAACCAATCAAACACCGCAAAGCACGACAAACTAACCAATCAACCACAGCAACACACGACTACCTGAAGAGTAACAAGGGGGGTGACCACTTCATTTCGCGATAAAAAGTGCTCACACCTATTGAAACCCAGATCGGAAGTGCTCCACATTTTTTAGGCTTTATTGCTTTGCCCTCAACGATCCCTTGTCAAATCTACCCGACTCTGTTTCCCCTGCCGCTTCATATTTCCTTTTAAAGAAACCTTAGGGTAATGCCTGGTGTTCGATATAAATAAGGCTATCGACGCGTGAAATGGGGAGGTTGATCACATTTCCCTGTTGTTCATTGCTTTCGCATTCTCCGCTGATAGGAATTTTTTTTTTTTTTTTTTTGCTTACACCTCGTTAAGTCCGGACAGTTGACATTTGCTTCTTTTATTCCGTTCCTTTGCAAATTCTTCATCTTCTTTCAGCAATTTTCAGAATATCCTTTTATCGTTTAATTATTAGTTGTGTGTCCTCCTTCTCGATAACTAGACTGAATCCATGGTCGAAAACCATTTTTAATAAAATAAAATAATTAATTTGATAAAAGATTAAAACATAAAAGTAAAAAAACATTTTTAAAATCTCAGAAATATTTCCATTATTTCTTACTTTCTTTCTTTCTTTGATTTAAAAAAAATATTTTGTTCCTATTTTCTTTTGGTTAGTTTTTTCTTTCTTTTAATGAATCTGCTTGTTTATCTCTTTCTCTTTTTCTTTTCTTTATCGCTTGATGTGTCATTATCTCTTTATCTTTTTAGACCACCTTTACTTCATTTTTTTTTTATTTTTCGTGTTTTTTTCATTTGTTTTTTTTTTCCTTTTTTCAGTTTTTCTTTCTTTCTCTTTCTTTTTTACTTTCTTTCTCTTTCTTTTTTACTTTCTTTCTTTCTCTTTCTTTTTTACTTTCTTTCTCTTTCTTTTTTACTTTCTTTCTTTCTCTTTCTTTTTTACTTTCTTTCTTTCTCTTTCCTTTTTACTTTCTTTCTTTCTCTTTCTTTTTTACTTTCTTTCTTTCTCTTTCTTTTTTACTTTCTTTCTTTCTCTTTCTTTTTTACTTTCTTTCTTTCTCTTTCCTTTTTACTTTCTTTCTTTCTCTTTCTTTTTTACTTTCTTTCTTTCTCTTTCTTTTTTACTTTCTTTCTCTTTCTTTTTTACTTTCTTTCTTTCTCTTTCTTTTTTACTTTCTTTCTTTCTCTTTCCTTTTTTACTTTCTTTCTTTCTCTTTCTTTTTTACTTTCTTTCTTTCTCTTTCTTTTTTACTTTCTTTCTTTCTCTTTCTTTTTTACTTTCTTTCTCTTTCTTTTTTACTTTCTTTCTTTCTCTTTCTTTTTTACTTTCTTTCTTTCTCTTTCCTTTTTACTTTCTTTCTTTCTCTTTCTTTTTTACTTTCTTTCTTTCTCTTTCTTTTTTACTTTCTTTCTTTCTCCTTCTTTTTTACTTTCTTTCTTTCTCTTTCTTTTTTACTTTCTTTCTTTCTCCTTCTTTTTTACTTTCTTTCTTTCTCTTTCTTTTTTACTTTCTTTCTTTCTCTTTCTTTTTTACTTTCTTTCTTCTCATCTCCCCCCCTCCATTTTATGCTCAATCTTTTTGAAAAGCCCAGAATAACGCAACCATACCAGTTTCTCTACCGCTTCTGGAATCATTGAATAGGAACGAGGAATCGGTAAATGACCCCTTTTTTCACCCGTGGTGGCAATAGAGATCGCACCCATAAGCCAGGGGTAGGGCGTTGATGAAGAAAAACATTTTGCAGGTGCGTTTTAGGGTCACTTCGTTCGTAGGGGGAAAGAAAACTAAGTAAAGAAAAAAAGGGAAATAAAAAGTAAAATAAAGAAACGAAAACATGCGAGTAATTTGGTTTCATTTTTTGACATTTATTTATTCTTATTTTGGGGAATAGAGTTCATAGGAACATATTTCAGTTTTATTTTGGTTTTGGGGTTTTTCAGGTGTAAATTTAGTTTTATAATAAAATCAAGATTTTTAAAAATTGTAAAAAGAAACTCCAAATTTAAAGAATTTGATTCTTCGAAATGTGATTTTTCCCATCATATTTACTTCTGTTCCATTCAGTCTTTCTGCATTTCAGATTTGTGGTCAATTTGCTGAAAAGTTTTCGACCCTACTCTTAAAAACTGACCAAATGGTTAATATCACAATTATTTGAATGAACTTGAAAATGAGCGCCTTTTTCATATAATTTCAACCCAGCAATCTTAACATTTAGGAAAATATTCTAAATAATCTAATATTGAATCATTTCTTAGTAATGCCGAAAACTCTTCAATAAGCTTGTTATATATATATATATATATATATATATATATATATATATATATATATATATATATATATATATATAATCCCTGTATAGTGACTGAAATAGTTGTGTATTTCTTGTTGCCATTGGACCACAGGAATGTTTTTTATTTTGTATTTTGTTTTGCTGTCAACGTCAGAAAAGAAAAGAAAATAAAAAAACAGTAAACACACATATTCGGATTTTGCTTTGTCTTTTCCACATTTTCATCATACCCTCGGATCTACATCCACATATTTGCTTACATATATATATATATATATTTTGAATTGGACAGAGTCCGACAATTTATTTAAAGACATTTATGATATGTTTAACGTTTTTTTTATAGATACAAGTATTTAAGCAAATTCAGGCCGGTAAATGTTATTTAATACTGTTTATTATAAACAGAGCATACTTGTATCTATAAAAAGAACGTTAAACATATCATAAATGTCTTTAAATATATATATATGTATGTATGTATGTATGTATGTATGTATGTGTGTGTGTGTGTATGTGTGTGTGTGTGTGTGTGCGTATGCGTATACCGGGTGCAACACCAATAATTTCCAAATTGTGTAACAGCATGGGATAATTTTCCATTCTACAAAATGTTTAATATCTAAAATACACGAAACTAATTGAGTCTCTTTTTTCTACGTTTTCAGATAAAACATTTAGCCATCTTGACACCATGTGACGTAAGGATCACTTAAAAACCCTTTGAGTTGTTCCGCTTGGAAGAGCACAGGTTAAAATCGTTTTGTGTCAGCCCCGCTGTCTTCCCAGCTGAGCAATGGTGAGAGGGAAAAGATCATTCATGCCTTCAGTAATGGTACCAACATTTATACTCTGGCTTCCATCTTCAAGGTCCATTCAAGAATCATTAAAAGAACGGCGAATAAGTTTAAAACAGAGTGAACAGTAGAAAGGAAAACTGGATCAGGAGGTCACAACAGAAAGCGGGATTATCATTTCAACTTAGAGCTAAAGAAATCAATTATAAAAGATCGAAGATGCTTAAAAGAAAGGTTGATGCTCACCATATATATATATATATATATATATATATATATATATATATATATATATATATATATATATATATATATATATATATATATGGGCACCTCTCAAGAAAAGCGATACCTAAGGTTTGAAATGCATTTTAAAAATTAAAGCTTTTATTTTAATTTTAATTTCAAGCTAATAGATTACATTTAATATTTCCAGTAAACAAAATACCCTGTATTTCAAAACTACTTTAAATTGATTGGAATTAGTTTATTTTATGAAATCGCTGTGTTGAACCATCTTTACATATCGTAATTTTTAGCCATATATACAAATAGTAATTCTCTTTATTAAAAATATTTTCAAAAATAAAACTTTCTGAAACTTTATTTAATCAAGATTACCTGAGTTAAAGTTTAAGTAATCTGAATTAGAAGAAATATTACTTTTAGTTTAAAATATCGCAGGAAAGCATTTTAAACACGGAGGTACGTGTTTTTATTGTCAACTATCTCGAAAGAATTATCTTTGGAAATTTTTGTAAGAGAGACAGATCTGTAAAAATTACTTAACAAATATAAAATGAGCGCCTTTTTCATATAATTTCAACCTAGTAATCTTAACATTTAGGAAAATATTCTAAATAATCTAATATTTTATTGAATTTTAGTTACTTTTGATTTAAATTTACAATAGTTACCGCTCTTATTTTCTGAATAATGTCGTGTATGGATGTCCGTATTTAAAAAAATCGGCACGTTTAGACATACACAAAATCAGAATTATTTTTAAAGTACTAGGGCTCGGTGAATTGTTGTTTGCTTTTCCATTTTCTGAAAGTTTCATTAAAATCCGACAATTATTTTTTTTGCAGTAAATTCCAAATCAATGTGTTTTTCACCCTAAAAGACTCTAAAATTTCTCATACTAATTTATAGTCACCCGCTTAATCAAGGAAAAAAGTAAACAAAATTTTGAGAGTTCTGATTTAACTGATTTAAGTTTAATTAATCTCAATTAAAACAAATAATACGTTAATAACACTTTAATTTGAAAATATCGCAGAAAAACAATTTTTATCGCGAAGTGGGTGTTTTATGAAGTATTGACAGATTGATCGATAGCTTAATGTTTGGACATTTTTAATTAAAGGGTAAATGACAGTAAAAGTTACTTGACGAATGCAGCGTGAAAGCCTTTTTTATATAATTCTTTTTCAGGAAAATATTCTAAGTACTCTAATAGTTTATTGAATTTTAGTCACTTTAAAAAATATTTCACAAATAATTTATTGCTGCTAATATCTTTTTTTTTAATGCGTTGCTGGGTATATATATATTTAAAATATATTGCTGGTAATAGTTTTTTTACAAAGCATTTCTGGTAATAAAACCTATTTTTATACTTTCATACTACTTTGACCCCAGTTTGGTGGTTAACTATTTGCCCATAGTTGGGACCATAACGGTGCTACCACCTCGAGTCAGGGTGAACCTGGGAACACCAGCAATTAAGAGGTGGTTACACGCTCCTCAGAGGCCTTGCTGATAGGCGTAGTTTATCGTCTTACCCATTTCTTTTATATAGGATGGCTATATATATATATATACATATATATATATAGTCATCCACAGAGAGACTGTTTCGCTGTATAACAGCTCCTCAGTGGGATTAGACGCCCAATTGCGAAACCCGACTGATTTGACATCAGTCAGATATCCTACATCATCGCACGACAGAAAGGAAGGGAATTTTAACATTTTTCTCTATACGAAATACGCCAGTGGCTAGGATAACTCAATTCAATTTGCTTGAAGAGTAATGCTTATATATATATATATATATATATATATACGTATATATATATATATATATATATATGTATATATATGTAGAATCCCTGTATAGTGACTGAAATAGTTGTGTATTTCTTGTTGCCATTGGATCACAGGAATTCGAATGCATCCGACCTGACAAAGTTTTGTTCCATTTGAAATTTGACGCCTGAAATGGGATGAAACCGTCTCTCCTTCCATTTTGCTTTGATGTCAGATACATTGATAAAATGTCTTGTTATTGGCATGCCACGATCTCTCAAAGCCCACTCGAAGCAACCCACTCTCTTATGCATACCATCTTCTTATATCGTGAAGTTTTATTTCATTTCTAATAATACAACATCCAGAAGAATATAACTCATGACTTCATACAAAGAGAAATACGAGAGGAACAAATATATTTGAATAAGACGCTATTGAACAACGTATTAAATGGTCCTGAAACTACATTACGACAGTAACTGCAAAGATTTGGCAGATCAATGTAGAATTGGAGGCAGTTCTTTTATTACACTTGTGACCATAAAAAGCATCCCATGAGTGGATGCTTGATTTTCAATCTCTTGGAAACTAGATGTTTAGGAAGGAAATGCGAAACAGTTATGAGGTCTGTTTGGAAAGTATCCAGACATTTTGAATATCTCAAGAACCAGTTGTGCAGACTTGAATCAACTTGGTAGCCAATCTGATGGGACCTTACGGAATAGTAAACATCTTCTCATCGGTTATTCACTTTGCAATAAGTTAACACTGATTGAGCGTTTGTTCTGTCTGACCACTGTATCATCGTGTCGGTTTACGGACATATCATGTTGAAACTCCGCTTCTCGTACGATCGCCGAAGTTAAGCAAGGTCGAGTATGGTCAATACCTAGATAGGTGACCGTTTGGGAATACCAGGTGCTGTAAGCTTTTATGTGAGAGTGGTGTAATGTAAAACAGCTCGGAATTGGAAATCGGAGAACCGGTTTCCAATTCCAGTCGAATTAGTTAAATTCACTTACGCGCAAATGCCCTTGAGAAAGACATGAATCCACTTCTTTCACGATGAAGAAGACATCAATTCAGCCCGATCAGAAATCATTTCGCCCAGTTAGCGTAACTCTTTGAGATCCAGTTCGTTTCTTGTCTCTCTGAATACATTCGCCATCTGTTGATCAGTTTATCATGCACAAAGGTGAATCAGAATATCAACCAATGGGCGGCTACTTCGATACGGTGTAATGGTTAGCAAGCTTGTCTCGCTAGATAAATTACGGCTGAGTAGTGAGTTCGATCCTCACCGTATGCTGCACACTTTCGGCCTTGTGTCACATCTAAGCTATGCTTAGAAAATCATTGGATACTTTGACGTGGTGTAATGGTAAACAAGCTTGTATTGCTAAATACGACTGAGTAGTGAATTCGATCCTCACCAGGTGCTCCACACTTTCGGCCTTGACCCACACCTAAGCTACGCTTAGAAAATCGTTTGATACTTCAACGAGGTGTAACTGTTAGCCAGCTTGTATCACTAAATCATTTACGACTATGAAGTGTGTTCGATCCTCACTTGGTGCCCTACACTTTTGGTTTTGTGCCACATGTAAGATACGCTTAGACATCAACATAGTGTAATGGATAGCAAGCGTGTGCTGCTGGATCAATTACGAATGGGTTCGATCTTCACTGGGTGCCGCATACTTTTGGTTGCATGCCACATACAAAGCTATACTTAGAAAATAAGTAGACACTTCGATGTGGTGTAATAGTTAGAAAACTTGTATCGCTTGATCAATTACGATTGAATAGTGAATTCGATTATAACCAGGTTCTCCACACTTTAGGCCTTGTACCAGATCTAACCTCCGCTTAATAAATCATTATAAATCAATGTGCTCCTAAAAAAAATGCAAGAAAAAGAAAGAAAATGAAAATAATATTTAAAATGACGCACTAAGCAGAGATAAACCTTTAGAAAATGAAACGAAATTTAACCGGGGTTCTTGAAAAACGTAAGACGACACAAGGCTAATAATTTCAGCTTTTGCTACACGTGAAAGGTTATTTTTTTTTCCCCCAAAAACGTAATATACGTAAAACGTAAAATATGAGTGAAAAATGCAGGCAAGGAAAATTAAAAAGTAAAAAGTGAAAATATGAAATATTTTAGGAGTAAGAAAATTTCATATTTTCACTTTTTACTTTTTAAGTTTCCTTGACTACATTTTTCATTCATTCAAATTATTGCTTTATTATTGGTTTTGATCCTGTCATTCGTTTTTCTCAACTCGCTATTTTCTCTTAAACGCTCCCACCTTACCCTTGTATTTCGTACTTCAATTTCGGCCCTAGCCCCAATCCATCTCCCTTCCCCGGCCTTTTTCTGCTGGCCTCCTGCCTCTGTTCTACTGTACTGAGTACATTTGCCCCTGCACTTCCGCTGGCTTCCGGTCGCCCCGCACGCAAATTAGATTCTTTCACACGCCAGTTTCCACAGTCGGAGAATTCATACATAGATTTTTTGAACAGATCGTGTTCCGACATGACTGGGTTTAGCCTCAAATTCATCGTTTCAAATAGGCATAAAAAAGCGAACTTTTTTGTTGTTGCAAAAATGGAAACTACAGGCGCACCTATTCGTCATGAAACTCGAAATTGCATTCAGATGTAAATTCTTATGGTATTTGAACGAAGTAATAACCAGTTATGTGAATTTATGACACACATTCTAGGGGGTGCAGAAAAATTCCAGCTCATCAATCTTCCCAAAATCTAATCAAATAAAAAAGTGACAGAATTTATTTTGGAATAGATCTGGTCAGATCGAGAACTTTTCAGGGCATTTTTTTAGACTGTTGATATCTATCTATATTTTTTTCTGTTTAGAATTGGGTTTCCTGTTCCTTCTAAAGTCTTCACATTTTCTTTCACTCCCTTGCGCCTTAGTGGCATTATCGACTTGCTTAGAGGTGAATTGATAAAGAATATTTTTATGAATCTATCTATCTATCTATCTATCTAGACCTTATCATCGAATATCAGTATCCAAGAACTGAGATAGAAAATCTCATTTTTTCCGGCATTTTACACACAATTCATTTTCACGCCCATCAATACATAAATATGAGGGAAATCTGAAAAATTCTCATCACAGTTTTTTAAAAACTTTGAACAAATGATGAAACGTTCGATCTATTTTGGAAATGCTACTCCGTCGGGTCGGATACTTTTCTACTCTTCCTCACACAAACACACACACTCACGTGCAAGCACACACACACGCACACACACGCACATATTTGTACGAACTACTCCTATGTGGAACCGAGTCCCAAGAGGATGTTTTCCTGATCACTACAATCTTAACCTGTTTAAGTCTAAGGTTAACAGATATCTTCCCCACATATCCGTATAAACTGCCTCTTACCCTCTATCTCGAGTAGCCTTGTACAGGTCGAACCTCACTGTAAAGCAAAACAACAACAACAACACACACACACACACACACACACACACACACACACACGCACGCACACACACACGCGCACACACATATATATATATATATAAAATTATAAAAAAGTTATTAGTCAGAGTTGAATTAAACCAGGAAACAGTAGTATTAAAAAGTGCTCAATACACATAAATAAAAAAATAATCAAAATACACATTTAACATGCAGAGCATTTAAGTTTAAAAGAAATTAGGAGATGAGTCGATCACGCTACCTTGGTTCCAAACTTTCGATATCTTCAGGGGAATCGGGCTTAATAATTTCCCAAGACTTTATTGTTTAAAAACAAATAAACGAAGAGCGTAAAGTGTAATAGGAAGGCGGGGAGAAAAGCAACTTTATTGAAATTCTATCCGAGAAGAGTTATATGAAATGTACATACTTTCATCCTGTTTCTTACGAACTTAAAAGGAACTTTTAGTGTGTATGCATCGTGCCATTATTTCTGATCGCTAATTCAGAAAGTTTTTCTGATCGCTAATTCAGAAAGTTTTTCTGATCTTGAAATATTATTATTAAACCTTTCAGTTCACAATTCTCTGTAAGTTACCCGGATCAATATACACCTGATGAAAGCCATAAGGCACAGCGACCGAAACGTTGTGATAACAACAACAAAGATAAATAAATAATGTGAAAGTTATTAGTGTAAATAATAATAATTTCTCATCCCGGAAATTTAAACAGGAAAATTTTTATAAGTTTTTTATAATGTTCTTACAGATTTTCTTTTATGAAATCGAAGAGAGTGTAGAGACTGTCTGTAGGAATTCCAGGCACTTTCAGCCAATTCATTTCCCGGGTTTCATTGTTAGTATACTTGTCAGTGTTTCTGCTCTAAGTTTTCTTATGTCGTAATAGTAGTAGTAACAATTGTAGTAAATGTGATTAGTAGCAATTCCATAGTAGTGTGTTTTTAAAACACCGCCAATACCTTTCCTCTAACGATTGATACTTGGCTTGAACTGCTTTGCATAAACTGCTTCAATTATCCTTAAGCGTCATTTACAATTGGATGTTCTTAGGTTGACCGTATTAGCTATAATGACTTTTTCTGGGAGTAGGGAGCTGTATATGAATGTTTAAGTGCTTCCTAATCACTTCAGTCTACGAGTTAAGGACATCGTCATCTGGCCAATCTAGGTGTTGGGGTTATCTACTTGTTTATTACAATAATTACAGTTTTGTATTAGGCAACGAAATTGATTAACAACATTGGTGGTCTGAAGTTTAAATTTCTTTGTGTTATTGGTAATATTTCTAATTTCCTATTGTATATAGTAAGTTTTACACAATTACACGAGTCAGCAGGTGAAATGTATTGTTTACCCTATGCGTCACGTGGCGAATTCATCTTGTTTATAATTTATGTGCATCTGGTTGCAGTAAAATATATTCATGTTTTTAAGTGTTGTATTTTTAGTGTTAGGGTCATTTAACTTCTGTAGTCCTTGGTATGAAGATAAACTACATCTGGCAGCAAGGCCTCCTATCTGGAGGTTTTGAGGAGCGTGGAGCCACCTCTGAATTACTGTTGTTTCCAGGTCAACTCGGATCCATGGTGGTATCACCTGTTAGGGTCTCAGCTATTGTAAAATAGTAGAACGCCACAAAGAAAAATAAAGCACTATGAAAATATAAAAATATATTTTTATGATGAAAATACCAGTAATACATTTTTTTAATATAAAAAAATACCAATGATATCTATTTATAGTAAAATTACCAACAATACCTAATTATAATATGTGTTCAAAATATGTAGATTTCGGCTTTGGGTGGGCGATAAAGTTTGATGTGTTGCTGAACGGAACCAACCAACCAACCGGAAATAACATTTTCATGGCATTCATCCATATAATACCCTATAATCTCTTAAAGAAATCATCTGTATTCCAAAATATAACTTCAATAAAACACACATAGCACCGCCTCCTAGTAATTATGTCCTCACAAATATCTCTATGCACAAAAGCTGAGTATTATCTACCATGTATTCAATTGTGAAAGTAGAATAACATATATCATATTTATTGCTTCAATGACCTAATAAAAATTTAATTTCATCATTAAATGGCCCATAAGGTTTGACATGCCGTTAAACAAATAAATCAAACCAAATTAATTTTATTTCTGTAGGAATAATCTTATTTGGTTATCGACAGTTTATTTTGAAAAAAATTATTGTTAACCAATGCCTGAGTTCGTTAAAAATAATTTTCTAGTTGCTTCAGAAATAGAGCACTGGTACCCCCCCCCCCTTAGACGAAAATCTCCCTCCCAGATGAAGAACCTCCTCTTGGATGAAACAATTTTCCATCTATACTAGTTCGGTCCATGCCTCTTCGCTGACGACAAGATAAACAAATTAAAAATCTATATGGTCCATTTCAAATACGACGTTTATTAGAATATATATATTCAGTTTAAATACAGAAGAGGGTTATAAAATAACTTTAAACCGAAAAAAATGTCCATTTCAATTGCGTTCAAATTGTGTGTGTGGGGGGGGGGAGTTACACGTACGCATGTATATTTTAATTCAATAAAAACTTCAAGATATTTATACAAATTTAAATAAAATCTTTAAAAGATAATTTTATTTATTACCGAATAAGAGAAACTTATAATTATCTGATTTTTAGGGCTTATTCAAATTAACGTTTTTTTCCGCGAAATGAATAGTGTCAGTTTTTCTGTCATTTCAGTTGTGATCTGTTCAAATGAATTCATCTTTTGTGGCCATTAATTTAAAAACTAACCTATATTCTATATTATATTATCGTCATAAGCCAAAAGTAAATATTTACTCTGTGGTTATCTCTGTACCATTAATAAATATATATGAATAATGATATTGATATATGACAGAGATGAATAAACTGTTATATGATAAAGATGAATAGCGCTAGAGATAAATAGATTGATAGAGATAGAGATAGAGATAACCAGATTGATATAGAGATGAATAGATTGATATAGCGATGAATAGATTGATATAAATAGAGATGAATAGATTGATATAGATGGAGATGAATAGCTTGATATAGACATGAATAGATTGATATGAATAGAGATGAATAGATTGATATAGATGGAGATGAATAGATTGATATAGCGATGAATAGATTGATATAAGTAGAGATGAATAGATTGATATAGATGGAGATGAATAGATTGATATAGCGATGAATAGAGTGATATAAATAGAGATGAATAGATTGATATAGATGGAGATGAATAGCTTGATATAGACATGAATAGATTGATATAGATGAAGATCAATAGTTTGATATAGATAGAGATGAATAGATTGATATAGATGGAGATGAATAGATTAATACAGATAGCGATGAATAGATTGATATAAATAGAGATGAATAGATTGATATAGATGGAGATGAATAGATTGATATAGACATGTATAGATTGATATAGATGAAGATAAATAGTTTGATATAGATAGAGATGAATAGATTGATATAGATGGAGATGAATAAATTGATACAGATAGCGATGAATAGATTGATATAAATAGAGATGAATAGATTGATATAGATAGAAATGAATAGATTGATATAGAGATGAATAGATTGATATAGATGAAGATCAATAGTTTGATATAGATAGAGATGAATAGATTGATATAGATGGAGATGAATAGATTAATACAGATAGCGATGAATAGATTGATATAAATAGAGATGAAATAGATTGGTATAGATAGAAATGAATAGATTGATATAGAGATGAATAGATTGATATAGATGAAGAGCAATAGTTTGATATAGATAGAGATGAATAGATTGATATAGATGGAGATGAATAGATTGATACAGATAGCGATGAATAGATTGATATAAATAGAGATGAATAGATTGATATAGATGGAGATGAATAGATTGATATAGACATGAATAGATTGATATAGATGAAGATCAATAGTTTGATATAGATAGAGATGAATAGATTGATATAGATGGAGATGAATAGATTGATATAGACATGAATAGATTGATATAGATGAAGATCAATAGTTTGATATAGATAGAGATGAATAGATTGATATAGATGGAGATGAATAGTTTGATATAGACTTGAATAGATTGATATAGATAGAAATGAATAGATTAATATGGATAGAGATGATTATAATGATATAGAGATGAATAGATTTATATATGATAAAGATAGCTAGACGACTATCAATAGATAGAAGCAGAGTGAAATAATTATCGATATGGTAGTAAGACGTTTTTCGCTGTAGATAAGTGTTATGGTCCA
>OZ038493.1:64372706-64442706 GCA_964036315.1 Acanthosepion esculentum | reverse complement strand
GAGGATGACTCCGATGCTAGCAAATCCCTTTTAAAAGAAAGATGCTTTTTCTGTGGAGGTACGAGTCAATCTAGAATTAATTACTCGGCTCGAAGAACGAGTTGCTGCAATTGCAAGAAGGAAGGTCATTTCGCTAAAGTCTGTCGTTTAAAAGCTAATAAGTTTTCTGATGCATTACCTGTTATGGCCGCGGTAACTACTAGACTACAGGGAGTTTCGAAAGCCACTGTAAAATGCCTCGTGAAAAAAAAAACTTACCACGTTAGTAGATTCGGGAAGTAGTCATAGATTTATCGACACCAAAATATCTCAGTCTATGGGTTTGGATGTTGGGTCTACTAACTCTACCGTCAGGATGGCTTAGTTTGACTTTTTTTTATTTTTTATTTTTATTAAAGACTGTAAGAAAATGTAAAGCGAATCTTACGGTGGATACAGAAATTAAAAAAAAAAATAATTTACACTATTTACATTGCTCGAACTATCATCCTCATCTTTGTTGCCATATTTATCACAACGTTTCGGCCGTTGTACGCTCCGGCCTTCGTCAGGTAGTTGGAATGTCGAACTGAACCTTTATTTCGATCACTGGGGTAGACTGTTCTAGATCTACGTGCCATGTCTAATGGATGTCAGTTATCAGTTATCTCCTGTTAATTCCCCTCTTCAAGTTCTCCACTGCCTTAACCAGGTATTGAACTCACATTCTTTGGGTCCTGTTACAGGATCTAACTAACGCCTTCACCCACTGTGCCTTAATGGATAAATTATGCGCTGATCCTCGGGAAAGTCTTTCAAGTCCTACACAAATAGAAATTTTATATGAGGGCGACAGACACTCTCGAAAACTGTATTGGGTGGCTAGCATGAGGATTTCAATTCCTCTTTTTAAAAATATCTCACCTGGCTGTAGACAGTGAAATCTCGATGATACTCTAGAAAAGAGGGGACATTTATATAGAAGGAAATAAAAAGCCTGTTGAATTTAGATATCATTGAGCACAGTAGATCTCCGTGGAGAGCGCAAGTAGAGGTAACAAAGAAGGAGAAACAAAAAAAAAAGGTTAGTCATAGATTATTCACAAAAGATAAATCGTTTTACCTTAAAAGATAACTATCCTCTACCTAACATGACAACGATGGTTTCGAAAATAGCAAGGTATAGTCTGCATTCTAAAATAGACCTAAAAAGTGCGTATCATCAAGCTTCCCTATACAGACCGCCCTTATACGGCTTTTGAAGCCGGTTGGAAATTGTATATTTTCATAAAGATGCTGTTTAGCTGGGTTTCATAGATTTTGAATGAAATTATCGAAAAGAATGCCTAACGCGAACATTCGCATATGGTAGATGACGTGATCATTTGTGGTATTAATGAGAGAACATGACATTAACTTGACAAGATTCAATTTAAAAGGAGAATATATATTGTTGTGAATATGGATTATCTGCCCTTTGAATAAATTGTAATGAAAACAGGACAATAGATTCTGTCTAGTAATATTTTATTCAATTAAGAATCTTACTACTCGTCTACTTGACAAGCGAAAATGTACAGCTTTTATAGCTTGGATTATCAAAGGGGAGATAATCCATATTCACAACAGATATGTCTACAGAGTAACTAACATAAAACTTCTGGGGCTATGAAATATGTAAAGGGGCCGTTACACCAGACCCCAAAAAGATGAGAACTCCCTCCTCCAAGCAATATGAAAACTCAGAAGAGAAACGTCGAAATATTCGCTTGCTAGAGTCGTTGGATCCCAAACTATTCGCTAAAATTTCATGCGCTAAATAACACTATATTCCCCTTACCTGCTAAAATATAAAAGATTCCTTTGAATATTTGAAAACTAAATGAGAAAGAGCTGTAGTACACACTCTAGCCGAGGAAAACCTCCCTGAAATTGAAACTGATGCTTGCTACGTAAGCTTAGCAGAGAAGTTAAACCGAGGAGGTAGGCCTGTTGCATTCTGGTCCAAAACTTGAAACCACTTTGAACGAAACCACTCTCCAGTAGAGAAAAGAAGCTAACACAATCATCGAAGCAATCCGGGAAGTGTGTTATTAGTTGAAAGTAAATATTTTATTCTTCTCACGGACCAAAAAGCTCTATCCTTCATTTTCGATAAGTATAAAACTTCGAAGACTTAAAACGACAATTCATCGCTGGTAAACTGAACTTTCCACTTACAAATATGGTATCGTATATCGACCGCGTATCAAAAAACGGATGCCCAGATATGTTAACGACAATACATTGCGCTTTCGTCGTAAATATCGATCTTAAAGAATTACATAATAATATGTCATCCTGGTGTATCATGAATCATGCACTTATCAGGTCGAGAAATTTGCCATACTCAACAGAAAAAGTAAAGAGAATGACTGAAAAATGTAATTCGTATACCGTAGAAAAGCCACGATTTCTTAGATGAGGAGGTAAATTAATCGAATCCAATCAATCCTTCGAAAGATTAAATATAGATTTCAACGTACCGTTTCCTTCAAATCGAGGAGGAAACAAATATTTATTGACTATCATTGATGAATATAGTCAGTTCCCTTTCACTTTTGCGTGTAGCGACATGCTCACTACAACATTATTGACTTACTTAAGTAAATTATTTTGCATATTTGGTATGCCAAGTTATATACACACTGATAGAGAGAGGAATAGCTACTAGTATATCTACTGCGTACAAGCCACAGGGGAATAGCCAAGTGGAAAGCCTGAACGGAATTCTGTTCAGGAAGATCACCTTAGCCTTAAAATCGAAAGGTTTACCTGTGAATCAATGGAAAACGGTTTTATCTGACGCTCTCCATTCGATTCCTTCCTTACAACCACGAATTGTTCTCCTCATGAACGGATGTTTTCTTATCCAAGAAAATCTACCGCCGGAAGAGCTGTCCCTCTGTGGTTGGCAATTCCTGGGAAAGTGCTCATGAGAAATTACGTCCATTCGGATGGAAATAACCTACCAAAATCAGAAGATACTGGGCCACAATCAGTATCCAGTGATTCAAGTGAAGGGGCTGAACCAGGAAACTGTAACTTCCATCATCCAAACACTTCAAAAATGCCCCCAAATGCTCTAAAGCACTCTAAGCGTACCACCAATGAACCTAAACGACTCTGTATCGAATACTAAAAAAAAAAAAAAAAAATTAATTTCGTTAATTTTTTTTGAAACAGCATTCCTTTTATTTTGTCGAAATAAAGTATTCCAAATTTTCATTGTCAAAAGAAAAAAATGTGGGGGATAATGTTGTATTCATATGCAAATCTCCACCATATAAATAGCAGTTGACACTACTGGAGGCTAAACCAGTTCTGACCTTGAAGACTAAACTGTTATAGAAATAGTGAATACTTCTGGCTAAGCATATATATATATACATTATTTACGAATTCAAATGTCTATTAAGGAATTGTATTCCTCAAGAATCAACTTTCGTAAATAATTATATAGGCCACACTACAAATCGTTTAACACGCAGATTAACCCTACACCTTTCTGACAATAGCTCAATTAGATCTCATTTAAATATTCATGGAGACCTACCGGACACTATTCGGAATATACTTGTCGACAACACTAATATAATAGCATCATCCACTTGCAAAAAAAGGCTAAAAATAATGGAAGCCTTACTTATAAAAATAAACAAACCAACATTTAATATTAACTTTGAACATGGATATAATATCTTGACCGTGTTTTGAAACAAAAAAATGAATCACTTTATAAAACATACACATAACAAACTATTTCTAATTCTAACAGTTGAAATATAATCCTTGATAATGGCTAAATGTATAGGCGAAAGCGCTCGGATAAAAAGAACATTCGGACAATTTTTATATAATTTATCCTCTGAAAAGAAAAACTTTATCAGATCGCACGAGAAATTATATAAAAAACTAAATAAAAGCATCTTGTCAGTCGTTTTTAATGAAATGTGCTTGAAAGAAGGATTGCTGCCTAAATACACAAATATATATATATATATATATATATATATATATATATATATATATATATATATATATATATATATATATATATATATATATATATATATATCCTGGAACCTAGTTATTAGTGGAATTTTTTATCTTAATACTCCTCACGAAGTTAAGCACGTTGGCACTGAAAGAGAATATGCCTAAGATGCATATATGTTGTGTTAAACATATGCTTTTTTCCTCGTAAGGCTGCAGACTTATTGATATGCCTATGTATCCGCATATATTTTATATTCTGTATGCGTTTTAGATTTTATATGCACAAAATGAGGTGAAAGGCGGAATGATGTTGCATCAGCAGTATTCAAAAATTTCATCTATAAACTGCTCAATAATTAAGGAAAATATCTCGATCAATGACGCCTTAGTCCACTTCAAAGTGCTCTTCTTTGGATCTCACATTCTTACACCAGTGACGACTCCAATTTTTAAAACCTTAGTCATGGCATTTTTTTGTAAAAAAAAAAACAAAACTGGATAAGCACGGTTAAAGGAAATTTGACAGTCAATGAGTATACCCTGACTTTTTGAACGGTTTCTAAATAACATCTACCGGAGAGTGACTATTCACGCGATAGCAATAATTTTCGTTTAGATTAGTTTTATCATGTCCACGCAACCGGTTCTTGATATATTCAAAATGGTTGAATACTGTCCAGTGAGACATCGTTTATTCTTCCATCTCTCCTGTAGCGGGAAAAGAAAGATTATTTCATCTGATTTTCTTTTGTTGAAGTGACATTTCTGTGTAAGTCTCTCGACGCATTGATGAATTTCTTCCTATATTGTTGACAATGACGTAAGCAACAGCAGCAGTCACAATTCCAGCGAAATTAATTCTTTCTGGTGGCGCCACCTGACGGCGAGAAACTTCAATACTGGCTGATGAAATCTTTTTATAATGACTCCCATAGAGCGAGGAGGTTAAATCTGAAACAGTGTCTATTTTCTTCAGCAGAATTTACATGACATTGCGTCCAAGAGGCATTCGTATCTGGAGAAACAAATAGAGATGAAATATAAGAATCAGTATAGAAACATGAACCTCGCCGATCTTACGGATTATTCGGATATTTTTTTGACTGTTTTTGCTGGTTTGAATTTTACAAACTGCGTTTTAAAAATGGCTTTTCTTTTTATAGGAAATAGTTATACCGTATCAAATGTCTAATACCGAAAAAAGTTAATATACAAGGGTAAGTAAAAAAATTATCAGCACTTTCGCCATAAAATATCATTAGATTTCTCACACTGCCTTCTGCTAATATGCGCTTAGAGTTGGTACTATTGTGGTCATGTGATTCAAGTTTGAGCTTGATCGCACCAATTTTCTTGCTGCTGTTACAGTGTAAACTTGGTCGCTCCGATAGCTGTGTGCACCAAAGAGGAACAAAGAGCAGTGATCCGAATCTGCATAGAACATGATACCCCATCAGTGATAACACGCCAAATGGCCATTACAATCTCTCGAGTTTGTTGAATCTTCTCGTCAGTGGTGGAAGATCGCGGGCACTTGTCCTGCCACTTTTAAACGTCTCGATCTACCCATAAACACTTATACAGAGTAGTGCGCTTTCGACGTATCGTGTTAAAATCCTTCGATGAATTTCAGCCACTGACATACCTTCCGACCAGAGAAATTGGATCACTGCACTTTGTTCCTCCTGGGCGCACATTGCTAGCGGAGTAGCCATGTTTACACTGTAACTGACGCGATCAAGATCAAACTTCGATCACGTGACAACAATAGTACCAACTGAGCAGAAGGCAGTGAAGCAAACCTAAAGATATGTTATGGCCAAAACAAGAGAATTTCTGTCTTACAAAAAATAATTTGCAATTTTATTGGTCCGTACCTGACATCTCGGTATCAGTAAATTTCCACCGTCGTAGTGTAGCTTCCCTGTGCCTTTTCTGTAATCACTTTCTTATAATTGTTTTGATTAATTTTCTTCTATGGACTTTATGAATTTAAGCGCAGTACCAGATTGGCGGTAAGGTCTAATCATTTTACAGTTAAAATGGCTAGATATAACCGTAACTTCTGTGCTAACAACTTCTATCGCACTTATCGCTTGTAGAACTCTCCTTCGGCTTCTTGTTTTCCAGACAACTTTGATCTTCGACGACGTATTGGCAATGCAATTTGTATCTTATGTTTTCTTAATTCCTTTTCTTTTATTATTTTCCCTAACATTCAGTAACCGCTTGCTTCTTAGTGGCTTTATTACTCGGGGTGAAATAATTAAAAAGTCTGAAAATATAAAGTTCATATTGGATACACACTGACACAGACCCAGACATATGGGTATATGCAAACACATGTAGTCAAATTCATTTGACATTAACAGAGATTTTTTTCAAATAATATGAACATTGAAATCAAAATTGTTGAAAAACTGTCTAAAGTTCAAGATTTGTTTTGTTATTAAGTACTTTTCACCGTTATTATCAAGAACTTGATGCTGTCAGTATTGTAGGTACAGTTTTGTTGGCTATATCCTGTCATTTGGGGAATGCTAGAATACAAATATTCCAGATATACTCATATCATATGAGTGACATCATGTGTAAAAAGACCTAGACCACTCTAGAAAAGAATATATAAAAAAATAATTATACATACTATTATTATTATTGCTATAGTAGTAGCAGTAGTAATAGTATTTTAGTAGTAGTAGTAATTTTAGTAAGAGTAGTACTAACACTAATATTTTGTATGTATATTAAATATGTCATACATAATTTAAAATCCCGTCTTCTGTGTGAAAATATATTTTATTTAAGGTGGACTATTTCTTTTGTGTAATAGCTTCTAGGATTTAGAGTTTATTATTGCATTGACTGATGTATAATATTTTGGTATCATACACAAATATTTGTCTTATGTTGATGGTGATATTTTGGTTGTTTGTGATGTGATGATCGATATGTGCAGGAATTACACTAAGTTGTAAGAAAAAACGAGTCAACCTTACGAGTACGAGAAAATGTGGTACATGTGTGTTCAGTATAAGAATCTCATATTAGTTTTGATTATATATATATATATATATATATATATATATATATATATATATATATATATATATATATATATATACATATACCTGTGTTTTGGTGTGCGACTTAAGTTTCGCTGGTTTTCCAGCTCATCGGGCACAAAGTATTTCATATTTTTAAAATCTTTTTTATGTTTTAAACATAAGATATACTTTGTGCCCTATGTGCTGGAAAACCAGGGAAACTTGATTCGCACAGTTTTTTTTAATATATATCTTTGATATGCCTAACCACACCGAGCATTATTATGTTTATACCTCATGAATAAATTTGATGACTATTTGTTTGCCTGTGTATGCACATCAACACTCGCGTATACGGTTGCTTATATCTGGTCATTTGATTTATCTAACTCTACACACACACGCGGGAGCGCGCGCGCGCACACACACGCACACACACACACACATGGACACACACACATGAACACACACACACACACACACATATATATATATATATATATATATAAGGAAAATCTATGACAGTGGAAAACATTCGAGTGATGGGTTCTCCTGCATGGTAAGTCCTGTTTGCAAACATAAGGTCTTCCAGCAGCCACACTTTTGATCCAGAGAAGCACTACCTCCTCAAGGCACTTGATGGAAGCTTCCGTGTTGAGTCTGAGTCCACCCCCCACAAATTCTTACCAGAACAGTCAGAGTGAGTTTTCTGAGCTGCCATATTGACACCGAAACACATGTTGGTATTGAAGCTTCAGGCGCGAATGCCAAGCAGTACAGCATACGGTTTCCAAATGTCTGGCGGAGTAAATTGCGTCTCTTTCTCACGGACGAACCCTAATGAACCTAATATTCCGAGCAAATCAAAAACAAACAACTCGTATGCCCGAAATTAAAAATATA
Source organism: Acanthosepion esculentum (assembly GCA_964036315.1). Classification (NCBI taxonomy): domain Eukaryota; kingdom Metazoa; phylum Mollusca; class Cephalopoda; order Sepiida; family Sepiidae; genus Acanthosepion; species Acanthosepion esculentum. Next base: position 64,434,739 of record OZ038493.1, on the reverse strand, counting down.
AAATGGCAACGATTTACCTATCGCACCTTGTATATACACGCATATATATATATATATATATATATATATATATATATATATATATATATATATTACTTTAAACATTATTTTTAATCGATAGTCATAATTGAGTAGACGCTCTGTTTATTTATTAAACAGTATATTTGTTTTCATCTACCAGCCTCAATATTTGAGAAACCTTATTTAAGAAAAACTTGCGCCCTCCGACAGGATCCGAACCTGCGTCCCCCTGGCTAGAGGGAAACCATCATTAGATCTGTCGTGCCTTGAACGACTCGGCGACGAAGAAGCTTTGTTGATCAAAAGATCCAATACTTTGACTTTATTTATGTTTGCATTCGATGAATCTATAACGAGAATGATTTCGCTTAAATGCACTGTTCAGAACTTGTTTGATTGAGAAATATCACAAGATCCGAGCTTCGGATTGGAGATGCCGAAATCAACCAAGTACAGAAGTTTAAATATCTGGAAAGTGTTTAAACGCAGTACGGAAAAAATGACTCCGAAGGCGTATTGAAATAGTAAAAAATACTTTAAAAAATAGACAAAATATCAAGAAACAGGAAAATTTCGTCAGACTAAAAGTAGAGTTCTGAATTGTTATATAATATCAGGTCTGCGATATTCCAGTGAATACTGGACAATCTGACAAATGAAGAGGGGACTTGAAGCAACAGAGATGTGGTTCGACGGAATTATGCTGAGAATGCCAAGGACGGAGAATACTGGCAACGAGGAAGGTTTAGGGAAACTGGAAAAAAAAAGGAAACTTATATTTAGAATCAAAGAGAAACAGATACAATTTCTAAGACACGTAATGTGCACAGAAGGCTTGTAAAATTTAACACTTAACTTATTGAAGGTAAGAGGGTCACCTACCTAACGGGCTGACGCAAATGGATGGCAGAACAGGGAAAAGAGAGGATACTAAAAATAAAACATTGCTAAGAGCTACAAAGAAGATTAATTCTATTTTTTGTCTCTCTCTCTCCCTCTATCTCTCCCTTTCTCTCTCTCCCTCTCCTCTCCTCTCCACTCTCCCCCCTCCCTCTCTCTGATTTGTAGCTGAGAAACGTTTGAAGTTATGTTCATCCGCTGTTGTCTTTCAACTGATATCTGCGATATAATTTAGGGTGATGGAATTTCTCCGATTTGATCTTAACATTCTGAGGAAACCCGTAAGTCGAGGGCAATCAGCCCGTCGTCAATTTAGCCTTAATTCTATTCTTCCAGATTATGCCCAGTGAAATATTCCCTAACTTACCTGTAAAAAATATAACAATGTTCTTGAATTAACAGATTCTGTGAGTATGATATAATTTTGCTTTAAAAATCGGACTGAAAAGAAGAAGAAAAAAAGATTACTATTACAACGAAAGTGGGTCCAGAAAAGAACATTCCTGTACATGAAGTGTTCTACCACCAAATTAATAAATTATAGCCCTGCAATGCATGCAGTTATTGCCGCGGGCCTACAAGCGAGCGAAAAATATAAATCTGAGCTGCTTTTGTGGGTAGGTTGACGAGGAAAATTATCCATCAGGTTCATCAAGAAATTGGAAATGATGAAGTCAGCGAAGTTATATTTTGCTGACTTTATCGTTTTGCACTTTTGCTCGCAATCAAAACGAAGCATTGAATCATAATTACAAGCAAAACGAGCCGATTTTTAGTAAGAAGATATATGAAATTATTCTTCGGTTAGGTGTGAGCAAGAAATAGAAGCAGAGATATAAGTGTGACGATCGGGTTCAGGGTATAATAAAATGCAATAAAAGTGAAGGAAAATTACTAAAAAAAATGTGATTGTAATCAGAAGCTAAGAAAAACATTCATCCGATCTATCGATAAGATCGAGACTGCAGTGTCACTGTGAACTCCATTATCTTTTCGTTGACTGCATAGTGTATACTATGCCATGGCTACACACAATTTTGAATTCACATATATTCCTTCTCCTAGACTGGTTGCCAATCTATTTAACCTATGGCTGGGGAAAGAAGATGAATATCTTTGTTAATGCTATTTGAGGAAAAGTAAATGCAGCGAAATCGATCGCTGATTTCGCAATCCGAGCTGTTAACCATTTCACCACTTGCCCATCCATAGTAAAATAGAAGAGATTAAGTAAAGGAACATTATCAGATTCTAGTTTTAAAATGGCGAAAAGCAAAAATGATGAAAACGATAAAACAAAAGATATGAAAATAAGATTAGTTTATCCTAAAGAAAGAAATCTGTCAAATGAGCATCGCTGTTCCACTTACAAAAAAAACAAAAAAAAAAAACAAAAAAAAAACAAAAAAAACAAAAAAAAACAAAAAACAAAAACAACAACCCCACTCCAAAAAAAAAAAAAAAAAACGTTTACGTAGCGTTTTCGGCGATGTATTATTTTCAACACCCCCACAAAAAGATATGACTTCCAAAAAGAACAAAAAAAGATGTGAATTCCCTGAGTGAAATGAACATAAATGTAATTTAAAAAGTTGAAAAATCCCAGAATAATAATAAAAAAAAACTGAATTGAAAACATTGGAACAATATTTGAAGAAGCTGTTGTTATGAATATAAACAATGAGAATAAATGCAGAGTATTAAGCATTTTGGCAAAGAGCATGAAGCAAGCTAACAATAATTTTTAATTAAACATCATGCCAAGTAGATTGAATTCCCTATAGGTTACTCGGATCGATATATACCTGATGAAGTCCGAAAGGCACAACAGCCGAAACGTTGGGATAACACCAACAAGACGAGGAGAATAATCTGCATGTAAGTAGGGTAAATAATAATTCCTAATCCTAGAAGTTCAAACGTTCGATCATTTTATGTATTTCTTCCCTTAGTTCCGTGGCTCTCCACAACTTCCTATCTCGTATTGCTCTTACCTCCCCTCTTTTCCCCACTCTCCATTCGCATTGCGTAATTTCCTCGCGGTTCCACTCTTGCTCCGCACCTATGTTCTGTGAGTGTTACATTCTCCAATCCTTCTTTCCTCATTATGTATCCCAGAAATTTTAACTATCTCTTTCTGATATTAAGTATAAGTGACCTACTAGTGCCATTTTTATTAGAAAATCTTTTTTGTTCATATATTCTGTCCATGGTATTCTTAACATCTGTTTATAGAACCACATCTCCATCGCTTCGAAACTTTTCTTAATCTGTAAGATAATTGTCCATTCATTATTTTACACAGGCTCACTCAACTGTATACTACATAATGACTATGAGGCTACACTAGATGTTGCCGCTGTAGTTTCCTTAGTAAGTGGTAAGTTTTTACAGGATGAAGTTGCTAGTCACATACTTTACAGGAGGATAGATAAGATATAACATTTCAGCATTTTTTTCTTTGTTTCCGAACGAAATTTTCCTATCTTAATACTTTGCTTAGTTTCTGAAGACATTTTTGTCTGTTCAGATGCGCTTGTAGATTTCTGTGTTTACATCGTCTGTTGCTACACTATCGGAGGGTTGCTGTTAGAATGGTAATAAAGAATGAGGTGTGTAATATGAATGAAAGAATAGATGGTAGAAAGTGAAAGACATAGGTAACAATTGACTCAGAACTTGAAGATGTTAAAATTGTAGTGTTCAAAAAAGCTGCTCGGCGGGATTCTGCTCCGCAATATGGTGGTTATTATGAAAAGGCTTTCCGAAAAGATCTTAATCTTACATTTGGAGCACCGAGAAAATGAGAGGAATTCGACTCTATGGAATTAATATGATGTGTCATAGCTGTATTCTGGTTGAACTATAAAGTGAAGCTCATCTGAACATTTGCAACGGAAATAGCAATAGTGTAGAAACCAGCTTGAAACGTTGCGTGTATGGGAAAGTGTTTGCAGATTGGAGAATAAATTTCCCAGCACAAGACCGCGTGGACAATTTTGAACTCTTATCAGGGCTGGAAGGTGATGACTGAGCAGCAATAAGCCATTGTTTGTTTAATGTGACTTTTATATAAACATAAAGCATGATAGAAGGAGCTAGGTACTTCCTCGAGCGATAAAATGAGCCGATCATTTTTCCAGAATTTTAATTCTGCCAAAGTTGGAGACGCAAAAAAAAAAAACTCAGGGTATGTGATTTTATACTCCTTTTTAAAAATATTTTACAGATTTTCAGTTTGTTTTTTGGATATTTGTCTTTGGGAACAGGCAAATCCACACTGTATTTCTCTCTGTTTTAATTCCCTCCTAAACGGACATAGACTTTGGAGGGTAATGGGATGTAACCTGAAAAACAATTCTACTTCTTAATAGGCTCCAACAAAAGGAGACTTTCGTACAAATGGAAGAATTCTCTCCACACATATTCGTGAAACGGGAATAATGTTTCTCTTTGCTATTATGTTTCATTATTTATCTGTTAAATTTTTATGAAGTTGTACATTTATGCACAATACACGCACACACAGACATACTCACACACACATACACACACACACACATGCATATATATAAAGGGTGCGATGGATAAATTGTCGTCTAAATTACGCAAAATTAAATATAACAGTGACATCTCGTTTTAGCAGATATATTTACCAAAATTACACAAACATATCTTGAAATACTAAAGTGTAAATTTAATAAAATCGCCATTAGCATCAACCACGGCCTCAAGGCGACTTCGGAATCTTCTGCATCTCTTCTGGTGGGGGGAGATCTCTTTGTTTTAGTTGTTGAAAGATGTCATAATCTTTGCATTCAGTTTATCTTTGCTGTTACAAGGAGTTTTGTTGGCCTCTCGATCAACTGCGCCCAACACATAATAATCAAGGTGGGGTTGAAGACTGGGGGGTTAGGTGGCCAGATGTAGAGGGTGATGTGTTCAGAGTAATTGTCTGACAACCATGACTGGGTTCTCTTGCTTGTGTGGCATGGTGCTGGGTCCTGTAGGCAGACATAAGGTCTTCCAGCATCCACCCTCTTGACCCAGGGAGGCACTACCTCTTCAAGGCACGATATAGGCCTCCGTATTGAGTAGTTCTTTTCTTATAAAAACGATCAGATTGAGTTTTCCGAACTACCGTACCTTTGTAATCACTATTAGACTAATCCAACTCTTTCCGAATCCTCTGCACTGTCCTCAGATTGACACCCGAATACTCTGAAATGTTCGTATTGGAGCTTCCGGCTTGAAGAAGTACAGTATGCCGCTTTGCAAATTTCTGGCAGAGTGAATTGCGTCATGGTGCTCTTTTTATCACAGACGGTTCCCAACTGGCTTTACTATACTGGGCAACCGACAAATTATAAAACAAACAATGCGCATGCGTGAAATAAAATATATATAATGGCAACAATTTACCTAACGCACCCTGTATATATATCTACATGAACCCTTAAGAATAATTCTGGTCGAAAACATTAACATTCTATAAAAATCAATTTACCGATAACATCTCGCTATAAGAGAGGCCCTGTATATTAAACATCCCTCTCCCAATATCAAACTCACTTTGCATGGGAGTGGTGTGCTGAAACTTTTATTCAGAAAAGAAAGAGGCTGACTATAATTCCAGACGTGCTCAACATGCGAAGGCTCCGAATAAACGCTGCTACTAGTATTCAAATTAACACAAAAATAAAATCTATCTGAAACGGTCAAAACATGAAGAGAAACTAACAACACCAAAAAAAAAAAAACATTTTGAAAAAGGCTAAGGAAGTGACCGAAAGCGCTTGGGTCAATGATAGTCATTTTTTGTACTCCTTCATTCAAATGTAAGAACGCTGGAAGAAACTAAATTATAAATTAATAAAATCTTCCATACGTCATATTTAACGGAAGATAAAAGAAAGGTTGGTGTCGAAATATACATTAATATACATATATATATATATATATATATATATATATATATATATATATATATATATATATATATGCATGTGTGTGTGTGTGTGTGTGTGTGTGTTTGGACACGCGTGTGCTTGCGTGAGTGGGTAAAAATTCATACAGTCGGACGACGAAACGCGTCGGTAAGGATTAAGTGATATCTTCCGATATATATATATATATATATATATATATATATATATATATATATATATATATATATATATATATATATATATATATATATATATATATGGTAAGATATAGTTTTTATGTATGTTATATTTATGTGTTAAAGTACTCAATTTCAGGGATAATTCATTAAATATAAAAGTGGACATTGAAGACAGCACACAGAGGCGACAGTCTGTTTCATGCTAAACGCAATCGTAAGGCCACACACACACACACACACACACACACACACACACACACACACACACACACACACACACACATATTCCTTTCCCCAGTGTTTAAAAATAAAATAAAATTACTTGAATAGTAGTTTAGTTTTTCCATCGCTTTTTTTTAATTTTTAGGAGACAACACAACTTATACTATTGTTAAAATTTAAATAAATAATTCAAATTCAAATAGGCATAGCAGTTACATTAGCTGTCAATACCTGAATACATGGTCTTGAATTACTTGTGCTTTTAATTTAACTCTATACTTTTAACATCTCCGCCTACACCTCGAAATTTTGTTTATTAATTTTTAATTATAATTATTTTCAATAGGAGTGTATAGGTTCGCCTATCAACCCGTTCATATTCCCCTCCCCCCATCTTTTGAACAAGAGTAAAGGTTTATCCTTTGTTTCCTGTTTAGAATTGGGTTTTCGGTTCCTTCTCTTAAATTCTTTTCATGTTATTTCACTTCCAGTAACCCCTTGCGTCTTAGTGGCATTATTTGTCTTGCTTGGGTTGAAATGGCAGTAAACACATTTTAAAGGCTTTATTCCTCAAAGACGTAGAAGCCAGGAATCTATGCAGATTTAGGTTTCTATTTGAAAATGTTATTTCATTTCAAAGGGTTCAATTATTTTGTAATTTTCTCAAAGGCCATGTATCAAGGAACCGACGCCTCATTAGGTTTCCATTCTAAAATATCAACTTATTTCATGTGTATACCTCGCAGTCAGATTTACTTTAAATAAAAAAAAAGTCGCTTCAAAATGGCCACCTGGTTGTCAATAATTGAAAACGCAATAAATATGGTTAATAAAACTTTATTAAAAAGCCACCCACACTGATTTTCTGGTTATTGCCTCGTCTTCATGCAAGAGAAAAATGCTTTTCGTCCAGAAAGACGACTTAGTAAGTGGAAAATGTATTTACTGAATCGCGAGTTTGGCTCATTACCGCCCAATACTTGTTTCCCAAGTGAAGAGACGCGAGCAGCTTTTTAGAGCTAGTCATATGGAAATCCTGATTTGATATTCAAAAATAGTAAAAACCAATCACTGAATAAAATACTTCAGATCTCGAAGCTCATAAAACGAGTATCTCTTCGCTTCAACGCACGAATAATTTTTTTTTTACGAGAAAGTGAAAACAAAATGGAAGTTACTCATGTGGTAGTTACTAGAGATCTACAGTTGATGAGCTTCATTCATAAAACTTGTTAGCAGTTTTATTCAGAGATTTGTTGCTAAATTTACAATCGGTAAACAAAAATATATGAGCTGGATTTCCAATCTATAAACCCGGCCTTTATAAATTTTCGTGAGTAAATCACTAAATAGGAAATGATGGAATATGACACTGAAGATTCTGTGCCTTTTTCTGTTCAAATGCAGAATTAACATTTAGGAACTATTACATGAAAATACATAATTTACATCCGGGCTACATCACATATTGTTAATCAGCGAGAAATCAATCAATTGTCTGACAAAGAATTTAAAGATTTATCGGAGGAAAACTGATAAATTTCGAATATCTCGCTTTTATTTAAAATTTTGAGTAGAGATAAACATTTTAAGGTAAAAAGAGGAAAGAGAAAATTGCGTGAATTAAATTTATATTCATGCTTAGAAACTTCACTTGGTTTATCACAAATATACCGAATTTAGACACAAGAGAAAGATTGAATTCATTAGCTACCAACCTTCATATATTTATAGCTTTCAATCTTTAAACAAAGGCTTTTATTAACAATGTAAACGACTTAGACATATTTTCGAATCCCAATTGAAACTTGCGATATTTGTCATGAGAAGATTTCAGTATTACTTTTACTTATATTCAGACATCGAGTTTTCTGATCTGTTATCTTCCCTTGAGGATGTACTGAAAACAATACAAGTCTTGGATTGGAAGTTTGGGTTGATGATTTGGGTAGAATATTTTTTCGAATTTATTTTACAATCATAAACTGGCAGATATTTTCCATTCTACAGTGATATTCAAATCAGGTCATATAAATTGTGTACGAATATCCTATATATATATATATATATATATATATATATATATATATATATATATATATATATATATATATATATAAAAGGCAAGATTTGTGTGTGTGTGTAACGAATTCACGGCCGCAATTTTCGACGGATTTGCACCAAAATTTACATGCACATGCTCCAAGTTAGTGAAAAGGCCAAGACCGACTTTGCATTTCCCAACTCCCATCGATAGTTGAAATAATCGATTTTTTCATGCTTCTACGGTAGTTTTCATGTAGTTTGCGGCCATTTTCTACTGGCCAGAGTGAGAGCCTATAACTGGCTGCCACGAATAGCCAGGAAGATACTATTGGCCAGCGTGAGAGCCAACAGCTGACTGACACGAATGTTAACTAGCATGCAAAAAAAATCGATAGCTGCATTCGTCACAAGTGGGAAAAATTTAAATCTGCATGGTACTTTACTCCAATTGGCTCATTCGCTTGCTTAAACTCAACGTTGATTCTGATTCCGCAGAACTGGGTTGGGTGTGAAAATATATTTGTTGTTAACATTCTTTTTTCATTCGGTTTTTTCAGTTACGAGTCCTTTTTTAAAGCTGATTGTTTTGTGTTCATTTTGTTTAGTGCTTTTTTGTAACAGATTTAATATTTAGTATAGAACTTAGAAAAAAATCGCAGTGTGAGATATGCAAGAAGTAAAGGCATGTAGCAACATCAGCACGGCAAAGGGCACTCCTTTAAAGGCAAAGAAGGGCAAAACTATTTTAAGTCAAGTGATAACGATTGCTGTATGAGTCGTACGATTTTTGAATCAAGCACAGGCAACGCCGGGCCATGCTGCTAGTATATATATATATGATATATAATATATTTTAAGGTATCCTACATTTATGAGTAAAAGTGCTCAATATCAGAGATAGGTCCTATGTAAATATAATAGTGGACATTCAAATGAACACCAAGCGGTGTTTTATGTTTCAGCGCGACATTCATGGCCGAAAGATTGCGTTAAAGCATGAAAGAAACGGTGTGTATATTCAAAAATAGGTAGCCAACTTCAAATGATGGTCTCTCCTGCACGGAGGATCGTAGGTTCGAATCCTGTCGGACGGCACATTGTTCTTTAATAATATTTCCAAAATGTTCAGCCTTAATTTCCTTAAATGTTCATTCATAATTAAATAAACTTTACGTTAATTCATCGTCTACTAAGTTTGTCTTAAATACATGACAGACATGCGAAGTATTTAAAACAAATTTAGCGGAAAAAATGAAAGATGATTAAACGTACAGTTTTGAAGGAATAGTACTAAGTTGTAACATTCCCATTCCCTTGCCATATGTATCGAGGGCATTAACATGCCAATTTGGGACACGGGACGAAAAGGCGCAGTATACTCGTGGCACAAGTTCTTGAACGCGCTTCTGAGGAAGATGGATGAATGGATGGCAGAATGGAGATCATTGTGCTTGGTAGAGGGAAAAACGCCGTTATTGGCTAGAAGGATGGAAGATTGTAAGAAGCAATGATAGTTCACAACCCGAAGGGACACGTCACATAAAAGATTCTGGCACGAGACTATTGCAATGGACCCTCTAATGTGAATAAAATTCACTACACTAGAGAATTACTAACAAATAAGTTTGCCGACTGTGGCTCTAAGGCAAACTCTCTTACTAATTATTAGACAATAATTTACATGACACAAGATGCGGCGAACTCAACAATGCGTATGAAGAAGCGTGCTTTGACGACCACTTCTCTCGGCGACAACTGTAGTAGAATCCGTGTTCTTGAAATGTCAGATCTGATTTTCTATACAAATCTTGAATTCTTAGATAAAAAGGATTTAACGGCAAAGTCACGAACATTTCTCAACCTATTGTCACTTCTATCAGCGTAATTAAGGAACAAGCACTATGTTACAGTGATGAGTAAATTAGAAGCCATTTCGAGATGTTTGAAATTCTCATTGCCTACTCCATTATGAGATTTACGACACCAGACTAAACTTGAAAAGATATTGAAGATCGGAAATGAAGCCGGTTTATTATAAATGTCTTGCAAAATGTGGCAAAAGAATTTGAACTCGTCAGCTTTGACAAGGTGTTCTCACTTGATCTGTTTTTCTCAAATCAGGTTTCATTTTGCGTTTCTAGTTTAACAATGAATAAATTATCTCACTCTCTCTCTACCTATCCCAATGTGTTCACATCTATGTATCTCTCTCTATCTCTCTAAATATATATATATATATATATATATATATATATATATATATATATATATATATATATATATTTATATAGTGCAACCTCGGTTCTCGAAAGTCTCACAAATTCGAGATGAAAATGCCTCGTTTATCGTACTCGTTCGGTACCCGAACAACATTGCCGAACCGAGTTCACCCGAACGGAATCATTTCTGGGTCGACCGCCGTGATGTATACATTCGTGTATTGTGGCGTGCTTTTCTTTTCCATTTTTACTGTACTGTGACTTTTTTTCACTACACTGATTTCTACTGTAAAAATAGTTTCGGTTTACGAACATTTCGGGTTACGAACGGCCTTCAGGGACGAATTAAATTCATGAACCGAGTTTCCACTATATATATATATATATATATATATATATATATATATATATTTGAATTGGACAAAGTCCGACAATTTATTTAAAGACATAATAAAATATTTAAAGACATAATAAAAAAAAGAACGTTAAACATATCATAAATGTCTTTAAATATATATATATATATATATATATATATATATATATATATATAAGATAAAAAAAATCTCCATACACACATAAATACTTGAACGTATGTATAAATATATTCTTCCTTAGCTGTTATAAATACACTGCTCAATGATATGAAACAGAGTTAGAAGTATATATTAGTGAATATACAAAATATCTAACGTCGATAGCACGACCCAGAGTTTCATGCAGTTTATGCAATCTTTAGGTGCTTATTATATTAAAACACTTAAATAGCCCTAACTTGCTGAATGCGAAGCCCGAATTAATAAAAACCTGCTCGAACACATTGACCCCGATTAAAAGAGATTGCGAAATAGATTTTAAGAATATTAATATGCAACAACTTTTAATATTCTTAGAACCTACCATTAATAACATTTCTTATATATCTACACACACGTACAATCCAATATTACTGGACTCGATAAATTTATAACGTATGTATATATCATTTCAGCTTTATAAGTACATTAGATATAAAGTCCGGACCTATTTTTTATATTTTCACCCTTATATTTTATTTTTAAACTACGTTCTAGTTTAAGCTAATCGATATAATTAGGGTATCGAATGTTAAAAAAAACGAGTCTTACTCCGCTTGATATATTGTTTACTTTTTAAATTCAAATTTAAAAGATTTTACTTTCATTTTTAAATTTTTTGTCTTTCGAATTTATGAATTTGAATGATATAAATTATTAATAGTTAATTCTAATATTTTACGCAACAATAATTAAATAAATCATTTTAGCAGACAATTTTGTATCATCATGACGAGAACGCGAGCTATTTAACGGTTATAATATCTTCGCACCTTAAGATTGTATAAACTACATGAAACTCCAAGTCGTGCAATCGACATTGGATATTATGTATATTTAGTAATCTATCTATCTATCTATATATATATATATATATATATATATATATATATATATATATATATATATATATATATATATATATATATATATTAAAGACATTTATATATATTATGTTTAACGTTCTTTTTATAGATACAAGTATTTAAGCAAATGCTCTGTTTTATAATAAACAGTATTAAATAACATTTACCGGCCTGAATGTCCGAGAAATTCTCATAGAAAATTTTCGCTCTCCGACAGGAATCGAACCATCATTTCGTGTGATGTGCCTTAACCGTTCGGCCACAGAGGAGCGTCTGGTTAGCAAGGTCGATTTTACTATCTTTAAACTTAAATCTTCCATGAATCTCTTCTATTCATATCTGCTCTAGCGTATCAAATGTAAACAAATTACGTCATATATTTTTGAATTGGACATATGTCCAATTCAAAAATATATGACGTCATTTGTCATTTGTTTACATTTGATACGCTAGAGCAGATATGAATAGAAGAGATTCATGGAAGATTTAAGTTTAAAGATAGTAAAATCGACCTTGCTAACCAGACGCTCCTCTGTGGCCGAACGGTTAAGGCACATCACGCGAAATGATGGTTCCGTATAGGATACAGGTTCGATTATAGGATAAAGCTTTGAAGTCAAGAGATGATGTCAATAGATTAAATGGGAAATGGAAATGAGGTGGAAGAAGGCTCGTCAGGATTGAAGATTATATTGAATCTGCGAATAAATGCTTTGAGCAATAGGCAAACCAGAATAGGGAAAGGCTACATTTTGCCTGAGAATTAACAGAATTACAGACAAAAGCGCAGGAATATACAAACTAGAATTCAAAATTTGAATGAAAAACTTACGGCCATTTTAGAAGAAATAATAATAATAATAATAATAATAATAATAATAATAATAATAATAATAATATATATAAAAAAAACTATTTTGTGCACTTGAATAAACTGAATATATTCTAATTTTATAATTAAACTTCTTTTGCATGTAAAACCAAAATGAAGTAATGACGCAAATTGTAACCATTGTTAACTAATTATTTCGTGTTCATTTTGCGAGTTGTTTACGTCAAATGATGGCCGTCGAAAATAATGCGCGTTCACTAAGGATCTTAGCACGGAAGAAGAAGAAGAAGAAGAAGAAGAAGAAGAAGAAGAAGAAGAAGAAGAAGAAGAAGAAGAAGAAGAATGAAGGCCGAAACATATGAGAAAAATGAAAACGAAGGCATGAATAAAAGTGAAAGGGAAAAAGCCGCCGAGTACGGAAAGAGCAAATAAAAAGAAAGTAGAAAAAAGTAGGAAAAATATTTGATGTAGAGAACAAAGGAAACTATTAAAAATTAATAAGAGAAGAAAGAGAATTATAAGGAGGGGAAAAGCTCTAAACGAACGTGAATGAAAACCAGAAACTAGTAAAAGAAGCAGAAAAAAAGAAAGAAGGATGAAGACGAGAATAGAGGAAAGAAGCCAGAAGAGAACTTTAAAAAAGAAAGAAAGGGATATAGATAGAAAAATGGAGAGATGGCGGAAGAGGAAATACAAGAAAATGTATGAATAAATGAACATGAAAAACGAAGGCGAAATTCCGGAACGAAACGAATTGCCTCGAAGATTCTTACAAGACAAAAAGATTAATGAAAGGTGGAGAAAGAAAATAAAAATAAACAAAGCTCTTTAAAAGAAGAAGAAGAAGAAGAAGAAGAAGAAGAAGAAGAAGAAGAAGAAGAAGAAGAAGAAGAAGAAGAAGAAGAAGAATGTGATAGACAATATCACGGGAAAATCTGTTGACGTACGGTTGTCATTTCGTGCAAGCGAGTTTCATCCTTGTTTCAATTGTACTTAATTGTCATCGTCCGTCAATAACGGTGCTTGGAAATTCACGATGTTGCCACCATTATTGAGGAATCGATAGGTGTTACGCAGTGGGCGGGGTTGTCAAGAGTAGTGTCCCACAATGCTGTGCGTGTCGTGAGTTTCCTGTTGGCAGGTACTTCTCTCCATATGAATGGTGCGTAATCAGGGCATGGCGTTGTTCAAATAAACACAAGAGAGTTTCGGTGGAGTGGGTATAGTGTTAAGGTTTGGGGTCTCTTCGGAACGGGTTCTTTCGTGATTGGAACGAGAGCGTCGACGGTGAATTTAGTGGGGAATGCCACTCACCGCTAACAGTGTTTCTTTCATTTGCATTTTTTTCAGGAAAGGGGAATTGAATGACAGAGAGAGAGAGAGAGTGAGAGAGAGAGAGAGAGGGGGTAATCCGACTGAGATAGATATAAACAGAATAAGACAGATATACATGAAGTGGCATAAACTTGCTGAAACATAGATATAAACAGAATTAAACATAGATATAAAGGCAATATGATAAATAAATACAGAGATAGATATAAAGAGAATTAGAGAGGTAGAAATGACTATAATATATATATATATATATATATATATATATATATATATATATATATATATATATATATATATATATATATATAGCCACACTGCTGTGATACGGCGAAACAGTCTGTCTGTGGATGACAATATATATATATATATATATATATATATATAGATAGATAGATAGATAGATAGATAGAAGCAGAATGAGATAGATAAACAAGAAGTAACAGAATGAGATAGATAGATAGATAGATAGATAGATAGAAGCAGAATGAGATAGAGATAGATAAACAAGGAGTAACAGAATGAGATAGATAGATAAATAGATAGATAGAAAGAAGCAGAATGAGATAGATAGATAGAAAGAAAGAAAGAAAGAAACAGAATGAAGCAAAGTGATATAAAAGTAATATGATAGATATATAGATAAATAGATAGAGAGAAGATAAATAGATAGAAACAGAATGAAACAATAGATAGATAGATAGATAGATAGATAGACAGACAGACAGACAGACAGACAGACAGATAAATTTTAGAAAGAGATATATGAAATTAGTGGGGGGAGACATAAAAAGAGAAAGCGATATCTAATAAGAATATAGAACATATTTTGTTTCTTTTTTTCTGTGTTCCTGTTCTTTTCTTTTTTTATTTCTTTCTCTTCAACTAACACTTCACATATCTAATCTTTCTTCCTCGATTTTCTCTCTTTCATGTCTGCTTTCTCCTTCCGTTTCTTTGATATTGCTATCATGTTTTGCGATAATCATGTCTACTAATTTCCTTCCTTCCTATGAATACTTCTTTGCCTTTTTTCTTTCTTTTTTGCTGTTATTGTTTTGTATTCCTCTTTTTTTGCTTACATACGCATCATGTTAAAGCACCGGTTCCCGTACGATCACCGAAGTTAAGCAAAGTCGAGTCTGGTTAGTACCTAGATGGGTGATCGCTTGTGAATACAAAGTGTGATAAGTTTGGATGTGCGGGTGGTGTAAAGGATAATAACTTGGAATTGTTAATCGGAGAGTCGAGTTTCAAATCTTAGCTGGGTTCGTTGTATTCGCTTACGCGCGAATATTCTTGGCCAAGGTATGATTCGACCACTTCTCCTTCCGTCATCGGGTAACTTGTAAGACTCGTATCACTAAATCATTATCATCTCTAAAAAAAGTTCTTGCAATCTAAAAATATGTTATGGCATTCAATAACCTGCAAAGGTTGATAAGCCGTAAATAACGAAATAATTAATATCTGTATATTTCTGAGGTGAGGTATTGGGCCACGTGTCCTTGAGCCCAGTGGATAAAAGCATTGGTTGAATCCAGTGATTTAACCCAAAGAGTTGTGAGTTCAGTATATAACTAAGGTGAACAAAAACCTGGAGATTTGCTACTGAGACATCAGGAAGAAGCATGGCACGTGAAGACAACCGTCTGAACAATGTAAATAGTGTAAATAATTACGACAAAATCAATCTTTTTTTCTTTCTGCAACATTCTAATTTAATCCTTAAAAATGGCTAAATGTATAGCCGTAGGCGCTCGGATAAAAAGAACATTCGGACAGTTTTTATATAATTTATCATCTCAAAAGAAAAAAATATTAGATAGCATGAGATATTGTATAAAAAACTAAAAGCACCTTGTCTATCATATTCAATGAAATGTGCATGAAAGAAGGATTGCTGCTTAAATACACACACACACGCGCGTGCGCACACATATATATATATATGTGTGTGTGTGTGTGTGTGCGCGTGTGTATGAATAGCAAACCAACAAGTGTAGTTAAGGAAGCAACAGAGATATCAAGAAAAACAAAGAGAATTTGTGACGAAAAAGTGAAATATGCAAAATCAAAACGAGATCTGGACAAAAAGAGGAGAATAATGCTCCTAAATACCAAGAGAAATTGAATTGAAAATGCAGAATTAAATGAGCTATTTTAAACAATGATTAAATTAAATGAACTATTTTAAACAATGATTAAATTAAATGAGCTATTTTAAACAATGATTAAATTAAATGAACTATTTTAAACAATGATTAAATTAAATGAGCTATTTTAAACAATGATTAAATTAAATGAACTATTTTAAACAATGATTAAATTAAATGAACTATTTTAAACAATGATTAAATTAAATGAGCTATTTTAAACAATGATTAAATTAAATGAACTATTTTAAACAATGATTAAATTAAATGAGCTATTTTAAACAATGATTAAATTAAATGAACTATTTTAAACAATGATTAAATTAAATGAACTATTTTAAACAATGATTAAATTAAATGAACTATTTTAAACAATGATTAAATTAAATGAACTATTTTAAACAATGATTAAATTAAATGAACTATTTTAAACAATGATTAAATTAAATGAGCTATTTTAAACAATGATTAAATTAAATGAACTATTTTAAACAATGATTAAATTAAATGAGCTATTTTAAACAATGATTAAATTAAATGAACTATTTTAAACAATGATTAAATTAAATGAACTATTTTAAACAATGATTAAATTAAATGAACTATTTTAAACAATGATTAAATTAAATGAACTATTTTAAACAATGATTAAATTAAATGAACTATTTTAAACAATGATTAAATTAAATGAGCTATTTTAAACAATGATTAAATTAAATGAGCTATTTTAAACAATGATTAAATTAAATGAGCTATTTTAAACAATGATTAAATTAAATGAACTATTTTAAACAATGATTAAATTAAATGAGCTATTTTAAACAATGATTAAATTAAATGAACTATTTTAAACAATGATTAAATTAAATGAGCTATTTTAAACAATGATTAAATTAAATGAGCTATTTTAAACAATGATTAAATTAAATGAACTATTTTAAACAATGATTAAATTAAATGAACTATTTTAAACAATGATTAAATTAAATGAACTATTTTAAACAATGATTAAATTAAATGAACTATTTTAAACAATGATTAAATTAAATGAACTATTTTAAACAATGATTAAATTAAATGAGCTATTTTAAACAATGATTAAATTAAATGAACTATTTTAAACAATGATTAAATTAAATGAACTATTTTAAACAATGATTAAATTAAATGAACTATTTTAAACAATGATTAAATTAAAGGAACTATTTTAAACAATGATTAAATTAAATGAACTATTTTAAACAATGATTAAATTAAATGAACTATTTTAAACAATGATTAAATTAAATGAGCTATTTTAAACAATGATTAAATTAAATGAGCTATTTTAAACAATGATTAAATTAAATGAGCTATTTTAAACAATGATTAAATTAAATGAACTATTTTAAACAATGATTAAATTAAATGAGCTATTTTAAACAATGATTAAATTAAATGAACTATTTTAAACAATGATTAAATTAAATGAGCTATTTTAAACAATGATTAAATTAAATGAGCTATTTTAAACAATGATTAAATTAAATGAACTATTTTAAACAATGATTAAATTAAATGAGCTATTTTAAACAATGATTAAATTAAATGAGCTATTTTAAACAATGATTAAATTAAATGAACTATTTTAAACAATGATTAAATTAAATGAGCTATTTTAAACAATGATTAAATTAAATGAACTATTTTAAACAATGATTAAATTAAATGAGCTATTTTAAACAATGATTAAATTAAATGAGCTATTTTAAACAATGATTAAATTAAATGAACTATTTTAAACAAAGATTAAATTAAATGAACTATTTTAAACAATGATTAAATTAAATGAACTATTTTAAACAATGATTAAATTAAATGAACTATTTTAAACAATGATTAAATTAAATGAGCTATTTTAAACAATGATTAAATTAAATGAACTATTTTAAACAATGATTAAATTAAATGAGCTATTTTAAACAATGATTAAATTAAATGAACTATTTTAAACAATGATTAAATTAAATGAACTATTTTAAACAATGATTAAATTAAATGAACTATTTTAAACAATGATTAAATTAAATGAACTATTTTAAACAATGATTAAATTAAATGAACTATTTTAAACAATGATTAAATTAAATGAACTATTTTAAACAATGATTAAATTAAATGAGCTATTTTAAACAATCATTAAATTAAATGAACTATTTTAAACAATGATTAAATTAAATGAGCTATTTTAAACAATGATTAAATTAAATGAGCTATTTTAAACAATGATTAAATTAAATGAACTATTTTAAACAATGATTAAATTAAATGAACTATTTTAAACAATGATTAAATTAAATGAACTATTTTAAACAATGATTAAATTAAATGAACTATTTTAAACAATGATTAAATTAAATGAGCTATTTTAAACAATGATTAAATTAAATGAACTATTTTAAACAATGATTAAATTAAATGAACTATTTTAAACAATGATTAAATTAAATGAACTATTTTAAACAATGATTAAATTAAATGAGCTATTTTAAACAATGATTAAATTAAATGAACTATTTTAAACAATGATTAAATTAAATGAGCTATTTTAAACAATGATTAAATTAAATGAACTATTTTAAACAATGATTAAATTAAATGAACTATTTTAAACAATGATTAAATTAAATGAACTATTTTAAACAATGATTAAATTAAATGAGCTATTTTAAACAATGATTAAATTAAATGAGCTATTTTAAACAATGATTAAATTAAATGAACTATTTTAAACAATGATTAAATTAAATGAACTATTTTAAACAATGATTAAATTAAATGAACTATTTTAAACAATGATTAAATTAAATGAGCTATTTTAAACAATGATTAAATTAAATGAACTATTTTAAACAATGATTAAATTAAATGAGCTATTTTAAACAATGATTAAATTAAATGAACTATTTTAAACAATGATTAAATTAAATGAACTATTTTAAACAATGATTAAATTAAATGAACTATTTTAAACAATGATTAAATTAAATGAACTATTTTAAACAATGATTAAATTAAATGAGCTATTTTAAACAATGATTAAATTAAATGAACTATTTTAAACAATGATTAAATTAAATGAGCTATTTTAAACAATGATTAAATTAAATGAACTATTTTAAACAATGATTAAATTAAATGAACTATTTTAAACAATGATTAAATTAAATGAACTATTTTAAACAATGATTAAATTAAATGAACTATTTTAAACAATGATTAAATTAAATGAACTATTTTAAACAATGATTAAATTAAATGAACTATTTTAAACAATGATTAAATTAAATGAACTATTTTAAACAATGATTAAATTAAATGAACTATTTTAAACAATGAAACACAGAAAATAAAAATTAACTTAGAAAGAGTAGAAAAAAGCTACTAGGAAAAACATGACCTTGAAACATACTGGATCCGCGAAACATAAATAAAAAAAAGGATGTAAAGAAATGTAGAGACTATGTTAAGTAGTATGCAAGTTTGTATGCTCTGAAAATAAAAATACTAATCTTCACCGTAGCAGTTAATAATGTTTGAAATATTCATACTATACAAAGAAAACTTGGTATACTATCGAACATATACAAATTAATCTCAGTAGTATGACACAAGGAGGTGCGGTGGTGTAATGGATAGCAGCACGGATTGAGGAATCGGAGAACTGAGTTCGAATTCCAATCGAATCTATTGCATTCACTTACGTGCGAATACCCTTGGGAAAGGTATGAATTCACTTCTTCTCCCACATCTCCTTACTTCAGTCGCGAATGGGGTTCTATCTGGTCTACGACAGAAAGAAAATGGCAACCTATTGCAGAAAAAAATCTGTCTCGCCAGTCATGTATAGAGAGATATATGATCGTCTAAGCGTTTATTACGCATGGCACATAACTGACTGTGTATGGACACACATATGCGAGAGGATAATTAAAAAAAAAATAGGTACTCAACAATATACCATCAACAAAAAATTGATAAACTGAGAGAAAAAGTAAAAAAATGACGAAAATAACAAGCCATTTTATATTTGTTGGCTAATGTACAATAACTTGATTTGATAACAATCGACGGTCTTTAAAATCACTACGAAAGCAGAGTATCAATAGAAACAATATAAAACTTAATGAGAATTTATACGTTAAGTAGTAATTTGACGCGACAAAGACAGCTTATTGTTGAAACATCGGCTCTCGCACGATCACTGAATTTATGAAACATCGAGCCTGGTCGGTACCTAGATGGGTGACCGTTTGGGAATACCAGGTGCTGAAAGCTTGGATCTAACGGTGTCTGTTTGGTGTAACGGATAATGGTTCGAAATTGTTAATCGGAAAGCAGAGTTCCAATTCCAGTTGGGTTTGTTATATTTACGCACAAATATACCTGGGAGAGGTGTGAATCCACCTCTTTCTTTCTCTCACAGCTATAGGTTAATTAGCAGGAATTGTATCACTAAACTATTATTATCTACCCCGCTCCCACCAAAAAATAAACTTCTTACAATCTAAAAATATTTTATGGTATTAAATAACCTGCAAAGGATTGATGAACCGCAGAAAACGAATGATCGAATCAATCAACAGACAAAAACAACAAAATAAAGATTGGAAAATCGTAATCGTTATGGAAATCTTAACCGTTTCCTTACTAGGAAACATTCGGTAGCCAGATTTACCGTCGGTTGAAATTTTTAAAAATTATCAGGAAAATAGATTTCTCAAGACCACTGTTATCGTTCTTTCTAGTGTTCAGTTGGAGAGGAGACTTCCTTCTTAACTTTTTGTTTGAAGTAGTGTGGAACATCAACATCTTGCTGATATTATTTTATTGTCGAGCTACATGTGACATCCATTTTAGTTGTTGCTGTTGTAAATTCTTGACTTAGGTTTTCTTATTTGCTACAGTTATTTGTTTGTGATTTCAAGATGTTCAAAGAAGGATTGACAGATTGACAGTAGCACAGAGAGTATTGAAACTGTCTATGATCTACTGACAATATTTTCTTATTACCTGATTTAATATTGTGGATTATCAGAAATACTAAATGACCTAAGTACAGAACTTCGCATTGTAGGGTTAAAAAGGAACAGAAATAAAACCAATGTTCAGTTTGAATTTTCCTAAAAATATTATTGAAATAGACTGAAATAGATGAAAAACTGGAAGGATTCTAGGAATACATATATTACAGTAAAGAAAACGGAAATAAATTAAAACGATTTATATTGATGGCGTGGAAATTATTCAACAAAAATCTAGAAAAAAGCACTTTGCGAATATGCTAAAAAAAGAATGTATGATGTCATCGTCTTCTTTTATGTGTCGTGTCCCGTCAGGACGTAAGCGATCATGGCCTCCCCCATCTTCATGTCCCTTATAGCGCTTAATAAGATTTGTCTTTTGTTATTTCTCCCAAACCCTGTTCTACCATCCGTTTGCTCAAGTATATTACACGCTGCTTTCCTCTGCCCCTCTTTCCCTCAATCTTTCCTGTGAGTATCAGATTTTCCAAACCCTCCTTTCTCATTACATATCCCAAAATTTTCAATTGCCTCTTCTTGATGTTAAGTATAAATGTCCTTTTTGTTTCCATTTTCTCCAAAACCTCGCCGTTGCTCACATGTTCTGTCAATGGTATCCTCAGCATCTTTCTGTAGAACCACATTTCTGTACCTTCAAGTCTCTTCTTCATCTTTGACGAGATTGTCCACCATTTGCTGCCATATAGGAGCACAGGTATCACGTGACAATTCAATACTCTTTTCTTTGTTTCCAACGAAGTTTTCTGTCTCTTAATACTCTGCTTAGCTTTTTGAATACGTCTTTGGTCATCCCAATACGTCTTCACGAAAAATGAACTAAATCGTTTGCAAACAAAGTTAAACGTTGACATGAATCAATGGAAAGATCAATGCTGGTGATAATGCTAAGAAATCTATAGGGATGAACATGGATCAGAGAATAGATCCAAGGTAAGAGAACTCACAGACATGATTAAGCAACAAATAGGAAGGTGGACAGGAAATGTAGCAAGGAGAAAGGAGACCAGATGGAGTTAAAGGTTGTTCCACTGCAATTTGATTGCTAGACCTAGTTATGGTCAGTAAATTTTATATTTACACTAGTTGTTTATGTAGTTTGTTATATCATGTCCAGAATTTTGTTAAAGGGATATTTTAAAAGTTTCATACACTTTAATCATTATAAATACAGCGACATCTTAAATGCTCCTGGAAGGAAGAATATGAAGCAATAATTAGGGTTTTATTTTGGACTTAAGTACTCTTCAAACGACTATAATTAGGAAAATGTTTAACTTTCTTCTTTTACAGGTATCTATTGATTTTACTGCTGCTCTAATTCCCTCCGCTTTGTTTCAGGAATTTCTGCATTGACAGTTTAAATATTTCTGGCAATAAAGGTAAACCTTATAATAGCTACCCACCGAATTAAGCGATGACCTACTATCACTTGATCTCAAATAATGGCTATTAGATTCCTCTGTTGTTGAGGTATAATTCTACTAATAATCAGATTTAACGTAGCATATACAGAATTCGGCCGACAGGAAGGCCCATTTTCTTATTTCCGGTTTCTTGTGGACGCCGAGAAGACTCACTCCATTACTGTCAACACTAAAATGCCTTTAAATCCAAATTACAACGAAGAAAATATCTTTCAACATTGCTCACGTCTCCATCTACTTTCCCTCTGCCATCGACATCGACGCTACCACATCGTCCCCGCTATTTTACCTTCGATTCTCGCCGGTCTGCGCCTTGACGCATGCGCGTGTAAACCTCTCACATCTTACTTTTCAACATCCGACTTCCTGTATCCGGAGAGAGGGAGATATGAAGTGAATTTCAGATTTCCTCTCCTTTTCAATCTCATCATCAGCCTATTTTTTTTCTTTTGTAGCTATCACAACTCTTTAAAAGTTTTAACAGCCATTTTTAAAAAAAGATTTTTCGGGGTTCTCATCTCATAAAATTCAGTGATAAGCTACAATGATGACTTGGAAAAATGTAATTAACATTGTAGGGATATTTTACTCCTGTATCTTTTCTGTTTGGTTGATTGTTTGATTTGATAAATTTGCATCATTAAAGATATATTTTTATTTTGAAAATTATTCCCACATAGCCCTCCTTTTCATCGGCCAGTTTGCTCTTTGGATGGACATTTCAAAGAATAAATAAACCTGAGGAGAAATTACCCCCCCACCCAAAAAAAAAACATCATACCACGATTTTGAATGGAATTTTTCTTAATCAGTTTACAAGGCGATAAAGACAATAAGGCGAGGTGAAAGAATAAGATAAATCATTAATGGGTGAGGGGATAAGAGAACACAATTCAAGGTGACAGAAGATGGAGATAAAGAGGCAAAAGGCGACAATAACAGAACAGGATTCAAGGAGACAGAAGATGACGACGATGAAACAGAAGAAGAGAATAAAAGAACAGGATTCAAGGAGACAGAAGACAGTGACAGGTTTCTTATTTGAAGTTCAGACAGCAAACGGAATTCCTGAAAGACCCCATTAAAGCCACATTAGAAAACTAAATACCCTAAATATGGGTTTTTAAAAAAGTAAAATTTAAAAACTTTAGGAAAATTCTTTAATAAGAGAAATATAAGAAAAATGGATATTATTCTTTGTTCTTTTTTTTTCATAGCTTCATTTTCAATCTTCCTTCATTTTTCTTATTTTCGTTCTTTCTTTCTTTCCGTCTCTTTTTTTCTTATTCTTCCTCTATTTCGGATTGTGTATTCTTTATTCGTCGTGCATCAATTATATTCTTCTTTATCTTCCCTCTCATCAATCCCTTTTTCCTTCTCGCACTTTCTTTTCTTCTTCCCCTATCAACGTACTTTTCTTTTTTTTTCTATCACCTTCTTCGTCAACATATTTTCCCGTGATATTGTCTATCAGCTTCTTCTTCTTCTTCTTCTTCTTCTTCTTCTTCTTCTTCTTCTTCTTCTTCTTCTTCTTCTTCTTCTTCGCTCACCCTCTTCTTCTTCTTTGCTCACCCTCTTCTTCTTCTTTGCTCACCCTCTTCTTCTTTGCTCACCCTCTTCCCCTTCCCACTCTCCCATTTATAAATGTTTTTCTTTCCTACTTTTCCAGTATTCCATTCCTTTCCTCTCACCTCTTTACATTCACCAACCCCACAACCAATATCTTCATCATTAAAATGTTCTGCATCTGGAAGTTGAGAGTTAAAAGCGCTTGGTGAAAAGGAAGAGAGAGAAAGAGAGAGAGAGAGATGGAGTAAGAGTGAGAGAAGAAGGAGAAAGAGAGAAAGTGGAATATGACACAGTAATTCAATTGCTGGGACACAATTTCATCAGTTTCCATTACTGCGTTCCGGTTCTTGTCAAAGGCGGCTGGTCGGCCGGTCAGACATCAGCTGAATCTTGTTAGAAGAAGAATAGCTTTGTACTGACAAGGACTTTCACTTCCTTTACTTTCCTGTGTTGCGTAATATCTATCTATCTATCTATCTATCTATCTATCTATCTATCTATCTATCTATCTAT
This sequence comes from Acanthosepion esculentum, assembly GCA_964036315.1. Taxonomy (NCBI): domain Eukaryota; kingdom Metazoa; phylum Mollusca; class Cephalopoda; order Sepiida; family Sepiidae; genus Acanthosepion; species Acanthosepion esculentum. Next base: position 64,409,849 of record OZ038493.1, on the reverse strand, counting down.
CTATCTATCTCGTTGTTTTCATAGCTATCCTAGTCTGTTCATATATGGAGAAGGAGTGAAAAAATAGAAGGATGAAGACAAAGAGGATTAAAAGAAGAAAGAAAAAGAAAGGATGAAAAAATGTAGAGAGAAAAGTAACCAAAATCAATTTTATCTATCTATCTATCTATCTATCTATCTATCTATCTATCTATCTATCTATCTATCTAAAGTCTTGTCTGTCTGTCTCTCTTCGTCTACCACTATAACTATTCTTGCATCTTCCTATATGTTTATGACTATATGCTCGTCTACTGTCGCGTAACGTTCAGCTTGTGAATAATTCCCTGCAAATCACTGCAATTCGATCGTCACTGGCAGCGGATTTAGGCAATTTTAACTGTTTTTTTATATTTTATTTTGTTTTTCGCAGCCATTCAAAGTATTCTATGTAAGGAATTCCTGGCACCAACTCTACGAGTAGAAAAAACTGCAGGTGAGTGCCAAAGATTGCTACTCATATTTGGTCTCTATTTTAAACACCAAAAGAACAAGCAATAGCGATATTAAGTAAGGCAATTTTGATTTTTAATCGAATTTACCCCAAACAAGGGTGTAAAGCCACTAAGACACAAGGGGTTACTGGGTGTGAAAGAATTAGAAAACGGAAACATTATTAAGAAGCGAGAACAATAGAAGAGTAAACAGGAACACAGCTGATAACGATTGCCATTGTATTTAAATTTTTGAAGATCAACGTTGGCCGGAAATATGGAGCCAAGCGAGAAGTGCGAGAAAATATACTATTAGCAAAGAACTTACGGTTACAGCTAGCTAACTTAATTGTAAAATGTTGAGACCATGTTGCCATTCTACAAGGTAACCAAAAAAGTTCTATCCGTTTTTAAAGGAAAAAAAAATAAAACGCTTCAATGTATGTGTAACTTATATTTAGTCTTCGAAGTAATCGCCATCGGCATCCAGCACCTTCTGCCAACGTGTCTCCAGCGGTTCAATGCCCTTGCGGTAGAACTCGGTGGGTTTTGACGCAAAGAAGTTCGTGGGGGATTTGCGCAAGTCTTTTTCATTGGTGAAGGATTTCCCACGAAGATGATTATCCAGGGAGTGGAAGAGGTGGTAATCGGATGGCGCAAGGTCAGGTGAATAAGGTGGATGGCACAAAGTCTCCTACCCAAGTTGCTGTATGGTATCCCTGACCACTCGCGCGACATGCGGCCTGGCGTTGTCATGGAGGAAAAGCACACTTTTGCGATTCACCAGTGCTGGATCCTTCTGGCGCAATGCCTGTTGCACACGTTTCAATTGCTGCTTGTATAGGTCTCCAGTGACCGTTTTTTGTCCCGTTGGTAGCAGTTCATAATGAACACTTGATGACCTGTCCACCAGACACAAAGCATAATCTTGCGTCGGTGCATAGGCGGTCTTGCGGTGTGAGGGACAGCACCCTGAGGAGACAACCAATGTCTGGAACGCTTGGGAGTTTTGTACAGAACCCACATTTCATCACTGGTAAGCACTCGATTGAATAAGGATGTGGTACGGTGGCGAGAAAGCAGCCATATGCAGGCTGCCACTCGTTGTCCCTTGTGGACCTCCAACAGCGTTTGCGGAACCCACTTGCTCAGTTTGTACGTCTTACCTAGGCGGTGCAGGTGAAGTTTAACTGTTTTATCGGAAACGTTGAACTGTTTTGCAATTTCACCACACGTTAGACTATTGTCCTCTTCAATGGCCGCCTTCAGGACTCCGTCATTCAAGACCTGTGGTCGTCCACTGCGAGGCTCATCATGGAGAGACAAATGTCCCGATTTGAATTTTCGAAACCAACGCCTTGCAGTACGTTCATCCACAGCACTGTCCCCAAACGCTTGACATATGCAGCGACTTGATGCAGCTTTGCCCACTTTGAAGTCGTAAAGCAAACAGCCCCGAACGAGATCTCTAGACACTTCCATCCTTCTCACAGCTGTCCGGCTTATAACTGATGGCCTGGCACGGTGCTCGTGTTTTTTATAACGTCTGATGTTCCTACTTCCGGCTGTCCGAATTTGAAAACAATTGCTACATGCATTTCGTATATATTTCAACTTCATTCAATGACTAATCAAAAAACGGACAGAACTTTTTTGGTTACCTTATAGTACTGCACTTAAATTCATCTACGTGCAACAGCGAAGTGCTCGTTCGAACAATTATCATGAAAATATTTAGAGAAAAGACACAGTGGTGAGAAAGTGACTGAAGCCGAGATACCAGGTCAGGACCAATAATATTAATGATTCTTTTCTGAATTTTATCAAGAGTCTCTTAATAAATAGCAAGAGCGCTGAACCAGGTATGGCAGTAATATTGTAAGCATAGATGAATGGTAGACTTATAGATATGTAAGCTAGATTCCGGAGAGAAAAATTGTCTAACACGACACAGTAAACCATCTGGTCTAGCAATAGATTCAATGTAGTCTTTCCATGTCAGCTGAGAATTTTAGCCCGGGAAGGCACAATGAGTCGCTACCTTGGAGGTTAGCATCAGCTATGCTGATGGAAAGGAGAAAGCGGTTCTCAGATGATTATCAGAGAACAGTTTTGTTTTAGTGGCGTTAAAATTAACACGCCATTTTTGTCCCAGTTAGCAAGTAGGTCGTTTTTGAGATCAGCCGCCACTTTGACCTTATTATTGTATCGATGACCATAAAAAGCTTTTTCTTCTCTAAAACGTTTTTCATAGAAATATTTTACATATGTATGTGCAAATGTTCCCAGCGCCCCTTCTCTATTCATTTATCCAGTTTGGAGAAATAAAGAAAAACGTAGATACGTTTCTCATCTTGAGTCTGGCAGGAGCAGAATCCTGTGGTTATTGTTTGGCTAGAATCAGTAGGTTCCGTGAATGGTCTACAAAGTTCAAGAAAAGTGTCTTTGATTTTAGGGTGAAAACACGCAACAGGAGAGCACGAAAATTTGGAAGTGATATATTCCAAGCATTTTCAGGAGATGACCCCATGCAGTCAACACTGGAATTGGCTGAAAAACCCGATGTTGATCACGGAATGGTTGTATGTCCATAAAGTACAGGTGACCTACCCCCCCCCCCAAAAAAAAGAAAAAATACAGGAAATTGTAGATTGACTATATGATGAAAATATTAACTAACATGTAAAAAATAACTATATATTTTACTATATGAATGAACGAAAAAAATATTACATACCAATTTTGTTTACCATTTGTTGTTCCAGGATGGGTTTCAAAATAATTATCAGAACGAGACATTGCACCAAATATCATCACCATTAATTTTTACTTCTTGCCAGACATGTGATTGCCATATCCTGATATTAAAAAACTTACTAACGAAGCCTAGGTTCGAAGTAACATACGAAAATAAGTTAGCTTTGTCTTCTGCCATCAGGTGCTGAAGCATGTTACACAAGACATGCTACAGCGTATTTGACAGGAGCTGGGCTGCCGACTTAACGTGTGTCGTGTCACAGGTGGTGCACATATTGAACATTTGTGAAGCTGCGTGAAATCGGTTATAAAATCTCTTCCATCATAAACGAACGATTTAGGTTATGATTCGAAGATTTTTTTGATTATTATTCATTTATTTTTAAATCTTGCATTGCATGGAACTTGTAAACATTCACGGAATATCGAAGAAATTGATGGCATGGAAGCCTTTGTTGTCAAGCAGAAAAATGTCAACAGTTTTGCCCAGCAATATATATATATATATATATATATATATATATATATATATATATATATATATATATATATATATATGCCCAAGTATAAGATTGGTATATACGGAATAAATTCCAATAACCAACAATTACTATTCTTAAAAGAGTGCTCGATACAGAGTAGAGCAGATATAATTATTTATTTAAAAATTATAACATAAATACGTTATAAAATCACTACAAAAATAGCCATTTAGTTTCAACACCTCCTGTGTCTTATCAAGTGATGATGTTGGATGTAGAATAAAGGGTTTTAAAAGGTTCAAATTAACTAACGACCCCTCGTAAGGGCAAAATGCTGTTACATAAGCTGGAATGACTAATCAAAATACAAGTATACGAGAATTCAAAAAACTTGACAACTAAGTAAGGTTATAATAGCTATTAAAAACTTTAAAGTTGGGGTTATACTAAAATAGAATTTATTCTAACCAATAAGTATTAAATTATATGATAAATTTTGATATTAAAATTAAAAGTAAAAAATGACCAATTTTAAAATCTAATTTAATCTCTATTATGTTTAAATTAATCTCTAATAAGTTTAAAATTATAAAATTACTGAGGAGAAAAGAAAAAATACATATGTTATTCAATTTATTATATATATATATATATATGTATATATATATATATATAATCATTTATTTAAATATTATAACATAAATATGTGATTTTTATAACATATTTATGTTATAATATTTAAATAAATGATTATATCTGCTCTACTCTGTATTGAGCACTCTTTAAAGAATAATAATTGTTGGTTATTAGAATTTACTCCGTATATACCAATCCCACACTTGGGTATATATATATGTATGTATATTTGCTATTTAAACATGTCAACTCGCTGAAAGAAACTCACTGAAGAAACCAGATTTCAACAGTTTTTAATAAAGAAATCTCATTGAATCATTTTTTTAAATGGAGAAACTTTTCTTTTTTCACAGTAGATTGTGTTTAGGATGAGACAATGAATGCACTTTTGGATCTCGTTTCGTCTTTGCTTCTCGTAATAAATCTGTTTTTCATCACCAGTAACTCTTTTGTTCAAAATCACTTCTGTGTTGTGCAAAAAGTATTTTGAACGTTGAATGATGCTTTCTGTTTTCCGTAGATTCAAGTGAAATCCATTTTCCTAGCTTCAAACATTTTTTTCTTCTATGGTTTGTAAACGGCATACAACAGTTGATTGATTGTTTTCTAATTAGTCCCCCAGCTCGCCTGTTGCTTGTACTGCATTTTCCCTCAAGACTTGTTGGTCCTTTCTCATTTCTGACATTTCGATGCACATTACCATAAGCTTCAATCATACATTCCCAAGGTTCCTCTGAACTTCCCACGGAATAAAAATGAAGAATCAACCGTGTCAAGTGTGCACATTCCTCTTCAGACAAGAATTTCGCCAAAGTGAAATTATCACTTTTTCCTTAACAATTCTTAAGGAATATAAAGAAACAAACGTTAAAGAACGAAGTAAACTTCAAATTCCGACAAGTTCAAAATAGAAGCCGATATCCAAAACGACCAAAACTGGGGCAAAAGCTGGCTTGTTAGTTTTAACGCCTCTAAAAATAAACTTCTCTCCATTAATCATCTGAGTGACCCCTCGCTGCTTTACATCAGCATAGCTGATGCTAACCTCCAGGAAAGTGACCCGTTCTCAGCTGACATGAGCTGTATCGTACGATACGATATTTCTCTCCAGAATCTATCCTAGATATGTATAAGTCTACCATTCATCCATGATTAGAATATTGCTGCCACATATGGTCCGGTGCCCTGTTTTTATCTTGAGCTCCTTGATAAAATCCAAAGAATCAGCAATATTATAGGTCCTGATCTGGCGGCTTGGTTTCAGTCACTTTCCCACCGCCGTAAGGTTGCCCCTCTGTGTCTTTTATGAAAATAATTTCGTGGTAATTGTTCGGATGAGCCCTTCGCTATGGTACCTAAACTGTTTCAGTTTAAGCGCAGTACTAGACTGGCGTCGAGGTTTCATCAATTGACAGTTGTGCTGGCTAGATGTAGCCTTAAGGTCTATGCTAACAGTTTTTTTCTCTCTCGCTTGTAGAACTCCTTTCCGTTCTATGCTTTCCAGAAAACTTTAATCTGCTAAAATTTAAATGCAATGTCAATCGCTATTTATTGTCTTCCCGATTACTCTTTCCTCTTCCTGCTTATTATTAACGTTTCTGTTCTTAATTCTTCCACACCCTGTAACCCCTTGTCTCTTAGTGGCTTTACTACCTCGTACAGGGTGATAACTATTATATATATATATATATATATATATATATATATATATATATATATATATATATATATATATATATATATATATATATATATATATACTTCTTATGTGAAAGATATATATATATATATATATATACTTCTTATGTGAAAGATAACGATGGGAATTTCTCCAACAATCATATATAAGCAAAGTTCTTGTGCGTTCGGGTATTTTATTTATCTTGGTTTAATTTGCCCCAAAACCGCTGGGGTAGAACATACGGTAAGATCCTACGTTTTCTGGGAATAGCTTACAAGTCTCGATTGGTACCCGTCAGATTTATTTAATATCATAAAACTGGTTTTTCATAAAGAAAATTGAGTTAGCACATAAAGAAAGGTGTCTTTCTTAATTCTTCATTCTTAAATACTTTCATCAGTCAAAGCTGATAATGTAAATAGCAGCCTGAAAACAACATTTCAACTTCTGCTTGGTCATTGAATGTTATGTTATTTGTTTTTGCATTTTATTATATTTTTCGTTTTCTCTTCATCCAGAACCAAATATATAATTGATAGAGATAAAAAAAATCATGATGAATAAATAGTTTTGATGTTACTCTTTCTACATTATTTCCCCTCAACTCTATTTCCATCATTTTGCAGCATATATATATATATATATATATATATATATATATATATATATATATATATATATATATATATACACAGTCGATTATTCCGTCATATTCGACTTGTGAAGGAACCGACAGCCCAGACACCAGCACATATGATTTGATTAAAGCTTTAACCACACTTTTTGAAGGGCCGGACCTCCGCAGGTTTTGAATTCAGAGTTCTCCTTCTCCTAGACAAGTTGCCATACATGGTATTAGCACCTAAGTGAATATAATGGATTCAATCTGCTCTCCGATTTCTTAATCCGAGCAGCTATCCACTACCCAACGTGCTTCCTCTCTCTCCCTCCCCCCTCTCTCTCTCTCTCTCTCTTTCTATATATATATATATTGCATAGATAACACACTCACACACATATATTGCATGGATAACATTGAACAAATTATCAAAAATATAACGAAAAACAACTAAGTTGCAACAATGCAAAAACACTAAAAAAAATATAATTGCAAAAATTAGATCAAAAGTCGACTGCAAAGAGAAAAAAAACCGTATATACGGCAAAATTGAGAACAAAGGAAACCCCAAGGGTGGAGTAACTGGGAAAGCGATGTAAACCATTTGATATCATTCAAGTATTAAAGAAATAGGAAATAGCACCATGTTATAAAAATATACGCGGATACGGGGACTAAAAACGAAAGAGAAAACACCGTAGTATGACATATAATAAAAAGATAAATAGAAAAATAGATAACTAGAAACAGAGGTTAACATTGTAATCAATGCATTCGAGAACGTGAATGGTTTGATAAACAAAAGGAATGAAATTATTTCAAACTGTCGGCACGCTGACGTATTCATTTTGAAAAGCTTGAAAAGAACTATAGACATCAGAATCGTCCAAGATAAACAAACGCCTATTTTTAAAAAAATGCTGTGCGTGAAACAGGCTGCATATCAGTAAAATGTGTTATATAAATATAGTACTATAATCTCTCTTTCTATATATATATCTATATATATCTATATATATCTATATATATATATATATATATATATATATATATATATATATATATATATATATATATATAGTGAAGCCTCGGTTCACGAATTTAATTCGTACTTGAAGGCCTTTTGTAACCAGAAATGTTCGTAAACCGAAACTATTTTTCCAATAGTAGTCAATGTAGAGAAAAAATTCACAGTACAATAAAATTAGAAAAAAAAAGGACAACACATCACACGAATGTATACAACACGGCAGTCGACTCAGAAATTATTCCGTTCAGGTTAACTCGGTTCGGCTATTTTGTCCGAGAGCCGAAATTTGTTCGTTAACCGAGATATTTTCATCTCGAATTTTCTGTTCGAAAACCGATTTGTTCGACATGTGAGTCGTTCGAGAACCGAGGTTGCACTTTACTAAAAATTCTCAAATAGCAACTATTTTGTTAAATCCTCACATTTTGGTGTGTAGTTGACTGCCTTCCAATATTTAATGCCAACAATATTTTTAGGATAGGTTCGTATGAATAGAATTGTAGATCAGGTTTCATTGGCATATTTTTGCAAATAGAGTTTTTGTCGAGATTCAAATGTATACTTGGTAATATTTTTCTATTTTCAAAAATGTATTGTTGCTATTTTTACTATAAAAATCTATTTTTATACTTTAATGGGTAGGGGTGCTCACTATTTGCTCATAGATGGTACCCTGGAGGTGCTACCACCCCGGGTGAGGGTGGACCTGGGGACAGCAGCAGTTAAGAGGTGGTTCCACGTACCTCAAAACCTCCCGATTAGAGGCCTTGCTGCCGGTTTTAGTTTATCGTCGTACCCAGGACCTGTATAGTATGTCATCTGAATCAATATAAAATCAGTGTCTAGTGAAAATGAGATTGCCACACTAAATCAGATTTCACCGTATATAGCGCCTGACACGTTACACATCTCGGCCTATTCTCCGATCTGATTATGAGAATGTGATGTATTTCTGTGGAGCATAAGCAGTTATTGCAATCATGGAATTGTACCAACGTTTTCTCACTCATTGAACATTGTTTATGGGGAATATATCCACTTCATAGGATAGAATTTAGGCACAGTTGGGCTCCTGTCTATGGAACATAGAGATTTTAGACTTAACCATTCGATCCTAATCGTGAGTATTTATTAGTTGGTTGATTTTGTTTGGCGGCATGTCAACATCTATGGATTATTTAATGCCAAAATCTAAATATTTTGTACATAATTTTGTGCTTTCACCTACAGATATTTTGTACATAAATTTTTCAGAATAAAGGTATGTTTTCTAGATATTTTCTAGAATATAAAATGTATTGTTGGTAATTTTACTATAAAAAATGTATTTTTATATTTTTTGTAATGTTGCATTGATTGCCATTTTGCTATAAAAATGTCTTGTTTTTGGGGTTCATAGTTTGTTCATAGTTGGGGCTTTAACAGGTGCTGCTACCCCGGGTCTGGATGGACCTGAGAACAACAACAATTAAAAAGTGGTTCCATCTTCTCAAAATCTACAATCTCCCGATCAAAGGCCTTGCTGCTGGATGTAGTTTATCGTCATACCCAGGACACGATCATGAGTGCTAAATTAACATTGACTCTATACCATTTCACAGGTGTTTAAACTAGAGAAAATGTGAGGTACCTGTTAAAAATTTGGACAAAAAAGAAAACAATATCTTCCAATTCATGTTCTTATTGCTTGTCTCGCTTTCGTGACAAAGTTAATAGGAAAGGCATGAATCCAATTCTCCCTTGTGATCTTTATATTTTGCCTAGTTTTTTCATTCTTGACATGTCATGATATTCTATAGCGAAAATAATATTTAAAGAACATTTGTTTTTATACAGGTTTAAGTACCTTTTTCCTTAACCAAGCAGCAGTAAGGAAAGTTTTGATATAGCCAGTGTTAGTTTTGCCTGGGATACGTTTGTATATCTAGTACACGAGAGATTCTTTCATTTAGCAATATATTTCTTCGTTAAGGTACGTCATTCTAAATGCCAAGAGGATAATGGTTATTCTTTATCTTGAAAAAAAGATCTATTTATATATATATCAAGAATGATAAATCAGATAGGGCTGCTTAATTATTTATAACGATAAATTGTACGCCTTCTTCTTATAAACAACTCCAGCACCATATTTGAAAGGTTTTTATAACTGTTCTGTGCGCCAATGATTATCACTACTACTGCTACTGCATTTTACTTTTCTTTCTTTCTTTCTTTCTTTCTTTCTTTCTTTCTTTCTTTCTTTCTTTCAGAATTCTTTCCTTAACATTATTCTTCTTGTTCTATGAGCCTTGTCCCTTTCCTGACATGGTCGATCATGAGTCCCAAAATTTCCTGTCCTTTGTAGATCTTTTTTAATTTTGTCTTTTCGCTATCTCTCCTAATCCCTGTTCTGTCAAACATTTACACAAACCCCTTCTTCTTGCATTGTCCCTTCAGGGCGTGAGCGATCATGGTTCTCCCCAATTTCCTGTCCTTTGTAGTAGCTCTAATGATGATTGTACTTTTGTTATTTCTGATTTGTTATTTCTGTTTCGTTGTCATGGCCACAGTGTTAAAATCATTTGATATGGTTGTTTAATCCAATCTTATTGAAAATTATTGATTGTTTTACAAGTCACTTTCTCACCGACTTGAAATGGCTTCTCTCTGTCTTTTCTACAAATATTTTTATGGCAACTGCTCTGACGAGCTTTTTATCTCTGGTACGCTGACTACATGAATTTAAGCATGCTACTAGATTGGCATTTAGGTCCCGCCCATTTACTGTTGAAATAGCTAAATGCAACCACCACTTCTACTCCAACGGTTTCATTTCACGCATTTCCCGGCTGAGGAACTCCCTTCCGTTTACTTGCTTCCTCGAAAACTAAAATATTCAGAAATTTAAATGCAACGCCAATCGCGATCTTTTATCTTCTTGAATCCCGTTTATCCTTTATCCTATCCTCAATCCCTCGCTATAATCCGTCTTTTCTCTTACTTTCACTCTCCTTAACCGCCTGTGTATTAATGGTATATCCTTGCTTGGGGTGAAGTGATTTTAAAAAAGTTCGGAAAACGGGGGAAATGAGGATGATTCAACTGCATGTATATAATATGGCGAATCCTAGTTATAAAAGTGTGAATTGGTGGAACTAAAGAATGAAACTCATTTGAATATTTACCATGGAAAATAGGGATCGAATAGCAATATGCTTGCCATGTTGTCTGCAAAATGGAAAATAAAGTTCACCCCCTCAAAGACAGTGTAAACGATTTTTCCAAGGTTGTAAAATGAGGATTATCAAACTTTCCGACAAAATTCTGCTCTTCCACGTTTCGTTCTGAAATAGTTCTTTTCTTGTTGGTATATAAAATAAAAATAGTTATTAAAGGCATTATTAGTTTTGAGATGGAAGGATCTGTGTTAATGGCGGGGATGATTCACCTGGCAAGAGATTTCTTTAATAACCTACTCCACTCTAAAGGTCAGGTGGATAAGGTTTTTGCTTTATCTTAAAAAAAAAAACGATCCGTTTTTAATAGGACAAACATGATAAATGAACCAGCGTTACTTGAGTCTAACGATACGTATTACGGACCTAATTGATTAAATTTATAAGGTAACCTTTAAAACGTTTCTTATTCTTCACGAGGTTGGCATGGGTGAAATGTCTGATAAGTTTTGACATTTCCACACATATATTCAATAGTCAGCAATTATCAAACCATTTGGTCTCAAGTCATTTACATACGTAAACACACACACACACACACACACATATATTTGTATGTGTTTGTATATATATATATATATATATATATATATATATATATATATATATATATATATATATATATATATATATATATACTACGGTTCAAATGTTGGAAGCCACCCCGAGGATTAGCATAGGATAAACTTGACAGAAGAGTGAAAACACGCACGCACACACACACGCACACACACACACACACACACACACACACACAAAAAGAAAGAACTGTTAGAGTCATTGAAAATTGCAATCAATTATAAAGCTTATACTTTGGGAAACTATTGTGACGAAAGCCAAAATTTTGTGCTGCAGTAATCAAGGATAAAGGAGGATAGTTTGACGAGAGCAAAATTTAATCATAAAATACTTCATTTATATCATAATAAAATTTTTAGAAAATTACCAGGGGAACCTCGAAACTTTGATCTGTAGTGCATATATATATATATATATATATATATATATATATAACACTGAGATCAACACCGACCGTCGACATGCTTGAACGTAATCATCAAGCCATGTCTCTCTCTCTCTCTCTCATACATATATATATATATATATATATATATATATATATATATATATATATATGTTTGTAACATCAAAATTGTCCAAATCGTGTAACAGTATAATTATCCATCACACAAAATGTATGTTTAGTATATAAAAAACACTAAACTAATTGAGTGTCTTTTTTCAGGTTTTCAGATAAGACGTTTAGCCGTCTTGACACCATTTGTTATAAGAATTACTGAAAAACACTTCGTGCTATACAGATGGAAAAAGAACAGGTTAAATCGTTTTGTGTCAGCCTCACTCTCTTCCCAAATGAGCACTGGTGAGAGGGAAAAGATCATTCAGGCCTTCGGTAATGGTACCAACATTCATACTTTTGTTAAACAGTGAATACGTTTAAAAAAGAGGGAACAGTAAAGAGGAAAATTGGATCAGGAAGTCACAACTGCAAGAGGGATGATCATTTCAACTTAGCGCAAAAGAGATTAATTAGAAAAGAACTTCCTCAATCTATAAGACGTTTGGCACGTGAAAGAGGAATTTCAGCTATGAAGAATTCAAAGAGCAGTGAAAAAAAAGTTGAAAATAAAATGGTACGTGAAACCTGTCACGCACATTGTAAAACCAGGACAGAAATTTAGACGGTTAGAGAGGGCAAAGATCATCTTTAATAAGTAAAAAAATGGTCCTGGAATTATATATATATATATTTGAAATTTATTTCAATATTTCATGAGCTTCCGATCTTTATCTATGATTAATGATGAACATGTTATTTTCCTTTGTGATTGATTTCATCACGATTTTGCTGTTACGCTTGGAGGGGAATTATACATTCTTATTGCTCAAATTAGAGTCCAATAGTGTTATAATATCCTCGGAGAATTCCAGTAAATTGTCTTTAATCATTTCTAAGATACAGTTCAAACAAATGGACAATTTTGCTTTTACACGATTTGGACAATTTTGCTGTTACACCCGGTATATAAGGGGTGTATCAAAAATACTTTTTCAAACTTTGGTGGCGAAAATTTGTTGATGTCGGCAAAAGAACGTTAACTCATGTCTATGGTTTAATAAATTTTCATTACTTAGAAACTTAATAATGTGTAGTTTTTCATGGAGGCATAAAGGGCATGGGTCATCCCAGGTTTTACAAGTTCTTGTTCTATTTATTATTTTCTATTTTACTTTTGGTGTTTTATTCGTTTCTTTTAAATGCCAAAAATATTGGGATAGAGATACCTGATTTCTATTTTGGATATTGTTGAAGGAGCTCTTGTGTTCTCCATCTAATTTTAAATTCATTCTTCGTTGACCCAATGTATATCCTATCAGTGTTAGGACTCTCAATGGATGAGATAGTGCATTGGTATACCACAGATTTTATGAGGCATTTATTTTCCAACGGGCAGTCTACAGGGTTTCTAGAATCACATATTTTTTCATTATTTTTGTCTAATTTTAGTTTAGGATTTTTATTAATACTGTTTTGGCACGCATGTTTTTCCAGGATTTTATTATGTTTTTTTATGATTCTTTCTAGATATTCAGTGCAGCAGTAACTTAATTTTAAGGTGTTTTTATTATATATATATATATATATATATATATATATATATATATATATATATATTGTCATCCACAGACAGACTGTTTCGCTGTATCACAGCTCATCAGTGTCGCTAGACGTCCGGTTGCCTCTGGCTAGAATCGAAAACCGGCTGAATTCGCGTCAGTCGGAAATTTTACCCTGAAGCCGTTGGCGCACGGCAGAGAAGAATTTAAGCCTATTTATATTTAGATAAACACACAGTGACTGAGAGAACTCGATTCGATTTACCGAAGAGTCTTGCATTATTAGCCGTAATAGTCACTGTTTACAAACCCACACATCCTCCCCAGAGAGCTCAACCGAAATAAATTTTCAGGAGCATATACATATATATATATATATATATATATATATATATATATATATATATATATATATATATATATATACGATCTCTGATTAAAAAGGTATTGAAAATGTTGCTGTGGTAATTAAATAGTGCTTGGAAGGAACGTCTGTATAGTGTGGTCTTCTCAACGCATCACAGAGCTTCCGACAGTGACCATGGCTTGTGCAGCAGTTTTCGCCATGAACCACATTCCCTACGTTATGCAAACGCCATATTCCCTAGATCTCACCTCTTGCAACTTGTTTCTCTTCAAAAATCACATCTCTCCCGAAAGGAACAAGATTTACAGACATTAAGGCAATCCAAGAGAATGCGTCGAAGTAGCTGTGCACTATCCTCAGAAAGGAATTCTCGGAATGCTTTTCAACGCCGAATAAATTGTCTCTTTTTAAAGGGAGACTACTCCGCAAAGGATTATATGCCGAATTGATATGTGTTGTAGTTTTCTTTTTATAGTACCAGTCCCTATACTTTTTGACCAACCCTGAAGTATGACAAAGAAGAGGGATAAAGAGAGCAGAATCGGGTTAATTAGGACACAAAATATGAGTTGATTGTTGTCAAGAAATGTACAGGATGCATCACTTAGTGACAAGTTCTAATATATATATATAGTGCGACCCGGATATAAGAGAAACCCGGATATAAGAGAAACCCGGATATAAGAGATTTTCTCTGGTCCCAAATTAGAGCCTGTGTTAATGTATATATAATAGTCCAAACCCGGATATAAGAGACTTATTCTCCGGTCCCGACAACTCTCTTATATCCGGGTTACACTGTATAATGAAAAACAATGATATCCAGTAAAAATCAGGGTATTTCTTTTATTGTACTCATGTTCAACTGGTTCAATGAAAAACAGAAAAAATATTCAATAAAACCGACTTCTGCTTCAAAGCGGATCTTGATACTGTCTCAGAAGTGACTCCATGACTGAAGAAAAATGATTCTCGTTCTTGTTGGCCAAATTGCCCACGATAACGGCCTTTGACATTGTGTGTCCACTGGGTGGTTTTCCTCTAGACTACGCCCAGGTGTAGTAGTTGAGGAGATTTAATTAGGAGTGACATGATTTTCAATTCAGAACTTGACCACCATATCTGAGAATATCGATTAGGTGACATTAACCTTCATCGATTTGTTGGCTTGTTGATTAATGGCGTCATGGATCTGCTGGATAACGCTTACAATATTTTCCCTTGGCCATAGATGACAGATGAGTCAGAGGGTCCCAGAAGAAAGGACCTGGCCAATTTCCAGAAGCTGGCTATCTCCGAATCTCTGTGATTGGTGGCTAATGTCAAGAACGAGATTTGCATTTTTGTAAATGCATCATGCAGGAAGCGGCTATGTTAATGCTATTGATGCACTGTAAAAAGAAATGTGAATGTCAAGAATTGGTATTCTCTATTTATAGTTTGCTTAAAGTATCTTCTCAAATACCTGGCGCACCTTGTATAAACCCCAAAGTGACAGATATATTCATATATTAACTGGCATTTCGACCTTGGATCGAAGTCATCCGCTTGCTTATTTATTATACTTTCTCTTTTAAGTTTCTCGTATTACGGTGTGTTGAGTGTTTCCACGTGAGTATATGGTAATAACGAACAAACACAGTCGTAGGGGAAAATACTGGTATATTCAGAGAGGTATTTACATCAGAGAGATTAGTAGTAGAACGAACGTAGGTTAGTAGTAACAATAAGTAATAGTAATAAAGTCCAACGGTATCTTCTGGTTGAGAAACGGAAGTGTAACTGATCACTACAGAAGTCTCACTCTGAACTGCACTGCACTACACTGTTACACTACGATATTTAACAACCCCCCCACGGGTCGAATGTGGCACAAGTCCGGTTTAAAGTGGGCTTACCGAGCCCGTAGGCTCGGCCAAAAATATGCCCATTTACAACCCGTATACACGAGTTTAGGGACTGTCTACCTCCCCGGACGAAACTTTGCCCTGCGGCAAAGCTTCGTCCAAGTTCCTCTCTGCCAAACAGAGAGTTCGACAGCAGAGCACCATTACTAATACACTGCTACACTACTCCCAGTCTCTAGAACTACTGTTCTATTTATAATAATAGGATCAGTCTATTGTGGTTGTGAAGGTGGGTGCGCCCCAACACGGTGTAAGACATCAGCAAGTTTCTGCCTACACAAGTTTCTGCCTACACAAGTTTTGATGGTGTTCATATCCGTTACAGCTTTAAGGGGCGACAGACGCCTGAAACTAGCTTTCCGATATGCCTAGAGTTGAGAACCCTTAAATAAGGATCATACTGCTATATCTTCCAATTGCTAGGTGTTCTCCACCTTCTCTTGCTTGTTCAGTGTTGGCCATATATTGAGATGCAACAGAAGTATTTTTCTAACTCTTCGTACGCGAAATCAAGACATCATTATATTCCTGGATTTTTTGGGGTGGACTTAGAAATGCCAAAAGCAACAAGACTATGTATTATCACTGTACGAATTATGAAAAGTGGCGTCACTCTTATAGTGCCATTGACATGTCCAAATTTCAAAGAGGTCGTCGCATTGTTGGACAGAATGCAGGTAAAAGGGAATCGGACAGCATAAAATCACCTCATATTGGGGCCGAGGCTTCACAGAGATCAAGTGATTGCCAAAATTCTATAATGAAGGCAATGTATCAGTTGGAGATCGTTCTGCACATGGTGGACTGAGCCTTGGATTTTGGGCGCTGTGTCATCTTTTCGGCAGCTAACCAGTTATGGCTGGAGAATTTGATAAGGCAGGGATAATTTTCAGTTATGGCGAGGAGAGCTTTCCAGAACAGTGGTCGTTCCGAGCTTTTTGTATAAAAGTTTTCGCATTATCAAGAAATGCTAACGGTAATGGCAATATTAGTCACTTTTTATATAAGCAAACATCCGGCATTTATTGAACGAGCAGCCAGATCTACTATAGTTTGAAATTTATAAATTCTTTCTCTAAAAAATTTTTTCGGGAAAATAGGTTTCTCATGTCTAGAAGTTTTTATCGCCTTTTTCTAGTATTTCTAGAATTTATTCATTCCTAACCTTTTATTTCAAGTAGTGTGGAATGTCAACATCTTCATGATATGATTTTTTCTTGACATCCATTTTAGTTTATGGTATTATAGAAAGTCCTCAAGTGACGTGATTTCTGTTATCTGTTACAGTTATTTGTGTGTGTTTCTGTAGCGTCTGTCCACAATGCTCAAAGAAGGTTGGTTCTCGCTGAGTCACTTGAAGCCATTTTTAACTATCTATCTGAGAGAATGGCTTAGAACGCTTTTGGCGCCACATGGAAGTCTTGAACTGACGAGGCTATTTAAAAACAAAATTCAAGGTTCTAGGTTAATGGTTGCAGTGTTGTTCGAAATTACCTCTAGCTCAGCCTATTCTATGTTCAATTTCCTTATCTCCTATACTAAATTTGTAATAAGTTATCCATACTCGGAGGTATATGAGGGTTTAGTATTTAATATTCATCAGCAATACTTACAACGAATAACAAAGCTAACAATCGTTAGACATACCTTCAATGTGCTCGGCGCGTGTGTAATTAACTATGTGGAAGTATTTACTGATTTGTATGTCAGAGATTTTAAAACATTTAATCGCCTCTGAGGCACCTTTAAAACTGGTTTATATCTACATACATGTTGTGATAATTTAATTCCCAGAATGGTTGCAGCGTGTCACCGAGGTTACGAAACGAGCAAACAATTGTACCAAGCACATCCATTCATATTCTAACTTCCGATTTCTTGACATGTCGACCGGTAGAAAAAAATGGTACGTGTTCCTGCTATACCTTTGACGGAAAATGAGTGAAAAGAATATGGAGCAGCGGATTAATATAAAGTTTTATTTGAAGATTGATAAAAGTGCTATTGAAAATTTACCCCGATTAAAATGTCTTATGAAGAACATAATATGAAGAAATTGATTGTTCCGAGTGGTACAGATGGTTCGAGGAACAAGAAGTTGGCATCTAAAAATACAAATAGTAAATGCAAATGTGGATAAAGTGCTGACCTTTGTGCGTTGTTCGCTGTGCGTGACCGAGAGCAAAAGACCTGAATAAGGAAAGGATATAGTACAGCAGGTCCTAATTGGGGATTCGGGAAGTAGAAAAAGATGCGTTATGAGTTCGCGAGTTCCGAAGAAACCCATTACCAAAAAATAGACCCTCCGCTGTATTGAACAAACTATACCACCTGTGACTTTTTGGGATATTACCAAAATTGAAAGATGCCCTGAAAGTTAAAGATTTGTTAGCATCCCCGACACCCAGCAAACACGTGACTAAATTACTGATTACAGGAAAAAGAATTCCTGTAACGTTTTCAGAACGACATCATTGTTTCACGAAGAGCATAGTTTCTCAAGGACAATATTTAGAAGGTGACAGGGTCACTCGTTATCTATCCTAATAATCTTCAGCTCCTACCAACATTTTTTTCTATTTATATCATTCAACTCATTCATCATAACCATTTTATTCAATTTTCTGTCTAATATAACTTCCAAGCATTGTATTGGGTGAAATTTAGTAAAATATAAAATGTAGGCAAAATTTGTTTTCAAGTGGCCATTCTGGCAATTAAATCATCACATTTCGTGAACCAACTTGTACATTTTGCCCAAGCGTGTAAGAATATGTGCGTGCAAGTGCATATGTACATGTGCATATATATGAACATTTTTAAACGTCACCTTCATCTAACACACGGGTATAATAATGGTAAATTTATACAGAAAGAACTACCTAATAATAGCAATCACGTTGCGATCATTTTTATCTGTCAAGCACATAACTATTTGAATTTAACTTCTTCGGTCATAACCTGTAGGAATCCTTCTACTCGGTTTTTCGTTGAATGTTAAAATTCGGAGTGTCGGGATTCGATACAATAATTAAATATTGTTGCGGGGTTGCTCGTAATTTGGCCGTTTAGAATAATCACACGATTTTCATTGAAAGAATAAAATTCGGTAGAAAAGACTTCAACGACTACAAATAAACATTAATTAAATATAACGACAAGAATACAATTGGAAAGTAATGTATTTTTGTTTGGGTTGATAAAATATAAATTTTCTTTGTGTACATATGTGAGAAACAATGAAATGTTGTTATATGTGTGTTTGTATGAAAAAGTCAACACGTGTGTGTGTGGTTCATAGTAAAGAGGATACAAGAGATAGAAATTGTTTCTTACTGTTGGCGGTGTTGTCGTCGTCTGAAGTTTGTCAACGCTGTCGCTTTTAGCATGAGGTCGTGAAGATCATAAGCGAGAGTTGCGTGGAACTTGGTGACAGCTGTGCGTATCTTATTTGGGGCCGGATTTCAAATGTTTTTATACACTTTTTCGTAACAAAATCAGCTCCAGAATTAAATTATTTATTTCTTCCTAAATGGCCATAAAGTGCCACGTGGTATGTCTTCTACTACGTCCGCACGATATCTACCTAAATCATGATGATTAATACAACAAACTTTTTGATTTTAATTCTATGATCTTATTGGTGCGTTTAAAGATGTAAATATTTTCTTGAGTGTGATTGGTTTATAAATATTGTATTAGATATTTTAGTGGACACGGCAAGCCCACAAAAGCAGGGACCGGCATACAGAATCATTAAAAATCAGTATTTGAAATCCTTGTTTATTTATTTTTTTACATGAGCTCGAGCCACTATCTCTCACGTTTACTTGGAACATAACAGCTATTTCAGCCACGAAGCAAAGTTTAAGCAGTCCCGAAGAATTGCTGTCACTTTTACTAGTGGACTTTTCAATTTCGAATTCTTTCATTCTCATTGGTTGGCCCGGTTTTCATGTGACATTACACAGGATTTCCTTGATGTTGCTATGAGCAACGCAACATTTTTTCCCCATTTGTTTCAATTGATCAATCAGGTCGTAGTAGCTAACCTATAACCATCACGGTTTTCCTATCCAGCCTCGTCAAACCCAATTAAGAAATGTCGCTTCCCCTGAAACCCAACAGTAATATAGCGGGACTTCTAAAGTTGTGATGAGTCACGGAAAATCATTAAGTGTTAAAAAATGGTTGATGCAAAAATTATATTTTAAATGTTTTGTTCGTTAGATATTAAAACTATTTTTTTTACTTCATCGGCAAAAGTTATTTCACTACGTTAAGAATATAGCCAGACTTAAAAATAAAAATCTAAGAGAAAAAAGGTTTCTACAATTTTTCTCCCAAATCTTATCCAATATGTTAATGGATTTTAAAATTCTTTTCGAGCGCTTTAAAATGAATTTAATCGAAAATTTAATTGATAATCTCGACAATGTTTCGAGAAAAAAATTGCAAGCTTTCAAAGCAACGTTATACTTACACTGAAAGATGAAGTGAAATTTTCATTACTTCATTTAAGAAAACATTATGACTTTATTTATACCAAACGTATCCTAATATAAACTTGCATTCATTCCAGATCACTGACAATTCCTCTCTTCACAATTTTCAAATCTTTTCTACACTAAATTCATTAGCAATTCATTTACATTATAGAACAAATCACACCGTGTGTAATAATAATAATGATAATATACTTTAATAATAAATGTTTTATAAACATAATATCTTGTCTTAATACCTCACTCAGTTTGCGTCTTGATGTTCAATGAATTCCCAGACAAATTTATTCACAAAATATTTTCACAATACATATATCGATTCAATCCGTAAAGCTTGCATTAATTTCTGACCATTGTTAGCCTCTTTCTTTCAATGAATATCATACAGTTTGCGTGCCGAAATAATGTTCACACAAAAATTGCACAACAATCTGGTCAGTCCCCAAATAGGCCTCAGTAGAGAATAACTAAAGCACAGCTGTAGAACAGCAGTAGAATAATGATAGACAGTCGGTAGACATAGGAAAGTCGAAATCTTACTTCATATACTGGATTCAGTTGGTGCTAAAATAAAATCGTCGTTAGATTTTGTAAAATTTTCCTCATCGGCAAAATATGCTGTTTCAGGGTATAAATAATATTTTAAATGGCTTAATTTTAATGTACTTCTTATTTAATAAACCAAACCTTTGATATATATAATTGATATAGAAGGTATGAAAAT
Organism: Acanthosepion esculentum; assembly: GCA_964036315.1. Classification (NCBI taxonomy): domain Eukaryota; kingdom Metazoa; phylum Mollusca; class Cephalopoda; order Sepiida; family Sepiidae; genus Acanthosepion; species Acanthosepion esculentum. The sequence continues at coordinate 64,388,810 of OZ038493.1, read as the reverse complement.
ACTCGTCACTATTTCAGTGTGAATATTTTTAAAATTTGCCGGATTGGTACATCGGCTGTTGTTGGAACTTCATCTCTACTAACTATTTGACCAAATTCAGAATAACCAACATTACTCTTCTAACATATATATATATATATATATATATATATATATATATATATATATATATATATATACATATATATTTAGTTTACGAAAAACTAGGTAATCCGTATGGGAAGACCCAATGAGGATAGAATCCAGAAAGCTCAATGTAAATCAGAGCTAATAATTTAAATAAAAACAGATTGCTTTAAGGTTCCATATAATAAATTATTTCACCACAGCCCTTTTAAAGGACAGTGGATCATCAGATTTATTTCCAAATGTTGAAATGAAAAAATGAAAATAAATTTACACATTTATGACGGGCAATAATAAGGAAACTCACGAAGTGGGGGCAGTGTAGGGGGGTAGAGAGACAGCATTGAGTTAGATGTAACATTTCTATTGTTTCAAATTTAAATTTTCGCTGAAATCTAGACATTGACACTTTAAATCTGTTAACGGAAGTTATATCTTGATTAGGAAGTGGGATGGACAAAGAAGTATATAAAGAAAAAAGAAAAAAGAAAAAAAGAAAAAGAGAGAAAAAAGAGAGAAAAGAGAGAAAAAAGAGAAATAAGTTGTAAAAAAGTGTCATTAACTTCTATTGGAATAGGCGTTGTTTGTTTCTTTCCTTTGAGATTTCGTAAATTTTTCAGTTTAAACAGTCTAAGCCATTTAATTATATGTTACAGTTTTTTTAAAAAAACCTTATTACGGACATTTTGGGGATTTAATGTGAAATAGTCGATTAAAAAATATAGAGTTTACATTAAAGCACTAGAAACTTTTTCTCAAATATAAGTTTACATCTAGTAGTAAGTGATTATTAAGGTGATATCTTTATCAGTTTGAATTTTATTTATGAGATTGATTAGTGACTATTTTTACATTGGTAAATTCTATTACTTAAAATTTAGTATTAATTTAATATGGAGTGGCATTTTAACGCAATATTAGAGATCATGCTCCATCATATATTGTAAACACACACATATATATGTGTGTGTGTGTGTGTGTGTGTGTTAATAGAAATATTTTATAAATCTGAGAGATTTTTATCACCTTAAACGTCATTTTAAGTAGATACTCGTATTTCAGTAGATGATCCGTTTGTTTATTAAGCAGTATATTTATTTATTTTCTTTTAGGCATGTCTGATTAAATAAATTACAAACATTATGTCTGCTTATTTTTAATAAAATCTGTTCATAACCTTCCGTGTATTGCAATTAAATGATGTGAGAAATGTGCTATAACTATGAAAATCGTTTTTATTTTTCAAGTACTTTCGATCTTCTTCCGAGATCATCTTCAGGGGTGTAAGTAGTAATATAAAACTGTGTATTGTTCAGTGGTGCAAGTAGTAATTCAAAACTGTTTATTGGTATCCATTACTGTAATTGTTTTTACTTCAGTCTACCGGTCTGAAATTTACGAGAAATCTTATTATAGCAAAATTTGCAATCTGTTTCTTTAAGATTTCTTGAACAGTCAAGCCCCGTAGACGAAAATAAATAAATATACTGTTTAATAAACAAAAGGAGTGACTACTCAAATACCTGTATCCACTAAAAATAACGTTCAATATATATATATATATATATATATATATATATATATATATATATATATATATATATATATATATCTGAAGAGTCATATACGTGTACATTGTCATGCGATAATCATTGCAGTGATGGTACGCTTCTGACAAGTGTGTACAGTCATTATTATATATATATATATATATATATATATATATATATATATATATCAATTATGTAGTGCGTATTCAATTTATGTAACGTAAATCATTCAAACGAAAAACAAATACTGAAGCTAATTATACGGCAGGAATCACTCTCGCAAACAATATTTAATAATAAAATACAATTAACTTCGAATCCGTTAATGAATGGTATGATCCTTGTTTATAAATTCCGGTTTTATCAGGTCTTATTTTTCTACTAGCCGGGCTTTCAGTCGTTTCGAACGACCATCATCAGGTAGACATAAGTCCGGTTTATACTAGTGTCTCTAAGTATCTACTTTGAAAGTCCCCATGCCTTTTTAAGGAGGTGAGATCTCTGTTCGCGGATGAAGTCAGCTTATTCTGAGGCCCGCCATCCGGACATTGAAAGAAAAGGAAAGGAAAAGAGAAAAGAAAGAAAAGACCTAAGGAAGAAGACACAAAGAAAGCAATAAAAGACAGGAAGGAAAAAAGGAACGAATAACGGAATGAAGGAAAACTGAAATGGAAAATAATTGCATATGGTGAATTAGTCAATAAAATTCTGTGTTCGTTGAGCTGATATTCAATATTAGTAAAGTTACAATATTTTTCTACTTTTCGTGGAAATCGTTTCCAGTTTCGAGATTTCATTCAAAATAGAATTACCGCGTTCTCCATTTGCTCAAATATCGAATATGGATGTGTGTATGTACATGTGCATATATATGTGTATATACATATATATATTTGTGTATGTGTATGAGCCTGATGTTGTCTCTTGTCTTGGGTGTGACGATAAACTATATCCGGCAGCAAGGCATATGATCGGGAGATTGGAGGTTGTAAGGAGCATGGAACCACCTCTTAATTGCTGTTTTCCACAGGTCCACGCTGACCCGGGATGGTAACACGTTAAGTCCCAGTTAAGGGCATATAATGACACTCCCCAAACAAAAACAAAGCACTATGAAAGTATAAAAATGTATTTTTATTGTAAAAGTGCCAGCAATAGATTATTTATATAAAAAATTACCAACAATTCATATTTGTAGCAAAATTACCAACAATACATCGTTCAATATTATACCTACAATTTCTTCAATCAAACTCACGAGCCCTTCTGAGGAGCTGTGACCGGCGTTTACAGGAGCACCCACGTAGTTCTTATGTGCCCATACCTAATGAAATGTAAGCATGTCTCTATGGATATGAGCCTGCATTGACTGAGGATGCAATTTGAGCCTGTTTCGCTTATCTTTTACCGTTTATAATTCTAGTCGAACGCCCCTGCTCCCGACCATTAAAGATCGGTGGCCAGCCACTGTGGTGACAACATTAAAAGATAATGAGTTCTTCATGGTACACACATGGTGGTCTAACGATGTCAGTTGTCCGCACAATATCAGAAATAGAATATCTCTCCGTCTAGTAGCCAATACCATACGCCGTTCGATTTCCGATAATTCATGTCGTATGTAATGAGCAGCACAGCCTGTATTCACACCGATTCACGAAATTTGGTTTGGTTTATTTTGTTTTACGGCATATCAACTTCAGTGGGTTATTTAATGTCGACAAGATTTTTAGGATAAGTTCGTATGAATAGAATATGTATTCTTTGTAAGAAATTGGTTTATAAATCAGGATTCATTGACGTATTTTTGTAAACAGGGTTTTTGTCGAGAGTGAAATGGATTGCTGGTAATATTTCCAAAAATGTATTGTGTATATTTTTACTATAAAAATCTATTTTTATATTTTCATAGTGCCGTGACCCCAATTTGGTGGTTAGATATTTGTTCATATCTGGGATCCTAATAGGTGCTATCACCCCGAGTCACGGTGAACCTGGGAACAACAGCAATTAAAAAGTAGTTCAACGCTCCCGAAAACCTTCAATCAGAGGCCTTGCTGCCGGATGTATTTTATCGTAATACTAAGGACGCGAAATATCAGTGCACGAATGATATGGATCAGGGACGTTTCATGACATTAAAGTACGGTGGCGTCATCTACCATTACAATTACATACATCATGAATTTTGGGACGTTAGTGCACACACCCATAAGCACACACACACACACATATATCGAGAGCGTGAAAGAGGGAGATAGATTATATTAACCTAATGACTGTTATTGCATAAAATTCTGAGTAGCTGACTTTGATATTATTTTGTTAATATTATTATTATTATTACACATTATATTTAGGTTCTGTTGATTTGGGTATTGAGCACTTGATTTATTTTAGTGCATTATAATGTTTACATTTTATTCTTACTACTTGTATATTTAAATATATATATGTATGTATGTGTGTGTGTGTGTGTGTGTGTGTGTGTGTGTGTGTGTGTGTGTGTGTGTGTGTATCTATATAATAAATGCAAATGTCAGTGTGTCACTGTGTCACTCTTTTTCAACTTTACTCCTAGAGGCCGTTGCTTAACATATCATGCCATTTTGGAATCAGACCGACTCCATGAACAAATTAAAAATATTTCGGACCGGATTCGGACATGCAATCCTGAAATTTTGAATTCCCAAGCATTAATTACTGCATTTGTTTTTTTTTATTCCGCCATGTTGGCTTTAATAATAATAACAATGAAACGGACACAACTCTCTAACTTTCAAATGAAAAATAATTGTTTGTACGGAAATTAAGGACCTACGTACATCGAATTGTGTTTAAATTAAGTGGCGGCAGAAGAATTATCGTTGAAAATTTTAAAAGGTAAGCTTAAATATAAATGCAATACTTACATGCAGCGATTAATTTTGAATTCTTCTCTAGTTTATTGTTGCCTGACGCATCTACTCCGCCCTACCTATTGTGATGAAGGCCAAATCAAGAGTCCATCGCAGGAGATAGCTTAATTTCACTCGGTAGGGCTTCCTTTAAGCTAGTATAGGCTCTATTAAATCAAAAAACGGAAGAAAGGAATATGTGTGTGTGTGTATATTTGTGTCTGCTTAAATAATAAACCGTTAGTAATTTTTGCGCGATGCTGGCCTTTCACGTAATAAAAGAAAAAATGTAATTGTGCGATTTTTTGTGAAAAAAGTCGTTAATATTTATTCTGTATCTTTTCTTTACAGTTTTCTTATTCTTGTTAAAATTTTTGTATACATTGTCCCAGCTTTTCGGTATTGAACTTAATGTAAAGCCGCATTGTATTTTTATAATACACATATTGAATTCAGAATACACATATTGTCGACACAGAAAACACATGGACAGACTTAAAACATAAATATTTTACTTTCAATCCACTCTGAAAAATTGGATAAATATTGACCTTACGTTCATTTTCGAAAAAGGCTATATGGATTGTTGACTTAGAGCCATTCTGAAATGAAGAAACCGTCTATTATGTGTTATCATGAGCCTTTCCAAGCGTCGTATAATGGCTTTAGTCTAAAGAGAAAATGAAGACAAAAACTGTTCAACATTTAAATATTTATTTACTATATTGCTCGTCAATCTAAGTTTCGGCTCACATGAGCCATCATCAGAGTGGTTATGTTCACCGTCAAATATGACATTCTGTTTTGTTTACATAAAAGCTTGCTATGCGATGATAACAGTCGTGGAATAGCAGACGCAGATCTTAAATTCGTAATGCGGTTCTATGGCGTCGTACATGACTGCGTGAGTGAAAGAAATGTTATCAACAGAACCATCTGTTTAAATGCATTGTAATTAATATGTTGTGTCTGGCTTGAAATGTAATTTTGTTTATATATATATATATATATATATATATATATATATATATATATATATAATTCTGTATTTGGACAGCAATCCCTCTTTTATACAAGTGTCATTAAAAACGTCTGACAAAGTCCCGCAGTTAAGTTTTCTAATTTGCTTGTTCGCTGCCGAACTTTACTTTCATTAAAATTTTAATAAAACCTGTATAAAAGAGTGATTTCTGACCAAATACACAATTATTAAATTACATGACCCGACAGGCCACAAGGAAAGTAAAAACGTAACCACAGTACTTTGTTAGTCGTTTTCAATGAGGTTAACTATTTATGCCAATGCGTTTTGTTCCTTGAAAAACTTTATCAAGGCAAGTGCCGAAATTTTATTTAGTAATCTCTATTTATACACAGAATTAACATGGAGAAAAATAATGTTGAGTTTTCAAATTTTGAATTAGAGAACGCTCTAAAAATGTACTATGTAAATGTAATCTATAGCGAGTACTAACTGACGTGATTTTTTAGCCGATTAAACGGGATTAAGTTGATATTGTTGTTATTGATTTAATTTATGTTTAAAGTAGACCGTGTTTTTTAATGTTATAAAATTTTATTGTCATGCATATGTATGCTGGTTTTATAAATTAGCATTTCTGTAAAGGAGGGAGATATTCGAAAAAATCATGGGCGTAAGTTAATATTTTGGCAAGAACCAATAAGTGCACTTTCAAGAACGTTTTATCTAAGTAAATAACATACTTCATGCTCCATACTAGAAGTCTTTTGTCATGTCTAAGCTACACTTAGTAAATAACTATATATTCTCCACAGACACACATGCAGACGGAAATACTTATGTGCAAAAAAATGAACTAATACTTCATTTTTTATTCACACAATAGCTTTTTTTATTTACTGACTAATAGCGGGAGCATATCTCCCCAACCTGGCGCTTTTACCCATGGACAGCATAATCCATTATGCGATCCAAATGTGACACTCTCCGAGGACAGAACGAAAATTGACTGGATTTATACTGGTGTCCCGGAAGTAAACGCCATTTTGTTTAATCGACTCATCGGTATTATTTTTTGTTTACCGTGTGCTTCACTCGGGCTCATTCGTTATCTCAACTCGTCGCCTCTTTGTCGTCTGATGTTTTGCTGAACAGCCATCTTCAATTGACAGTAACGCTAGGCATAATATGAACGTGGTTATCAATGCCTGAAATTCAATCCGACATATTCAGTTTTATCACCATTAATTAATTTGCTTTATTGCGTTTCTCATTACAGCTGGACATGTTTGTATGAGAGGATGCCGAAAAATTCTCGGCTCGACCGAGAAACCAATGACCAAGAGCCATGAAATATACATGCTATTCTTCATATTCAGATGACAGTTCAATACATTTGGAATATCTCAAGTTTCTTTAGCGTTTCTAAAGAAAAATAAATTCAGATGTTTGGTCGGTGAATTACTGAATCATCTCTAAATCATTCGAAAATTGCGAACCCCTTTTCAATTTTGAAAACAGGTGATAGCCAGATATAATAAAATCTGCTGAATAGAGGTGATGGGCTTATGCGCTAAAAAGAAAAAAACACCCATCGTATTATTTACGTTCCACTGTACAAGAGCCTAGTGCATTAAAGCGTTGCCTCGTGAATTTGGGGATAAAATAATTGAGTTTAACCTCAGAGCTATAAATGAGCAGGATTAAATAAGAACAATACGAGATAGCCCTAGACATAGTCAGTGGAAGGAGAACAATCTATCCCTCTAGATTATATAAAGGATTAAATGCGAAATTGCCTGAAGGGTGCGCATATCGAAGGCCGGATGGTACAAAAACATTGTGATGATAACAACAACAAATATGAGGACAATAGTCTGAGTGTAAATAATAACCCCACGTTCCAGAAACTCAAATAGAAATCAGTTGTCTTGCCTGCCCTTAAGCAAGTATATTAATCTGCAACAAGAGACATTTTCATAGCTACCCTTTTTTACCTCTTTTTCAATCGACGCAGTTGTAGAGGAAAATGCGTGTATAAACGAAGAAATAATCGATCTTCAAACACGGCTCTACAAATTTAAATAACTTTTTATTATTGACTATTATTTTTTCAAATTGAAAAAAAATAATTTCAAGGATTCTTTGCGAAACAACACCACACAAAAATACTTTTGTCTGTCTTTACAATACAACCAAATAAATTATGTTAATATAGAAAATAGAATATGTCTAGACATGAGAATGAATGTGTCATGCATTTAAGTAGTTTTATGTATGCATGTAATTTCCTAGTAGCGGCAACTAACGGATAGCAGGCGAGAACTGCATTGCTAACACTGTTTAAACCTGTGTTGACAAATAATTCGGTTCGTATTTTTTGTGTTTCTTAATTCAACACGGTTTAGCCTTTTTTTAGACATAGTATAGGTGAATAAATATGCCGAAATGTTAAGTGTGAGACTTTTAGTGTGTATAATAACGAACGACCTTGGTCAAAAGTTAAATGAAAAACTAACTCTGCGAACCAATACGATCGCTTTTATAACTGAAACATCAGCTCCAGAAAAAAAATTATATTTTATTAAACTAATAAGTTTATTGGTTAATAAATATTTCCCTATTTTCTTTCTATTTTCAGGAGGGGAAATATTGTTGATCATATTCTGAAGTGATCCTACAAAATTTCATAGCAGACGATAAACATAGTCATCTGGGATTTCAAAGGTCTCAGCGTTTTACAAATAACTTCGCTAGTTGGTTAACATATGCGAATATAGAAATTCAAATCGTGAACCTACAAAGTGCACAAAACGAGTCAAAAATCTGTGTGAGCCGGTTCTGTACAAAATATGAATTCCCACTGACAGTACTTAAATCATTTTGCATTGTTCTACAATTCTTTAACGGGGTTCTACACAGTGTTATACTATTATATTGCATTAACCATTTGACCCTACAAAAGACAATCCTTAAAATACCATCGTCGTCCCCCAAAACAATGACTATGACATTTTCTGTTGATTTTTTACCTTGAGTTTCTTCGGTCGTGGAGAACTTGAATTTCTTCAGTGCATGAACTTTTGGTTGTTTTCCAGATCATAACCGTGTGACGATGTTTCATCAAAGGTGACTAATTATCCCAGAAAAAAAAATCACACTAGATCGCTGAACATGCTACAAAACCAATTTGGAATTCTCCACTTGATATCGATTCTGGCCGATATTCACACATTTTGTTACCCGATTGGCTGATAGCTTCTGCATATCCAACGACTTACGATATTTGAAGAATATTTTATTTATAGAGATAGTGGACGCACCGGAGCTTTCACAAAATTACCCGAGAAAATTAACCGAAAATATTATTTCCTTTCAAACCCTTTCTCAGGTATAGAAACTATTGAGTAGTGTCCATGCTCTCAAACGCCAAATTCTTATAAATAGTCCAACTTTTTGGCAGCTCCATGAGAAGGTGTATTGTCTAGTAAAAAGTTAACTCCCTTCTGTCATTTCTCTCATCGTTTTTTTTCAACGCTCCGTTAGAGTGTTTGTGTTTTATGATTTACTTTGTTTTACGACATATCAACTTCAATGGGTTATTTAATGCCGTCAAGATTTTTAGGGTAGGTTTGTAGATCAGGTTTCATTGACGTATTTTTATAAAGAGGATTTTTCTTGATATTCCAATGTATTGCTGGCACTGTTTTTTCAAAAATGTACTGCCGGTAATATTTTTTTAATGTATTGCGGGTAATTTTTTTTTTCAAAATTGTATGCTGTATTTTTACTATAAAAATGCATTTTTATACACTTGACTCCAGTCTGGAGGTTAACTATTTGCCCATAGCTGGGACGTTAATATTTGCTACAACCCCGGATCAGGATGGACCCAGGAACAACAGCAATTAAGAGGTGATTCGACGTTCCTCAAAACCTCCTGATCACAGGCCTTGCTGCCAGATGTAGTTTATCCAGGACGGAAAAAGTTAGAGTAGTAATCGTTATTAACTGTTTAGCTTCTCTAAGTTGGTCATTAGAATGTTTTACTTATTCCAGTCAGCGGGACTATGATATTTATTGCTGACTTTTGGGGCTATGGAGAATGCATGAGTCACAAGAGCAGTCACCAGAACATTGTTAAAAAGCGTGTTTCACCAACAATGTCAAGTCGTTCCAGAAAACTATCACAAGATGGCTGAAACTGATGTAAAATCGTCTTAGAAGTGTCAACTCAATATCTTGTTTCAAGTCCATATTCAACCATTTTGGTATTTCAATTGATTGACAGCTTCGACATATCTCAACGCGAAGTTTTTATTTATAACAACTTTTGATCTAAACCAATAGAAAATTGCAAAATCATTAGACTGTTTCACTAAGTTAACGATTATGTAACTAATTGCATTAAAAAAAGTACAGCTTTTTTGCGTTGCCTCAATAAATATTAGAATGTGATCAATCTAAATGTGATGGATACTAAAGATTAAAATGTTCTAAATACTGCTATTTTAAACGAATTTACCTTACCTTATATATTTTAATTACAATAATAATTTCGGTGTGAAAAATTACCCCGTATCACAAAATTATGAGATTTGTTATTAAAAAAACTTACACCACTTCATATCAATTCAGTTATGTGCCATACGTGATAAACGCTTAGGCGATCATGTATCTTTCGATACATGACTGACGAGTCAGATTTTTCCCGCAGTAGGTTGCCATTTCTTACTGCGGTAGACCAGTTACCATCCAAGGCTATAGAACCCGGTCTGTAGTTTCGGTAGTTGTACGCTCTGGCCTTCTTCAGATGATATACGCTGGAATTTCGAAGCAAACCCTTTATTTATTCCACTGGGGTAAATTGTTCTAGTTTCACGTGCCTTTTCTGAATATCTTAGTTTCAGTTATTTCCTTTTAGTATCTCAACTGTCCAAGTATTTTTTGTTCACCTCTGCTGTGGGCCGGTATAGAACTCACAACTCTTCGGACCAAGTCACTGGATTACTTCCACAAACGCTTTTATCCACAGGGCCATGTGTCCTTGACGTTTGGCTCGAAATTCTAACGAATATCACCGAAGCGTACAACGGCCGAAACGTCAGGAATATGACAATAAAGATGAGGGGAACAATCCCAACAATGTAAATAGTGTAAATTTATGCTTGACTAAAACTTTATAGTTATTATATTAGCATTATTTTAAATGGTTTAACTTTAAATATTCGTTTATATGGATTAATTATTAATATTTATTGTGACGGTTTGAGCGTAAAAGAGTAAAGACGCAATAAAAAAACGGACATATTAAAATCAATTAGGAAAGAATAGTCAAAATAAAAAATAATTATAGTTATCTTAAAAATTTCAATCGAAAAACAAAAATGGAGAAAAAAGTTTAACCAGTTTTTATTGTTTTCTCTTCATAAGTTTATCACAGTTCTACGCGCTTTTATCCGTGTGAGATCGTAAAATTATCCAATTTCATTGCCAAGTTAAAGAGAGAACTCCAGCTTTGACTGAAATTTCTAATTTTCTATTGTGAATTTCTTACAATTTATTTTCTGAAATTGTGATATTATCATCAGAAGCAGGTTTTAAATGCCATAAAGAAGTAAGTCTTGAATAGCATTAAAACCTGGATTCCCTATGCCTTTAAGTACGTTTTGTTAATTGATTTTTTTGCGGTTTATCAACCTTTTGCAGGTGATATTTAAAGCTAGAAAATATTTTTAGTGTGTAAATTTTTGCATAGATAAGGATTTTACTGATACAAGTCTTATTAATGACGACAACCGGGAACCGACGCTGCCTATCGGCTCGAAAGTTTACACGCTCATGTTTTTTTGTTAGTTTATTTTTTTTTTGCCCACGCGGCATTAGTTTTCGCAGGAAAAAATAAAGTCGCATAATACTTTTTGAACGCACGTCGTATATCCTTCTGCATTAGTATAACGTTCGGATATCTTAAATATGAAGAAGGGAGAGAAGAGTTAGATTTGTATCTTTTACAAAGACATTTGCGCGCAAGTGAATATAATGAACACAACTGGAATTGGAAACCGGCTCTCCAATTTCTCAATCGGATCCGTTATTCATTACACCACCCGCACACACCCACACCTTAGAAATACCAGCACCTGGTATTTCCAGGCGCGCACCCATCTAGGTAATGACCAGGCTCGACTTTGCTTAACTTCGGTGATCGTACGAGAAGCGGTATTTCAACGTGATATGGCCGTAAGCCTTAAGGACAGTAATCCTATAACAACATAGAATAATTACAGAGATTGAATTCAGAACTTCTGACACTATGAAGCAGGCTAAAAACTTGTCAGTCGAGACGGGGAATGTGAAAACAACAACGATGAGGAGAATCGTCCGAGTAACAATTTTTATTTCAGCATTTCTGATCGAAGAAACAATATCTTCACTGGCCAACTATTCCCGAAGCTTTTATTTGTCACAAAGGCCTGGGGTCGGGCAGAGAGTCGAGAGGTACCAAAATAAACACGGAAATTATTTGTTATAGTCTCACCCTGGCCATTTATATCTACTCCAAGTTTCATCGTTTCCCTGCGTTTTCGCCAGCGGATTCCGCCTCGATGACTACGCCAGTACGGTCACCATGGCGACCATCGAAACATGGTCGTCGATTCGCAAATGGCGACGGCAGCATAGGAATTTCTAATCACGTGTCCTGCAGAAATGGCGCGAACAAGAGAAAAAAGGGCTAAAACAAATAAATAAATAAAATTTCGAAGAAAAGCAGAAAATGTTGAGATACAACGGAAGGAGGTTATTTTGTTGAGGGTAAAAAACATGAACAATGAAAAGAAAAGAAATGTTTTGGTTACACAGTTGGTAGGAAAATGCTTTCCTGGAAAGAGGCGGGAAAGACGGTGAAACGTAGTTATAAAATAATAAAATAATAAACATTAATAATAACTATAATAACAATAAAGTAACAATAAAGATGTAGGAAAATATGGCAAGAGAGAGAGAGAGAGAGAGAGAGAGAGAGAGGGCGTTTGGGATAGGAAACTCTTGGAACTGTAATTACAAGCAGCATATTTATAGGAAATGATGACAAAAAATGGAGGTCGGAAAAAAGACAGTGTATGAAAATGAATAAAAAAACTGACAAAAAATGGATATCAGATGGAGAGATACAGAGAAAGAACGACAGACAGACACTAACAGAGAGAGAGAGAGAGAGAGAGAGAGAGAGAGAGAGAGATTGGAGAGGGTTGGATTTGTAAGCGTAACAAAGAACGTAAACATTCACATGGACATGAAACTTGTATGAAGACAAAAAATCTATCTAGAATACACTGATCTAGAAATAACCTAGCCTCACCAACCCGCCAATGAGAAAAAAATACATTTTCAAATTATAAAAATATTTTTAGATTGTTATGTGTAATTATTTTTAGAAGGCTATGCCAAAATTTCTTTTTCGGTATTTTTATTTCAACAAAATATCTATTTGGGTATGTTCAGGGCATAATTGTTCAGTCAAAAAAGTATTTTCCGTCGATCAGTTCATATTGATTCAATAAAGTCTTCCAGAAATTTTTGATATCTTCAAAGTTTTGGAACCATTCAGGTTTGTCAGAAAAGAAGTATCAGTTTGAAGATAACAGGCTAACAGAATACGCTGTAAGTGGAATATGCTGCGCGAGGTAGAAATGCATATGTCAGTTTCGTGAACATTTACAATAATGGAAAGTTTTTTATGCAAGAAAATACCTGTTAGTTTTTTGCCCCCCCCCCCGGTACTTTTTATCCAAATGTGTCAAATACACGCGATGAATTATTCACTCCTCATGTTTGTACATATTAATAAGTCGCGTTTGCTAAATTTCTCTACAATTCATCAGTTTTCAAGTTCCGAGGCCTTCTGGAGTGTTCTTTGACCATAAACACAAACACACACCTTTCTTAAATTTTGCAAACGATTCTCTAGAAATTTAGACCGATGAAATTCGCCGGTACATTGTTTGGATATTTCCCTTTCCAGTACACGTAATGTTAGTTCACTTCCCATAGTGAAATATTTATTTACTGTTGAATATAACAATTGTGGCACAAGACAGAAGAGGAAGTGGGGGTTACCCTAACTATCCTAAACCTATCTAATCCCATAGTAGAATGATTGCGAAATACTTCCCCCTCTCCAATTTATAGGTAAATACATGCCGGGATATCTTCTTAGTCAAGAAGATAGGCCTCTTCTCGGTCTTATATGACTCAGTCCCCGTGTGTTCTTGAACGCTACGTTCGTTTATTCAAATTCACTCTTGTGTGTCAACTTAGGTTGTGTACTTTTTGCCTTATGGCACTTGCATTGTCTTGCATTTGCTGTTTGATTGCACAATATCAATACTATATACATGTATGTTTATTTACGAAAGTGCACTTGTGTGTGCATGTGTAAGTATGTGTGTGTAAACGGCTACTTCGATATGAACGAAGATAAATTTCCGTTTTTTTTTAATTCAGAATTGAAGACAAAACGGAATCGTTTTACAACGTATGCTACGAAAGGAGAGACAAGTAAACATTTTTTGTTTTATCGTACCATGCAAAATTTGACAAGCAGGGCGCGCTCTCGACGCCCGTAAATGTCTTCATGTAAAGATATTCGACAAAAGACCTAGATTTTAGGTTGAATATGTTTTTATCACTGAAATCTTAATTCCTTGACTTGTATTTCGAGCCGCGCAGCGATATTTTCAGGATCAAATATCCTCCATTCAAAGATTAAAATCTTTAATAGTTTTCAGGGCCGACTGAGTTTTATAACCGAAGATCCTCGGTGGAGATACAAACGGATTGCCGATATGTACGGATTTTACCCGACATTCGGCTACCTATGGCTCCTTTGTAAAAAAATTTATTTGCCAGCGATTCCACTAATTCTCCGACTTTATTTGTTTCTTTCTGTATCGGTTACACACGCACACACGCACACACACACACACACACACACACACACACACACACACACATATATATATATATATATATATATATATATATATATCCAAGTATAGGACTGTTGTTTCCCCTATCGAGGGGTGTTGGGTTGATTTGAATCTTTTAATACTCTTTATTCTACATTCAACACCATCACTCGATAAGACACAAAATGGCTATTTTTAGTGATTTTATAACATGTTTATGTTATAATTTTCGAATATATATATATATATATATATATATATATATATATATATATATGAAGAGAAAGAGAGTGATATATATATACATATAAAGAGAGAGAGCGACATATATATCAAGAGAAAGAGAGACCGATATATATATGGAAAGAGAGAGAGAGAGAGAGAGAGAGAGAGAGAGAGAGAGAGAGAGAGAAAAGCTATATAGTAATTGATGCACACGTGCGCATTTCTTTCTGTATATCTCACGCATATCTGTCTCTCCTAATCTGTTATATCATAGATTTATCATATCTGCCTAGTTTATATATTAATAAGGAATACGAAAATATTATTCCCGAAGAAATCTTCGCCGTCTTATCTTGGACTTATTCCATTACTAGATGTGTACCGAATAAGAAAATATTATTCGCGAAGAAATCCTTCCAGTCTTATTTTGGATTTACTTCGATTACTATATATAGAATGAAATAGAAGCACCATTTAGGAATCTCCCAGTTTATACTGCTGAAGGAATAATTACCGATTTTCATTCGGACATTCTAAAGAACTTCTATCTGTTGGCTGTTATGAACAGTTCAACTTACGAACTTACGGATAATGATAGTGATATCCAGTATCAGATAAGTGCCTCTTGTTGATTCATTTGTTTTATTATATAAAATTGTTTTTAAACTTTCATCCTGTGTTTGTTGTTCGTTCACACCTGTGTTATGCGTTTCCATCAGAGCGATCCCATCTTTTCTTTCTTTAACCTGGTGTTCACATCCGTACCTTGACAGTTCGTAACGATATGTGTGTGTGTGTGTATGTGTGTGTGTGTGTAAAAGAACGAAAATAAAATTACAACGTTCAAGACATTAATTTAAAACAGGGCTCAATACAAGCGTAGAGCAATAAATATTTATTATACAGTTACATTAATACATGTAAGTTTACTACTACAAAATTCTACATTTTGTTTCGGCGTTTAAATAAAACATCTCTTCAGCTAATTAACTCAGGTTAATTACCTGAAGAGATGTTTTATTTAAAAGCCGAAACAAAATGTACAATTTTGTAGTAATTATTTACATGTTCCATTCATTCTTCATATATATATATATATATATATATATATATATATATATATATATATATATATATATATATATAAACATGTTGTCGTCCCTCTGTAAGAAAATGCACCCCATACCATTAGGGACTCTCCACCACTATGATGTGTAGAGAAAATTTCAGGAGACATGTTTTTGTTATGCTAATATCTTTCGAAGCCATCTGGACCATCTAGATTGAATTTTTTCTTCTCAGAAAACAGGACTTTCTTCCATTTCTCCATGTCCCATGTTTGGTATTCACGA
>OZ038493.1:64342706-64367706 GCA_964036315.1 Acanthosepion esculentum | reverse complement strand
AACACAAATGTGTCTGAGAAAGCGTCTGAAATAGGGATTGGCTAGCTGCTCTAGAATACGAGTATCCAGCTATACAGAAAAGAAACCATAGTGAAGGAGGCTTTTTGGTTATGTCCAAATCAATGAGATTTCGAGTAAAAGCTTTTGCCGGACATGCTTTTGGAAGGAGCGAAATTCCTATAGCTTAAATCTTTCATCTCTATACCTGTTCAAAAGACTGGGAAGCAATGTGAACCGGGCGATAGGAGAACCTATCTACTCCTATTCTATACCTGTTCAAAAGACCGGGAATCAATGTGAACCGGGCGATAGGTGAACCTATCTACTCCTATTCTGTACCTGTTCAAAAGACCGGGAAGCAATGTGAACCGGGCGATAGGAGAACCTATCTACTCCTATTCTATACCTGTTCAAAAGACCGGGAAGCAATGTGAACCGGGCGATATGTGAACCTATCTACTCCTATTCTATACCTGTTCAAAAGACCGGGAAGCAATGTGAACCAGGCGATAGGTGAACCTATCTAATCCTATTCGATACCTGTTCAAAAGACCGGGAAGCAATGTGAACCGGGCGATAGGAGAACCTATCTACTCCTATTCTATACCTGTTCAAAAGACCGGGAATCAATGTGAACCGGGCGATAGTTGAACCTATCTACTCCTATTCTGTACCTGTTCAAAAGACCGGGAAGCAATGTGAACCGGGCGATAGGTGAACCTATCTACTCCTATTCTATACCTGTTCAAAAGACCGGGAAGCAATGTGAACCGGGCGATAGGTGAACCTATCTACTCCTATTCTATACCTGTTCAAAAGACCGGGAAGCAATGTGAACCGGGCGATAGGTGAACCGATCTACTCCTATTAAGGAAAAACAAATAAATCAATAAATATTAAATAACATTTCAGTGTTTAGGCAGAGACGTTAGAAGTATAGAATGGAAACAGACTTTAAATATAATCGGAAACTCAATCCCAAACAGAAAACAGGGGATATACCTCTACTCCTGTTCGGGGAGTTTTATAACCAGAATGAGATTTCTAGGCTATATTGTCGACAGCGGAAAGGGTGGAAACGCCAATGAACTGACCTGACATCTAGAGACACCATTTTGTGACAGAAGATGCAAGCATATGAGGTGCCATACAAACAGGGATAAAAATGTAATGGTGGTCATTCCGGAGAGATAAATCTACGCAACTAGTGCCATCTTTTCATACCTACCTGACCGGAAGTGAGATGACAGGTAGCGACATAAAAGAAATGGCTTCACGGAAATCCCGCAAGTATTATCTTGTGCAATTTACACAAAAATTGAAATGTGAAAGTGAATTGCGTACCAGAGAAGTGAAACAATTGGATTATGTCTTTTCTTTATTTTAATATTTTTTCTTTTAATAGTAATTATTATTAAAATATTTAAATGAAAAGTAAATTATATAATTATTATTTGAATTCAGCGAGAACTTTAAGTGACTGATAGAAAAAAAAATTTGATGTATTTATAATAATAAAGAAAAAAACAATTTGGCCAAATGGAATTACAAAAAAATAAAAAAAATAAAAAAAAACTGGCGAAAAGCTAAAAAGAACGAAAACATTAGAGGTGGACCAGCAGAAAACACATCAGGGGTTAAGGAGCACCCGGATGAAAACTGAGACAGAAGGCCTAATTATTGCAGCTCAGTACCAAAGCCTCGCAAGCAGATCCTATCACTGTCACATAATCAAGGATGGAACTAACCCGAAATACAGGATCTACGGAAAATACGATGAAACTGTCAAACATATTATTTCAGGATGTCCAGAATTCATAAAAAATGAATATACACATAGCCATAAGATAGCGACATATGTGCAGTGGAAGATATGCAAGAAGCACAAAATCGAAACCACTGAGAAATGGTATGAGCACCAACCAGACACAGTTACCCAAGATAAGTATCCGCTGGGATATGTCAATTCAAACTGACAGGGAAATAGAAGTCATCAGACCTAATATCATCGTAAAAACAAGAAATTCAGGAAGTGCATGATTATGGACATAGCAATACAATCTTAGAGAAACACTTCCGTAAAGATTATCGAGAAATTGTTCAAATACAAGGACCTGGAGATGAGATTAACAGGACGTGAGGAATGAAGACTGAGACTGTACCAATAGCAATGGAGCTCTGGGCTTCGTGAAAAAAGGAATGCTCATTTTTACTAATAGTGTGCCAGGTAATATCAACATATAAGTTGCTCAGAATATTGCCCTACGAGGAACACCCCATCTACTAAGAAAAGTGCTATCAGTTAAATGACAATTCTCCTATAGGGCATAAGGACCATAGTTTGGACCTGGATCTACAGTTTACAGAGAAGGAAACATAACATACACAAATAATAATAATATTAATAATAATAATAATATCACTACTACAACTACATTATAATTCTGGCTAATCTTATAATAAATACCAAATGTTCTCATGAATGTTTATGTATTTCAGGCACAAATGTCTCCCATCTGGTGAATCACATTCGGCTACTTTGCTTTCCCATAAAACATACTTCTTGTATTTCCAAGTGCTTTTCAGAGAATAGACAGTAGCAGCTCTGGTAACGGCGGAGAAGATTATAATATACACTTAACGCGTTTTGCGTTAATGGACGTTAACGTTTTCGCTAACTTATATATAAGCGTACAATTATATAATGTCCCTTTTGTGAAAAAGATTTCAATATGTCCTTTACTCACTATTCTCTCTTAGACTTGCATTTCCGTGATGATATTTAATATCTTGGTAATCCTCATTGTTCTAATCTTGGCCTAAAACCATCAGCAAAAGAGAAATCGTTGGCACTGAAAGTGTTAAAGATCTACCGCTGTAAACATGTACAGGTGTGTAATTGCCTTAAAACAGTTCCTTTGTTATTTTCCATATAATCTGCCTTTGTTCTTTTTATGTTTGGAAACTTTAATTCGCATCTTTTGCTGTTTCTTGTTCCTATCATTCTAACCGGTTTTTATTACTATATAATTCTTGTTTTCCGTTTTTATCAATCAGTTGTTGTTTTCTTCTTCCGCGCTTAATTTTCTATCTTTTTCATATAGTTAATTCGTTCTTTTGTTTTATTTCCTACTTAACATCAAACGCATTCCTTTTTTATATTTGAACTAATTATTCCCTTTTCTTAGGTTACTCTTCTATATCTATTATTTTATTGTTTCTATGGCACTCTTTCTTCCTTTCATTCATTCATTCATTCTTTCTTTCTTTCTTTCTTTTTTTGAAGAATTTCCTATTATTTTTGTTAATTTCATATTAAGAAATCAGTTTGCTTCCACATGCATCTCTTTCCTATCGATTATTTTTCTTTATCATTTAATTTTTCTCCTTCCACTATTATTCCGATACTTCTTTCTTTCTTTCTTTCTTTCTTTCTTTCTTTCTTTCTTTCTTTCTTTCTTTAACCGCCATCAGAGTAAATCCTTTTATTCTCTTCCTTTCGTTCTTTTACTTTCAAAGTAAAAACAACAAAGAATAAACTCAAAGAAACCAAAAACTTTTTGACGTATTCTTTCGTTTCTCTGGCACGCAATTCACTTTCACTTTTCACTTTTTTTTGTGTGTAAATTGTCCAAGATAATTCTTGCGTGATTTCCGTGAAGCCATTTCTTTTATGCCGCTTCCTGTCAGCTCACTTCCGGTCAGGTAGGCATGAAAAGATGGCAGTCATTCAAACATTTCACTGTCGTCTTTCCAAGGCGAGAATCGTACGCACACCTATTACACACAGAATGATGTACGGTTGGTTTAGGAACACGAGATATACACAATGAATTGTTATGGCGTTCATATTTATACTTAAAACGTATTGAGACATTGAAAAAGTCAGAAAAGAACACATTTTTATACTTTTTTATCATTAAAGCTTGATATTACTTCCTATCCTTAGAGAAACACTTCCAATCTAATTGTTCATTAATTTGTATATTAAAATGTTTTGAAATATTGTCTAGAATAAAATCATGCCGCTCCTCACCTTTATACATGAAATCATTGAATTTTCACACTAATAGTATCTAATAACTTTCGATAGAAATCAAGTAAGAGCGATTTTCATCATTATTCGCATAACTTTTTATTATTGCTATTATATTGATTTTTCATTAATTTCTATATTAAAATACTTTGAAATATTTTAAATCATGCATCTTTTAGACTCCTCACATGTCACTTATCAGAGCAGATCGCTATAAAAAATATCTACAACCCATTATCTACAAGAAAGATACTGGTCGAAAGCACTACAGTCCTTTGTAAGTCAATTTCCTGAAAACATCTCGTTATAAGAGAGACCCTTTATATCACACAGCTCCCCCACTATCAATCTCAACTTGTTCAACAATGGTAACAGCGTTCTTTTAAAAATAGAAAGTTGCCCACTCGAATTTCAGCGATGCCCAAAACACCATGTCTTGGAAGTAACGCTCCTACTAGAATTCAAAAATATTACACCTCACACAGTCAAAAAATGAAAATAAACTACCACGAAAACAACCCTCTTTAAAATGGGCAATAATAATATATAGTACAAAAACTATTTAATATGAATCCCAGAAAAACATATTCGGGGCCTGTATAAGAAACGCCCCATAGTAGGAACTGATATAGTAGGAACTGATATTAAACTACAAACAACAAAGGTTCTGGCCATAAATAAATTCCAACCTCAGACCACTTCCCTGGAATAATATATCTTACGCCCCCACCAATCACTTACACAAACCCATTCTCATTAACAAGGCGTCTACCAGAGGAAGACTGACATTGAAAATAAATTTAAAACAATGCTCCGAGACAGACACTTAGAGACTGATGATAGCCGCGCACAGAACGGCTTGAAATAGACTACCTCTATGTTGAGGTAATATTTGTTTTTTTTTTTGTGTAATATATATATATATATATATATATATATATATATATATATATATATATATATATATATATATATATACATGAATCATTCATACAAAAAGCAGATAGTGAAGTATAAATTTTATAAAATTTTGGGAGTCGATTCCTCACATTAAACAAGGTAAAATGTCTATATAAACATATATCCAAAAGGCCATCGTTGTACTTCAACATAGCAACTCATAAAAAATATTCAAAATGTCCTCTGCTTGCTTCTACATACACAAGGAGCCGTCGGATCATAGACTGGCGGACATTTTCAAATACTCCCACACGGTGTCAAATGGTTTCGCAGGTCCCATCGATGCATTGATGGAACGTCTCCGCATTATTAATGCCTGCTGCATAAGCCATTTGTTTTAGGTGGCCGCACAAATACAATTTCAAAGGATTGAAGACATTACAAGAACGTACAAGCCATGGAACCGGTCATCCCCTACCTATTCAAATTTCATGGTTGATGACAGCCAGTGCAATGCAAACAATGTGGCTAAAATGTACTGAAGCCACATAATGCGTGAACCACATGCATTTTTGTATTAGCAGGGGTACATCCTTTAGCAGGTTTGTAAGTGTATTCAAAATAATGTCCCTGTAGACAGCTCCCGTAAGACCTGTTGGGAGAACATGCCAGACAACCATTTGCAATTCCAGTTCACACATTGATCGTAAACTGATGCTGGTGTCTAGCCTGTATTGTACCATAAGGATTTCCATCCTTCCACAAATGTTCGTTGCATAAATTTATTTTTCCATCTCTTACAAAAGTTACCTCATCCGCAAACAAAACTGAAGAGACAAACAACGGATCGACAGTTTGTGTAATAAACCATCGGCAAAGGTATTCCCGTAGTGAGTAATCAGAGGGCGAAAGACCCTGCGCACATTGCAAATAATACAGATACAGGAGCTGCTCTTGAAGTAGCGTTCATGCAGCACTATGAGATGTACGACATGCTAGGGTCACTTGAAGTGTGCTGATACCTAGATCGTTTCTGACAGCCTGTAAAATATATTCTTCGTGGTCAGGTGTACGAGCGGATCTCGTTCTTCCTCAATCCTTAGTTTCTGGTGCCACGGATCCTGTCTCAGCAACGCGACTATAAACAGCAGGAAAGATTGGCTAATTCGGCTGTCTTCGGTCTGAAAACACAATCTGAGAGAGCCGTGCAGCCTCGCGTAAATTTCCATTCGTGCGGCCATATGTAAAAATCTGTATCTGCCTACTCACGATGTAAATATCCTGCCATTGTTAAACGGAACACTTCTCAGTTAACTCACTACTACACGCGTTAAACGTTGAAGACAGACTAGCCACAAATGTATATGAATGACAAATGTAACCTAGTCTACATGACAACACGGCGCCATTTACCGTAAACTTTAAACTTAATAACTCAAAAACGAAGGATTTACGGACATATGTTTATATGGACTTTTTTTCCTTGTCTTGCTGTGGTTTGTAAAAGTATTTTTCATACACTCTGTATATAGGGCACTCCCTCATTTTTGTCAACCTTTAAAATGTGGGAGTTATTTCTGCTGTACCATATATATATATATATATATATATATATATATATATATATATATCCGATGCATATAAAGGAAATGACGTTTTACATCCGGGCTTACCTACAAACAGGATCGTTCATAACCATTTCCGACCCTCACCCGTAGATGTGCAGTTAAAATGCACTGAAACCAAGTTGCATCTTTGTTGTGAGTAAAATGGTTTTGTCTATATGATAGAATTATAATATATATATATATATATATATATATATATATGTCATCCACAGACAGACTGTTTCGCTGTTTCACAGCTCATCAGTATGGTTTCACAGCTCATCCGGTTGCCTCTAGCTAGGATCGAAACCCGACTGAATTTGCGTCAGTCCGAACTTCTCCCACTAAGCCGTCAGCGTACGGTACGGGATGAAGGTGAATTTTAGCGTGTTTATTTTTAGATTCAGATAAACACACAGTGACTGACAGTGACTCAATTCTGTCGAAGAGTCGTGCAGTATTAGCTTAAATAGTCCCTGTTTATAAATTCACACCTCAAACCAGAGGGCTCAACCGAAATTAATTATATATATATATATATTCAGCATATTTAGGCAGCAATTATTCTTGTAAAGTCTTATTAAGCAAATATGGACATGTTATGCTTATTAAATTTGTTGATCTTTCTTTCTAGTGTGCAAATAACGTTTCTAAGTGTTGAAGTTTAGATGCACAAAATACTTATTCATATTGTGTAGTCCAAAGCTTTCGACTCAAATCAGGGTTGAGAAAATAAATTAAAATTTACTGTATTTCAGTAGCATCCGGTTTGCAAAGTGTCCTCATTCTCTGTTATTTTTTTAATTTATTTTTTAAATCAAATCTAGTGTTTCCGAATGCAGCAAGTCGTGTTACGGCAACATATAACGGCGACATGTAATGGCAACGCATAATAATGTGTAATACTTTTTATATATATGCCAATACAAATAATATTTTATTCGTGAAAGATAGCTTAAGTTGGGTGTAAATAGCTTTATTCATAATCTTTGGTCTTTTTGCAATCAGCTTTATTAAGTATCCTAGTAATATTAAAAAGAAGCTTCCTAATATTATTGTAACTCTTGTATGGCTTGTTGATGCGTTCTCTGATGACATCTTGATCAAATAAATGGCAAATGCCTCTACATGATATATTGTTTTTTTATTTACAGAGATGGATATTGGGCAAATAAATTCATTCTCAATATTAGTTTTATGTTGGTGGGTTGGGTGATATTGTTTTTTATTATTATGTTTCTGCTATAATACAATAATACAATAAAGATATAAACATATCTCGCCGAAATCAAATGCACCATAACTACAAAAATGATGAAATCACAAGAAAAAATATAATCCGAGAAGCGTCAAACCTGTTGATAAAAATAGACATTTAAGATTTATCATTTACTATGAACAATCTAAAAGCCGTAATATAATAATAAAAAATAATATATCTCAACCCATATAATCTCTCTATTCTTTTTAATAAGATGTGACTGAAATTCTTCATATTTACAAATCTGTTAACACAACGTAAATCTCTTTAATCAAAAATATTTCAAAATAAAATATAATTGTCTGAAACTTTATTTAAAAGGAAATTAACTGATTTAAAGTTTAATTAACCTGATTTGAAATAAATATTACTTACTTTTAGTTTAAAATATTACATTTTTAACGCAGTGGTGGGTGTTTTTATGAAGTGTTCACAAGTCACTCGATAGATTTATATTTGGTAGTTTCTTTCTACGGGGGACATACTTGCAACAATTACATGACGGATATAACGTGAACACCTTTTTTTATATGATATTTAACTACGAAGTAATCTGAAAAACTTATGAGAATATTCTAAGTAATTTAATATTTTATTGAATTTCTGGTACTTTGGCTTTATAGTCTTACTTATAAAGAGGCTTTTTGAAAAAATGTTGAAAAATACTAATAAATTTTAGATTTACTCTTAATGCCACTCTTAATTTCTGAAAATATTGTGTATGGACGTCAGTATTTACAAATATCGACACACTGAATTGTAAATTAGTAAGTTTTTCTAATCCTTTTTTGCTAGCTTAAACATTCTGACAAAATTTGAACGTAGTTGTACGCATATTACACAAAAAATATTTTTCAAATATTGGTCATCATGTATATGAAATTACCCCTATAAGTACACACACACATTCACACAAACATACATACACACACACACATACACATATCACACACACACACACATACACACACACACACACACACACACACACACACACACACACACACACACATATATATATATATATATATATATATATATATATATATATATATATATATATATATATAAAATGAAGAGGTTATAATGGTTCCAACGAGAGAAAAGTGTGTATATTAAAAAGAAGAGAGGTACCGCAAACTTTTTGGGTTGTAATGTGGGTTTTTAAAAAAATATTATTCTTTATTTTTCATAGTTTTACAACACGTGTTTCTGGTCTCACGACCGTCTTCAGGTAAAGTGTGGAGATTTCCACATATTATTAAAAATAATTAATTTTTTTCCTTTATGTTTTTCAATGTTAAATATTCTCGATATGAGACATCCTCTGTTTTTGTGCTGGTCATTCGAATGTCTTTCTTTTTATATATATATATATATATATATATATATATATATATATATATATATATATATATATATATATATATATATATATATATACGGACACACACAAAGTCCAACAAAAGATTTATTTTATCTATATGGTGTGAATCCTCTTCTTCACCCCCCCCCCCAGATATGGGTAAATAGCAGGACAGACGGGGTTTTATAGCCTTGGATGGCAATTGGTTTAAGAAAAGAAAATGGCAACCTACTGTGAGAAAAAATCTGCCTCGTCAGTCATGTATCGAAACATATATGATCGCCTAAGCGTGTATCATGCTTGGCACATAACTAACTGACTGATCTATACGTCGGATTATTTTCTTGATTTCTGGTTCATAATTAGGTATAAATTGTCCATTGTTTGAGTAATTTTGGCAATCTTTGGTAATTAACTTTGCTTATATATCTTTTTCCCTGTTTAGGATTGGGTTCCGCCTAAAGTCTACTTCAACTCTAACGCCCCTGCCTGAATTTTATTCCCTAATTAAAATCTTGACCTTCTCAATTCTAAAGTTAGCTGTTATCTTTCTTGCATAGCGCCAAGAACTTCACTTCTTGCTCTTTGTTATGTGAATACAATTCCACACACTAACCCACTACCTTGAGTGACTCTCGAGCCTTATACTGAGTAAAAATTATATATATATATATATATATATATATATATATGATATTCACTTAGAAATTGAAAAAATTGAAAATGCATGTGCAGCAATCTCACTGAACACTTTGGACAACTTTGCCCAAACAGTAGTTCGCTATACAAGCAAATCTCTGGAAGCAAAAGGCCACCATTTTGAAAATATCTTGTGATTGTAGAGTTCAAAAGTAACTTTTGTCTAGGTATTGATCTCATGATGTCTGTTATAAATTTAGTATTATAAAATCTATACAGGTTTTGTTTCTTTTCTGAAGTGTGTATACATTTTTTGGTGGACTCTGTATATGTGTCTGCGTGTTTTTCTAGTAGTACCATTAAAAGTTTTTTAAACCAATTTCCTTATATTTGGATAAAACTTGAATCTGAATAATCAGATTATTCAGATTCAAGTTTTATCCAAATTTAAGGAAATTGGTTTAAAAACTTTTAAATGGTACATTTTTTGGTTGAAGAACCAAACACAAAGAAATATAAAGAAAGAAAACTGTAAGTGATCAAAAATAGAGGAGAAAATTTCAAATATAGATGGAAATTAAATTAACAACATGTTTGACTTAATATCGATACAGAATATTCATGAGACGTCTACAGGCAACGATCTTTAATAACTTCTGCATATCCGGGAACTCAGAACTTTATTAATGTTTCGCATTGTTTAGCTAGGAATGTCTGCCATTCCTCCAGCAGTTTTTACCACAAATCATCGATTTCCTTCCCTAATATTATTGTCAATGATCTGCCAAAGAATTTAAATTAGATTGAGATCTGGTCTTCAGGAAGTCCCTAGCGTAACCTTAACATTTTCAGCTTTGAAGAATTGTTTTATTGTGTTTGCAATGTGTCATACGACGTGATCTTGAGTGTTGTAACCTAGGGAATAGAATAATCACACGAAGGTTGGTAATGAACGATAATACTTAGGACAAGAACAACACACAAGATTCGCCAGCGGCGCGTAGAAGAAGTAGTCAACTACTAAAAGTGAGTTAAGTGAATTCCACAATGAATCTCCCACTGCAGGATATCTACCAACCACTCCACGCGGTCAAATGTGGCACAAGGCCGAATTTAATGTGGCGTATCCGAGCCCGTAGACTCGACCAAAAATTCCCCGTATAAAACGGGGTTGGGTAACTGTTTCCCGAGACGAGACTCTGTCCTTCGACACAGCCTCGTCTGGGGATCCTCTCTACCCGGAAACAGAGAGTTTGACCAGCACAGCTGGAGACGAATTTAAACTGCAGACCAACATACAGTATTTACTACTGTATTTATGTGAATGAGGACATACCCAATATCATCCGTAGACAAGTGATGATATCAGAGAAGAGCTAACATGCGGTGCAATAATATTTTTATACACTGAAGTTTTATTTTGTCATATAACCTAATAAATGAACCAACAGCAACGTTAAAGATAATATAAAAAAACCAATGCATAGCAAATCCGAATTTAACCGATTTTTTTAGATGTTGAAAGCAGTCGCGCGCTTTGACGCCAACTGACATGACTTTCTGTCATACCTAAATAAATTAGTTTTTTCATAACAGAAAATTGCCCAATTGTCCATGGCAAATGTTCAGCTCGGCTCCAT
Organism: Acanthosepion esculentum; assembly: GCA_964036315.1. Taxonomy (NCBI): domain Eukaryota; kingdom Metazoa; phylum Mollusca; class Cephalopoda; order Sepiida; family Sepiidae; genus Acanthosepion; species Acanthosepion esculentum. The sequence goes on along the minus strand of OZ038493.1, from coordinate 64,356,257 downwards.
TTTTAGCTCCACCAATTTAGACCTTGACAGCGATGTCACGCCGTTCTATTTCCACGGAGTAAAATCAGGCTCATTTCCTCCGTATTGTAAAATGTAAGGAGGGAGTTCTACTCATACATATTTTTTCCTACTTTGTGAAACAAACTCCTGCGTGGTTGCTTCCCAGAAAATCTTAACCTCTTCAAGTCAAGAGTCAATCGTTATATATCCTCCTTATCTTCTCAATCTTCACTTCTTACACCTCCTCTTTCATTCATATCACAAATAGTTCATCGTATTCGTTTTAGCAGTAACAATCTAACTTGAATGTCTTTCGAGCCATGCATTAGTTGAATTTAGTATATAAAAGAAGGATCCAGACAACCTGCTTATTTGTAAAGATATTTTTGTCGATGAAGGTTTTGACAGCAGGAGAAGGTATATGAAACCTTGCTTCTCATAAGCAACGCCCACCATCTGTTGAGACAGATGTGAAATTGTTCAGTTACCTGGTGTGAAATGCTTGCTGCTTTGTGAAATCGGCCCACCATTGAAAATCTTTTGGGGGAAATGGTGCACTGTGTATTTTGGCTATTTTGGAACAGTTTTGTGCTATTCAATCCCAAAATAACATCAATTTTCGACAATTATATTAATCTTCCTGTTCCAGAATACCATATTCGACGTAGAAATGGTCACGATTGAGTTAGCGCACTGTAAATGTATTGAAAAAATACTTATTTGAAGCTGAAACACAATCTTAATGTGAAATAAAATACAAGTGAAATACGAAAGAAATATAACACAATAAATGATTAAAGTTAACACTTCCCATGATGCAATTTCACAAATCATATCCACCAAAGGGGCACTAATAAAGGATCACACTAAAAGGTCCAATCATTAATCACAGGTCCTAAGAATGGCCGATCACATTTGACAAAAAACTTAAAAATAAGTAAAGGATTTAAAATAATTAAATGATTTCATGTATTTTCGTGAATTTCGAGCAGAATAGTAGACTCATTTAACTTTTTGGCATTTACATGTTATTCAACTAGTTTTCTACAGAATTCAATTCTATCACTGACAAACTCAAGTTTTTATCACAAATCTTTGATGCGGATTATGTAGAGTGTATATATATAAGGACTTTTATATTATTTCCATTCATAACTTCGAACAATACAATTACACTCTCACTATCATCATGCATTATATATAGCTGGCCACTCATATTCATCTACTAGGGCGGCTAGCCAATCCCTGTTGAAGACGCCTGCTCAGGCACCTTTAGTGTTTGTTAAACACTCACAGAGTTCACTTTTGGTTTATAGTGCAACTATATTAAACTGACTTTAGTTAGAGTTTCTGGGAGAGAGAGCGTTATCTAGCATGATTAACTGTCTGAACAAGGCCAATACAATCGGTCACAGTGACTTGTGACTTTGTGCCAGCATAACCTGCCAATCAAATGTGTCTATCACAATTTCACTCACCCCTGGTATGATTTTCAGCCACTTTCCAAAGGTGACGCAAGTACGCATCAAGAAAAATCCTGACAAATCGACGATAGTGAGATTCGAACCAGGGTTTTATGGGCAGAAAGCGAATGTTCTATTTATTTGGCCTCGTTTCCATACAAATATAAAGTACCATCAGGCATTATTATAACCTGAAAATAAAGTATTTGAGAAAACTATAAAAAGGGACTTAATCTTTGGACACAGCGTCCCAGAACTACCAAAGTAACAGTATGAATTGGTTTGCACCAACGCATATGTAAGCTACTGTTATAGATGCTACTATATAAACAAGAAGGTGCCCCAAATTTGACAAAATGCTAAAAAATAAGGGTTTCTTTTTAAGGATAGCTTGATATTGTCGAGTATTTTTCAGCACCGACTAGTACACCTAGATGTTATTCGTAAGTTTTTGTTTCCCTCCAATTTCCCGTTCGTGCTCCTGGCGGTTATCTTTGGGGTGTGCTTGATGGTCGCTTTTTTTTTCTTCTTCAGCAGCCAGCCAGCCATGAAACTCGTCTTGTCAGGACCTTCGGCGAGAAAGCATTCATCAAGCGATAACAATCTTAGATGTACAAACGACTCAGGAAGCCACTCCTCACATTACACGCACATACACACAGACACACTCACATGCACACACGAAGCGTGATACCTATCTATCTATCTATCTATCTATCTATATATATATATATATATATATATATATATATATATATATATATATATATGTATATATCAGTCTATTGATATCTCAACCTATCAAGAGACAGGGAAGGAGACACATACCAAAATCAAAAAAAATAAATCCACGTGTTTAAGAAAGAAATGTGTATATATATATATATATATATATATATATATATATATGTATAGATAGATAGATATAGATATATATAGATATAGATAGATAGATAGATAGATATAGAGAGAGAGATAGAGAGAGAGAGAGAGTACAGGTAATCGATCCCTTGGTATATAATCCGGGTGGATTCTATTCTGATGTTGAGGTAATTTTTGTTTTTTTGTTGTAATATATATATATATATATATATATATATATATATATATATATATATATATATATATATATATATATATATATTATGTATGTATATATATATATATATGTATGTATGTATGTATGTATGTATCCGTGTTTTTGATCAAATCAAACTCATGAATAATTATATTGGACATATAACTACATGCCGATCTAGAGGACTCACGTTACATCTATCTGATCATAGCTCTATTAGGACTAATTTAAACACTCACGAAATCTACCAAATTACATCCACAGTATACCAGTTGAAATACAAACATAGTGAACTTATCCACTTGTAAAAACAGAATATATAATGGAAGCACTAATAATAAAAAAGAAAAAGACAACATTCAATAGCATTAGCTACGAACATGGTCATAACGTGCTGACCGTGTTTGGTAAATAAAACATTCCTATAACTTTAGATACATGCATAAAAAATTCAACACATTCAGTTAAAAATAAAAATCCTTCTTAATAATCGCTAAAAGAATAGCCGAAAGCGCATGGATATGCATAACTTTTGGGCAGTTTTTACACACTTTATGTCTAGAAAAGAAATCACATATACAAACACAAGAAAAATTAAATAAAAAGCTTAAACGCAGTACATTGACAGTTCTGTTTAGCGAACCTTGTATAAAACTGGGTTTGCTGCCCAAATACACTATATATATATATATATATATATATATATATATATATATATATATATATATATATAGTAGACTCTCCCGTCGCATTCGACGTCAGACACCAGTACATATGATTTTATTATATTGGTGAAAGCTTTGTGCAGAACCAAGCACACTTTTTGAAGGGCCGAATATAGAGATCTAGAGACTACGTGCCACAAAGTCGCCAACAACACTTCGTCTCCAAGAACTCAGTTCTTCGGAAATTTTTTTTTAGATATATTGCCAGAGGGGAAATGAGCTCATGGGTGCTACATAATTTCGGATTTGTGCATCATATACATATATATATATTTTTTTTTTTGTCATCCACAGCTCATCATCAGCTCGTCCGGTTGCCTCTAGCTACGATCGAGACCCGACTGAATTTGCGTCAGTCGGAACTTCTACCCGCTAAGCCATCAGCGTACGGTACGGAATGGAGGTGAATTTTAGCGTGTTTATTTTTAGATTCGGATAAACACACAGTGACTGAGAGTGACTCAATTCTGTCGAAGAGTCGTGCAGTATTAGCATAAATAGTCACTGTTTACAAATTCACACCCCAAACCAGAGGGCTCAACCGAAATTAATTTCAGGAGCTACTATATATATATATATATATATATAGGATGGGATGGATAAATTGTATTCTAAATTACGTAAAAATATATTTTGGTATATTTACACAAGAATATTTTCAAATATTAAAGAGTAAACTTATTCAATAAACTCGCCATTGGCTTCATCCGTGGTCTCCAGATGACTTCGGAATCTCCTACAACTCGTTCGTTAAGGTGGTGAATGCTTATATAATCTTTGCCTTCAGTACATCTTTGGTGTTAAAAGGAGTTTTGCTGGTCTCTCGTTCAACTGGGCCCTACACATAATCAGTAAGTGGGGATTTGGTCACAAAAACTGTCTAACAGCCATGAATGGATTCTCCTGCTTGTGTGACAGGGGGCAGATTTGTGCTGCCAGACATAGGGTCTTCCAGCAGCCAACCCAGGGCAGCACAACCTCTTAAAGGCACCTGATGTAGGCCTTCGTGTTGAGCTTGAGGCCCTGTGGGAAGATGAATGGAAACATAACATCGCCATCACTAGTGATCACTCCAAACACATTCGTAATCACCATTAAACTCATCACCTCTTTCCGAATCCTCTGCACTGTCCTCAGATTGACACCTAAACACTCTGAAATGTTCGCATTGGAGCTTCCGGAGCGAATTACAAGCAATACAGCATGCTTTTTTCAAATTTATGGCGGAGAGAATTGCATCATGGTGCTTTTTTCTCACAGACGGTGCTCGACTGACCTTACTAAACTGTGCATTGGAGAAAAAAAGACATAAAAACAAACAATGCGCATGCGCAAAATTAATAACATAAAATGGCATATCTAATTAAATAGTGTATCGCAAGGTGGTTTACAAACACGATTGCATAGATATGTTAATGCACAAGAGGATATAGCGTGTACTAATTTAAAGTTAAGCTGTAGATGTTGAACCCTAATTTTGTAAGTATTGATCTATCTATAAAAGGAATGATATGTGTGTGTGTGTGTGTGTGTGTGTGTGTGTGTGTGTGTGTGTGTGTCTGTAACGAATGCACGGCCGCAATTTTCGACGGATTTGCACCAGAATTTACATGCACATGCTCCAAGTTATTGAGAAGGCCAAGACCGACTTTGCATTTCCCAAATCCCATCGATAGTGGAATTAATCGATTTTTTCATGCTTCTACGGTAGTTTTCATGTAGTTTGCGGCCATTTTCTACTAGCCAGAGTGAGAGCCTATAGCTGGCTGCCACGAATAGGCAGGAAGATTCTATTGGCCAGCGTGAGAGCCAACAGCTGACTGACACAAATGTTAACTAGCATGCTAGCATGCAAAAAAAAATCGATAGCTGCATTCGTCACAAGTGGGAAAAATTTAAATCTGCGTGGCACTTTACTCCAATTGGCTCATTCGCTTGCTTAAAGTCAACGTTGATTCTGATTCCGCAGAACTGGGTTGGGTGTGAAAAAATATTTGTTGTTAACATTCATTTTTCATTCGGTTTTTCCAGTTACGAGTCCTTTTTTTAAAGCTGATCGTTTTGTGTTCATTTTGTTTAGTGCTTTTTTCATAAAAGATTTAATGTTTAGTATAGAACTTAGAAAACATTCCCAGTGTGAGATAGGCAAGAAGTAAGGCATGTAGCAACATCAGCACGGCAAAGGGCACTCCTTTAAAGGCAAGGAAGGGCAAAAATATTGTAAGTCAAGTGATAGCGATTGCTGTATGAGTGGTACGATTTTTGAATCAAGCACGGGCAACACCGGGCTATGCTGCTAGTATGATAATGTATACGTGTATATATCTATACGATAATTTGCGTATATATTTAATCTTGAGTAAACTGAAAAGAATTGCGTTGCAATGCTATTTACTGTCACTATATCGGTTAGTACTCTTGTTTGCAAATCATTGTACCATACATTATTCCACGTCTCTTGCAGCTGTTGACGCATAGCTTAAGAGTTTTAGGTTGGCTAAATTAATGAGTCAGGCCTCGTCCCATCATGTGCATAGAATGTAAGTAAACAATCCACAACGGTTTAGTAGTAACACACTTGGAGCTTCAATCTGTTCTGTTGACGAAGTTCAGTTTGCCACTTCCGCGCCGATCTTGTTTAGTTCCTGAACAATGCGGTCGTCTAGAATCTCGCCTACGTGTGTAGAAACGACCAGTGTTGTCAACGTTGAACCACCACCCACGCGCTACTTTCAACATTCGCAGCAATTTTCCGAAATGTACACAATCCGACCCCACTCTAACCGAAGAAACGCTGCCCGCGTGCGTCTCTGTAATATGACCGCACTAGACTATTTCAGCACACTGTTTTACGGCAGCATCTTTCCCCGTCTAAAGCTTAGACACAGATGATGCACTGGTATGAGTGTCACTAGATCATAAAAATTAGTAGCATGATATCTATTAACTTCAAAAACATATATATTCTAACGTGATCAAAATAAGCATATTTATTCAGGGTTGGGGAATATGATCATCTTCAGTATATATATATTAATGCTCTAACTTTACAAGAGTCAGCTCAGAACAAATTTGAGAATTGTTGCCATATCTGAGTTTGGTTTTCCCAGTTCTCACTGTCCAGTCTCGACAGAATTTTTAAAAAGACTACGCGACCGTTTGTGAGATGAATTATTCTTCGACCTGTAACCTTTATCCTAGAGAAGAGACATTGCTAGCATTTTACGCCATCGCTAGTAATATGGCCAATGTTCAAACGAGTTGCATTCCTTAATCCCACCAGCTCAGACCTTCATAGCTAGGAACCACCATACCCTATGCCCGGTGGCAAATCATCCCTGTTTCCTTCGTATTCCTTTGGTAAGGAGTAAGTTCCACTGTGGAACAAATTCCTGAGAGGAAGCTTACGAAGCTACTGCAAACTTAACCTCTTCCAAACTAGGATCAACTGAAATATATATATATATATATATATATATATATATATATATATATATATATATATATATATATATATATATATATATATATATATATATATTAGAATTGGACATAGTCCGATAATTTATTTTAAAATAAAATGTCGGAGAGCGAAAATTTTCTATGAAAATTTCTCGGACATTCAGGCCGGTAAATGTTATTTAATACTGTTTATTATTAAAAAAAAAAACAGAGCATTTGCTTAAATACTTGTATCTATAAAAAGAACGTTAAACATAATATAAATGTCTTTAAAATATATATATATATATATATATGTGTGTGTGTGTGTGTGTGTGTGTGTGTGTGTATGTGTGTGTATATATATATATATATATTGTGAAACCACCGTATAAAAAATATGCAACTTTAAATCGCGGGAAAGCAATAATATTTGAGTATCGTATATATTTTTTAATCGAATTCACCATATGCAAGGCAGTAAACCCACTAAGTCACAAGGGTTACTAGGTGTGGAAGAATTAGAAAACAGAAAAATGACTAATGAGCTAGAGGAAAAGAAGAGTAGTCAGAAAAACAGGAGATAACGATTGACATTGCATTTACATTTTTCAGTATCAAATGTAACTGGAAAACATGGAGCCGGAAGAGAAATCACAAGCGGGAAGTGAGTAAGAAGAAACTGTTAGCATAGAACTTACGGTTACATTTATCCATCTCAACTGAAAATTGATGAGATCTCGACGCCAGTGTAGTACCGCGCTTAAATTCAAAGAGCCTAGGTACCATAGAGAAGAGTTCATCCGAAACATTACCATGAAAGTATTTATAGAAAAAGCACAAGGAGATATTTTACATCAAGTGCTGTTCTTATAACGTCGTATCCACTGAAGAGTGGATGAGCAGGTTCGCCCACGAAACTGTGGAGTCAGGATGATGAAGGTAACATCAATCAGCTAAGTGACAAATTTTAGTCACATTAATTCTATATATAGAGAGAAAGAATTAGCATGGGATGGACTTGACAGAGAGGTGAAAAACATGAAAAGAGTTATTGAAAAAAAGAATAGAATCAATTATCAAGTTTATATTTTGAGCAACTTTTGGAAACTTCTGGAACGAATGCCAAAAATTTGTGCTGCAGTAATCAAGGTTAAAGAGAGCAAAATCTAGTTATTAAATGCTTTTTTTCTTTTTGTAATAATAAAATTTCTAATAATATATATATAATATAATGCAATATCTCTCTCTTCTATTGAGAATCTTAATATTGTGAATTTTTATACTGGATCTACTAAAAATAAATTTAAATTAAGATGGAGCAAACAACTGATTTCATTCAATATTAAGTATCGCAACCAAATATCCCTATCCAAATATTTTTGGTATTTAAAAGAAACAAATAACCACCCCCTCCAACCTAACCGTAACCGATTTTCATTTTGCCACATAAAAAAAAGCCAACACCCACTTAAATTTTTTTTAAAATTCTCATTCACCCATCAACTTAAAATATATAATACTATTTGACATATAAATAGAGTAAATTAGTTTTTTTCCGAATGTTATTCTGCATCGCTTGAAAATGGAACTGAACTTTAAATTTTAAGTTTAATTTAAGATTTATGTTATGGTTTCGAAACATTGTAATTTCTTTGCCGCGACGAATACATATTTTTAAAAAATAATTATAATATATATATCATGTCATCCAAAGACAGATTGTTTCGTTGTATCACAGCTCGTCAGTGTGGCTAGACATCCGATTGCCTCCAGCCAGGATCGAAACCCGACTGATCAGTCGATTTTTTACCTAAGCTATCAGCTCCTGGCAGAGAGGAAGGGGAATTTTTGATATCTGCCGTTTACACATTTCTTTCCGGGTCCCGCCCAGGGACCTAAGGTTAGAAATGGTATCATGACACTTTCCACTGCAAAAAAAAAATTACATAGATAAAGCCCTTCGTAAAGTGTGGGCTGTAATTGTCAGAATAATTTTTGTATCTCTTTGAGTGATGGACTTCCAGGGATCCCTTCAATTAGTCTACTGGAATCTTTTCCAACCTATCGTAAGGCTCAAACTATAACAGGGATTGTTGATATTCGCATGTGCCACATTTTTGAGATTTCTATTTCAAGGTACTTCTATTTTGACAGCTTTTCGAATATCTTTAAAGATACATTGCAGTCTGCAGGGAATGCCATGTCAATAAGGAGGCATTTTTTTTATTTGTGGTCTTTAATAACAATGTCTGGGCGGTTGGCTTTGATTGTTCTGTCAGTGTGTATTGTGTAGTCCCATAGAATTATAACAGGTCCTATCTCCGTAACCGGGTCTGGGTGGTGTTCGTACCAGTTTCTTTCAGTATCCTTCCCGTAGAAGTTGCAAATTTTCCAGTGCAGATATTGGCCCACTCTGTCATGCCGGTTTTTATATTCATTGGGTGCTAATATCGTGCAATCTGATACAAGATTATTAATGGTTTCTGGATATTTATCACAGAATCTGCATTTTGGGCTAACATAATATTTTAGTATATGTGCTTGATAATTCCTAGTTAACAAGCATTGGTCCTGTGCAGCAAGGATAAAACCTTCAGTTTCAGCTTTCAAGCCTGCACTACGTAGCCACTGATGGGTACGATTTTTGTCTACGTCAGCTTGTTTGGTACGGGCAGAGTATTGGCCATGAAGCGGTTTATCTTGCCATTGTTTCTGTATCTGGTCGGTTGCATCTGTCTTTGCTTTCTTTTTTAAGTATTTTGCAGCTTCAGCCGGTTTACCGTGTTGTACTTGTATTTCTGCGCCCAATATTATTATTATTATTATTATTATTATTATTATTATTATTATTATTATTATTATTATTTCCTTGGGTTCATGTTGTATGCACATTTCCTTCCAGGTCCAAACCAGAGACCTAATCTTAGACATGGCTTCTTGTCAGTAACCACTGATCATTTTTTGTAAAAACAAAAAATAAAACCCCAAGATCACGCACATTTTACATATTATTATTATTATTATTATTATTATTTGCCGCACGGCTATTTCCTGCCTCTTTTTAATTTGTTTTCTTACTTTTATTTTTTTTGGTTATTTTCCTATATTGTCCATTATTCTTTTTTTCTTTGTTATTCTTTCTTTCATTCTTCTTTCTTGACTTCCTGTCTTCTTTTGGCCGCCATATATACGCGGCAAAATCATTTCGAACTTTTCTCTCGGCCTGTTGCCACCAAAGCAATGACTGGAAAGTAATATTCATTCTTTCACGTGCCAACAACTGATCGGATGGCACATAATGTGTTTTGCTCGACCAATACACAACTGCCAATGGGGGTCAGAAGCGTGGGAAAGGGTGCGAAGCGGAATAGGAGCAAAACTCCAACGAATTGTGATGTGACAAGCGCAATACTTGAGGCAGTGGTGGTGGTGGGGGGGTGTTCTATTAAATACCTTTTGCATGAGAGGTTTCTGAATAGGACGCCAATCTACGCCAGCCTTGAGAGTGTTCGCCTATTTTTTTCTGCCTGATCCCTTTTCCTGGAATTGACAGAATTAATTCCTTGTTTTCGATCTTATCTTTTTCCACCATTTTTTCTACATGTTTTGGATATCCACTTCTTACCATTTTTTATTCCTCTTTCTCTTTCAAGATATTTTTTCATTCCTTCTAATCAAAACTCTTCAATTTCTTCTTCGCGCCTTCCTTTTTTTTTCAATGATCACGGCTTTTTCGATTACCTGTTCAGTTATTTGAATTTTTCCATTATGATGTGTGTTCTAGTAATGCTGTCAATTCAACGATTTGCGTTCACTTTTTCTTGCTATCATTTTCTGACTACTATTTTATTTACATTTTCAGATCTTGTTTTTTTTTCTGTTCATTCTATCTTTTTCACCTTTCTTTCTCATTCTTTTCATTTTCGGTGCATATTCATCTTTTCTTTCTTTCTTTTTTTTCAGTGCTTTTTTCTTTTCATTCTCGGTGTATATTACTTTTCTCTCTCTCTCTCTCTTTCTTTCTTTCTTTCTTTCTTTCTTCACTGCAAATTTCTCAGTACATATTTTGCATTTACTACTTTCTTTTATGACTTCTCACTTTCTTCCTTGCAGTCACTGCAAGGACATTTTTCTTTCTGTTTTTCTCTCTTTTTCTTACCATTTCTTTCTTTTTTATGTTCAATCTCAGCGGTTTTCTTTCATTTTTCTTTCTTTCTTTCACTCTTTCTTTCTTTCTTTCTTTCTTTCTTTCTTTCACTCTTTCTTTCTTTATACTTGCTACGATTCCCTTTTTCCTTCTTTCCTTCTATTAACTCTTTCTTTTACCTTCCTTTTCATTTTCTTCCTTCTCTTAATTCTGCTCTGTTTCGTATATTCTTTTCCTTAATTATTTCCTTCATTCCCTGAATTCTTTCTTTAGAGTTACATTCCCTTTACTGTTTCTTCTTCCTTAATTTTCTTGTCCCTTTCTTTAATTTTCTTTCTTTCTTTCTTTCTTTCTTTCTTTCTTTCTTTCTTTCTTCTTTTCTTTTCCATGCCTTTCTCCCCTTAATCTTTTCCGTTTGTCTCCCTTCCGACATTTTCGCTACATTTAATTATAACTTTCCCATGTTATCCATTTTCCATTTTTGAATTTTTCTTTTATATATTTTTAGGGATTTTATGAGACATTTTAATATTTCCTTCCATTTTTTTTACTTTTCCTATTTTATTTTTTTTACTGTTCTTTACTTTTCCTCCTTGTTGAATTAATAGCGTCACCTCACACGTTAGTTCCTTTCTCTCTCCTTTACGTTTTACTTACTTATATCTGATTTCCCGAATTTTCTTCCACATTTTTTTTTCTCGCAGTGAAAGCGTACATCCACTTTATTTCGTTTCTATTCTTTTTTATTTTGAAAAAAATTCTCTATTGGATAAGTAAAATCCACTAGAGAAGTTTGAATGAAAAAATTGTATGAACAAATCGATCCGGAAATTGAAAAAGAAATCATTTTATCGTGATCGTCTCACTATGGGGCAGTGGTTAGCAAACTCATCTTGCAGGTCATTATAAATCTATTGAATTCACTCCTTACCGAATACCCTCCACATAGGGGAAGATAACGTGCCATTCTAAGTTTAGTAAATAAAAATAAGGCTACAACGTTATAACGCAGTAGTTACCAAGTTCATCTTGTGGAGCACGCAGCTTCTATTGAATTCAATCATTAGTGTCGCTTCTATATTTACGTTCGTGTGCATGCATTGTGTGTCAACCCCGAAGACTCCCAGTTGAGTATAAGGCCACTGCCCCACCACGCAAGGTGTTGCGGTCGCAGTTTCCGTATAGAACTTAAGTCTTTACGGGGTGGAGTTACAAGACCCACGCCCAATCGATTTGGGAATCAGAGTTGTCCTTTCAGATTTGTCACCAACCTAATAAGTCTATCATGCTACTACTCCATAGCTGGTGGGGAGAAGAGATAAAGTCATAACCCCCTCCCCAAAGATATTTGTGCAAATGCAAAGGCGTCGGCTGGAATTGGACACGCCAATCTCACTTTTCATGCCGAAAGCCGCTACGCTACGAGCAATCTCATGTGCATATCTTCTATGTGTTGAGTCCCTGCAGGACGCGGGCGATCATGGTTCTTCATAACTTTCTATCTTTGTAGCACTTACCAATATTTGTCTTTTCATTATACAGTGTAATCCGGATATATGAGAGTTGTCGGGACCGGAGAAGAAGTCTCTCATATCCGAGTTGCTCTTATATCCGGGTTTTCTTATATCCGGGTTTGGTCTATTTTGTTTTATAAACACAGGCTCTAATTTGGGACCAGAGAAAATCTCTCTTATATCCGGGTATCTTATATCCGGGTTACCCTGTATCTCCCAGTCCATAATCTGCAAAGAACTTTCGTAGGTTACTTATTGTTTGTTTCTGTCAAACTTGCTTTTAGTTTGTCCTGAGTGTGTTAAATTCTCCAAGACTATTTCCACATCAAGAATTAAAAGAATTTTAGCCGTCTCTTTCTGATTCTATGTATAAGTGTCATTTTTCGTTTCTTTTTTCCTTATATATTTCTCGTTGGTCACATGCTCCGCCCATGGTATTTCTGTTGCCTTAAGTCTTCACACTAATACAGACAAAAGAATTAGAGGATGTGACAAGTCTTGTATTTATTTGTTTACACAATTTCGTTAGGTAGCTGCTTCCTTCTGTCTCTAGTATGTATCACTCAGCGGACATATTAATGTCCGCTGAGTGATACATTTTCCAAACCTTCTTTCCTAGAAATGTCAACTCTTTCTGATTCTGTGCCCTTTTCCTGTCAATGATTCTTAAAACTTGTTCATTGCTTATCGGCTTTGTCCATGGTATTCACATCATTCTCTCGACTCAAGTTTCTTCTTCTTTTGTGAAGAAATCGTCCATCATTCTTTATCATATAGGGAGTTTAATAATCCAGCAACCCTTTCGTTGTATGCTAATGAATTATCATTGCTTCTTATTGCATTGTTTAGCATTTTGAAAGAATCATTTATCATTTCAATGCGTCATCGGATATCAGTGCCACATTTTCTGTCATCTGTTAAAACACTTATCAGATATTTCAAATTCTGGAAAGGCTTAATTTTGACATTTCCAATTCGTAGCTAACATCTGTACTGCCACCTCTGGGAATTCCTGCAGTTTCTTTAATGTGTCTGCCATCAATGCGGTATCATCTGCGTTCGTTTCGCACATCTGCATATCTTAGGTTGTTATGATTGTGTCCACCGATAATAAATCCTTATAGGATTTCTAATTCTCCTAGGATTAACTCGGAGGTTAAATAAATCCTTTGAGGAGAGG
>OZ038493.1:64335206-64337706 GCA_964036315.1 Acanthosepion esculentum | reverse complement strand
TATTCCTCTTCTTTTATTATATCTAAACAGTTATAAACAGTCTGGGGTACTAATGAACAGTATTGGACTTATACTTCATCGACAATCACAAAATACCGTCAACCACAGTGTACCATAATAGAACATTTCATTTTCAACATTTTTTTTTATTCGTAACCTTACATCGATGTTTACATTTTATCAGCTGAGCTTGCATGGATAAAAGTTGATTTCATTGATATAGAATTATTCTTCGAATAGGCAATTTATTATGAAGTTATGCCAGTAAGGCAGAAATGGTTTTATTACTTTTATTATCAGTTTAGTTGATAATGTGAATAATTTTAGTGTACGTTATTTGTTATCGCACAGAGGCCGAGTTTAAACTACAGACAAACATCATTCAGAATTTAAGGTTTCATTTTTAGAATTTTAGTATAAGACGACAGCCATTTTTTAAGGGTGCTGTTAGTCAATTTTGTTCACTTCCGTATAAATAATCCTTGGAAAATCATGAATCGGTTTCTCATCCCCGCCCGGTTGTAGAATAAATGTAAGAGTAGACTGGACTCTCTAGCTTTAGGTGGTAATTAGTCTAAGAAAAGGAAAACATTGAATTCTAAAATTGTGAAAGCATCGAGAAACCACTGACCATCATTCCGAAAACGCATGGCGATTTAGAAATAATAAGAAAAAGGATGCACGGTGGAATAATGAACAGCGGCGCGGATTGAGGAATTCCAGTTGAATCCATTACATTCACTTACGTGCCAATAGCCTTGGGAAAGGTACGAATACTCTTCTTCTCCCCCAACCCCAGTTATGGGTAAATAGCAGGACAGACCGGGTTCTATAGCATTGGATGTCAACTGGTCTACGGTAGAAAGAGAAGGCAACCTACTGCGGGAATAAATTTGTCTCATCAGTCTCATCAGTCATGTATTGAAAAATACATGATCACCTAAGCTTAGGTGATCATGTATTTTTCAATACATGATCACCTAAGCGTGTATCACGCATGGCACATAGCTGACTGATTGGAGGCAAGTAAACCTGTAGAGAGCCGACATCGTCTACGTCCTGAACGGACATTATATAATATTTATTATTGTGGTCCTGTAGATCTCGTAAATAGAGAAAGAAAAACTGGAACGTATTTACTTCTCGCACAAGGTTCATATATATATGAACTTATATTTATATATAGGGTGTATATATATATATATTTATGTATATATAAATATATAAACTTATGTATGTGTGTGTGTGTATATATATATATATATATATATATATATATATATATATATATATATATATATATATATGTGTGTGTGTGTGTGTGTGTATGTGTGTATGCGCGCGTGTGTGTTTGTTTAACCACTCATTTATATAAACACACACCTTTACGTTGAGGTAAACTTCCGCACATACTGCATTTTAAAAAGATAAGCTTTTCTTTATTTATTTTATCCTAAACGATACGTTAGTCGAGAATTAGTACGGGCACTATTGACATCTGATATTCAAACCTTAAACTGCAGCAAAGAAAAGAAAAAAAATCAAATATATCGTTTTGCGATAGCATTGGACATAAATGTCTTAAAAAAAGCATTTAATGGCGATAACAATGTACAGAAAGGAAAAATAACAAAAAAATTCCCGATAAGCTGTGAACACCCTTTTTGCAGCGTTAGGGGAAATCTACCAACGCCATTTTGGAAAAAAATCGTTGGGATAAAGATTTAGGCCTGAAACGAGATAAAAGTTAACGGGCGAAATGTCAAAATGGAAAAGAAAATAATGTGTCAAAAAGGGAACTTTCAGTATTTCATGAGATTCATGAAACTGACCTTAGTATGACAGAGGCTAATTTCTGTTTCGGAATCACGAGAAATCTTTTTTGTTTTTAAAGAAATGCAACAATGCTAACAGCCTTTTTTAAAAATTTAATTGTAAAACTATCTTGAGTAGCTTTTCCTACTTATCTACACTTCTGGTGTAATTATATTTTGGATAAAATTACATGTTCAGTGTCCTTTACTTTATCAACATTCTCATGTGGCTCTCGACTTGTTGATCTCACTGGAGAAAATTCAATATTCTCCCAAATATCTATCTATCATGAAAGAAAGGAAGAGATCATATATACAAGAGAAAAAGTGAACAGTTATTTAATGAGAGCTGCCGAGTTCCAATTCCTTTCTATTTTGTGTCGTTCACTTAGAGTTTCGCCACTGGAAAGAAAAAAAGCTTGAATTTATTTTTCCTGTGGCAGAGCAGAATGGACTCTCTTGAGTTGGATGACAGACAGTCTGTCTAGCAGAAGGAAAATTCTGAATTCATATTTGAGGAGGTCTTTTTGAATAATTCGTGTACAATTCCTTTGCTATCAGTTCTTCCAAAATGTGTGAATGTTTCTTCGCAAATCATCTGTGGCTAGGTTAATGGTTCAGTTCTCAACTGAATTGCTGGACCTTATATACGTCGTAACCGACAGCTGAAACCGGGAGTTGCACCA
>OZ038493.1:64322706-64327706 GCA_964036315.1 Acanthosepion esculentum | reverse complement strand
AGGTTACTGAATGTGAAAGAATATGAGAAAAATAATTTTAATGCGAAAGAGAAAAATTAGCAGAATAGGACAGAAGATAATAAATGAGATTTCCTTTAAATTTTTGAAGATAAAAAAAAAAACAAGCAAAAAAACAACAAAAAAAAAAACAACCCAAAAACGACACATTTCTCGTACGAATATAAGGTGCGGCTTTAGCGCAAAAAAACAAGATATTTAACCAAAATTTCTAGGGTTCTATAAAGAATATAAAAATACTTATTACATAAAAAACAACTTTTGATCTTTCCTCTTAATGACAAATATTTTCATTATAAAATATTATTTTTGTTATGTTTTGCTCTTTCTTTCATCATGGACGCACATTTTTCCGCGAATTTTTGTTGTTACTTTGTTTAGTCTCTGGAAGCTATCTCCCAAGAAACATTTGGGCTTTCTTGTCACATTCTCCGTTGTCTGTTACTCAGATAATTTAAATACCGCTTCTAAAGAAAACTACAAAACCGCCTACAGAAGGTAGCGAAGAAAAGCGAGAAGAAAGGATAAAGTGTAAACTACAAGAAGACAGAATGCATGATTATCAGCAAAAGGTTGAGACAAAAACTGCAAATTATAAATCGGGGGCACTAAAATCATATAAGTACAAGCATTTAAATATCTGGGTAGTGTTCTAACAGATGACAGAAAGTGCAACACTGAGATGCGAAGACGTATTGGGATGGCCAAAGACGCATTCCAAAAGTTAAGCAAAGTATTAAGAGACTGAAAAATTTCGTTAGAAACAAAGAAAAAGAATTTAACTGTTACGTGATATCTGTCCTCCTATATGGTAGTGGATTCTGAACAATCTCCTTATAGATGAAGAAGAGACTTGAACAATAATGTGGTTCTACAGAACGATGCTGAGGATACCGTAGACCGAACATGTGAGCAACGACGAAGTTTTGGGGAATATGGAAACAAAAAGGACACTTATATTTAACATCAGGAAGAGACATTTGAAATTTCTGTGGCAGATAATGAGAAAGGAGTGTTTGGAAAACCTGATACTCACAGGGCAGGCCGCGAGAAAGAGAGGCAGAGGAAAGCAGCGAGTTACATACTTGATGAGCTTAAGTAAATGGATGGGAAAACATGGTTTGGGAGGAGCTACAGGACAGGATAATGTGGAGAGCCTTCATTACTTACGTCCTGAAGGGTCAGGACACACAAAAGAACTTGGTAACTGCAGCAGTTACCAAAATCGTTGGGTAGGTTACTTGATGTTTCTGTCTGTCCTTTTTGCCTTCAATATAAGCGTCACATTCTTCTCATTATACATTCCAGAACTCTCTCTTTTTGATCAGGAGCACAAGTTTTCTTTTACTTTGCCTTTTCTTAAAAGTTCCTCGTTGCGCACATGTTCCGTCTTTGGTGTTTTCAACATCTTTGTTGCCCCAAGTCTCCTCATTATCTGGTCCGGCATTCATTGCTATATCGAAGGACATAACAGTTGCTGTTATCTTTGTTTTCAACGATATTTTTTTCTATTTCTTAATGTTTTATTTAGTTTTGGAAAGTATTTGTCGCTGTTCCAATGGACTCTCGGATAAAAATTCCTATATCATTGGCCATCTTATGATATAGTCACAATCACGTCAGTATCCCCCCCATGTCTGAGTTTAGACAGTGACGCATACTTCGATAGAATTTGGTGTGAAATACTACTGCTCAACTAGTGGTCATGCAGTGGACACACACACACATACATACTACATTGGTCGGATTTGGGGTTTTCGAGGGTTTGTATTGGAGGTACTGAGTAATGACTAATGAGTTTATCCCGTTGAGTATACTCAATTGAAGTGTGTTCGATTCCCATAGACAAAATTTGGTATCGATCTGTTATAAGTACCTTTAGAAAAAAGGGTTTATCACCCAAGGGCATTCATGCTGACATGAATTGTTATATTAAAGGACGACGTTCCAGCTTTAACAACAGTGCCAAATTAGACTGCTGAATTTAGGAGAGGGTGGGAGAGACTTGGTGATTACCGAAGGTCTAGGCGTCCTGCGACTACGACTACCGAGAAAAACATTGTCTTCATCACACGGTGATGGATGACATGCGATTTATAGTCAATATTAGCATAACTCGTGAGAGAGTTGAGAATATTATGCCCAATGAACTTCACATGAGAAAGGTTTCTGACACCTTCTGACACCTGATCAAAAGCGCATCAGGTTGATCACATCACGGGAAAATATGACATTGTTTGATGCAGATCCAGTTGGTTTCATCGAACGTTTCCTAACCAGGATAAGTGTTGTGTTGTTCATTGCTTTGAGCAAGAGACAATGAGGCACTCCTCCTCGCCTCCTCCAAAGAAGGCCAAGGTCGTTTCTTCTGCAGGGAAGTTGATGACCCAAGCTATTTGCAATGCAAAATGCATTGTGTTTATTGACTATCTTTAAAAGGGACATCAATAGAGTGTAATATATCAGTTAGTTGACATAGTTACGAAAGGCTATCAAGAGAAAATGCCTTGGAAGACCAACGAAAAGGTTTTTGTTTTATTAGCACAATGCTCCTTGATTTTAATGGCTGCTATACGTGACTGTGACTATACTTGATCATCCTTCCTATTCTGCTGACTTGGGCCCATCTGACTATCATCTGCTCCTCAACTTGAAAAAACACTTGGCTGGGATCAAGTATCGCAGTGATGATAACGTCATATCTGCTCTTGATTGCATTTTTGTAACCAACAGGATGAAAGCTTCTTCACCAATGGGATCCAAGCACCATGGAAGGTGTACAATGGACTATGATACGTTTTTAGCCAGCCTTGATTACAGCAATTTTGGCTTGTGTAATAACGTCCCTTTTTTCAGAACATACAGTGTTATTATCAAGATACTCTAATCTATGAACGATAGTTGACTTATATTTTGCAATAAAAGTTCGCGGAAGTAAGGAAATTGGTGAATTTCAACGAGGGCAAATAATAAGATGGCATCAGTGTGGCAAGTCAAGTAGAGAAATTGCTATTTTTTTCCAGGTTAATCATCAAACGATTAATAATATTTTCAATAAATTTAATGAAGAAGGCCATTGTCGTGTGGAACAACGTTCAGGAAGACCACTCATCATGCCTGAGTGAACGAAAAGGGTCCTGAAGATGGAGGTCATTGCAAACCGTCGTCAGAAATGTCGCCATATGCGATTAGAAAGACTCTGAAAGAACTATGCTATCAAAGAAAGGCTTCAAGAAAGAAACCCTTGATTTCAGAGGTTAACAGGAACAGGCTCATGGACTGGGCGAGAGATTTCAAGAGCAAAGATTATGAATTTTGGCTGTCTTTAATTTGGTCAGATGAAATTTGGTCAGATTAAATTCTGCCAATATTCGAATTCGAGACAGATTTATGTTTGGAGAAATC
Source organism: Acanthosepion esculentum (assembly GCA_964036315.1). NCBI lineage: Eukaryota > Metazoa > Mollusca > Cephalopoda > Sepiida > Sepiidae > Acanthosepion > Acanthosepion esculentum. The sequence continues at coordinate 64,324,283 of OZ038493.1, read as the reverse complement.
AAAATGGGACTTTGAACACAATGTCAGCAGGCAACCATGAAACATGGAGTGATTGGAGTAATGGTGTGGGGCGCCATCTGGTTTGGAGGGAAATCTTAGCTGACTCATGTTAACGAGCGGTTGAATGGTCCAAAATATTGTTAAATATTAGAGAAAGGACAACTCCCACTATTCGAAACCAATCAGACAAGAATGTCTACCTTTTTCAAGAAGATGGAACGCTATGTCATACGAGTAAAGTAGCATAGGCCCGGAAGGAATCGTAAGGAATCAGGTCACTGCCATTTGTAGCCCAAAGTCCTGGCATGAATCTAATAGAGAGCGTTTGGGAGCATCTTGACTGAAAACTTCGAGAGCGTGCAACGAAAATCACGTCAGTGGCAAGCCTTAAAGAAACATTACTAAAGGAGTGGCAAAATATGGATCAGACAATTGTTGATAACTTGATCAAATCCATGAAAAATCGAATACAAGCACTGAAACTAGCAAATGGAGGACCCACTCCATACTAGTTCCAAATACTTTTATGTTGAATAGGGATTACGTAATTAAATTTTGAAATTGGATGTAATTTATTTCTCCTGGCTAAAAAAACTTTTCCTAGGCCACTGTATGTGGACCGGAGGCAAGTTATATTGCAAAAAAAAACACGTTTAGTTACATTCAATGGGAGTATATTGGTCAGCCTGTGAGCTTGTCAGCCGACCCATGTATCAACCCCTGTTGAGTTTATAAGCATTTACTTCGTCCGGAGATAAATAATTGTTGTTTATATTTGAACATGTTATCATTTACTTGGTAGATGGCTTTTTTGGTGTTGGTGTGTATGTAGGTTGGGGTGGGGTGTCTTACTCGTCCGCAGGAGATGCACTTAGCGTATTTTAGGTACAAACGAAAGGGCATTTTTATTATTCCCTAACGTAATGAATAAGTGTAAATTTTCGCTCTTTCACTCAAATTTTGATGATGATTTTGCTTGAGTATGTTTGTGTGTATGTTTGTTGTGTTAACAAATGGCACATAGTAGCGGAATGTTTGTTAGCGCAATATCGTTTCAAGACATTATCCTTGTGCATTAAAAGATAATTACAGGGTTGTTTCTTTTACGTTTCTTAATTAAATACGAAGAATATCACAAGAAAGAAGCGTTGACTAGGTTGCATTATTCTCCCCCAGTAGTAGTGATAAGTGACGGTACTTTACTACTACTACTACTACTACTATCACTACCAATAATACTAATACTAATACGACTAATAATAAATGCCCTGATGGCCTTCATGGCTTCCGATCTTAACTGATTGGATATGTTAGCATATACATGTTTTTCTTGGTGAATTAAGATGGGCCTCGGTAAATATCCCTTTCACTACCACAGATTTGCTTGTCTGTTGCCTGACTTTAATCACGTGTGTATATTCCCTAGGGGATGACGCACTGTACATCTCAGTTTATGGGCTGGGATTATTGAGGGAACATCATGGACGGGTATCAATACTTTTTGCTGCTTAATGAGGGAGACAAAGAGTCATGAGAGTTACAGCTAGATACTCACTATGAATCGGAGACCGTCACAA
>OZ038493.1:64250206-64317706 GCA_964036315.1 Acanthosepion esculentum | reverse complement strand
ACTGGGATAAATCAACAGGACAAAATGAGATTGTAGTCAATATGCTAACAACCGTTGACGAGCTCGGAATCGACAAGATGATGGAAATAATAAAGGAAATATAGAACAATGGTGACATACCGGAAGTTCTTGGTACAGCCATCTTCATAGCCATCGACTAAAAATCAAGGCGCGAACAAATGCGATCTCCAACGGACTATCAGCTTAATGAGCCACGTAACTAAGTTTATCACCCATATTCTGAATATATAATGTTCAGCAGAATCAGTCGGGAAACAGGGCAAGAGATGTGATTTCGTTAAAGAAACTGGAGCAAGAAACGCGATCTTCATGTTCAGAATGATATCAAAACGAACAACACAGATACAGAAGGACGCAGACCACGTATGTTTGCAAAAACATTTGACAAGGTACACAAGGATCTATTTGAACTGTTATGGAAACTTTATTTGTTCGGGAAAGATATTAGAATAATCCGCAACATTTACTGGGTTCAGACCACCAGCAGGCGGACAGAAAATGAATTAAGTATGCAAAAACAGAAAAGGGCGTAATACAAAGATGCGTCTTTTCACGAAATGTAATTGATTTTTGTTGTATAGACGAAGTGAATGATGCACAGAAAAGAATGAGTGCTTAATATATTTATTCAGCACCAGTATCCGTTGCTAACGGATACATACAAAAACACACGGAATAGAGGAGGGTCAAATGCTATTTAAGCCTATTAGCCAGCCCATCTGGTAGAGTGTTGAAGGGGTGCTAGCTACTCTACAAAATTTATACAATGAGGTAATCTTAAAAGATCTAGAGGTTCTGCCAGGATTTAATACTGGTGGGGACAAATCATCATAAGATATGCAAATGGCATCGTATTTTTGGCAAATGAGGAATGTAAACTTCAGATTGTTGTAAGACAAGATAGTAAAGGAAAGAGAGAAGAAAGGACTATCAACTGTAAGAAGACGTAATGTAGTGTCTTTAGCAGAAGCGACAGACCAAGATGCCAGCTCCAAAGCAAGTACATAAATTGAACGATCTGAGAGGTTTTATAACAGATGATGAAGAATGCCATACAAAAATCCGATAAACAATGTCGTTGGAAACAAAGAAAATAATATTCAAATGTTAGGTAATATCAATATTCCCATATAGCAGTAAATGTTGAGCAATTCACTTACAGATGAAGAGGAAACTTGAGGCAACAGAGTTGTGGCTCTACAGAAGGATACTGAGAATATCATGAGCAAAATATGTGAGCAACAACGACGTTTTAAAGGAAATGGGGACAAAAAGGAGACTTCTACATAGGAACAGAAAGAGTTGAAATTTCTGGAATACATATTGAAGAAACGGGGCTTGGAGTGTCAGAGCAGAGGGAAGCAATGAGTGACATACCTAAGGCAGAAGTTAGGCTGGGAAGGGTAGTAAGGGGTCAAGAATTGCTTAGTGCAACAAGGGATAGGAAATCGTGGAGAACCATGATCGGTACGTCCTGAATGGAATAGGGTGTTTCATTAAGAGTGATCAAAGTCAGCAGTAATTATTTATTTAAGTCATGGCAATTATGTATAAAAAATAATATCGCTCAAATGTCCGCCAAGGCTAAAATACAGCTGAAATTTCTCGGGTATATAATAAGGAAAGAAGGCTTGGAAAATCTGATACTCAGAGGACAGATTGAAGGCAAGACAGACAGAGGAAAACGACGCATAACCTACTCAGCGAATTTGAGTAAATGGATGACGGACAAGGTTTAAGAGAAATAACCCGAAGACAAAATTTATTAAGAGCTACAAAGGACAGCAAATTGTGGAGCGCCACGATCGCCAACATTCTGAAGGGACACAATACAAAGAAGAATATTAAGAATGGGAGTAGACAGGCTTGCGGTTCACGCTCCTCCCTGGTCTTTTGAACAGGTGTAGAGATCCATCCCTTATTTCCTGTTTAGGATTGTGTTTCCAGTTCCTTCTAAACTTTAATTCAACTCTATATTTCTAAAGTCTCTGTGTGAACTCTGAAATTTTATTCACTAATTAAATTTTGATGTCTAGAATTAACTGTTACCGTTCCTGCAGAGCCCCAAGAAGTTCACTTTATGCCCTTTCTAAAGTTAATACAACTCCACACAGTAACTCTCGATTTTGACTTTGACCTTGATTGGGTGAACATTAGGAAAAGAAGAGGAAGAAGAAATATTTAATAATTCGTGGAATAATGACATAAAATCATCTCAGAAATGCTAAACACGTTTAATACCAACATTTTTGTGTTTTGGCCAAGAATAGAATGGGGATTCTCTAGAGACTAGAAAAATCTATAAGAAATTGGTATTTGTTCCGGTATTGAGCGGAGGAAAATATGAAGACAGGGAGAGAATTTCAAGGTGGAGAGGGCATGACATGTCCGTTGGCGTTGAATGTGTTAAATCTTGATACAGAAATGTAATATAAGCGATTGAAAAGGAAAGACATTAGCGCAACAATTATTATTGCAGTCATTCTGGGAGAGTTTGGAGCATGGAAACCTGAAAAGTAGGTGTTTATTTTAGCTGCAGGAAAAAGACCGCGAGAAGAACTATCGAAATACCATACTTTATGTAAAGAGGTTCTTCAAAGAACGATGCGAAAATACAGTTTGAATCACACGACATGGGTGGTCTGTTTGCTCCACCACAAAATGTTCTTGCACGTTGGTTCATAACACTATTGTGGACACATACACGCACACACATACACAACACACACGCATACGCACACACGCAACACACACACACGCATACACACCACATAAACATATAGTCAAACATGCAACACATATGCATACGCATGCAACACGCACAAACACTGGTACGCGTACACACACACATACGCATATATATAAATAAGATTCGATGTGGTTATATATTTACATATATAATTATACATATTAATGTGCAATTCTACACCCTTACATATGTTAAATCTATATTCATGCATATATGTTGAGATATGTAAGCGAAAACATATACATGCGTATATGAATGTGTAGACATACATATGTATCTATACATATTTATACACACACCTATATATATATATATATATGTATATGTATATATATATATATATATATATATATATGTATGTATATATATATATATATATATATATATATATATATATATATATATATATATATATATATATGTATGTATATATATATATATATATATATATATATATTGATTTTAAAAACATTTGTGAATACAGGCAGATGTTTGCGTAAACGAACAATATTTGTGTGTTTACCCAAACAGTCTGGGTGGTCATGTTCACATACACGTATGCATATATATATATATATATATATATATATATATATATATATATATATATATATATATATATATATATATATATGATTCAGGGTGCAGCCAAAAGCGTCTATAATTGATCAATCATCTGCCTAGTTATACAACATTATAAGTCGACACTGAGGTTAACACCATGTTGCGACAGTCTGTTTCTGATGGTTTGCTTTCAAGTATGAAAGGACGAACTGTTGTCGTTCAATATTGACCTCAGTGTCAAATTTTATACTTATACTCCTATCATTGATATTGAACACTTTTACCCATAAATATGGCGTAACTTCAAGCTATATTTTATCGCACGCACACACACACACGCATACACACACACACGCTCGCGCGTATATATATCTCTCTATAAATAGGGTGCGCAGAAATACATCCCAAATATATCTACCAGAAATACTTCCCAGAAAATAGTAAGACATTTGTAACAATGGTGGCTTCATGTAGCTAATGTTTACCGCGCCCTATATATATATATATATATATATATATATATATATATATATATATATATATATATATATAATGCAAGACTCTGATTCAAGACTCTTCGTTAAGATGAATCGTGTTCCCCAGTCACTGGCGTGTTTGTCTAAAAATAAATACGTCTAAATTCCCCTTCATCCATGCCGTGCACCAATGCTTAGGGGTAAAAATCTCAGACTGATGCCAATTCATCGCAGAATATATGATCGCTATTTCTGGAGGTTTACCATCCTGGTTTAAATTCAATTTCCCCTAAGCACACTTTCAATTTTCATGTGTTGTCCGAAGTTCACCCATTATTACAGGAATGGCTTCAACACTCATATTCCATAGCTTTTTCAACTCCCTAGCATGTATTTTTCAATATTTTCAGTTTCTTTGAAGCCCACTCTTAGGCAAAATCAATAATTTGACAATTGCTACTTTTTTTTATATATCACAAATGATTGGGGTTTCCTGCTCCAGGAATATAATGCCTGGACCAAGAAATAATAAGTTGTTGTTATTATTATTATTATTATTATTATTATTATTATTATTATTATTATTATTCCCTTTGATTTCTGTTGTATACAAATTACCCTTCGGTAGATACTCCTACTTTTTGGGCATAAATATTCGATTCCTAAGGTTTAAAATTCAATTTTAAAAATGAAAAAGCTTTCTTGAAGATTTCATTTTAGCTTTAATTGAAAGCTTAATGATTAAATTTATTATTTCCATTAAGTGAAATATTCTGCTCTATTTCAGATAGAAATTATATAGATTGAAATGTTAAATTTAATTTCGATTTCTTAAAATTTTCTTCAAAGCGGCCTTTTTCTTAATTTTAAGAAATATGTAGACAAAAAAATGTAAAATTCATTCAAGAAATACATATATATTTCTGACACGTTATTTGAGTTAAGAACACATGGCACAGTGGCTAAAGGCGTTGGTTAGATCTAATGACAAGACCCGAAAAGTTGGGTGTTCAATACCTGGTTAAGGCAGTGGAGAACCTGGAGAGGGGAATTAACAGGAGATAACTGATAACTGACATCCATTAGACATGGAATGTGGAACTAGAACAGTCTACCTCAGCAAGGGAAATAAATGGTTCAGTTCGACATTCCAACCACCTGAAGAAGGCTGGAGCATATAACAGTTGAAACGTTGTGATAAATATTGCAACAAAGATGAGAACAGTAGTCCGAATAATGTAAATAGTGTACACAATACCTCATCTCAGAAATATAGACAGATAATAAAAAATAATAAAGAAAAGATTTAAAAAACCCAAACATATTAGGTTGTCACACATAAAATGATGCTTTTTTGGTTGGTTGTTGATTCGGTCGTCTAATGATGTAACCTCTTTAGTATATAAAAAAATCTTGATTATTTCTGACTCATTTTCTTTCTAGATAATTTTCTTTCAATATATTGTTACTCATAAGCCGAATGAAAATGATTACAATGAAACAATGTCGAGTAATCTTACTGTATGCTTTTCCGACTGGAAAAAGAAGTACTTTTTCATCGAATCATTACATGCGATGAGAAGTGGATACTCTTTGACAAGAGTAAGAGAGTGGTCCAGTAGTTAGATGCAAGTGAATCACCAAAACAATTCCCCAAAACTCCACTGCACCCTAAAACATTAATGGCTACTGTATAGTGGTCTTTCAAATGGGTTATTCTTTATTCATTCTTGCCTTAAGGGAAAACAATAACAGCAACCTCTTGCTGTAGGGAACTTTAGTGTATGCAGGAAAAATTGCAAAAGAAACATCCTAGACTTATGAATAAGGATGGCCCAATTTTGCTGCAGGACAACGCACAGCCGCACGCTTCTCAATCAACTGTCCAAAACCTACAGAGCCTGAATTATGAAAATTTACCTCATCCACCATATTCACCTGATATCTCTCCTATCGATTATCAATTATTTAAGCATTTTGAGCTTTTTATACGCAATAAAACATTCTACAATAAGGGAGAGGTAATCGAAGTATTTGAACTGTTTATCACATCAAAGGATGAGAATTTTTTAACAGATGGGATCAAGAATTTAGAGATACGTTGGGGAACAGTCATTCATCAAAAGGTGCCTATTTCAACTAAATAAATTAGTTATTTAACATTTCAAAAGCGTTACATTCATTTTCTATAAAGTTCGTTATTTCATGTATTCAATACACATATAAAAATAGAAAAACTAGAAACTTTATTTCACCTACAAACTAAATAACGAATAAACATTAGAAAAACAACCATTTCTAAATCGAATTAGAATTGTAATCAAAATAAAAGAAGCAACTTTACCTCAGGAATCTATAAAATAGGGTGTCAACAAAAGACATTCCTGTGACTTATATGAATCGACAGACACCTGAAAAAGGCCAGATGTCAAAACTACCTAGACGTTGCGATAATAACAATAAAGGTGGGGATATTAGTTTGACTGTAAATAATATCAATAATAACCTCTCATCCCTGAAATATAGACAGAAGTCATATTATTTTTTGACGATATTTCCATTGCGTAAGAAAATATCCTATTTATCAGCTTCGGAGGGAAAACATTTTTTCCATTTCTTATCAAAATAGAGCCATTTACTATTTTTGGATAATTCTTTCAAATTATTAACTTCGAGAGTAGTAAAATGGCATCTGTTTCTGTTTACTCTATTTACATTTTTCGGACTGTTAACCACATCCTTATTGCCATATTCACGACGTTTCGGCCGTTATACGCTCCGGCCTACTTCAGATCATATACATTGGAATTTCGAACCACCGGGGTAGATTGTAATCGTTTTACGTGTCATGCCTTTTCTTGATATCTCAGTTTCAGTTAATTTAGTAACTTAACTCTCATAAGTTTTTGTTCAGCTCTGCTGTTGCCAGGTATTGAACTCACATCTCTTTGGTTCAAATCCGAATGTTATTGTTGTTTTTCTCTAGCACTCACAAAAAATTGCAATATGAGCTCTGGTGAAAAAATGTCACTGATTAGGTTTAAACGTCCCAAAACTTCATACATTGATGTCCCCAAGGATACATGTTCCCTCCAAAAAGAATCTGTTCAGAAACTTGGAAAACGTTTTTAAAATCGCTTTTTTAAAAACTTAACGACAGACTGTCCCCTTAGGTCAAGACCTGTTTGAACTTCTGAGAAAACTTGAATTATTTGAGAATGATATGAGAATATTCCAGAACAATTACTCTGGAAAAAGCCGCCTACATACAGATAGAAAATGATATGAGATGGCACATCGAAATAAAAGGGTGGGAGTAAAACAAAGACACGTCTTCTCACTGGATTTACATAACCATTACAGTGAGGCGATTCTAGTTCTAGAGAACTAGATATCCTACCAGGATTTATTATTGCTGTGTACATCATAAGATACACATATATCCTGCAGAAACTTTTAGACAGGTTGATAGCTGAAAGAAAAGACCGACCATCAATTGCCAGAAGACAGAATGCCTGGTTCTCAGCAAAAGGTACGGCTCAAGAGGTGAGCTACGAACTGAAGACGCAAGAATCATGTAAAGACAGAAATTGAACTATTTGCAAAACAGACAACGGAAAATGTGATACATATTTTTCGTCAATTCTCCCCAAGTAAAGCGATAATGCTACTAAGACAAAAGTGGGGCGGTTGAGAATGAAGTAGAATGAAAAGACTAGAAGGAACGGAATACCGAATCCTTAACAGGAAATAAGGGATAAACATCAACTCCTGTTCGAAAGACCAGGGACCAATTTGAACCGGACGATAGGCGAACCTATGTAATCCTGCTATCCAAGGGTGCATTGGAATATCGAGGGATACCTTCCAAAACCTAAAAAAAAAAGGATTAATAAACACGAAATTTTGTTAGCAACAATGTAAAGAATGCTGAAATGGTAGCAATATCAGTTTGTCTATATGACATTGAATATTGGACATTTTCTACGCACAGATGGAGAGAAGACTTCAGACAACTGAAATGTTTCTACAGAAGAGCATCCTGGGAATACCATGGACAGAGCCTAAAACTTAGAATCAGAAAGCGACAGCTGAAATTTCTGAAACGCATAATGAGGAAAGATTGCTTAAAGAGTTTGACACTCACTGGTTATATTGAAGGCAAGAGGTTGACATCGAATAACCTACTTAACGAACTTGCATAGCAGAACAGAGCCTAGAATTGGTAATAAGGAGACAAATATTACTTATAACTACGAAAGAAATGACATTGAGGAGAGACATAAGTTTCCACTACCTCAACGGACACGGCGCATAAAAGAAGAAACTTAATAATTTTTTTTATAAAATTAAATCTACACTATACATTTTAACATATAAGAGTACAAATTGTTTTAAGAAATTACTAGTTCAGATTTGTAAACAGTTTAAAATTTTCAGATTCAAGGAATTAATTTAGCTATATTTAACCAATTTCAGAAAAAAATAAATATAATTTTTCACGGATTTGCCTTTTTACAATATAAAATAAAAAAGATAATTTTGATAAAATGAAAAATACGGATAAAAATATCAGTGAAATCAAAAACTTTCAAAAAAAAAAAAAAAAAATATTTTGACTGCTATCAAACGAGCAAACAACTTTTTAAAAAAATTCAAAAATGTTTTTTCGGACTATCCGAAATTTTTATTTCAATATTTACTGGCTTAAGTATCTCCTGCATGAAATATTTACTACTGAGTAGCTGACGTTTACATTTGCGAAATGTTTGGGAGTTTATAAAAAAAGATGGCTCCAAAATTTTGTTAAAGGTGGGTTTCTTGCATTTGTGTCGGCTTATTGAAATGCTGTCAGAGTTAACCCTGAGTAACTTTAAATATAAATTCAGTATGTCATCAAAGTTGCCTGACATTCCAGGCATAAAAAAACGAAAAAATGAACAAATGTGTAGTATATTATGATTAGCGACGATATGATTGCAAACAGTCTGTTATTTAAACGAACAATGGCGACCATAGGATATATTATTGGCTAGAAAATTTAGAACCATGCAGAAGGTAACGGAAAACTGTTCCTTTATCTTTCCCAAAACGTAAGAACAATTCACAAAGAAATGACATCTGTGGAGAATTTTAATCGCTTACTTCCTGAAGGGACATGGCATAAAATATGTGAGAAAAGTTTTATGTTGAAAAAAAAAAGAAAATGAAAAAAAAAAAAAATTAAATTCATGCAAATTTCAGTTTATGTTAATAAAAAATAATTTTATTAATCAATCTTCAAAAACGTTATAATCATCAAAAAATCAAATATCAAGTCAATCGCCATCTTCTGTCTACTTGAACCCAGTTCATCTTTTGTTCTTTCCTCAATCCTCTCAATTCTTAGACTTCTCTTCCACTTTCATTCCCACTAAATGTAACTCTACATACAAGTGGCATTGACTCCTTGCTTGGAGTAAATAATAATAAAAATAAATAAAAATAGCGTATGTTTTACTCGAATCCATTAAGTGATTTTAGATGATATGACTTGACTGCCGCTTACTGGGCAGACAGTCCGAGAGATAAGCAACGACTCGAATAAAACTAATTGAAACAAGCCCAACGGATGAAAATAATAGTCATTGATTGATTGCTTTGTATTTTACGGTTTATCAGCCTTTTGCAGGTTATTTAAAGCCAGGAAATATTTGTAGATAGTAAAAATGTTTTGGCGATAATAATGATTTTACTGATACGTCTTACTAATTAACCCATAGTTAGGAGAAGATTGAATTTCCAAGACTATTTGCATCCTTGATCTATCCACTTCCCTTCTCCACATCCTTTCACCTTTCATTCCTATCTGCTCTCGCTCCAAATCTTCTGTAACCCCCTTGCCTTGATCGACCCACTGTCTTTCCCTTTCTCCACATCCTCTCCTTTACCACTCCTGTCTGCTCTTCCTCCAACCCTTCTATAACACCTTGCGTGATAGTGGCCTCCAGCCTTGCTTGGGGTGATACGCTGAAAAAAAATGTAAGTTTTGGCGATAATAATGATTTTACTGATGTGTCCTACTAATTAATCCATAGCTAGGGGAAAATGTGAATTTTCCAAGGGTATTTGGTGAATATAACGAACCCGACTGGAATTGGAACGCAGCTCCCCGATTATCAATTTCGAGCCGTTATCCATTAGATCACCAGCACATCTAAGCTTGCAGCACCTGTTATTTTCAAGCGGTCACCTATTTAGGTATTGACTAGGGTCGATGTTGCTTAACTTTGTGATCGTACATGGGTCGGTGCTGATAAAAATAGTAATGCAATCTCTGTTTTGGCAAGTATACTGCAGTTCTCATTGAACAATTAGATCACAATAATTGAACTATTGTTATGACTCTATCTTGCATTAACTGTAATTAGGCTGAATATAATTGTATACTAAAATGTGGATCTAGCACAATTATACGTAACGTTAATTGTTTGTTGATATTCTTAGGTTTTCTTTAAGATCATTCTTCGCCATCTTAATTGTCAGCACAGAACTATCTATCAATTCCATTTAGTCAACTGCTTTATCTGCACCTTTGTTTTCCTCCAATGTCATCGGTAAACACTCGTCAAATCATTGATGTTTTTATTTTTAAATTCAAGTAAGTATTTGAAATAAAATTGACAATAATTATCTTTCATTTGAATTATGTGCGTGTATATGTGATAAGTGTAAAACGTAGCAAACAAATTTTTAATAAACGTTATTTCTTTTTTACTATTCTTCATCCAATACAAGGCCCAAGAGCCAGTCAAGATAAAAGGGTTACTAAATGAAGTGTATATTATGAGGATATGTAGGATAGATGGCAGCAGGGTGGAAGATAAATCATCATCCACAAGGCCGCGTAAACGATTTTGAACTCTGTCAGAACTCGACTGTGAGCACTGGTCTGCACCAGGTGGTCTGCACCAGGTGGTCTGCACCAGGTGGTCTGAACTGACTCTTTTAAAGTTTCATGTCAGTAGGAGTAAGCTAGTTTCAGGAGTGATACAAGGAATCTTTAACGATAATACGGATATACTAGTTACATTACACTAGTAGGAAGTGACCTTTAGTCCTCATAGACATTCTAGGCAATGAGTCTCATTGAGTGCACATCCGCTCATCAAGACTGGTTAGCAAATTTGGGGCCGGCACAGTCGTGACAAGCTTTGTTTGGATTTTGAATATCTTAGTTTTTATATAAAGAAATAACTTATTATTCAATTAGTCAATCAACCAAGGCCAACAACAGGAGTAATCATAGAATCATTGTAAAATTCGCTTTCTTACATTAGTTGCTTCCGAATATATACGGTTTTGAGTTCCATTCAAAGACGACCCAAGGCGCCCTACGATTTAACCCATAACTTGGGGGTCAGGGAGTCATACCTTTTCCAAGGGTATTTGAGCGAAAGTGAATGCAACAAAACTCAACTAGATTGTGAACTCGGCTCTCCGATTTCTTGTTCCACATGTGCTACCCGCGCATCCACATATATAGCGATTGTCTAAGCGTAGCTTAGATGAGGCACAAGGCCGAAAGAAGGGTGCACCCAAGTGAGTATCGAACTCACTACTCATTCGTAATTGTTCTAGCGAGACAAGCTTCCTAATCATTACACCACCTCGAGGTACCCCATCTACATGTATATATTATGTACAGTATTTACATTAGTCGGACTATTGTCCTCATCTTTGTCGCCATATTTGTCACAACGTTTCGGCCGTTGTACGCTCCGGCCTTCTTCAGGTGGTTGGAATTTCGAACCGAACCCTTTATTTCGATCACTGGGGTAGACTGTTCTAGTTCCACGAGCCATGTTTTGATGGATGTCAGTTATCAGTTATCTCCTGGTAATTTTCCCTCTGAAGGTTCTCCACTGCCTGAACCGGGTATTGAACTCACACTCTTTGGGTCTGTCACTGGATCTAACTAACACCTTTATCCACTGTACCATGTGTCCTTGGGTATGAATTTCTGAGTATTATAAACCTAATTTTTTTTTTCAGCAACAATTTTTTTTTTTTTTACCAGTACTCATATTGCAATTTTGCTGTTATCATTGCATGTTTTTACCAGATCTCATATTGCATATTCAATACCCGGTTCAGGCAGTGGAGAACTTTCAGAGGGAAAATTACCAGGAGATAACTGATAACTGACATCCATCAAAATATGGCTCGTGGAACTAGAACAGTCTACCCCAGTGATCGAAATAAAGGGTTCGGTTCGAAATTCCAACCACCTGAAGAAGGCCGGAGCGTACAACGGCCGAAACGTTGTGACAAATATGGCGACAAAGATGAGGACAATAGTCCGACTAATGTAAATACTGTACATAATACCTCATCTCAGAAATATAGACAGACTATGTATATATTATATAAAGAAAAAATAACTTTTTTTTACCGATTTTTCTCCAATACTTTCTAAATCATTAATTTTATTAAATCTTTCTATGTTACTGAACAACATAATAAATACTCTCTCTCTATCTATCTATATAATAATTCAGCTATGTGATACACGCTTAGGCGATAATGTATCGTCCGATACATGGCGGACGAGGCATTTCTTCCTGCGGTAGACCATCTGTCTTGCTATTTACCAATAGAAGAGGGTAAATGGATTCGACTGGAATTCGAACTCGGCTCACCGATTTTTCAGTTCGAACCGCTATCCATTACTCCACCGTGCCTCCTCAAATGCTACATTACAATATATATATATTTTGGTAGTATCTAGTTCTTTTTATTTGTCGCTGCTTGTATATAAACATAGGTATTTCTTGGTGTATCTCATAACATCAAGTCATTTTTTAGGTTTTTCGCTTATAAAGTGTAGTTATGTGTTAGCAAATTGTGTTTTATGAGTTGGCATTTTTATGACTTGTAACTCAGTCGAGAGGGCGGATGTTGTGCCTTTTCTCTACTTCAGCCACCTGTTCCGTCACAACGAGATTATTTTTGTCATTTGGACATTTAGCGTCCGCCTTTGAGCGTCCTGCCAGTCAGCGAAATCTTATTATTCATTGGGTTTTGCAAATTCTTCAACACCCTCGAATATGACGCTTAGTGTGCGCGAAATGGGGCTTTGAAAATGCGATGAAGAGAGTGAAAGAAAAAAGTCACAATAAGACCATAAAAGTTTATTTGTACGTTTAACAGCCTCTATCAGAAATAATGTCTAGTCTAAACAAATTATATATATATATATATATATATATATATATATATATATATATATATATATATATATATATATATAAAAGCACCTTGTCAGTCGTTTTTAATGAAATGTGCTTGAAAGAAGGATTGCTGCCTAAATACACAAATATATATATATATATATATATATATATATATATATATATATATATATATATATATATATATATATATATATATACATACATATATATATATATATTATTGCAGGCGTATGCTGATCGTGTTTTAGGTCGGAAAACGCGTGTCTCCTGGTATATTTAACCCACAAGGAAATGGCAGACTCGGAATGTGAGTCCGGGTATTAAAGAACGAAGTAACAACAAAACTATATATATATATATATATATATATATATATATATATATATATATATATATATATATATATATATATATATATATATAAACAAACGATAAGTATGCATTAATAAAACAAGTTTGTACATACAAAATAGAATATTACTGCGTGTTACAAAATGAACATGAATGGAAAAACACTAGTGAAGTTGTTTGTGTAGAAGTAAGTATAAGAAGCGTGTGTGTTATACACACGTGTATATATGTATGTGTGTGAGAGAGTTCAAAAGTCAAGAGAATCCAAGGAAGTTAACAGCGTTCTTATCTACGTGCGACTATATCTGAATGCTAGAGAAAAATAACGGAAAAGAGAGAGAGAGAGAGAGAGAGAGAGAGAGAGAGAGAGAGAGAGAGAGAGGACAGAATGTCACTACCTATTCATACGCTTAGAAAGCGTCCTCCTAATACCGTTTTTAGTAAAGTAAGTGGGGTAACTCTACAATATATATATATATATATATATATATATATATATATATATATATATATATATGCGTACGTGTGTGTAGGAGGTCTGTCCGGAAGAGATTTGGCTATTAAATATTAACGAAAATTAAACTAACTAGGACAATGCTGCTTTAGTTCCTGCCAAGGTAACCCTGTTGGGGGTGGGGTGAATACACTTATCCCTTTCACTTTTCAAAACTGTGTCCAAAGTTCTATTTCCGGATCAATATAAAAATCTGCGTCACTTTCTCCTTAATCTCGTCCGTTACATTTTAACGGCAGGGAAACCAAATGCCACGATTAGACAAATCTGGATTCTAGTAGAGGTGGGTCATTTTTGTGTGAGACGTGAAGAATCTACTCGTTTCGTTGTTATGAACACACTTCACACCCATGCAGTAGCGTCTCTCTGCCGACTGAATAACTTCACGGATAGTGTATGTTTGCGCATGCGCAGTAAGTTAATCTATGATTGTTTACAAAGTTACGTCGACATTTCACAAACGGTTGCCGATTAAGACAATCAGTCCTGTATATTGTCCTAAATTACTGCTAACCTGTAATTATCGAGAAAAATCTTTAGCAAGTAACTTGATATTGATATCGAAAAATTAACTAACAACTATATTAGGAAACAAATATAGTTTCCTTTACATCCACTCAGATCAAGGATTAAAAATGGCTTCCAGCGAAAGAAGCCTGTAGGACCAGCCTTTTTCGAACCTCGTGAGCTGGTGCTACAGAATCACAAAGAACTATACCAAATAACAGAAACTACACACTTAGCGACATTCAACAGCAGCAACAACTGAAATGGATAGCACTTGGCGAAAAAACAATGACATAATCAAAATGTCGATCTTCCACACTACTTCGAACAAATGATGAGGAATGAAGCCCCAGTCAGAAAGAGCGATAACAGTTACTGGATTTGAGAAACCTATTTCCATGATAAATTGCTTGAATAGAAAGATTTTATATATTTCAAGTGACAGCAGCTCTGGCTCTTCGGTCAATGAATGCCGAATGTTTCCATATAAGGAAACAGCTAATATTACCATTGATACAAAAAACACAGAAACTATACTTAAGTAAATAATCAGAAAATGATTTCAGTGAATATGACGAACCCGACTGGAATTGGAACTAAGTTCTCCGATTTCTAATTCTGATCCATTACACCACCCGCATGCCTAAGCTTACAGCACGTGGTATTTCTAAGCAGCATTTTTATGAAAAAAATTAAGATAGCTATCCGGATAAACCTGGCCCACGCGCGTATATATGCTTGGTCGGTCACAAATGATGTCGGACAAAAGCCGATGAGGAAGATTATGTAGCGCCAATATTACAAGTGAGCGAGCCAGTATTTGAAATGTTTGTGGTTTAAGTGGGTGGGGGGAATACGCCTATGTCTTTGTCAGAAACTCAATTCAAGTGTACTCTAGTCTAGCACGTAAATTATTGAGGACAAATAAATAGTCAAGATTACATTGCGCCGGTTATTTTTAATCTTACCCAATGTAATTTCGGAGTATCAAATTTTCATAAATGATCAATTTATAATAATTTTGTGCAAAAATATTCAGTGTGTTTATATCTGAATTTCTGGAATGAGGAATTATCATTATTTACCTTATTTAAATTTATTCTAATGTCTTATTTTTATCACAATGTTTTGACTCTGTACGCTTTAGCCTTCTTTCGGTTTCTGTCAATCCAGGAAACGTTCATGAAATTTTGAACTGAGTACTTTACTTAATGAACAGAGGTAGATATTTCTCGTTCCGACGTGCATCTTGTTCTTATTTATTGGGTTGGTGCATAGTTATCAGGCGTTTTATTAAACAATATTTTTTATGAAAAAAGAATCATGACAATTCAACAATAACATTTTTAAACGATTATTCCGGAGCGTATGATTATCGACACGCATTTTTATAACCTGAAAATAAAACAATATTTTTATTAAAAAAGGTAAACAAAACAGCAATTTTTATTAACAAATAACACGCCTACAAAAACGCCTGATAATTATGCACCAACCCAATACTACTGCTCAGTTATTGCTCACCCTGTATCCACTGAGTCTGTACGAGCCAGTCCAGGAATTTAAACATCAATTCTCCCGTAGGACAATAGCCTTGTAGATAAAAATGTTGGTTCGTGAATTTGCTGATATTGTAAGTGTGTGTTCTATCCCTGGATCGAGCAGTGCAGATTTAGACTCAGTGGCGAGCAATAACTGGACAGTACTAAACAAGAGCATGATGGGATATCCCATAACATAAATGGCGAAACGATAACAATCTATCCATCTATAGATTAAAAAAAGGGTTCAATTCAAAATGTTCGTGGTTTTTTATTTTAAGAAAAAAGTTTCTTGTGTGAATTCAGTGTCTAGCTTTCATAAAAGAAGGCACTGAGATATAGTGTTCACGCCTATATATACATTAGCGAGAATCTACGATTTCATTGGGAAGACAGGGCGGGGGAAATTGGCAGGTGATTTTATTGCTACTGACATTCGATTGTTGGCGTAAATACCTAATAGTCATACCAGTGGTAATATGACATCTCCCTTACGAGCATAGAATGAGGCTAGGACATTATTTATTGCATTTATATCTGCACACACAAACACACATATATATATATATACGCACTTACACACACATAGGCACTTATACATACACACGTTTCTCAGCAAAGAATCTCGTAAAGCAGTTTGGATTTGCAAAATCAAGAACCATGACGTTTAAAAGGAGTGGGACTCCAACATAAAGGCGGGAATCTGGACAGCATACATCTCGCTGTCAGAAAGGGGCAGGGACGGGGACTGAACACGTACCATACTCGATTTAAAGACGCCTTGGTGCGTTGAATATTGGCTGACAGGTTTTCTGTTAATGTTTTTAAGCCTCGTTGCTTCTTTAACATTTAAATATACTCGAAATTTATTTTCAGGGCATTCTCCAGAATGATATTCACATACAGGCGGTCCCGGTCACATTGGGAGAAATTAATTTACGTTGAAAATGGCAGAAAATGCATAAAAGAGATATTGAAGCAATAATTGACGCTATATATATTTTTGCTTAATGGCTGGTGGATACATTTCATCAGCTTATGTAAAATTTTTCCAGCTGATGAGAAAAATTAGAACGTCGAATGAGGAATTTTAACGCTGCGTGGACTTATTAGATTAGAGCGATATACCGTATTCGGCCTCTTTTTTGGCACTTAGATAACATTTAAATATGCACAATTGTAGACAGGGGTCAAAAGTATTTGATACCGTAAGATACAAAGACCTACTTGAAATGATAAGAGTGAAATACTTGATTTCGTTGTGGATACGACTGCATGTAAATGGCGGCTTGTGATTATTTGCAGATGAAATGGGGTGAGTGGAAGGAAGGAATTTCAATGCGAGATATTTTCTTGTATTTTGATTTAATTTAAGGATTAAGGATAAACAAAAAATATTATTGATTGATTTGATTTTTACGGATTATCAACCCTTTGCAGCAAATATTTATCGATTTCAAAATTTTTTTTTGCAGGCAATAATGGTTTAGTGATACAAGTCTAACTAATTAACCCATAACGGGGAGGAGAAAAGTTGGATATATAACTTTCCCAAGGGTATTTTCGCGTAAGTGAATATAACGAACTCGACTGGAATTGGAACACGGCTCTCTGATTAACAATCCGAGCTTACAGTACCTGACATTCCCAAGCAGTCACCCAGGTTCGACGTTGCCCAAAAATGCGTGTGTGTGTCCTCGCGCGTGTGTGCGTGCGTGCGTGCGTGCGTGTGCGTGCGTGTGTGTGCGTGTGTGTGCGTAAAAGTTCAATCGTAAGTCAGCAGCAGAGTCAAGTCTCGTGTTGGTGTTGTTACCTACCACATACTAATTTGAAAAGTTGAAAGGAGGAAAGAGAAAGATAGTTTCCCTCCTTTTATAGTCCTTAAACTGTGCTACCTTACTGCATCTTGGCAGACCCAGAAAAGATACACGAGAAAAATAAGTTTAAGAACCTTTGGTCTGGGAGTTCAGAATAGACCATATTATGACCGTATAGAATGGTGTTTGAACTATACGTACGAGATTTTGCAAAAAAAAACAAAAAACAAAAAAAACATCCTTCCTAAAATATGTCTCTTAGTACTATGTATCTGTCTGGATAACTTATCACTGTCCAGTTTCAAGGCTCACTCACCGAATAGTCTTTATGCTCTGTATATTTCGAATGATTTTTGTAAATAATAGGCACCAAATTCTTCTGGTTATAAAAAGAGTAAACTTTTTTCTTACACACCTAACTGGAGCACGAACAACTTTCCGAAAACTGTCATGTCGTTCGGTGTACATGAGGATTTTTTATGTCCTTCCATCACTCATGCGCAAAACGTAACCAGCACTGAGAAGTTGCTGTTGCATTAGAAATGTCTCTGTCTCCAATTTCGAACTTTGAAAACAGATGGCAATTAGATATTTTGTTTTCAAGATAATACTTACAGATTGTACGAAGGCACCGCTAATAGAAGGACATCAAACTGACGAATCTGGTTCTAGGGTTCGGAGCCATAGAAGAGTGTTGCAATTACTACAGCTCGGTTTTGTATTGTTTGGCTCTCAAGGAAATACTTTTGATATTCCAGTCGGTGGTAGATCATTCCAAAAAAATCTGTAGTTCTGGAGATGCGATATATATATATATATATATATATATATATATATATATAGAGAGAGAGAGAGAGAGAGAGAGAGAGAAATAAGCAAAAGCTACGATTTCGACGGATAATATCCCTCATATTGATCAACTTTATCCATAAATATAGACTTCCTTAAAATGAAGTTCCCCCAAAATTTGTATGATTTTTTTAAAAATACCTAAAATTTAAAATGTATTTTACAAATGAAAAATCTTTCTTCAAGCTATTATTCTTTAATTTCAAGCTAATAGATTAAACTTAATCTTTCCAATAAGCAAAATACTTTGCTGCATTTCAAATCGAATTTAAATTGATTGGAATGATATTTTTAATCGCAAAAATCACAAAAATTGTCCCTATTAACAAATCGCTCAAGACAACATAATTTTCCTTATGACAAAATCTTTCAAAAATAAAATATACTTTCCTGAATCTTATCTTTATTTGAGAAAGATTAACTGATTTAAAGTTTAATTAATCTGAATTAAAACAAATGTTACTTAATTTTCATATCGCAGAAAAGCATTTTTTAACACCAGTGCGAGTGTTTTATGAGGTGATGACAGATCTGTCGATATCTTAATGTTTGGCAGTTTTAAATAAAGGGTATGTAGCTCTAAAAGTTACTTGACGAATTTTATATAATTTTTAACTGCCCAGTAATTTTAAAAACTTAAGAAAATATTCTAAGTAATATAATATTTATTGAATTTTGGGTATTTTGACATTATAATCTGATTTACAAAGACCCTTATTGAGCAAATGTTAGAAAATTATCAATATATTTTAAATTTACTATAATTACGCTCTTATTTTCTGATAATTTTGCGTGTGGACGTCCGTATTTACAAAAATTGACACGTTTATACACACATACACACAATTCTAAATTCATTTTAATATATTAGAGGTCACTGAATTGTAGTAAACCCTCGCATTTATGATTAGTAAATATAAATTTTATTTAATAACAATATCATTCTGATCGCTACAAATTAATACATAATTTTATAAATTATTATAATTAAAATTTTAAAAATGTAAACAATTTTTGTAAAAATTCATTATTCATCAAAAAAACATTTCTTAAAACAATAATCTCCATAATATATCTTATTCATAAAAGCAATTAAAAGGTTTTCTAATTAAATAAAGTTTTAGTTCTATTGCCTTTTTTATTTTACTATTCAGAGCAGGTTTTCTGTAACTGGGGTCTAGTTTGATAAAAAGAAATTGTGATTCCTCGGCAACATGCCCTTATAACTAATATTAAGCACTACAAAAACAAATTTCTTGAAATTTCATAAAATTAAATTTAGAGCTAACAAAAAAAAAAAATTTCCAATATTTTCTAAAAAGAAAACATTTCTGAAATAATTTCCTTCATTTCTGAATAAATTCAGAAAAGTTCATTAAAATCCGACAATTATTTGAATTTTTTCAAAAGTATTTCCAAATCAATGTCTTTTTAGCGTAAAAATGAGCCTAAAATGTCCAAAATAATTATGGTCCCATTTTTTAAGCAAAAAAAAAAAAAAAAATTAAACAAAATTTCGAAGGTTCTAAAAAGGATTAAATAATATAATTTAATAATAAAAATACCTTTTGGTTTTCCACTTAATAATAACATAAAGTCGATAAAAGTTTGTTTCTGTTAAAAAGTTGTATTAATTTCGAATGACAAGTTCTGTTTAGTTTTTATTGTATTTTTCAAATTTTCGAACAAGATGTTGTGCCGTCGGGTCAAAAGTTTATATTCTTGTTTGAGTACTTTCGAGAGTCTCAGATATTGTCAATATTGGAAACAATAGTTATTCGCTAGGATTTTGAGAAATGCTACATTTCATCTATAGGTGGAGGTTTCAATCAGCTCCCCCCACACTTTTTGTTAGAACAGGAACTAAACAGAAGGCTTTGTCTGCTGGGCTACAGTCATGATAATGGTTTTCTAAAACCGTTACTGCTATTAACTTTCAAAGTAAACCAGAACTTAACTTTCAAACATTAGCCTCTAAAAGTTTTATTTAAATCTTATACGCTTAAAAAGTCTATAGAACTCATTCAAGAAAATATGCATAAGCGAAAAAAAAAAAGTATTTAAAAGCAATGTACAAGGTGGTCCGAAAGTCTTGTCACCCTCTACCAAAATGTAATTAGAAGAATAGAAGTAATACAAAGCACGTGTACTGGATTCGGTTTATTCACTTTCATTGACGCTTTCACACATCAAGAAGGTCTGTATGAACACCGTCATTTTCGTGTAGGAACTCTTGTCAACCATCTGATATAGAAAATTATATTATGTGGGGGTGACAAGACTTTCGGACCACCATGTACGATGAAATATGAAATAAGACGGAAATTTCTTTTTTAATTGTTTCTGACATATTTTTATAATGTCCCAAAACTTTTCTGCTGCTTAATTTATCGTCTTCTCTAGTGGAATATTGGCGAATAAACTTATATGAAAAGAAACTAAGTGTCCCATTTTGTGGATTTCTAAAAAAAATATTCATTATTATGAGAGGATCAGATAAAAATATGAACATTTTTTTCGGCAGCACTTAGCTGAAAATGGTCTTTTAGCAGAAAGGTACGAAAAACCAAGAATCTTTATGAATGTCATTGAGAGTAAGGATTAAGTTTACAATAGGATTTGGCGTCAGTGTTTTATAATCAAACATATAAAAACAAACGCCCTTGCCCACAAAAAATCAAATGTGTCTCCTTTCACAAAGAGGCTATTTTCTGAGCAATTTTCCCCAAAACAGTTCGCAATTAGTAACTGAGATCAACGAATAAAAGTCGTGAGAACACTCCAGTCAGTGAAGTGACATACAAAATACACGCTTGAGTGTTCATGCCTCTTATAATTCATGCCTAAGTAGAAGAATCTTCCGGATTACGTTGCCGTTTCTTCCTGCGGTAGACTGGTTAGCAACCCTGTTTGTTCTACTATTCAACATAGCTGGAGAGAAGAGAAGTGTTCAGGCCTTTCAGAAGTTTATTTGCGCGAAAATGATTATAACGTACCCGAATGAAATTCGAACTCGACTCTCCGATTTCTCATGCTGAGCTATTATCCACTCTACCACACCACACCACACATCACCTCAGGCTACAGATTTACGAACTTCAATTTCTTCGTCTCTTTTCCATTGGTGGCTTTTTTCTTTTGATATCTGTAGATGTATTGAATATCTGTAGATCTTTTGAATACCTACAGATGATATCTGTAGATCTTTTGAATATCCGTAGATGATATCTGTAGATGTATTGAATATCCGTAGATGATATATGTAGATCTTTTGAAAAGAAAAAAGACACAAATGGAAAAAAAATACGAATAAAGTGAACTTTGTAAATAGTTGGATAGTAGTTATTTTCCGAAAAGTCCTCGTTTTGGATGAATTGTCATTTACGGTAATTTGGATGTCTAAGAATTGTAATGAATTATTTTTTTTATATTTGACAGTGAATTTTATATTTTGATGTGTGAAAAATAATATCGCCCAAATGTTCGCCAAATCTGAAAGAAAAAGAAAAAAAATCATTAGACGCTTAAACTTAATTCGCATTAAAATCGGTCCAAGTTATAGGAACACCCTTCATAACTACGATATCGCATAGGCAATATTCCTTCTAACCAAACTTCTTTATTATGCACCGTGAATAAATTAGCAAGAATGACAAATAAACAAGAGCTCATTCCCACTTCATCTATTCCACATTATACAACAAAAAATGAATGAAATATGTCGTAAACTTCAATTAAATTTTAATTGTGTTTCTAACATTTTTATTTGGTGATGTTCAAAAATCTTTTCTGTCGCTAAAGTTATCACCTCCTCTAGTGGAATACTGGTGAATAAATTACCTCTATCGAAAGACAATAAGTGTCCCATTTTGTTGAGGTCATTTTAAATTCTTTTTACTATCGTTAACACATGGTTCTAAAAAATCACAGATACGAAGCGCTGAAGTTTTGAGACTTTTTTTTACGAGAGACGTTTATTAATTTCAAATATGTTTTAAAAAAAACTTCAGAAAGATAACTAGTTGCGATTAAACCTGTATTAAATAAAAAATATATTACTCTATAGAAGACGGTATTTTAAAATGTGTATAAATCATTTTAATAAGTAAAAACAATTTATATACTCATTTCCGGTGCTGTTAAAATCTGTGAAAGCGACACATGACGTCATTTATACGATAATCGTATATTCGATTTTGAATAAATATTTCCATAAATAGATAATTATCAGGATGTAAATAAAAACCTTTGTGAACAATACTTATATTTAGTTTATAATAATGACCAAGACTGACTGTCAAAAATGAATCGAACGAAAACAGAATAAAACCATGAAATTGGGACAGTTTATCTATAATTTTAACCGTGTAACTTATTTGAAAATTGGAAAGATACAATAAAAAAATTCAGTGACAGACCTTGCTAGTTGAATTTAATACAACTTTTGTAAACGAATTCTTCTTACCCAAATATACTCTCCCTCCCACCTCTCTCAGAGAAAGATATACAGACAGACAGAAAGACAGACCGTAATAGGCGAAGCATTTTCAAATGCTGTCCGAGCTTGCTTATATTCGAGTGAAAACCTTTCAGAAAGGCATGAATGTACTCCCCTTGCTCTCTGTTTTCTCACTAGATATGTTGACAAAACGTCTTGTTACTGGTATTCCAGGATAATTAATGAAGAGAAAGAGATGGCTGAATGAGTATTCAAGCCAACCACTCTCCCATAACTACCTGACACAAGCAACGGCGCTTGCGGCAGAGAACTGTTTACTCCCACATATCATTGTTACCCTTGACAGGGACTCATCAAAATTAAATGTGTGTATGCGTCATTATATGTAGTGGTAAAAAATTAGGAGGGAATGGGAGGGTGGATTGCTAACAACCAGAAAAGAGATATGACAGTCGTTAGGAGAACGAAAGATGGAAAGAAAGAGTGCGGGAAAAAAGAGAGTGGAGGAAAGAAAGAAGAGAGAGAGAGAGAGAGAGAGAGAGAGAGAGAGAGAGAGAGAGAGAAAGAGAGAAGGAGAGAATGATTGACATATGTATTAAAATGTACAGAAATACATCCGGGCATTTTAAGTGGTCTTAAAATGGGGGAAAACATTTTTTGCTGCTTTAAGTAATGCATTAATAAATAATGCAACTATATTTTAAAAAAAAAGAAGCCACGAACAGCCTCACCGTAACGAATATGTCATGTTATATCATTACTCAACATTTTTGTTGTGTTGTAGCTTCTGTTTTGTTCAAATATATTTTAAATCTCGCTGTTTTCCGATGGTCGAACGCATTAAACACGTGACTTTAATTGACGCCGACAGGATCCGATTTTTTTCTTTTTCTATGAAAAAATGAATAAATATGACTAAATCCATTTTTGCGTTATTTTAGGCGAGTTTATTGTAAGTTTGATAGGGTTATTTTTATTCCGGTTTAGAGGTAGCTATATTCGATTAGCAAAAAATAAGCAAGAAGGAATGGAAAACAAAATGGCAGTAGAATGTTTGTGTCAGGAAAAATTAGTTGTGGATGGAATTAGGAATGTTTTCTGGAAACATACGAAATTATGCCCTGATTACTTGCAGAAAAATCACAAAGTGCCCGAATACGCTTACAAAAATGCATATATTTAAATGTATATATACACATGCCGTTACATGGGCACATATTGGCATGCACACACTTACACAAAAAACACAGAGAAGGACACACACACACACACACACACACACACACACACACACACACACACACACACATATATATATATATATAAAGAAATATAGTCTTAAAGTGTGCTTATTTATGGGATAAAGTGCTCAATATCAGAGATAGAGCGTGTGTAAATATAAAAGTGGACATGGAAGTCAGCACTTAGAGGCGACAGTCTGTTTCATGCTAGTGCAATCGTCAGGCGATTATATATATATATATATATATATATATATATATATATATATATATATATATATATATATGAAAGACACATATAATTTAAGATGTAAATACATACACATGAAGATGCAATCTTTTACCTATTGGAGTCCGAGATCGAGTTAGCACAGTCACCAAGGGGGTTCCTGTCCCCACCCCTAAAACCATTTCCCACCCCGTAAAAATTATTCATTTTAGTTTGTAATATCTTATGCGTAACTTCCCTGACTGAAAGTTCAACATTCCAACCACCTGAAGAAGGCCGAAGCATACAACGGCCGAAACCTTGTGATAAATATGTCAATAAAGATGAGGACAATAGTCCGAATAATGTAAATAGTGTATGCCGTTTCACCATCAGTAAATTTCACATTTAACAATAATTTTAATAAATAGAAATTTTGATTACAAATACTGTCGCCTCAAAGTTTAGATTTTCTTAGAATTCTTTGTTCTGTTCCTTTCATAAGTATTTTACCTAAAGAAATCGACATTCTTCCGATATATTGATGACACTCTATTGATATATCCCCGTGGTACTAATCGAGTATGATCTTGTAGATAAACTAAACAAAGGCGATGGAATTTACATATGAAATGGAAACAAACATACTTTTCCTAGATTACACCGCGTTAACAGAACTTTTAGTGTCCATTGCAAATCAACTAATAAAATGACCTCATAAACTTCTATTCTCTTCATAACAAGAAAATAAAATCCAGAATATTTATCGGATTCTATTTTAGAGCACTCAGAACTTGTAGCTCTCAGTATTTACATGAAGAGGAGAAATAAATTGCAAATACTTTCATTTTATTTCATATTCAACGTGAAACAAAAGGCTCATTAAATAATTCAAAATAGAAAAGTAGTTCTTCCTTATAAACCCAGTGAATCAAAATATATTGTTCTACCCATCATCTTTATGACAATTACAACGGAAAAAATGATCTAAACTGGACATGAAACTACTACTTTTAAAACAATATAAGACTTACTCAATAAAAAAAAAGAAGTTAAATGTTGAATGAGAAATTTACTCTATCACAACATTGTCTATCCTTCAAATTTATAAATCAACCATTTGCCCTTGCATTGAATACTGCTGCCATATATGGTCTGGAGCCCCCGCTGTTCGTCTTAAGGTCATCGACTAAATCGAGAGACGGATATGCAATATGATTGGCCCTGGTATGGCATCTCGTTTACAGTCGCTCTCACACAGACGTGTCGTCGCTTCTCTGTCTTTTCTACAAATACTTTCACGGTAACTGCTCCGACGAGATACTTTCTTTGGTTCCCAAACTGCATGAATTTAAACGTGCTACTAGGTCGGCATCTCAGTCCCACCCTTTCACTCTCGAAACGGTTAAATGTAGCCGTCCCTTCTACTCCAATAGCTTCATGTCTCGCACTTCCCGTCTGTGGTAATTCTTTCATCTTGCTTGGTTCCCTGATAGCTATAAGCTTCAAATATTCAAATGCAATGCCACCTGACACCTTCAGATGCCTTGATCTAATTCCCCGTCCTTCATCCTTTCCTCTATCACGCCTCTTTACTCTTGCTCCCACTCTCTGTAACACCTTGCGTGCTAGTGGCACCCACGCCTTGGTTGGGGTGAAATGTTAAAAAAATAAAAGAAAAAAAGGAATATATCGGAGAAACCTCAAGAAATTTAAATAAAAGATTATATGAACACAAAAGGGATATTTTACAAAACAACACATTAAACGGATTATTTGATCATCGTAACGAGATTGACCACAATTTTGATTAAAAATGCTACACTAATTAAAAGAGGAAGTAATTTGCTAAGGCAAAAATGTTTAGGAAATGTTTGAATCGCTAGATCATCGACATTAAATTCGCGTCCAGTTCCCTCCATCATTTCACCATTCTTGGCAGATCTTCAGTTATCACAATGTGTGATATCTAATAACAAAAATGAAAGAAACATAAACAAAATACAAAAGAAACTAAATAAGATCAGCTAGACTATATATCCAAACACATATATTAAAAAAAAGAAAATTTAAATTTTCAGAGATCCTTTCCTTCGTAATGAATAGCGGCTCGGATTGAATAATCGGAGAGCTGAGTTCAAATTACAGTCGAATCCATTACATTCGCTTTCGTGCTAATACTCTTGGCAAAGGTATGAATCCTCTACTTCTCTCCCCAGCTATGGGTAAATAGCAGGAGAGATGGGTTCTGTCTTGGTTGGAAACTGGTCGAGGAGAAGGACAACTATATATGCGTGTGTGCGTGTGAATTGCAAATAAAGAACTGGTGTTAAATACAATATACTTAACGACGCCAGCTTTGCATTACACAGATATATTTTTTAAATTCAATTTACGTAACGGTCAGTTCAAACGCAGCACCTGAAGATTGCGTTTTGCATGAGACAGCGAATCGAGCGAACGGTGAGGGATAATATGTATATTTATTAATATCTATCTATCTATCTATCTATCTATATATATATATATATATATATATATATATATATATATATATATATATATATATATAATTGTCTATATACAGGATAAAGTCACTATACAGTTATTACAACTGAAATTAAAACAAAGCAATTAATCAACAGTCCAGAAATGTATTATATATATATATATATATATATATATATATATATATATATATATATATATATATGATTGTGTGTGTAAATATATATAATTGTGTATATATATATATAGGCTCCTGAAAAATTAATTTCGGTTTTCTCTGGGGAAGGAAGTGTGGGTTTTGTAAACAGTGACTATTAACACTGATATAGCAAAACTCCTCGGTAAAGCGAATTGAGTCCTGTCGGTCACTGTGTGTTTATCTAAAAATAAATATTCTAAAATTCACCTTCGTCCCTGCGCCGTCGGCTTAGTGGTAGAATTTCCGACTGGCACCAATTCAGTCGGGTTTCGATCATAGCCAGAGGCAATCGGACGTCTAGCCACACCGAAGAGCTGTAATACAGTGAAACAGTCTATCTGTGGATGGCAATGATATAAGTACCTGTAAAATTAATTTCGGTTGAGCTCTCTGGGGTAAAAAGTGTGGGTTTGTAAACAGTGACTATTAAGGCTGGTATAGCAAGACTCTTCGGTAAAGCGAATTGGGTCCTGTCGGTCACTGTGTGATTATCTAAAATTCGCCTTCATCCCTGCCGTACGCTGACGGCTTAGTGGTAGAATTTCCGACTTTTCGGGTTTCGATCCTAGCTAGAGGCAACCGGACGTCTAGCCACACTAAAGAGCTGTGTGATACAACGAAAAAGTCTGTCTGTGCATGACAATAATACATATATATATATATATATATATATATATATATATATATATATATATATATATATATATATATATATATATGTATGTATGTATATAAAGAAATATGTTAAGAGGACGGAAAACACCCTACCAGAAAACGGACGTATATGAAAAAGTGCTTGATCAGCTGCTTTACAAAAGGACATACAGGGCAAGTAAATATAATAAAGGAGCAAAATCACTTTATGTAACCGCATACAACTTTGGTTCTGACCGTCAGGTCTCATCACGTCGCGAGCAATAAGTGTTCGTAATATCATACTACAATTATACAGCTTAGAAAAGGGGAGAAGGTGTAGTTTTTTTTCTACACCTCATCACATGTGTGCGTGTGTGCAAACGGACACACACACACACATAAACGCACACACACACATGTAGATGAATATGCGTGTATAAAACGAAGAAACAAGCGATATTTTAATACTGTTCAATAAATGTAAATATTTTTTTTATTATTTGAGTATTACGTTTGTTTCAAATTGAAATAAATGAATTACAAAGATTCTTTGCAAAACAACTTCACACAAAATGTTTTGTGTATTTTCTTTACTGTACAACCGAATCAATTGCGTTAGTATAGATAAAGCAGAATGCATCTACATGGGCAATGTCTGTGACACTGCTCTAGGTTTTTTTATATATACTTATATGTTGGAGCAGTCGGCAGCTGAATAATCAGTGAGCTGTCTTAATACTAATGCTAGTCTCTGTTATTGACAAATAACTCAGTCTGTATTTTTTATGTGTCAATATCGCTAAGCATTTTTGTAATATAATATGCTTGAATAAATGTGAGTAATTAATTAAGCTGCGAGAATTTCAGATTTGTATAACAAACGAACGACCCCTGGTTAAAGGTTAACTGAAAAACTAATTAGCGAACAAAAATTGAGAGCTTTTATAACGAAACATCGGCCCCAGAATAAAACAAAAAATAGATTTATTAATCTCATAAGTTTATTGGTTGATAAATATTTCCCAATTATTAAATATCCATTTTAAAAAGGGGAAAATACTGTTGATCATCTTTTGAAGTAATACTCCAAATTTTCGTAGCAGACAACAAATCTGAATTGTCTGCAAATACGGTGCGTCTCATATGAGATCGCTGATTGTTTAATATACATGGACGTAGAAATTCAAATTCTAGAGCTGGCTCGAACACAAAAAGGAGTTAGTTTTTGAGATTATAATATAATATATAAATTAAATCCATTACATTTTTTTACAATTCTGTAACCGTGAACCTTATATATATATATATATATATATATATATATATATATATATATATATATATATATATATATATATATATATATATATATTCAAAACCTAATGAGCCAGACAAACCTACCAAGGTTTCACTTAGGCAGATCGTCAGGGTCAGCTGGCCCTGACGATCTGCCTAAGTAAAACATTGGTAGGTTTGTCTGGCTCATTAGGTTTTGACTAGGTCAGTTCTACGTTTGTATCGAGCTCTTTAGTTAGTTGTTTACTCGTATCGGAGTTTTTCTTTGAGCCTTGAACCTGTATCTGTGCGACAGACTTTCATGTTCCTGGCTCTTTCTTTTCTAAAACCCTTTTTTTCCCTCGAGATTGATTTGGCTATTGTTAAATCAAGAATTCGAAGGTTCTTCGACACGAATATAGTCACCTATATATATATATATATATATATATATATATATATATATATTATTTGTCATCCACAGACTGACTGTTTCGCTGTTTCACAGCTCATCGGTGTGGCTAGACGTCCGGTTGCATCTAGCTAGGATTGAAACCCGACTGAATTTGCGTCAGTCGGAACTTCTCCCACTAAGCCGTCGGCGCACAGGCAGGGATG
This sequence comes from Acanthosepion esculentum, assembly GCA_964036315.1. Lineage (NCBI taxonomy): Eukaryota > Metazoa > Mollusca > Cephalopoda > Sepiida > Sepiidae > Acanthosepion > Acanthosepion esculentum. The sequence goes on along the minus strand of OZ038493.1, from coordinate 64,287,937 downwards.
AAGGTGAATTTTAGCGTGTTTATTTTTAGATTTAGATAAACACACAGTGACTGACAGTGACTCAATTCTGCCGAAGAGTCGTGCAATATTAGCTTAAATAGTCACTGTTTACAAATTCACACCTCAAACCAGAGAGCTCAACCGAAATTAAATTTTCAGGAGCCAATATTTTTGTCATCCACAGACAGACTGTTTCGCTGTTTCACAGCTCATCAGTGTGGCTAGACATCCGGTTGCCTCTAGCTAGGATAGAAACCCGACTGAATTTGCGTCAGTCGGAAATTCTCCCACTAAGCCGCACAGGCAGGGATGAAGGTGAATTTTAGCGTGTTTATTTTTAGATTTAGATAAACACACAGTGACTGACAGTGACTCAATTCTGCCGAAGAGTCGTATATATATATATATATATATATATATATATATATATATATATATATATATGTGTGTGTGTGTGTGTGTGTGTGTGTGTGTGTGTTCCACGTGTTCTACTTATATGTAAATTTAATAGACCAAGAAGACAGACACAGATCAGAGTTTAAATTTATTTTCAAAATAAATTTAAACACTGAGGGAATAAGCAGGGATTTGGCTTTACTCAGAAAGTATCATTCCCACAGGGAGATCTCTAATCAACGACATTCTTCGGAAAAGTATCTCCCACTTCTTTGTTTATTCCTCATATCGTTGAAAAAAAACACATTAAAAAATTCCGTCATTAAAATCTATCTCTTTGTCCATCAATATAATCAAAAGGTTAAGATATAATGCCAATATTGGTATCATTTTCTTGCTTTTTTGTTCTTCAAAGTTTATTAACCGGCCTATTCAATCTCTCTCTCCCTCTCTCTCTCACTGTCTCTCTCTCTCTCGCTCTAATATATATCATTTTATATATATCAACAAACAGTATTTAGATAAATATTATGACAAATTGGAAAAAGTTTTTTGCGACGCGTTTCATCCGTTAGGATTTCATCGGTCTGACCTTTGTTGATGTTGCCACGTCTACACATGCGCATGAAACGAGAGCCGCAGGTAGTTTCAAAATTTTTGAAATAATATTTTATAATTATAAATACTTTCAAATTGTTTATAACTTAAACATTTATAGTTTATTATAGTCTGTAATGTCATATTTAGAACCAAAATCGAGAATATATTTTAGAATCATCAATTTCTCTTTTTTTAATTTTATTTTAAAAATAAGCTTCTCTTTAAGACCGCATATACATCGACTATATATGGCGACAGATTACGGCAAACAAAAAAAATGTTATTTTTATAAAATCGAAATTGTTGAATATAATGTCGAAAATTAAGGCACTTAGCGATGTACTGTGAAAATGAAACAAATTGTACTCCGCCTTAAAAACTGTCCACAAAAATAGCATAGAATCCAATGTGAAACCTCGCAACAAAGTCATTTTACAATTAAGAACAGTACTCATCGGAATTCAATGTCTGATTTTGTAGAAAGAGCTCCTAATACAAAAATGCCATTCCAATCCTACCAGATTAGAAGCTCTGCCGGCTTCAGGTGCAGACCTTCTTTTGCAGTGATTAGCAAAGGCTCATTTTATTTTCCTCAGGATATTTTTTGTTTCACATTGTTGTAAACAAGTAATTTTTCATCGCCTGTTTTTGCATAAATGGAATAAAGTGTTCAGTTTGAGATTCCCTGACGGTTAACAGGATTGACAGACACCTGAATAAATATGGAAGGCAACAAAGTCATTTTACAAAGGTTAGCTAACCATAGCACCGAAAGCTAAAGTTTCTCGCTCGATCCTCAAAGTAACCAAATACTTGATAAATTCTAATAATGCAAAATGATGTAAAAAAAATAATGTAATACATTTTATATGATTTAATTTCACTTGTTATTTCTCTATTACCATTAAAATTTCGATTTATGTATGACGAATTCAGATGTGGAGGTTGTTGTCATCTATATATAACCTTCCATCAATAACCCATAATTTTCTTTTACCTTCATAAAGATAGGAGCTGAGTAATAATCGGCAAAGTGACGTCTGACATGAAAGTGCATGCGAAACGGAATGAATTCTTCAATAAGAAAATATAAAAATTAGCATTCATCGACGCTTATTGAATGTTTAGAGAGACCAAACAGTGGATATGAACACAAGCGGTAGTTAATGCGTTTCCATTGTGGTGACAACAATCTGTGTGAAAAGTCGCATTTCGGGTGGCCCTCTACATCGTAGATAATAGTGACGATTTGGGAAATAAGGTTTTGTAAAACATTGAATTTTCTTATTGTGTTTTCTGTACGTATTGTAAAATCAATAGAAAGCATTACTCTCAGAGCGCCTCTCGTACAGTTCATAGAACAAATTCAGATTTGACCAATACAAATTTTCAATGTTCAACTTCATCATCTTCAATAGATGCCAATAGGACAAAGGACTTTCCCAACTCTTACCATGACATCTATCACTACGCTTCTCTCTACATTGACTTAACTTGCAAAACCCTGTATCCCAGATTTCTGCCTTCTCTATGGTCTGTTCTTTATGCAAAGAGCGCAAATTAAGCAGCCTTCTGCTCCATCTGTTATCCTAAAAGAATATCAAGGAGAAAATGAAACGAAATAAAATTATAGATTTTGTCTGATTGATTTATTAAGGCCACGCTTATTATTTCAAATACAGATACTTGTGGAAATAAAACAGACTCGGGTCCGACGCAGAGAATAAATGAAACCTCCCCCATGGAAATTAATAAACAAATTTTCAGGGCTTCAAAAGTCAAACGGACGATTCAATGTAGGGTAAGAACGTAGATCTCATTACCGTTGAAAAAGCAAAAAAATATCTGTCAGTTAGTAGATATCTCCGTTCCAACAGAGGACACTATTAAGTTGAACGAGAGAGAAATGTTGAAGAATTATCCGAGCCTTGCCAGGGAATTGAAAAGTTGTCCTACATGAAAATGACACCAGTTTGAATTTCTTGGAGAAGGAGCTAATATTATTTACATTCAGACTAATGTATTCAACTTTGTAACCATTATCGACCGTCGTCCCCACCTGTATTCTTCTGTCGATCGGAATAACCTGCAGTCAGTTTCGGATTGAACCCTTTATTTAATCTACGAGTGTAGATTGTTCATGTTTCATTGTCAACAACTAAGGACATATTGTCTTGTTGCTTAGGTATTGCTCGTTGGGTTTCCACTCAGTCTAAGTATGTACTACTAGTGGATTAAAGTTTCGGTTTGCAAAATTGGTGGAATAGTAATTGTGAGTTCAATCCTTGGTCCGAATAGTACATATTTAAAGTCCGTTACTCAGGGCGAGCAGTAAGGTGTAAAGTCTCTAGACATGAATGATGACAACTTTGCTGTAGATTATCATTGATTAAATAAAAAGTCATTTCGAAATTACCTGACGGTTACTCGAATCAACCAATACCAGGTGACGGCTGGATGGCACAACGGTCAAGAGGTTATGATAATAGATGAGGCCATTAGACAGAGGTAAACAATGATCATGACTGTTTTAGCCATCATTTTTGGATCATTTGAAAAGATTTCTAAAATTCTCGTCAAAATTTGAAAGAGTTAGAAATCCGAGAAACGATTCAGACAACAATATTACTAAAGAGTCTGTGGAAAAGCATTAAGGAGTCTTGTTGTCATTTTATATTGAATTGAAACGGCCCCGGAAAATCTGATAAATTTGTTGGAAGAATGAGAATTATAAGGAAGATTTGAACATATTCAGACAACAGCAGTGGATATTTTTTTTATCATTTCACCGCAAGCAAGGTGATAATGTTGTAAGGGGCTACTGGAAGTGAAACAGAATGAAAAGACGTTAGAAGGAACCGGATACCCAACCCTAAACAGCAAACAAGCGATAAACCTCTACTCCTGCTTAACAGACTAGGGAAGAGTGGGAACTGGACGATAATCGAACATATTTATTCCTATTGTGGACAAATAAATAGGTAAATAGTAAATAAAATAAGTAGAAATTTAGAAGGAAATGGAAACGGAATCCTAAACAGAAAACAAAGGATAAACTTCTACTCCTGTTCAAAAGATGGGGGAGGAGGAGTGTGAACCGGACGATAGGCGACCTTATCTACTCCTATTGAGGGAGAAATAGTAAACTGATACTTGTCTATAGAACCAAAAATCCAAATATATAAAGTGATCTATTGAGTATGAGGGAACGCTGAAAAAAAAACGATCCAACCAAATAGTTCTTAACAGAAAAACACACGCATATTTGGTTATTTGATTAATGAGTTAAAACCCAAACTTTTTCAGCGCCCCTGCTCATGTAAAGGAAATACAAATAGCATATCTAATCTGGCAATTCCCATAGTTTAGAATGTTTTGAATCTGTCGCCATTAGTTTGTGAATTTACCCGAGTATGATCCAATTTGAGTTGTAATTTAGCAATTTATAAACTCTATTGTTAAACCAAATGTGCAAAAACATAACATAAAATTTGACAACCGTTAATGTTTAATTTAACATTAAAATAGACATTTTTTCTTAATCTGCAATAGGCAAAAACACTGAAAAATGCTGTGAGAACCAATAAAAATGACTAGTACGAAAATTATTCTTATTATTTAATACGCAAAGGAGATCGGAAAAGAGAAACAGAATCTTTGCTTCAGAATCAATTATATCGTAGCAAAATTAACGAAAAGACAGGAAAAAACAAAGGTTGATTTAGTAGATAAAGACGAGACTACAAACCGTAGTGCAAGTAAATTCAGAAACAGATTTAAAAAAAAAAGACTAAAATAGACACGAAAGAGTAATATACTGCAAATCACGAAAATGACCCAATGAACAAATGGTATCGTACCAAACATAGACTGTCGTGTAAAAGAAAAAAAGAAGAATTAAATATTTTGGATGTTGAGGTTCGGATCAACCATACAAACCAACCGAGAAACTTAAAAAAAGAGGACCTACTATTGCGTGGATGTGGCGGTGTCAGCAGACCAAAGCATGGCATCTAAAGAAAGCGAAAAATCAGGAAAAACAGAAGAACCTCTCGTAAGAAATAATAAAACTGACGTATATGAAGTTTAAAATCGTCTCCATAAATAAATCTCGACATCAGTTCAAAAAGCGGTGAAGTAGGCTAAACCGGACGATAGGCGAACCTATCTACTCCTATTGAAGAAAAAAATAGCAAACCGAAAATATGTGGCACTCAGTGAGGATTAAACTCTGGCGAAACAAAGTTGCTAATCATTACACCACGTTGAAGTTTCCTGGCATTTTCTGTGCGTAGCTCAGATGTGGCACATGTAACCATTACACGACATCGAAATCTCCAATGGTCTTGGCTTAATAGATAAAGACTTTGGAAACTATGAAATCATTCTAAAAACAGAGATTGAATGAATTGGAAATTTGAGAAAGTATTGAGACTGTCTAAATAGACAATAGGATTGTATAAATATGCCATAGGTATATGTAAAAACTTGCTGTCACTCAGTCTCCAGCAATAAATCCCGCGTTTGAACATACCAATAATAATAATAATGATAGTAATAATAGATGTGTATTTGGTAACAACTCCGGTGGTCTGATGTCGGAGAACCGAAAACAATGCACACGGCTGATCGGTACGGCACATGTTCACACTCGGGAAACCGGAAGCTGCACCGAATCATTCCATTAAATTTTTTCCATAATAATAGCAATTCCTCAATCACACAAGATGGACTCTAATAATGATATACAATAAACACCATTTTCTTCCATTTTTACTTGATGAAAATGTTGCTTAAATTTTACTCACCTTTTATTACTCGTGAAAGTAGTCAATGGCTTTCAGATGGTCGTTTGGGCGCCATTGTATTTCTCTATTGTTGAATTATGTTTGAACAGATTTAATGTATGTGAATTGTTCTCCGTTCTACATTAACAATCTCACAGGCGGAATGTTTCCATGACCTATAAATTTGGTTAAGTGCTTTATGGGACAGAGACACAAAGCTAATCAGGTCAAAGCGTATAATCATTCATTCTAAAGAACGCGATCGATCTGTCTTAAGTGCAATATGCGATCATAATCTTGAAATTTAAAATAACTTTTGGGTGCGACTTCTTGAAATGAATATCATTCGTTTCTCCCACACGACCTCTCTATATGACTTACCTGCTAAATATCGCTTTCTTTTACTTTCTCTTCGGGCCTGTCTATTGCGTTGGAACAAAAGTTCGTAGAGCTTTTTACTAGGTGGCGTTTCACACATAACTGAAATTTATAAAATATACATACATGCATACATACATATGTCATTCGAAGACATAACTGTTTCGCTGTATCACAGCTCCTCAGTGCGAATAGACATCCGAATGCCTCAAGCCAGGATTGAAACGCAAACGATTTGGTGTCAGCCAGAGTTTCTACAACTGAGCTATCATCATTCGACAGAGTGAAACAGCTAAATCTAGCATATTGTTTTTACGAATATAAACAAATGCCAATCAGCCGGAGTGCTCTATCCATTTTAATGAAGAGCTTTGCATTAACGCAGGTGGCTGTTGTTTATAGAATTAGCCTGTCACTCAACAGTGCTACATATTCATTCAGATTCTTAAAATGACAGTTCGGGGTGTGGTTCTATATAATCTGCGCATGGATTGTGAATTTTAAATGTCTTTATTTTAAAAGTGAAATTGAGGAAAGTGGAATGCATTTTTGTCATTTGATGCTCTTTGATTTCCGGAAGAAAAAAACGCCGTACAAACAACAACAACAGCAACAGCAACAACAACAACAACAGAGATATGTGACTTTTACAGAGAGTACTTTGGTTCAAAAGTGGACATTTTGATTTGGAAAACGGAGAACGTTCTGACAGGTCCTGCAGTCGTCGATGATGGCCATAGTGAAAGTAGTTCCAGATTAAACTTGAATTTGTATTTGAATGTAGGGTTGGAACAAAAGTTCGTAACAGGTTACGTTTGAACACATAACTGAAATTTTTGACATATATACCTATACTGAAAGGTGACATTTCAACGAGTTTTTCCATATAGATTATGAATTTTAAAAGTTTTTACGTTAAAAGTGAAAACGGAAGAAAATTAAATGCATTTTCTTCATTTGACGCTCTTTTATTTCCGGAAAGTAAAATAAATATATAAAATAAAAAGTAAAAAAATAAGCAAAAAAATATGTGCCGTTTATGGAGATGGTGTCATAGCTGAGAGTATTGTTCGTAAGTAGTTCACTGAGATCAAAAGTAATTGATCTAGCGAGACAAGCTTGCTAACTATTACACCACGTCGAAGTGACCTGGTGGTTTTCTAAAAGTATGTGTCACCTAGTGAGGATCGAACTTACTATTCAGGCGTAACTCATCTAGCGATAAAAGCTTGCTAACCATTAGATTACATCGAAGTGTCCTGGTAGTTTTCTAATCGTAGCTTAGATGTGGCACAAGGCCGAGAGTATGTGGCACCCAGTGAGGATCAAACTCACTCTTTAGTCGTAAATGATCTAGCAAGATAACCATCGAAGTGGCCAATGAATTTAGCTTAATAAATAATCAATTTAATAACTACCATAATATAAGCTTTTATATGGACTTCAACTTTAGTTGAGAGCTTGATTCCATCGATTTGCCTAGAAAAAATCTAGGGATCCTTTGTCTCGCCTGCCAATTTAGCCAGTGTTGTAAATTCAGTGATTGACTGGGCGCTCTACTGTTGATCCTTATGCCAGACTATTTGAAAGTGTAGTTGTGATGGGAAAAATAGGAACTGTAGATTATTGTATTGAAACATTTTTTTGCATATTTTAAATCTTTCTGTCGTATTTATTTTAAAATTGTATCTCCTTGGTTTTAATCTTTATTTTGTTTCTTGGTTTGTCTGGATTACGAACAAGAAAAAAAATCAGGTTGGCTGATGTATCGATCAGAGAGTTGGCCCGCTAAATCAATTCTATTTTCTATTTTTACTGTTTTCCATGTAAAGGGATGACGAAAAAGCGAATAAATTTTCTAGATTTGTTATGCCTGAGGTAAAATAATACCGTAACCAATCAGAGATAGCGAGAAAAAGAATATATATATATATATATATATATATATATATATATATATATATATATATGTGTGTGTGTGTGTGTGTTGTATGTATGTATATGAATACAGTTCTCGTTCTGACAAACAAACTAGTTCGCGAGAATTCAAGTATTTGTTCATTGGTTAGATTTTAAGAAGTGAGAATTTTTAGCATCTACTTTATATATATATATATATATATATATATATATATATATATATATATAGATAGATAGATATAATTAATACAAGTATAAAATGTGTCACCTAGCCGAATGGTGTTGCCATCAGCATACCAAGACTAGAATTTCGTAGTCGTAGACGGATACTCTAGCAATCACTCTGTTCACTCATCAAGGGATATCACCAATTCACTATATATATATATATATATATATATATATATATATATATATATATATATATATATATATATATATATATATATATATATATATATATATATATGTATATTCGTAGAAGATAGATATAGAGCATTTATAGGTAAAGAGTGTCGATCTGTGGACAAAGGAATCAACATGTCATGGTGACAGTCAATTTCACGCCATATTCTTTATATATATATATATATATATATATATATATATATATATATATATATATAATTGTGTATTTGGACAGCAATCGCTCTCTAATACATACTTCATTAAAACTGACTAGGAAGGTAATTATGTTATGTTTTTGTTTGTTCTGTTTTTTCTTGTGTGCCCATAAGTTTTTTTTTGTTTTTTTTAAGCGTATCACCCCAAGCAAGGCTGGAGGCCACTATCACGCATGGGGTTACAGAAGGATTGAGGAAGAGCAGATAGGAGTGTTAAAGGAGAGGATGAGGAGAAAGAGAAAAACAGAGGGTCGATCAAGGCAAGGGGGTTACAGAAGATTTGGAGCGAGAGCAGATAGGAATGAAAGATGAAAGGATGTGGAGAAGGGAAGTGGATAGATCAAGGCAACTGGAGATGTCGATTAACGCTACACTTAAACCGTTGGAGATTGTATTTGTCAGGGAAACAGTAATAGGGAAGGGAGTTCCATAGGCGAGATGTGCGAGACATGAAGCTATTGGAGTAGAATTGATTACCTTTTGGGTGGTAGCGTAGAAATTATCCAAATGATTGTTCATTCCTCGCGCTTTTGACTAATCTATTTACAATTTTCAAGGATTTGGTTTGCAAGGATATGGATATGGTTATATAGATATATATGCATTACGGAATACGGGCAGGTGCATTATTTCTGTGCTTGTATAGTTGATGTTGATAATGGTTGTTTTTTTGTTTTTAATCATGAGTTGTTTTATTGAGTTCAAACCCTTTTATATAGTTAAAGGTGTGTATTGTTTCTTTTTTTTTTGACGAGTATATTGCGTATCAAAGTTGGTAAGTTTTCATGCTTGTTTAAATGAGTCCTTATGGAGCTATGGTCCGAGAGGTATAAGGTCAACTGTCTCGACTAGCGGGTCATGCTATGCTCGACATAATTATTCATAAAATTTTTGTCGTCAGGAATAGAATTTTCTATTGGGGATTTGAATTCATAAATTATGTTGATATTATATAGTTTGGGATTCGCTGGAGATTTGTTGTTTCTGATGATAAGTTTGTGTCTTTGGAAGTTTATTTAGTAACTAATTCATTCACTAGTTTTAGTTTGTTTGATACAATACAATACATATCTTTGAAAATGGCACATGGATTTTTAGAAAGCGCCCCGATCGAACAAACATTTGGACAATTTCTACACAGTATAATGCAAAAAAGAGAGCTATTTGCACACAAGAAATACACAATAAAAACTCATAAGAACTACTTTGTCAGTAATTTTAATGATATTTTTTTAAAGGCAATTCACCCCAAGCAAGGCAGGAGTGCCAATAGCACGCAAGGGACTAGAGACGATTGAGAACAAGAGTAAAGAGTCATGTTTGAGATAAGGGTACGGAGAAGGACGGGGAACAAGCTCAGGGTGACAGATGTCGATTGACATTACACTTGAATATTTGAAGATTATAGTCATCGGGGAAGCAAGTAAGGGGAGGGGAGTTCCACAGACGGGAAGTGCAGGAGAAGAAGCTGTTTGAGTAGAAGAGACGGTTATATTTAACTGATTTGATAGTGAAAGGGTGGGACCGAGATGCCAGCCTGGTATCTCGCTTAAATTCATGTAGTCCGGGAACCAGCGAAGTGGCTCGTCAGAACAGTTGCCGTGAAATTACTTGTAGAAGAGACAGAGGGAGGCTACGGCACATCTGTGGGATAGCGATTGCAGACAAGATGCCAGATCAGGACCTATCATCTTGCATATTCGTCTCTGGATTTTGTCGAGGATCTCGAGACGTACAGCGGGAACACCAGGCCGTATATAACTGCAATATTCCCTGCAAGGGCGCATGATTGAGTTATAGATTTGAAAGATGGACTCAGACGAGAAAATCTTTCTGGCATGACACAGAGAACCAGCTTTCCTTGCGGTAGATGAAGCTATTGATTCAATGTATTTATTCCACCTCATGTCACTGGACTGCGTGAGACTAAGCAGGCATAACGAGCCGCTCTCAAGGAGTTGGGAATCAGCCATTCTGCTGAGAGCTAGAAAGGGTTCTCTGTGGTGAATAAAGGACACACTCAAGAATATATATATATATATATATATATATATATATATATATATATATATATATATATATATATATATACTGTCATCCACAGACCGAAGTATCACAGCTTATCAGTGTAGCTAGACATCCTTTTGCCTCTAGCTAGAATCGAAACCCAGCTGAATTGGCGTCAGTCGGAGATTCTATTTCTAAGCCGTTGGCGCACGGCAGGGACGAAAGAGAATTTAAGCGTATTTATTTTTAGATAAATACACAGTGACTGAGAGAACTCGATTCGCTTTACCGAAGAGTTTTGCATTATTAGCAGTAATAGTCACTGTTTACAAATTCACACTTCCTCACCAGAGAGCTCAACCGAAATAAATTTTTCAGGGGCATATATATTGTCATCCACAGACAGACTGTTTCGCTGTATCGCAGCTCATCAATGTGGCTAGACGTCCTGTTGCCTCAAGTTAGGATTGAAACCCCGCTGAATTTGCGTCAGTCGGAGATTCTCCATATATATATATATATATATATATATATATATATATATATATATAGAGAGAGAGAGAGAGAGAGAGAGAGTGTGTGAGAGATAGATAGATAGATAGATAGATAGATAGATAGATTAAGCATCTAAGCCTTAAAAATATAAAAGATATGCGCAATACAATCTTCTTGCCAACTTGAATCCTTGAAGCTTACTAAGACAGTTTTAGTAATCTGTTTATTTCTTTGTTTTCGACTGGAGTTCTAGTGTAAGACCCGGAATTCGATGGCTGCTTTTCCCAGCAGGCCACCTCTCACTTGAATGAGTGACACAACATAATCTTCCTATCCATCATTTCTCCTCATTTAATCTAGTAACATAGTGTGCTAATCACAGTAATCAGCTTCTCTTGTGATAGAAAGACTTGCGTATTGTGGATAGATAGCAAAGGTCTGTGTTCGAGCCCAGGTAAAAGCCAAATATTGAAAATTTCCTCATTTGATAAACTGGCGCAACATAATCCTTCTATTTCTATTTTTTCAATTGGCCTTGACTAAATAAAACTTAATAAATATAAATTTATGAGAGGGGAAAAAGAGAATATATTAAAGAAGAAGAAGAAGAAGAAGAAGAAGAAGAAGAAGAAGAAGAAGAAGAAGAAGAAGAAGAAGAAGAAGAAGAAGGTGAAGAAGAAGATGAAGAAATAGGATAATAATAATAATAATAATAATAATAATAATAATAATAATGATAATAATAATAATAATATGACGGCTAAACCATGTAAAGGGCATTTTGTGATCGTCTTTCTGTCTCGCAAATCCACGCTTTTTCATCGCAAACTCGCCTCACTTCTTCACTGATCGTGTGATTCCATCACTGAAACGTGTTAATGAAGTAATTCATGGCGAACTGAGAACACGGGACGCGACCTGAGTCTACGCTGCGGGCAGTAATCTCTGTTTTCCATCCACACCTACTCCTCCAACCCTACTGACGATCCCACCCCACTCAGCTATTTGTATTTATTTACTAACTACATTTTAATAATAAAAAAAAAAATGCTTACAAACTCATAAACGTACACATATATACGCACACATTGTCTTAGAAGACAAAAAATAGTGGGAGGCCGGCGAATTGTATAAGTCTTTTTTCTTGCACATCATTCTGTTACGTCTCCTAATCTTCCGGTAAAAGATGGGTTTTGAAATGGAAGGCAACAGACTTAGACTGGAACAAAAGGAAAATTAGAGGGGGTACTGCAAAAGGACAAAGGTAAATCAGTGCAAAACAAGACAGTGATGATATGTAGATAAAATCTAATGGATAATATATATATATATATATATATATATATATATATATATATATATATATATATGTCTGTATGTGCGTGCACATGTGTATTCGGGTGTGTGTATGTGTGTGTCTAAGTAAGACAATTTGAAAAATTTCTATTGCTAGAAATGTTTACAACACGCTAACGCGTCTTAAAATTCCTCACTGTATTGAGTCTTGTTGAAGTTATCACTAATATTTTTGTCGAGATTCACAAACTCTACTTTTCGTTGAATTTCACAAACCAATCGATGAAACTTAAAGATATGTGCAAAAAACAATATTGCATTCTTATTAAATAAGTATTTTTTTATTTTAAGCATTAAATTGTTTTAAAAAATAGTGCGAAAAATAGTGTAAAATAGTGTATATTAAATAATAAATCTTTTAATTTTTCCCAAAAATTAATTAAAATTTATTGTACTAAGTTACGCACCTTAGTAAAACTAACCGTACTTTGTACCCACTTAATTCTTTGCACTTCTTTCCAAAATTACGGACCTGTAATATATATATAAGTGTGGGTTTGTAAACAGTGACTATTACGGCTCATAATGCAAGACTCTTCTGTAAATCGAATCGAGTTCTCTCTGTCACTGTGTGTTTATCTAAAAATAAATACGCTTAAATACGTTTATCTAAAAGTAAATACGCTTAAATTCTCCTTCATCCCTTCCGTGCGTCAACGGCTTAGTGGTAGACTCTCCGACTGACACTAATTCAGTTGGGTTTCGATCCTAGCTAGAGGCAAACGGACGTCTAGCCACACTGATGAGCTGTGATACAGCGAAACAGTCTGTCTGTGGATGACAATATATATATATATATATATATATATATATATATATATATATATATATAGATATATATATATATGCTAGCAGGCTGCGCCCGCTCATTATCGCTTCGCAAAGTAAGATATATTCGCTATTTCAAACAAACATTTTAAATGAACATTTCATTCATAAATTGGCTTGTTATAGTTAACGAAAGTTTTACAAATAGATGCCAACTTGTTGAAGGCCAAGTAAAATGCAAATTTCAAACACTTTTTTGCACTATATAAGACAATATTCCTAAACAGAACTATTTTTTATATGAAAATCAAAACAATCCTTGAATGAAAGAACACTAATGGACAGTTAATTAATGAAATACACTTTTTAAAAATCAATATGCAAATTAGTTAAACATGAAGAGTGATATCAGCTACGAGTAGATAATATATAATATTGAGCATTTAGCACATAAATTAGCGTATAAAGTAAAATCGGGAGTTTTTAACCCCTGCATTCGTTTGATTATTGTGCTCCAATATCACATTTATTCATAGAGATTCCATAATATAGGCTTTACTTAATTCGCTATTATGTTTCTCTACGTCTTCAAATGTTGAATGTATAACTAATTCTAATTTCTATTTTCCCATTTTTACACTATATTAATTTAATCTTATAAATTGTCCCCTATTTTGTCACAGAATTGTACGGAAAATAAGGATCTACATACATCAAATCGTTTTTAAGTGGCAGCAGAAGAATTATCGTTGAACTTTTAAAAGGTAAGCTTAAACATTAATTCAGTACTTAAATGCAGCGATCAATTTTGAGTTCTTCTGTAGTTTATTGATGCCTACCGCATCTACTCCTGTCTACCTATTGTGATGATGGCCCGACCAAGAGTCCTCCACAGGAGCTAGCTTAATTGTTTGTGTGTAGGCATATATATATGTTGGAATGTCGGCGACTAAGCCGACTGCTTCACTTTATGTTGTTGTGAGTAAGGTGGGTTGTTAGCAACCCAGTTGGACGAAAAATAAAACCTAACAACAGGCGGAAGAACTTTCGATGTGTCAACGGCCAGCAAACTAGAGGCGGTGACTCAATAAACCACCGTGGAGAAGGCAATGGCAAAGCACTCCACTATTAATCCAAGAGATATCATGACAATTAACAACCAAAATATGAAACCTAACACTGTGAAAGGAGTTAAGTCTATGAAAATTAACTCTTCGCCCGGCAAGGACCGACATGTGGAACAGTTGTCACCCGACCGTCATCCAGTGACTGTTCACTTAAAAAAAAAAAAATAATAATTAAAATAAAACAACTCGCGGGACATGGAACGTTAGGACGTTAAACAACTGTGGCCAGTTGGAAAATGTAAAACAAGTGATGAATAGGTTAAATGTCAACATTTTAGGTTTATGTGAATCTCGGTGGCCAAACAACAGAAATACCACAGTATAATTTATACAGTCGGAGAGAAAAATGAAAAAGGAGTTGGATTGATACTAGATAAAGACACCTAAAAGTGCGCGCTGTCAGTTATCTGAAAGTATTCATGTAGTTAAGCTGAAAGAAAAACCCATGAACATATCTATTATAATAGGGTATGCACCGACAGCACAAAGTACGGAAGAAGAAATCGTATCTTTCTACTCCGTAGTAGACAACGCCAAGTATCAGTGTAAATCACAAGAAATTTATCATGGAAGACCTGAATACCAAAGTAGGCAAGAGGAGGAATGGTGAAATAAATGATAAATTTGGACTAGGAACCCGCAACGAAAGCGGAGAAAAATGGGTTCAAAGCTGTACGGTGAATGGCCAGGTAATAGCCAACACTCGGTTTCAAGAACATCCAAGACGATTATGGATATGGAAAATCCCGGGAGGATGAAGACACAATTGTCACTAATATCTTGTTATTATGTGAAATATATCTTTGAGAGTTATGTTCATGGGTGATACACGCTTAGGCGATCATGTATCGTTCGATACATGACTGACGAGGCAGATTTTTCCCGCAGTAGGTTGCTATTTCTTTTTGCAGCAGACAAGTAGCCATTCCAGGCTATAGAACCCAGTCTATTTACCCATAGCTGGAGGGAGAAGAAGAGGATTCATACCTTTCGCAATTATTAGCACGTAAGGGAATGTAATACATTCGGCTGGAATTCGAACTCGGCTCTCCGATTCCCCATCCGAGGATGTGATGAATACTATGGACAGAACATGTGAGCAATGAGGAGGTTTTAAGGAATATGAAAAGAAAAACGACACAGAAACAGGAAGTTCAAGTTGCCGACATAACAAGCTTATGTAAACGTGTGTCAGAACAGGAAGTGTGAGGATAGTAAACGAAAAAATATCGCTGAGAGATACAAATGATAGGAAGTTGCAGAGAGCCATGATTGCCAACGTCCGGAAGGGACACAGCACACATAACATTAAAGAAGATATCGTGTAACTTTCAGTTATAATATCTATTTTAAATTTAAATTATTGATATAGCGTTTTGGGTGGAGGTCAGATTTTATTATTATTATGCGAACAGACCTAGTGAAATATATTTTTGTATATATAAATAAACCCAAAAGATGTCGGCTGCATAACCATATATTTCATAAATTCACATACCTATCATTATTTTTAGTAGATATTCCGGTTCACGCAACTCATCGGTCTTTTGAATAGGTGTAGATCTTTCATAATTCGGATTGGGTTTCGGGAACCTTCTAAAGTCTACATAAGCTCTATACTTCTAGCATCTCCGGCTAAACTCTGAAATTTGATTTACTATTTATTTAATCTATTTTCCTCAATAGAAGTAGATAGGTCAGTCCTGTTCATACTCTTCCCTGCTTTTTTTTTAACATGGATATACCTTGTTTCCAGTTTAATATTGGGTTCTCTGGTTCCTTCTACTCCTCTCATTCTTCTACACTCCCAGCAGACTTTGCGTATTAATGGCATTATCGCCATGCTTGGAGTGAGTTGATTAAAAAAATATTTCTTGTCATTCTATAAACTTCGTCAATCTTTCAACCATTGATTTTGTTAACTTTTCTATTCTTTCAACTTTAAGATTATTTGCAATGAGTTTTTTATATTTCTTCCTAGAAATAATTTTTGCCCAAATATATTTTTCTATTCGCATGTACATATCTTTTCAGGATGGACCACAAATGGGCATGGTACACTATTAACATTATTCGGACTCTTGTCCTCATCTTTGTTGCAATATTTATCACATCGTTATTATTATCGTACGCTCCGGAATGTTGAACTGAACCTTTTATTTCGCTCACGGGGGTAGACTGTTTTAGTTCCGAAATAAAGAGTTCAGTTCGACATTTCAACCACCTGAAGAAAGCCGGAGCGTACAACGACCGAAACGTTGTGATAAATATGGCAACAAAGATGAGGACAATAATCCGAATAATGTTAATAGTGTACATAATACCTCATCTCAGAAATATAGACGGATAAATTAATTTGGTGTCTTTCTTTTTGGCAACGTAGAGAAATAGCTTTTCGGGATGTGAATGGACATTGTTTTGAATAATCAATTTACATTAAACCGTTTTGGTCGTGGCCTGTATAATTCAAAAGTAACTTATTCAAGAACTACCAGCATTTAACCTGAAGTATCATCGATTAGAAAAGAACCATAATATTATCCCCAAATAATACACCACCTCCCCACTGTTGGTTTTTAGTCGTGTTTGTTGGCTACTTTCAGATCAACACCTACATATACGAATTATTGATGAACTTACATGTTTTCGTGTAAGTATGAATTAATTAGTCCGTATCTATCTATCTATCTATCTATCTATCTATCTATCTATCTATCTATCTATCTATCTATCTTAAGTATTCATGTTGACGGGGTAGGTGTTTAACCTTAGATAAAATGTGTACAATTTAGTCGAGTATGCAACATTAACTTAGATACTTATTAGGTTCTGCGTACATATCAATTTGTACATAGGATGGGCTAATTGAAATAAAACTACACACAGACACACACACACACATACACACACATACACACACGCACGCACGCACGCACACACACGCACGCACACACACGCACGCACGCACACACACACACACACACACACACACACATATATATATATGAACATAATAAAATAATAAAATAGGCAGCATATAATTTTATATTACAAAAAGAAAATACACCATATCCATTTTATACATAAGGATCTCATCATTCAGTGGATTGTTAGTAGTATAATGCTTATAATTATGTCTACTAGCGAAGGGATTTCGCCAATAATTGCATTAATATTGCTAATTGATTCAAGGTATGATTAACTCTTTGTAATATAAAATTATATGCTGACTATTTTATTATGTTCATGAAAAACAATTGATCTGCAGTAAAGAATTCCTGAGAAAAAAACAACTAAGAGATATCACTCCGTTAATTGAACTATCTACTTAGTTCATGTCATGTTAACCGAAAAACACTTAATAAAAAAAATTCGTGGATTTACCAAATTACAAAATTTAAAATATTCTCACTTGTATTATTTGAACTTTAGCGTTACGATGTGCACGCTCCAACATTACATAGCCGTTAATAAATAGCTGATACTTAAAAACATCTTTCGGTCGGAAAAACACATTTATTTCTTCTTCCAGTTTTGATTCTAAAGGAAAAAATATAGCCCGAAGATGAATGCATGAAGCATTTGAAAGTACTAGCTGAATTAAAAAATACACCATATCCATTTTATACATAAGTATCTCATCATTCAGTGGATGATTAGTAGTATAATGATTATAATTATGTCTACTAGCGAAGGGATTTCGCCAATAATTGCATTAATATTGCTAATTGATTCAAGGTATGATTAACTCTTTGTAATATATATATATATATGTACTAATGATAAATATACATTTATTTTACATTTTTCGGTGTGGAACAAAACTATATTAACTAGTATTATAAGTTTTCGCAGTGTTATTTTACTGTTTAATTGCTATAATCACTGACTGCGCGCTACGTTATATATATATATATATATATATATATATATATATATATATATATATATATATATATCAGGGGTGATTTTCTAAAAGTGGCTGCTGCTGCTACTGTTACTTACATTGAGCACTCTTTGCATTAATGTTCTCCTTGGAATTATCCCTACAAGTTACCAATTGGTATTATATATATATATATATATATATATACGTTCTTGTCTTTAGATAGGAATGTCCTTTTAGGCAAATATTATTAAAAATGGTTATGTGTCGATTAATTTTAATACCAGCATAATCATATAGTAAAAACGTACATGATCATTGAAGCAATACTCGTACAACCAAAACAACCATCAATAAATAAAAACAATTATAACTTAAGAGGCCGCACCTTCAGATGTATAAAGAAAAACAAGCACATGTAACATCTCGCTTACTTCACAACACTGTCTTCTCCACAACATTCACTAGTTCTACGAAATTCACCAATTATATCTAGTAACCCTGATGATGGCTTAAGGAAGTCGAAAGCTTGGACCATATTTCTTGTAACTTTTCTGACGAAATTTTTTCCTTGTCTAAGAAGGATTATTCGTAATTTGAAAAAGTCGATGAATAAATTAAAGTGTTGCAACGTATTTTAGTTTCATGCCTTCACGCTGGCGTCGTTTTATTCCTCTTGGCATGTACTTTTTTGTAGATTTATATTTTTTATACTTGAAAAAGTATTTTTAAAGAAGGCAGACATTTTGTTGAAATATTATTTAACATTGTCAAACACTGTTTTTCTTTACTTTATATTTTCTTAAATCGTGCTGTTCTCTTAACTGTTGCATTATTATTATTATTATTATTATTATTATTATTATTATTATTATTATTATTGTTGTTGTTGTTGTTGTTGTTGTTATTATTATTACTGTTTTTATTTTCTTTGATATCTGGCGTTTACACATTTCTTTACGGGTCCCGCCCAGGGACCTAAGGTTAGAAATGGTATCATGACACTGCAAAAAAAAAAAACAAAAAAAAATTTATTACATAGATAAAGCCCTTCGTAAAGTGTGGGCTGTACTTGTCAGAATAATTTTTGTATCTCTTTGGGGCATGGACTTCCAGGGTTCCCTTCAATTAGTCTACTGGAATCTTTTCCAACCAATCCTAAGGCTCCAACTACAACAGGGATTGTTGATGTTCCCATGTGCCACATTTTTGAGATTTCTATTTCAAGGTCCTTGTATTTTGACAGCTTTTCGAATATCTTCAAAGATACATTGCAGTCTGCAGGGACTGCCATGTCAATAAGGAAGCATTTTTTGTTTGTTTGTGATCTTTAATAACAATGTCTGGGCGGTTGGCTCTGATTCTTCTGTCAGTGTGTATTGTGTAGTCCCATAGAATTGTAACAGGTCCTATCTCCATTGTTATTATTATTATTATTATTATTATTATTATTATTATTATTATTATTATTATTATTAAATATATGATAAAACCCTTTAGAAAGGGAAACTGCCTCTGTCCCGAAGTGAGCTAGTAAATTAGTTTTGAAAAAGATACGCAACCCTCAATTTTAGATGATTCTTTGACCCTAAACATTTGTTCTATAGTGTATTAATATATATATATATATATATATATATATAAAACAGATAGATAGATAGATAGATAGATAGATAGATAGATAGATAGATAGATAGATAGATATCCATAGTGGTGACTAATTAGATAGACCAAACCATTTTGAGTAGAATATCGTGTGTTCCGTGAAAGTATTTTCAATATCAAATTTCAACAACACACATGCATATCTATGTGTGTATGCCTGTGTGTGAACGATGTCAAACGCATTTTCGCCATGACAGCGCTGCCAGAATTAGCATGTTTTACATACATTCATACATTTAAAAGGTTAGCTAACACTAACTTTGCAAGATTCAATTTATTAGAAGGGCATTAATGGCGACGTCTTTAAGATGATTGTGTCGACCTAACAACGTTTGAATGCGGCTTAGCGTGTTAGGAAGAAGTCTGGCATTTAGAATCAATGTTACCTTTTGCGTTCCCAAATTATATTCAACAATGCGTGAGTCAAAATGCCATGCCTATATGTGGTTTATCTATCTATCTATCTATCTATCTATCTATCTATCTATATATATATATATATATATATATATATATGTGTGTGTGTGTGTGTGTGTGTAGAGAGAGGGAGAGAGAGAGAGAGAAAGAGCGAGAGAGAGACACGATTGGGATACAAAATGTTCTCAGTCTGACCAAGAAAACCTTCCCGACAAAATTCGTAAAACTACGTTATCATAAAGAAACCCCTTGGAGCATATATAGAAACTGAAAGCATAGATCAAAATTCACCAAAAATAACATGTGAAATAAGAGAAAGAGAAACAGAATACAGTAACATCTGAAAACTATTTAACCCTTATCTAGAGGATAAAGTAGCGATAATCACGTATGCAGAACTAGATTAAGCCCAGATCTCACTTCCAAACGCATATACGAAGACAAATTCCGGCTACAATATATACAACCACATCATGACTCAAAAGACGAAAAATCCCATAACATAAATCTCACTAATTTTATTCTAAATACAATATGACCATAACCCGTTCAAGAATGCCTGCCGAAAATCGAAATTCACGAAAATTGAGCTAAGAAATAATATAAATCCAATTAATCCATTCTACAGACCCAAAAATATTTTTTAAATACATTTTATACAGAACTAGCAGTATAACCTGTCTTCGACCGTGTCTTTCATTACTGGGAATTTTTGTTGTTCAGTTAAAGCAGTTTAAGTTTACATTCAGCCCACCTGAAAATCAATATTAATAACAATTGGGTGCAATTGAGGCACATCCCCAAATAGTGTGTGTGCGTGCGGGGAACATTTTGAACGGGGTGTGACCCTGAAAAGGGCCGTTTTTGTGTTCTCAATCTTGCGAAAAAGGAACCTTTTCCATGGACCGTCATAATAATAATATACAATATTTTCTTTTATAATTCTAATAATCTTTTGCGTTAGATTTCAACTTTCTAAATTGATTGTACGCTGATTTTTAAAGACATTATATTTTGCCTTTGATTTTTGCACAAAGTGTAAAAAATCACCTTTTTCGATAGTTCCCCTTCAAGGTTGTAATTTTTTTCCTGCCAAGTTGGACTCAAAACCGGCACTGAAGAATTTTCTATCAAACAAAAAGATTCATCGAAATCGGATGAAAACTGTGGAAACGCACAAACAACACCCGAACACACACACACACACACACACACACACACACACACACACACACACACACACACACACATTTTGAAAATTATAGGTATAGATAACTATAGTTTTAGATGCAAAACACAATAAGAAATAAAAATAAATAACAAGTAAATAGAATAAATGAACATTTAACTTAATTTTACGTTTATTAGAGACTCTTGTTGGCCTATGTTAGACGGTCAGGAGTGGGGAGAGAGGAGAGATATTATTACTTGACTCTTTCCCTGCATAAAGACTTTAAGTAAATCTTTGTCTGGGGCCATTTCCCTTCTCTGTCGCTTTCTGCCCCTAGAACCTGCAACCTAATAATCTCTTCAGAGATGGGTTTTTTTTTGTCGCCGCTTTAGAATTTGTCTAAAATGTGACAGGTCGTTGCCAATAAAATTTGTTATGACACAGCTTGCAGCAGCTTTGTCAGAGTGATATTTTTCAACAAAACTTTGCACCTCACTCCATTTTGTACGAATGTTTTTAATTATTAAAGAAGACCCATTCTCCTCTCTTTCCACTTCTGAAATTATTTCCTCAGATGCAGTTTTTATTTTGCTTCTCCAGCTGAAGGTCTTGGAATTCTTCAGTGGTCAACTCTTTTATGTGATCTCCCACCAACTCCTACACATCTTGCCCAGTGACTTCCCCAAAGACACAATTGAAACGTTCATTGGACCCATGGTAGCTTATTTAGCAGTAAAACTAAAAAAGCATTATTTAAAACGAAAATATTCGGACTAGGGAGACGTTCATTTAGCGAAAGACAAAGGCAGACTGAGTCTCGTACGCACGTGATGCTTTTTTATGGAAGCTTGGCTTGAGGAAGGTGCGCGGAAGCAAGCGAACAGGAATCTACTGGTTCGTAACAGACGGATTTCTTTGCTCGATAACCGAGGAGATTGACAGTTTTCGAGACATATTTTCGCTGAAAAAATAAAGTGAACGACAACCGAATCGAACGATAACGTAGGTGCTCGATAATCGAGGTTCCGCTGTAACCAAATAAGAAAATATTAAAAAACAAATAAATAAATTTAAAATAAGAATATCACAACTAAAATTCATGACTAAAAATACCCTAAAACAGCTTAAAACAAAAGAAGTTTGAAGAACCTGTTTCGTCTTCCTCCACTTCATTTGAACTTCCAGTCGGTTTGTGTGGAACCGTGTGAGAAATCGGCGTGGGGGATAGAGAGTAAGGGGATTTCCAAACACGCAATAAATGGTCTATCTATATATTTATACGAATTTTCACTGTACAGAGTGAGGCAAAAGTCGCGCACCATAGGGATAATTTATTAAAAATATAATTACACATGAAAATTTTATTTCCTAGTTATTTAATTGTTATATGTGCGGTTCAGAATGTCCTTCTTTTTCAAAACACATTTCAATTCTGTACCTTCATGATTCGGGTAGTTTTCTCTGTCATTTTACTGCATTCATATTTAATTCTTTCCTCAATATTTCTTGGGTGCGTCTGATAAACTACTGATAACAAATGGCCCCACAGAAAAAATTCAAGGGTGTGAAGACTGAACAAGATCTCTTCGACTTATCCATTAACCCTCATGGTGGCTCTCTCCTTTTACGTAACTCGGTATATTTTGTGTTGTATGTGTCGAGGTTTACGATTATTTGTAGTCAGATAAGAGGGTAAAAGTTATGTTAGTTTGTAAAGAAATCCTATCGACTGTTTTGCCATCATAACTTTAAATTGTTGCATGATTTTGCAAAACTTAATTATGCTGCAGAGAAACTTATCATAGTGATATTTCGTATTTCTCATTAGGAATATTTCAAGACACGCTAAATAATTTTTAAAATGAGTTTACAGCATACGCAAACGTTCCAAGTGCTCTATTTTTGAAAAATGCATTTTAACTATATATAGGTGGGTGTTTTTTTTTCTGTGTGAACTAAGATATTTACATGAAGAAGTGATGTATGATTTCATAACTTCCCCAACACACACACACACACACACACACATATATATATATATACATACATATATATATATATATATATATATATATATATATATATATATATATATATATATATATATATATATATATATATATATATATGTGAGTGATGAACCGATTTCGTAATCTAACACTTTCTGCTTTCAGAGAAGCGTTTCGAAAATGACACGATGTCGTCATCACTTTCTCTATGTGTCTTTTCTTCTATTTTGTTTAAGTTTTTCGGTATGGAACACCTGTTGTTTGCACATTTGTAAGTGACAATAGAATATTGTCACTTCGATAACATAAGGTTATCCAAGACCGTATACATTATGTTAAAAAAATATTTCCCATGGATTCACGCTGAAAATGATTCATTTGACACGAAAGAATATCGTAAAAAGTTTATATTTTATATGCATATAGTGCCGCTCAAAAGTCTGAACTTACCAATAATTGCCATCTTTAAATGGATGTTTCGCATCACGTTTTCTGCAAATGAAATAGTTTCTTTGTAAAGTCATTCCCATATTTTATAACATGGATTCTGAATTAGATGGAAGAGGTAAGAAGATCCCCAAAATTGATCGGACAAAAAGATTCAGGCTACCTGACATTTATTTGTTTACTCTTTTCGGTGACATCACTAACAATGGCTTACGAGAGAAACTTGTACCTGTGTCTGGAGATATTTACATGCGTGTATATTAACAACGTTTCGCCTCGTCTGGTAAAAGCTATTGTAATGCAGAAATTCAGGAAGGATCTAACTTGCAAACTTCCGTCATTTAATTTATATCACCCTTATCCTCATAGATACCAACACATTTTCATCACACACACTTTTGTCTTTCATTCTGACCTGAAGAAGCCGACAGTAAAAGATATTCGGCGAAACACGTTATTTATAACCTTTTCACTTTGTCTCATCTTCTCCACTCTTGTTTCGGATCATATAATATTTGCCTACACATAAACACGGGTGTTCGCGCACAGCAATTCTTATTAAAGAACTCTTTGAATCCTACCAAATACAAAGAATAACCTTGGCTAAATAACTCTCTTTTGTGTTGAGAAGCTGAATCACCGGAAATAGACGAGTGCAGTGCTGTTTTATGATCAGTTTTTACGCAAAAAAATTAGCGGGTCACACTATGCACAGGCAGTTCTTTTGAAGAGGTTAAAAATCATGCATTTTCGTTGACCTCTTGTATGTAGCGACAAAAAGTAAAGGAGCTACCGTAGTCAGGCATGAACGAAAACAAATGTCACTCATTTATGTGCCATGCGTGATACACGCTTAGGCGATCATGTATCTTTCGATATATGACTGACGAATCAGATTTTTTTCCCGCAGTAGGTAGCCATTTCTCTCTACGGTAGACCAGTTGTTATCCAAGGCTATAGAACCCGGTCTGTCCTGCTATTTACCCATAGCTGAGGGGAGAAGAAGAGGATTCATACCTTTCCCAAGTGTATTAGCACATAAATGAATGTAATGGATTCGACTGGAATTCGAACTCGGCTCTCCGATTCCTCAAGCTGAGCCGCTACCTATTACTCCACCGTATAAGATATTTTCCGGTATGTGGTTTTTCTCACCATTTTGGGCTAGCTTTGTACAAAAAAAAATGAAAACAATTTATTTTTATAAAATATGTCCTGGATGATGCGGATTACTGCAATATTTGAATACGGTAGGCCCTACTAGTAATACTCAGAAGCTGGGGTCGCATTATACACAATAAAATCAGATTTTTCACAAAAGAGTTGTTGGATCGCACTATACTAGTAACCTTTTAACACGAGTATATACGGTATCTCCTGAATATATAGAAATATTATTCTTCATTATTGATTTCTGCAAAATATCTTTTATGACTAGTAATTTTTTTGTTTAACAATGAAGTTTTCTTCTAGTTATCAAATAAGAAGGAGAGAAAGGTTGTTTCATTAAGACGGATCAAAGTCAGCAGTAAATAAATCAGTGTTATTGGTGAAAAGTTATTTACTTCTCTATTGGATCTTGTTATTTAAGTCATGACAATTTTGAAAAAATATGTGAAAATTAATATCGCCCAAATATCCGCCAAGTCCTCGGCGGCACACCTCCACTCGATGGTCAACATTTTTGATGACATCTCTGCATAGTTTCTCCTCGATCTCACCAATATACCTTATTATTTCATTCTTCAGCTGTTGAATTGTTGTTGGCTTATTGGCATAGACCTTACTTTTGAGATGACCCCAAAAGAAGAAATCTAAAGGAGTCAAGTCGCACGATCGTGGTGGCCAATAAACTTCGCTGTTTCGAGAGACTGGGGAACTTCTTATTCAAATTATGTTTGAACATTCATTTTCGTAATAGGCTTCGATAACTTTAACACGTTGTTTGCTTGTTAATCTTTCCATGGTTGAAATTGCCAAACTTATTAAATCTGAAAGAAAAAGAAAAAAAATCATTAGACGCTTAAACACAATTCACATTTTAAATCGATCCAAGTTATTAGAACACCCTTAGTTAAACGGTAAACGTAAAGTTCATGTTACCCAGTTTCAGAATCACCTTAAACGACGTACTGCAGTTGTCTGATTACATAAGAAGGGACTGAATAAACTTTAAAGTAATTTATAGCGTATCTTTAAGCCTGTGCAAAAGATGACATTGCGGACAACTGCATCTACTTCATAGTTGCCATGTTGTACAGTAATGGTTAAAGTGTCAACAGAGTAGAACCTAACGATTGTATTGAAGGTTTGACCATAACTTGATGCTCCATACATGTGACCTTTTGCTCGTTAAGTCTAAGCGTAGTAAATATTTATATATAGCCATACATGTGCAGATATATTTGTTGATTTTCCTAAATATTTGGCATCACCTGATATCATCAAAGTGGAAATGAATCTACGTGTGGTTTTTCTACATGTCTCTACAATTGTGTCCGTCAATAAAATCTTTTCATATGACCATGCTTATATGTGATTATAATATTCTGTGTGTATGTGTGTATGTGCGTGTGTGTGTATGTACCCATAGTTACCATGGCAACCCATTTGGCTCACCCACACAGTTTAAATGTCATTGTAAATGAAGGAAACATTCTGGAAGAGGTCGGCCGGGCATGCTGGCCATCACCGGAAGTCAGTGTCGTTCAGCTAACAAAACAGGGATCACGTGACAAAAGTGTGTTGACCTATAGTTCTCTGGCTCGTTTTGAGTTCTGCCAGTATTTCGTTTTTCCTTCTCTCAGGCAGGTTGCCAACAACTAAGATTACTGCATCTTTATTGACAATACTGAAATCAGTACTTCGTAATAATTAAAAGTATCCATTGATACACAGATAAAATCTGAATATATATATATATATATATATATATATATATATATATATATATATATATATGAGTGAACGTTACATACACAGAAGAAGGGTGTGAGAATAAAAGAACTTCAAACATAGAAAAACCGACGACAGCTGGGACGATATATATATATATATATATATATATATATATATATGTGTGTGTGTGTGTGTGTGTGTGTGTGTGTGTTTGTGAGTGTGTGTGTTTGTGTGTGTGTAATAATGTGTGTGACAAAAATGTGTTGAAACTTTGTAAATTAAAAGACCTTATCAGTTCCGACGACCAGGAAGCAGTGTCTATCTACATGTTTGTTTCTTACACACACACACACACACACACACACACACACACACATATATATATATATATATAATTACAAGCAGAGTATTTACTCAAATATTTGTATCTATAAAAAAAATAACATATAAACAAAAAATGACACATTATGAAATGGACAAAGTCCAACAATTATTTTGTGTGACGTCATTTGTTTACATTTGGATACGCATCGAGCAGATATGAATGTACGAGAGAAAATCATGGAGAATTGTAGTTTTAAAACAGTAAAATCGACCTTACTAATTGAAACCCTCTTCTGTGGCTAAATCAGTAAAGCACGTCAAGCTATATAACGGTTCCGTGTGGGATACAGGTTCGATTCCTGTCGAAGTACGCATATTTTCTATGAGAATTTCTCGGTCATTCATGTCGTTAATACTGCTTATTATAAACAGAGCATTTGCTTAAATATTTGCATTTGTATCTATAAAAAAGAACGAATAAACATAAAAATGTAGGTACCTTCATGAGATCGCTAAAAAGAGCATAAAATGATGAAAAAGATGTCAAATGTGACGAAAACAAAATTTTATCCTCTAAATGTTTATGTTATTATTAAGAGGAAAGTATTTTGGGGATATTTTTTTACATATTTTAATCGTTCCTAGCACGTCCAAAATTTTCGTTAAGAATCTTGTTATTTTACTCAGCAAAATTGACAGATAATCAATCATGTCAACATTTTTTTTCCATTTTATAAAAAAATGAAAATCTTAGTTTGAAAGTCTTTTAAAAATCAATTATAATTTTTCCAAAACTTATTTTAAGAAAATCAGAAATTACAATATTTATTTAAAATATTTTGAAACAAGAATTACACAGTTTCTGCGCTAAAAAGATGTAGTTTGAAAATAAAGCAGGACATAATATTTCGCGTCACTTGACAGGTGACGAAAGACATTTTCATGACGTATTGATAGCTTACGTGAGGATAATTTATTCTACGGAAGGAGAGAAGTGAAATTATTTAGATTTAAGTGAACAAATTATTTACATCGTTATTTTTAAGGAAAACTTTCAGTGTTCTAGTTTTTTTGTACTTAGCTTTCACTTTTAAGTTTACGATGCTTTATAGAAAATATATTATGAAGAAATTAAAATAAGACTCCTGAGAGTGAGATTAAATTTCATGAGAAAGGTATCTAATTAATTTATAGGTACCTTTCTTATAAAGTTTTATCAGAAGTGTATATAAAATACAAATTTAAATTTCCTAAGATGATACTGATACTTAGCATTCTCAGTTGAAATTGAAGAAATCAAATTAACTTCTCCACACGTGTTTCGCAAAAATAAATCTATCTCAAAAGGACATTTACGAAACTGAATGCGGCTTTTAACTAATTTTATAATATTATAACAACTTAAATGTAAAAATCTATTATAATCAAGGAAATAACAAATAATTGTATAAGAATTCAGTATTTAAGTTAACTACCAGACAGAAATTCAATCCACGTGACTTTTTTTAATGATACTTCTGGTCTTCCATAGATTTGATTTGCAATCGTATTATTGTCACAAATTATATTTTTTTATATACTGGTGTTCATTAGTTTGTAATCTGTAAATATATATCTACTTAATAACAACATTCGTTAAATTGTACAAACTTTTCCCTAATTTTAGAAGAATTAACAACATTTAAGGTAAAAATAATAAAATATTTCATAAATAACAAATAATTGTTTTAAAAATTCATTTTTCAGCGAAATATCTTTTTGCTTTCAGACAATATTGTCCATGTGCATTAAAATAAATAAAAGCAGTTAAAAGCTTTTGAAATTAAATAATATTTTTGTTTTATTGAGTTTTGTATGTTACAATTCAGGGATAATTTTCAGATAGAGGTGGTCCAACAAAAAAAAAATGATTTGTTTTCCACAAAGCCTTGTGCGTTTAACTAATAGAATCACTAATCTGCCCAAAATTGAAATTATAGAGTTTTCGTACAATTAGTGGGATTCATATATATGAAAAAAATATTTTTGCCATGAAAAGGAAAACGTATTTATAAGTTCCATCATTTGTGAATAGTTTCTGAAAGTTTTATTAAAAGCCGACAATTATTTTTTATTTTTGCGAGATTTTCAAAATTAATGTTTGTCATACAGAAAAACACCCGCTAAAATTGTATATGTTACTTAGTAGTTCCGCTGGACACGAAGAGAAACAAGGTATTTCAATCAAAATTTAGAATGTTCTAAAAAGAGGTAAAATTTTTAAAAAATAATTAAAATATACTTTGTTCTTTCCTCTTAATAATAACATAAAGACTTAGACACTAAAATTTTGTTTTCGTCAAGTCTGACGTCTTTTTCATTATGCTATAGCGATCTCATGAAGGTACCTATAAAAATGTCTTAATATATATATATATATATATATATATATATATATATATATATATATATAAAGAGAGAGAGTGAAGGAGAGACAGACAAGGGAGAAATATGCATATTAATGAGTTTAGAAGCGTGTAACATAACACAATTTTTTCAATGAATTTTGATCTGAAATTTTGATTATATAATGATTTGTTTGAATAGTAAAGTACTCGGTATAATGCAATGATAAGGGGATTATGTTGAAAAGAGTAACTGTTGTTCGTTAAAATAAACTTTTTTTCATTATTAATTAGTTACGGGCATATTACTAAAATTTATATATATATATATATATATATATATATATATATATATATATATATATATATATATTTATACAAATATATAAATATATATATGTATATATAAATATATATATATATATATATATATATATATATATATATATATATATATATATATATAGAGAGAGAGAGAGAGAGAGAGAGAGAGATTTAAAAATAACTGAGAGCTCTGGTGTCACAAACATTAAGAGAACGCTTCAGGTCACGCGTTTTAAGTTATATAGGTTAGGCCTATCAATCATAACAACACGTTTATCACGCACCAGACTCCCTCTCGAGTGAACGAGAGTGTTTACAGGTGCCGAGAGACAAGACGGCACTAGACATTCTGGGTTGGCCTCCAATGAAGAGACACCATCGTAACCAAGGCCCGATGACAGCGCTAGGTTACACTGATTCGTGATATCTGCTCGGGAGTGCATCTTGAATCCATCGGAGGCACAGCAAGGGGTTTGGTCTTCTAGATGTCAAAGGGACTTCACTCTTGTCATAACTGCTATTATCGTGTCGTCGTTAGAGGTGAAAAGATAATCCGTGCTTCGAGAGCAATACCAAGGTGATAGATGTCGGGGTGCGGGGTAAAGGGGCAGAGAGAAATATGTCTGAGAAAGTCAATCAAGAAGTGTCAAATCTAGCCCCTCCCATACACACGTATTGACTCTGCTATTCGAAAAGTATGGCGTTCCCCTATTTCGCAAGCTGTAAAAGCGTTAAGTGAAGAAGCGATTAGAATTACTTTTAAGTGGAAAGGTTTTGAGCGTTCCCAGAGCAAAAAATAATTTTGCGTGTGTTTCTTTAATATTGTAATTATTTCAGAAAAGTATGTCTTCAAATTTGAAAGGTCATATTGGCTTAGGACAGGTATGCAGGATGTTTCAGGCTAAGCAATTAAGTATACTGTCGTATTTGAAGCTTTCCGCATCAGCAACAGTAGGACGTGGGCAATCATGATTCTCCACAACTTCCTATCTTATGTATCGATCAGAAATATTTGTCCTCTTACTATCCCTCCCAGTTTCTCTTCTGCCATACATTTACACATGAGGTTGCTCAATCTTGCCCTCAATATGCCCTGTGTGTTTCAGATTTTCCACGCCTTGTCCCCTCGTTATGTGTCTAAGAAATTTCAACTTCCTTTCTCAGATCTTTAGCAAATGTGGCCTTTTCTTTACGATTTTTCATAAAACTTCCGCCGACGGTAATCTCAGCGTTCTTCTGTAAAATCACATCTCAGTTACCGTGTTTGTTTGGCGGCACATCAACACCTTATAGGTCATTTGATGCCGAACTTTAATTTTCTTGGGAGCATTAGTAATTTCTTTTACAAAAAAAGTATTTCTGGTAATATTTCTTTTTCTTTAGTGAAAAACGTATTGTCGGTAATCTTTTACTATGAAAATGTATTGTTGGGCTTTGTGCTATAAAAATGTATTTTTATACTTATATAGTGTTTTATTTTTGTTTGGCGGGTTTACTATTTAACAATAGTTGGAACTTTAACAGATGCTATCACCCTGGGTCAAGGTGAACCTGGGAAAATACCAATTATGAGTTGGTTCCACGCTCCTCAAAACTTCCAGTCTCCCGATCAAAGGCTTTGCTGCCAGATGTAATTTATCGTCATACTAAATACTCCTTTTGTCTTGTATCTCTTCTTCATATCTGAAAAAATTGTTCAGCATACTCGAGGACTGATGCTATATAACGATTGTGCACTGTTATCTTTGTATCAAGGAAGTCTTCCAGTTTCTTAATATTTTACTTAATTTCTGGAAGGCGCTTTCGCTATGATAACCACCCAAAAAATTACAATGAATTAATGATAATCGCTTATTGGTTTTACGTCATTTCAGATATCAGCGGAAACCTGTACTAAAGATATTTACAAAGCTTAGCTTAGTTCGGGTAGAAGACGACAAGAATGGAATAACGAGTTTGGATCAAATTCACGCCTCAGTAGAATGATTCACAGAACCAACTTGCTGCTTGATCCGCAACAATGCATCAGTAAACTGAACTCGTGTAGGTGCTTCGTAAAAGCAAAATGACAGAAAAAAAACTTTTAAAAGGCGAAATGTATCTGTAGATGAGTCGATTTTTATACAGGCCTTTCTTTGATGTTTTGGACGAGAAAAAACTTAATTAGTCTTTGTAGACCTAAATATTTATATAATAAAGAGAAATAGATTAAAATTACTCTTAACCTCCTCAAATATTCTAATTATTTCATTCAAAAAGGAAAGCTGATAGGTTTCATAAAATTAGAAAAATAAATAAGTTATCTTGATAAAACTAGACAGATTATGCTACTATTAGTCAACTCAATAACAACTACCACTGAAAAGAATTTATCTCACCTTAATATAAATTTTATTACAACTTCTTAAAAAAAAACAATAAGAGATTTAATTAATGCAAGACAAAATAACCACAGCCTAAAACCTGAATCATGAAGTTACACTATAGACCAGTTTTTTTAAACGGTGTTCTCCGGAAGCCTAGGATCCGCAAGAGGTGAAAAACTGATAGAAATGCTCATGCTTTTTCAAGTAATTTTTGTTTAATTTTATATTCGTAATTTTACTGTACACGTACGGCATATTGTTAGAAAATCCTTGCTTATTATAATAAAGGTTTCAACATGTTATATTATTTAGAATTATAATAATCATAATGAATATATTTAATGATGTCTATATGGCGTCAGGCTGAAGCCACCTCTACTGGTTAGTTGACAGGACCTGGCAGATTTGTTTATCATTGAGTGCTCACTCGATTACAAAACGCATGCATAGTGTCCATATATTATGCTTTCCAAGTGAACTACAATAAAAAAATATGAAAGATGTGAATATTAATAAGGGTATATAATATTTCTTTTTATGCAGGGGTCTCCTGAGACATGAAAACTATTTGAGGGGTTCCATAAACGTACAAAGTTTGAGAAACGCTGCTATAGACTACAGTGTAACCCGGATATAAGAGACCCGGATATAAGAGAGATTGTCTCTGGTCCCAAATTAGAGCATGTGTTAATGTATATATAATAGACCTAACCCGGATAAAAGAGAATAACGGGAAATAAGAGATTTCTTATCCGTTCTCGACAACTCTCTTTTATCCGGGTTACACTGTATAAAGTTTCATAAGAAATTCATAAATGGAAGCTCTAAGCTTAGTTGGTTTGGTTGATCTTCTTTAGCGATCTGGAAAGAATTCTGAACTGAACCACGTTGCTGTTGAAGACTTGCTAACCTCTGTTGGCTATTTAATGCCGAAATCTAAATAATTTGAACACGATTTTATGTCTTCAATTAAATACATTTTAAACGCCTTCAAATACAGATAAAAAAAATATTGTTGGTAATTTTTCTATAAGTAGGTAGTGTGTTTAATGTTTTTATACAATAATGTACTGCTGGTATTTTTACTATAAAAATGTATTTTTATATTTCCATAGTGTTTTCTTTGGGGTTTCAAGATTTGCCCATAGCTAGGACCCTAAATCGACCACCCTGGGTCAGGATGGACCTGGAAGCAAAGAGCAATTCAGAGATAGTTCTACGTTCCTCAACATCTTCAATCTCCCGATTAGAGGACTTTCAACCAGATGCTGTTTATCGTCATACACAGGACTCGTAACATCTAAGAATTTAAATAAAAGAATATATGAACACAAAAGCAAAAACAATACACTCAATGCATTAGACGTCAGTCGTAGTAATTCTTCAAATAATGAAAAAAATTTAATTAAAATAAAAAAAGAATGCAGCCCAAATTAAAAGAGTAATATATTCAAACATATAAAATAATCTAGTAATTTATGATTTTCCACCGTAAATTTATGTCTAGATTAATATACAATATCACCTTTCTTGAAACAATTGCTATTACATTGTGAGATATTCAAAACAATAGCGATAAAAATAAAATCAACAGCGGTAGCTGTGACGTGCAGAGGTTTGGTGATGTTTGATGATGCTCGGGGCCATCTCCTTGATTGCATGCCCCTAACACTCAAATAGGGAACCTATGGGCCCTGGTACTCAGAAATGTGAGAAGACAATTTAAATATGTAAAAATAGATGAAAGATGAAATAAACATTTTATTCAAATTAAATATAAACTCAATTTTTATTTCACTAGTTGATTGGATTTTCTCCCAATATAAATGTCCAGGGCCCTCGCAACCCTCTGACCTTCCTTTGGCGGCAAGAAGAATGAGAACGACTAGCTTGTGCAGCTGGAGACATCGGAGGCCAGAGTTTTAAAAATTTGAAGTTAAGCGTCCTTACATTTTCAGCGTTTCTCTCGATGTATAATTATAACTGACGTTTGTTGTATTTCTTTCACTCTCCCTATATATATATATATATATATATATATATATATATATATATATATATATATATAATATATATATATAATATATATATATAATATATATAATATATATATATATAATATATATATATATATATATAATATATATAATATATATATATATATATATATATATATATATATATATATATATATATATATATATATATATATATATGATCCCATCAACAAAAATGTTATTCAACTCGAAGAATTCCTTTCGAGGTGCGGCAGGATTTTTTGCATTTTGTCTTTCAATTACCCACCAACAAAGCTCTCACCAAAAATCTTCGACGTTCGATTAACCACAGTTCAATGAGTCTGGAAAGCTGTTAACTTACATTTGGAACATTATGGAAATGAGGATGATTCGATTCGGTAGAAGTAGCATAATGTGTCCTAGCAGTAAAGTGCTGAACTGGTGAAAATTAAAAATGGAGCTCATCTGAACATTTGCTATGAAAATAGTGATAGAATAGCGATAGGCTTTCGGTATTGCGTGTGTGGAGGAACAAAATGTTTCAGAATGGAGAATATGTGTTCCACCTCAGGAACGCATAAACGATTTGGGACTCTATCAAAACGGGAACGTGAGGACTGGTCAACTCCAGCGTTGATATGGTAGCAATATTCCATTTTTGGTCTAATTTGCAAAGATAAAACATGGCAGAAGTTAGGTACTTCCTGGAGCGATAGAAGCAGTTATTTTGATCAGAGATAAGTGAATATTAATAATTTATATTTTAGTCTATAAGTATTTTTCAGAGATAGGTAGATATTGGTCGTTTATATTTGGGTCTATAAGCATTTACTTAGTTTGGGGATAAGTAGATATTGAATGTTTATAGCTAAGTTTACATGCATTTACTTTGAGAGGGGATAACTAACAATTTGGGCGTTTATATATCTTCACCGGGTCGAATATGGGTTAAATTTTGTTGCAGGCTTATAGAAGATGACTGACGTTTTAAAGTTGAATTTATCGAAGGCATTTTGTGACCTTTGCAAAGCTGAGTGTTGCTTTCTCAAGGACCGCATCTAAGTAAGAAACGAGAGACGAACCATCATTTTTTTTATCTATCTATTTTTTTTATCTTTTTTCCTTTTTTTCATTCCGTTATGTCTTTTTTCTCCACTGAAAAAAAGAATTAAAAAAGCCCTCCCATCATATTTCTAAAATGTCCAGATTCTTTTCCCAAGTGTTGGGAAATTATATTTTCAGTTACTTGGCCCATGTAAATGTCGATATGCTATTAAGTCATCATTTCCCACGTGAGCATACTTTCTCTGCAGGAAAGACATGGGTGTTTTGTTATTATTTCATAAATCATTTACAAACTCCTCAGACGTTCACAGACAACTCCCTACAACCAACACGAGAATACTAGCGAGGCGAAACATTCAAACATTTAAGAATTGTTATTATGCTGTTTCATAAATTTCCAGCATTTCAAAAATATTTTTAAAAAATTTATAACATATAACAAATGTTTATCATATAGTAAATGTTTAGTCAGTCATGAAAAATATTTTCTCGTGTTTTCTCTGACCGTATGCCACATTTCAGCCAAACTGTGCATTCCATTGTATAAGAATGGTTCAGGTTTTATTTGATTTATGTGAAAAAATTATGTCTTGCCATTGTTGGATCCGTTGGACAGTTTGTGAGTCGCGAATACAGCCAAAATTATAAGATCTTGGAAATAAACTACATACTCCCTTTAAGGCTTGGTAAATATCCTTGACGTCACGGAGATTTTAACAGAATTGTATTCTCTGCAAGATTGGTCCGTTTTCTATATAGCATAGATTGCGTTGAAATGGGAGTTATGCTTGCTAGAAGATTTTTTTTCCTAAGCGGGTTGGATGAGATATGCCTGATCTCTTGAAATACGTACGTAGGTTTTCAGGTTTCAAAAACATTTGATAATATGTTCCATTTCTTAGTGAAATAAACAATGTTAATTTTTTCCCTATGCGTCCAGTTAAAGATTGAAACTGGTGTAGCCTTAAGTAATCTCATTTTCTTAGATGAATAATTATTATTTTCAGACAGACTTGTTTTAATTGTTACCAGAATTAGTTAAATACACTATATCTAAGAAATGTACATTGTATACATTTTGTATATGCAATCGGATGTTGACTATATCTCATATTAATAGAATAATAAAAAGAAAAGAATTAATATTATTAAAGAGGTTTTAGTTAATAATTAATTAATAATAAATACTGCTTCATTTAAAATATTCAGATAATTTTACAAGATTTTCTCTATTTTGTACGCTTGGATTTGGAATGTACCAATTACTAATAGTATAGTCAAAACTTAATGAGTGATATTGCTTCAACTAAGAATTTCGAATAATATTGCAAGAGTTATGTATTTTACGCACGAGGCATTTGGATGTATCTATTGCTACTTCTTTATGTGCCGTGTCCCCTCAGGGAGTAGGCGATCGTGGCTCTCCACAACTTCCTGTCCATTGTAATTTTTGTATCCCTGTTATTTCTCCTAAAACCTAGTCCTCGATCCATTTACTGAAGCTAACTATGTTATGTGCCGTTTTCCTGTTCCTCTTGCCATCAATTTTTCTTGTAAGTATCAGATTTTCCAAGCCCTTCCTCCTCATTATGTGTCCCCAGAAACCTCAACTCACTCTTCCAGGTGTTAAGTATAAGTTTCCTTTTTGTTTCCATTTTCTCTAAAAATTTGTCGTTGCTCACATGCTCAGTCCATTGTATCCTCAGTATCCTTCGGTAGAACCACATTTCTGTTGCTTCAAGCCTCTTCTTCATCTTTGAGGATATTGTCCAGCACTCACTACCATACAGGAGAGTAGGTATCACATAAGAGTTTAGTACACTTTTCTTTGTTTCTAGCGAAGATTTTTCTATTTCTTAATACACTGATTAGCTTTTGGAATGCATCCTTGGCTATCCCAATACGCCTTCGGTTTTCGGGGTCACACTTTTCGTCCTCTGTTAAAACAATTCCCAGATATTTATATTTCCGTACTTGTTTCATTTTGGTATCTCAAATTCGCAATTCGCACATCGTTTTGCTAACAACCATGAATTCTGTCTACTTACAGTTAATGTTTCGTCCTTTCTTCTGGCTTTAGGCATGAGAAAAATACAAATAAAAAATTAATAATTGGCAAGATTTTGTCTGAGGACGCCCAGTAATATTACAATATATTCTTCTGTTTGGACACTGGAAATGGTGCATGTATCTAATATTATTAAAGTGTAACGAAAAACAATAGAAATAAGATGAAATAAATACTAGTCTAAAACTGATAATAACTAACAATGATTCATATCATAATTTTAAATATTATA
>OZ038493.1:64240206-64245206 GCA_964036315.1 Acanthosepion esculentum | reverse complement strand
GGAAAATGCCTGTAAAAACATACCACAGGTTGACCTAAGACTTGTGAGTGAAATTGGGTAGACGGTACCCTTGGGAGCTGTCGATGGTTGAGTTAGCACTAAGACATAAGGGTTTGGGAGTGCTTACCTTGTTCAGACTGTTGATCACGATAGATAAACTGTAACTGAGGTCTGCTTAGCATAGTTGCAGTATAAACCTCATCTGAGGTCAGTGGGTGTTGAACAAACAGAAATGTGCCAGAGCAAGCGTCTGCAATAGGGATTGTTTATATAGGTTTTTAACCATTTCTTTATTATACTACCTATTATTTCTGTGAAGGGCATGCTGGTGAATAGTTGATTAATTCATTCGTTTTTTACGGCTTACTGACACTTTGCAGATTATTTATATAGCTCGGACAATCATCTTCATCTTTGTTGCCATATTTATCACAACGAACTGAACCCTTTATTTCGCTCGCTGAGGTAGACTGTTCTAGTTCCACGTGCCATGTCTAATGAATGTAAGTTATCGGTTATCTCCTGTTAATTCCCCTCTCCAAGTTCTCCACCGCCTTAACCAGGTATTGAACTCACACTCTTTGGGTATTGTCACTGGATCTAATTAACGACTTTATCCACTGTCCCATGTGTCTGTGAAGAGCGAAATAAATGGTTCAGTTTGACATTCCAATCACCTGAAAAAGGCCGGAGCGTACAACTGCCGAAACGTTGTGATAAATATGGCAACAAAGATGAGAACTATAGTCCGAACAATGTAAATAGTGTACATAATACCTCATCTCAGAAATATAGACAGATACCCATTGCAGATTATTTAAAACCAGAAAATGTTTTTAGATTGTAAGAAATTTTTTGGGGAAAATAATAATGATTTAGTGATACAAGTCTTACTTTTTAATCCATTGCTGAGGGACGAAAAGGTGGATTCATGCCTTTCCTCAGGGTATTTTTAAAGTTTTGATCTCACTAAGCGGATCTCACATTAAATCTGGTTTGTTGATCTATAATCTTTATCCATGTGCCAAGTAATTGAATATAACGGTCACAAATGGAACTCGGCTCTCCGATTAACAATTCTGAGGCATTATCCATTACACTACACGCACTTCCAATCTTACAGTACTTGGTGCTCCCAAGCGGTTACCTATCTAGTTATGTTGCTTAGTTTCAGTGATCGTACGGGAACCGGTGTTTCAACGTAATATGGCCGTAAGCCTAGTGTTTCGTCGATCAATAAGTCCGTGCTTTTCTTTTAGAGGATTTCTATGAATTCTTATGCTGAGTTAATTTATTATGTTGGAGCTAAGTATGATTTAAGGATTTGGTTGAATGTTTTTGCTATGTAGTTGATAGGTATGGAAATATATGATATTATTAGTCTGAATGGTACTCCTGGTTTGTGGGCTTTTACTTTTCCATAAATGTTTTCTGGCTTATATTCGCCAGTGATTTTTTCAAGTTTCATGGCTCTTATTTCCTCCTTGTCGGCAGTAACTCGTTTGCTAATGTTTTTTTAAGGTTATAATAAAACTCGCAGACAAAACAACACTTATGTCATACGAAACAAAAAAAATATCTACGAAGAAAAACTTAAAGATATCTTTAAAGACAAAACAAAAATGTAAAAACTACACAGAAATCTTACTGATAACCTTAAAAAAAACACTATCGCTCCAATATAGATTTACATGTCAGCACTTGAAACGCATACATACACTACAGTTCAAAATTTTGAGACCACCCCTGGTAACTTTTTAAATTGGCCCCAAATTAGTTGCTTGGTACTTCAAATAAGAGATCATTATTATACATAGTTAAAAAAAAAGTGCGACATTAATTTTTTTTATTAGAAATGTTATTATGACGAAAAGGAAAAAAAGCATTTTATGATTAAATTTTGCTCTCGTCAAAATATCCTCCTTTAGCCTTGATTACTGCAGCACAAATTTTTGGAAATCGTTGCAACAGTTTCTCAAAGTATAAGTTTGATAATTGATTCCATTCTTGTTTCAATGACTCCAATGGCTCTTTTTCATTTTGGGGGTGGAAAGGTTTTATTCTTCTGCCAAGTTCAGCCTATGCTAATTCTGGGTATTGCTTACAACTTTTGAACTGTACATTATGGATAGCGACACATTAGACGAGTAGGACTATCACTAATAACTTTTGCATCTACACGGAGTTTTGGAGTTCAGAATTTTCTTTCTCCTAGACTGGCTTCCAACCAATCTTCAAAAATATTTAATTCATAAAGAGAAGAGATAGAATCATACTTTTCTCAAGCGTATAATGTGTGAGAATCTTTTGATGAATGAAAAGCTCAAATATTGTTGCGTGCGAAGGAACGAGTTTAAATTTTTAAAACTGAATACATTCGACATATTAAACATGGATAAAACCTTTATAAATATATTTGAAGTATCTCAGTCTGTTCGTATCTATCTATCTATCTATCTATCTATGTTCCTATAATTTCTGGACGGAGTGTACATGTAACTTTAATATCTAGCACACACAGTTCATATCTATCTATCTATCTATCTATCTATCTATCTATCTATCTATCTATCTATCTATCTATTTCATTTTGTTCGTATCTATTTTAGTCTGTTCGAATCTATCTATCTATCTATCTATCTATCTATCTATCTATCTATCTATGTGCCTATAATTTCTGGACGGAGTGTACATGTAACTTTAATATCTAGCACACACAGTTCATATCTATTTATCTATCTATCTATCTATCTATCTATTTCATTTTGTTCGTATCTATTTTAGTCTGTTCGAATCTATCTATCTATCTATCTATCTATCTATCTATCTATCTATCTATCTATCTATCTATCTATCTATGTTCCTATAATTTCTGGACGGAGTGTACATGTAACTTTAATATCTAGCACACACAGTTCATATCTATTTATCTATCTATCTATGTATCTATTTCATTTTGTTCGTATCTATTTTAGTCTGTTCGAATCTATCTATCTATCTATCTATCTATCTATCTATCTATCTATGTTCCTATAATTTCTGGACGGAGTGTACATGTAACTTTAATATCTAGCACACACAGTTCATATCTATCTATCTATCTATCTATCTATCTATCTATCTATCTATCTATCTATCTATCTATCTATTTCATTTTGTTCGTATCTATTTTAGTCTGTTCGAATCTATCTATCTATCTATCTATCTATCTATCTATCTATCTATCTATCTATGTTCCTATAATTTCTGGACGGAGTGTACATGTAACTTTAATATCTAGCACACACAGTTCATATCTATTTATCTATCTATCTATCTATCTATCTATCTA
Organism: Acanthosepion esculentum; assembly: GCA_964036315.1. NCBI lineage: Eukaryota > Metazoa > Mollusca > Cephalopoda > Sepiida > Sepiidae > Acanthosepion > Acanthosepion esculentum. The sequence goes on along the minus strand of OZ038493.1, from coordinate 64,241,875 downwards.
TTTCATTTTGTTCGTATCTATTTTAGTCTGTTCGAATCTATCTATCTATCTATCTATCTATCTATCTATCTATGTTCCTATAATTTCTGGACGGAGTGTACATGTAACTTTAATATCTAGCACACACAGTTCATATCTATTTATCTATCTATCTATCTATCTATTTCATTTTGTTCGTATCTATTTTAGTCTGTTCGAATCTATCTATCTATCTATCTATCTATCTATCTATCTATCTATCTATCTATCTAATCTATCTATCTATCTATCTATCTATCTATCTATCTATCTATGTTCCTATAATTTCTGGACGGAGTGTACATGTAACTTTAATATCTAGCACACACAGTTCATATCTATCTATCTATCTATCTATCTATCTATCTATCTATCTATCTATCTATCTATCTATCTATCTATCTAGCTAGCTAGCTAGCTAGCTAGCTATTTCACTCTGTTTCGTATCTATCCATCAGTTTTGATCTCCTCCGAGATCATCATCAGAGTGAATTACAAAGTATGATCTTGGAGGAGGTTACAAGTTCTTGTATTAAAAATAAAACAAACTACGGCGCCTTCCTTGATGAATTGTATCTTAACACCCAGAAACTGATCAGACAACTGGAATGAATCAGCATAATCATAAATAGACATAACTTGTTTATATAAGTCGATCAATAATTCTGTAGCCTTTAAAAAATTACTGCTTTTTTTAGTGTGTAATCTTCATTTTCTGTGTTTAATAGAGAAGTAATCGCTAAAATGCATCGACAAGGAATTTAATAATGTATAATAATGATATGAAATAGTCGCTTTTTGGTGCATTAAGCTGTAGGAATGTTGCTGCTTCTCTGTGTCTGTGTATCGGCGAATGAATGTATCTGCCAGCAATTAGCATCAAACCTTTTATTAATATATTGTATGCCCATATGTCTCTATGACAGCGCACATATCCACGCCCCTATATTCACTGGTAACAAGTACCCTGATGATACCCTCTTTGAGGATAATTCATGAAAGATTAATACATCTAAAATGTACCCGAAAGATTCTTGATTATCTTAGAAATAAGTAATGCATTCCCACTCGTACCCAATATATATATATATATATATATATATATATATATATATATATATATATATATATATATATATATATATATTTCAATGTCTTCCAGACACCCGATGCAGAGATAAGGGTATTCCTAACATAACTCGACCCTATCTAGCATAACTTGCCTCCAGGTCTTAGATGTGGGTGCAGAAACTGGTGCACACATTTAAAAAAAAGGGGCTGGGAGTGGAGTCTGTCATGAAAATATTTTATCAGCTGAGAGAGAGAGATAGAGAGAGAGAGAGAGAGAGAGAGAGAGAGATGGAAAAGAGAAAGGGAGAAAGAGAAAGAGAGAGAGAGAGAGACCTTGATTTCGTGAACTGCAAATATGTTTGTTTCATCAGGTGACTATTTTTTTTCTTTTTTAGTTAAATATAAAAATATTTAGCAGACTTGGCGAAATCGACGATTCTATTGAAGCTGAATCAATTTAAGTAACATCTTCTTACATTTAATTCTACTGAAACTAGAAAACTGTGTAGCACCAATATTTATAGGGTTGTCTGCTCAGTATAGGGTATAGAGCGTATGTATAATATCGTTAGAAACAAGG
>OZ038493.1:64050206-64235206 GCA_964036315.1 Acanthosepion esculentum | reverse complement strand
CTTACTGGAGCGGTACAGGAAGCAGAATATTTTATCTGCATTTCTAACGATGGCTCGTATGTACGAGTTCCAATTGAGGTCAGGTATTAGTTTAAGGTCCAATAGTCTCTCAAGGAACGGAACTATACAGACGGGACATTCGTTCATCGCGCCTGGCAGTAGTTCGGGATCTAATCGGCGATGAAACAATATAACTAGTTAGCAGGAATTATGTATTTTCTGGAGCTATGCAAGGAACCATATATTCCAGCATCTTTTGCGATGGCACGAATATATAAGTTCGATCTTGTAGTGAGAGGCTGTCTTCTCTGAAAGAGGATAAAACTAAAAATGCTGGTCTTCTCATTCCAGCTATGAGAAGATTAACTCTGGCAAAACTGTGTACAAGTGTTCAAATGAATCATAATAGTACCTGCAGTTTAATGCAGTCCCTTGGTTATCAGAGGTATGTGCAAAATGGGTTCACAATATGTTGGCAGACGCCATGGAGAAGACGAGGGCGGTTGCTTCACAAGATCTTTCTGGAGTTTCAAAATACGGATATCAATTTCCCAAGCAAGATAGTCCCAGGAGATGAGACCTAAGTTCACTAGAAAGCAAAAGAAGATCAATAGAGTGGCGCCAACTAAACCCATTTAGAAATAAACCCCATCGAGAAATAGATGGATGGTCATTGCGTTTTGGGACCAGTAAGGCCTTTATGTCCAGCGACAACACTATCAATTTTGACTCATACGTTACTACATTGTCAAAATTCAGAGCATGGCTTCTTCGAAATTGGCCACATTTGAAGAAATGTAAAGTGCTTTTGCAACATGAAAATTCAAACTGTCACATTCATTTAAAGACCAGAAAGCAATCATGACGCATAGCTGGGCAACCATACTTCATACAATCTGATTTGGCAGGGACAGATCGTATCTGTTTGGGCCCATAAAGGAAGCTGCAGAGGACAATGGGGGAGGTAACGCTTGTGTGAAACATGTAGGCATACCTTCAATCAAAAGAGCAATAAGGATTGAAAAGAACGAAAATATGTTGGAGTCTAGAATTGGATTCATGTGACTGTTGCGTTCATTTTGGTATCTTTGCATGCTTCTATTATTAAATCTGTTGTGGTTATACATTTTGGACGACCTTATATAACAACAGAAAGAGATAGATGGGATAGATAGATAGATAGATAGATAGATAGATAGATAGATAGATAGATAGATATTCCATGTCGTTGGTTGCAAAATCTATCTATCTATCTATCTATCTATCTATCTATCTATCTATCTATCTATCTATCTATCTATCTATCTATCTATCTATCTATCCCGGTCTCTTCATATCTATCTATCTGTGACTAACTATAATTTATTGCATAAATTTAATCAAAATAAAAATGTAATTTTTGTTCACTTCAGGGAATTTTTTTTATATTATGCCTGCACATGCAATCATGTACACAGTCCCCACCCCACACACATTTAGTCAGATAATCAGATAGAAGGATATATATATATATATATATATATATATATATATATATATATATATATATATATATATATATATATATATATATATATATATATACAGAGAGTGTGAGAGAAAGAAAGAAAGAGAGATTGATAGGGAGAAAGTGTGTGTATGTGAGTGTGTGTGAAAGAGAGGTGTAGTGGCTGAAATACATACACAAATGCATCATAGTATATTTTTTCGCGATACTCTTTGAAAATTTTATTTTTTCGAAAATAAAAGTTTTTTTTTTTAATATTCAGCATTTATCCCAAAATTTGACTTAACTCTAGCAGAAAAACCTCTTCTCAAATGTCGTCTCTTTAAAAGAATTATTCATGGACTTATCTTTTTGGTGTTGATAAAGATGAATTATGTATGCAGAAGGCCACCCATGCGGTTGGCACCTGTTTTCAACCCATCCCCACCCTCGCATCCCTCTCGATTATAGCTCTTTAGTGTGTCTCTGATTGTAATCGCAGGCAAACTGAATAAAACTAATAATAAAAGTTTCTTGCAAACACCTTGACAATATCCGGTCTCTGTTTTGACAAGAAGTGGCTGAAAGATTTTGGGCGGGGATAGACGACGTGAAGAGGCATTAGACTTTTGGTCGAGTGCTTTCAAATAAAAGAAGCTGATAATGGTTCAATCCCAGATATTGCACCTTCAACAAAATCTACCTTCATTTTCTACAGCTATCGGTCAAAAGTCTATGAGTTAGAGATTAAAAGCAATTTATATCTATCTAACTATCTATCTATCTATCTATCTATCTATCTATCGCAATTTGTTCCTGTTAATTTCGGACTGTTCTTACCAAGAGTGAAATGCTAAAAACTTTCCAGCAAACTAAAAAAGATTTTCGAAAAGATTCTGATATTTAGTCATTGGTCAGTTATTGGGAAATCTCGAGTCTTACAACTTTTCAACACTATCTCATTCTGTTCATATCTATCTATCTATCTATCTATCTATCTATCTATCTATCTATCTATCTATCTATCTATCTATCTCAGTCTGTTCATATCTATCTATCTATCTATCTATCTATCTATCTATTTTTGGTCTTTGGCTATCTGTCTACTCATAGAATTAATATCTTTCTCGATTTCCAGTTTCTTTTCCAATCCAGCAGGCAAATCCATGGCGTCTGCGTTTCTTCAGATCCTTCTTTCCCCATTTTCATTACCCCCACCCCACTCATGTTTCCACTCTCAATGCTACCAAATGTCTCCCTTGAGAAAGCGGCAAATTTAACGACCGCCATTTTGAAGTCTGTCTTTGCCTGCCGCCTAGGCAATTCGGTTCACTCGTCTCACACGAAGGGAAACAATAGTTACGACTCCCTTCTGTTGAATTTGAATTTTATATATTGCCCTTATTTCTTTCATAGTTTCCAATGGTCCCAAAAGCAGTAAGCTTTAACGGAAACTCCAGGAAACTAACTTCTTTCGCTGATAAAAGTTCTTAATGTCTTTGGGTTCAAACCCAGTCGTCGTACATATTTATTGCGCTTTTTTCTTCTTTTTTCCATGTCTTTTATTTTTTATTTCTGTGATTTTAAGACATTGGTTGGTTTCAACGGAGCACATTGTTTATCTTGGTTTTTGGAGTTATTTCTCAAGTATATTTATACACATGTTTATACATATGTGTAGGTGTATACAGAGTGCATATGTTTATCTCATTGTAAGTATGGTAGGACATATTTGGCAACCGACATAAGCTTCTTCACATCTATCTATTTGTACTATCATTCTCTCTCTGATCTGTCTATTCTTTCTTTCTTTCTTTCTTTCTTTCTTTCATATTAAGTTCATTATCTATCTATCTATCTATCTATATATATATCAGTCTGTTTATATCTATCTATATATCTATCTAAATAAATATCTGTTGTAGAGTAGCTAGCACCCCTTTTGCATTCTCCCAGATAGCCTGGCTCATAGTCTTAAATAGTCTGCGATTAAGGACTTCAAAAGTTGATTAATAAGTTGATACTAAGCTGATTAATATTCGGACTGATCTTACTTCGTTTGGCTATACAGCATTTGACCCTACTTTATTCCTTGTAAGTTGTCTTGTTAATTGTTTTATAACTTATTGTTCTGTATTTTTTATGTATATGTTTGTACCGGATACTGGTGCTGAATAAATATATTAAGAAATCATTCTTCTCTGTGTATCATTCATCTCGACGATACAACACTATCTTTCTCAGTCTGTTCATATCTATCTATCTATCTATCTATCTATCTATCTATCTATCTATCTGCGTTTCCGTGAAGCCTGTATTTCGATGGAAGATTTTTCATTTTATAATTGATAAGTTTGGTTGGTGTGTTTCTTTTTTTGGTTTTTGTTTAGTGGCATATCAACCCTTAATGCCGAAATCGAAATATTTTGTACGTAAATTAATTTATTTTTTTGGGAGATAATAATGGTCTTAGCGATACAAGTGTTACTAATTAACCTATAGCTGAGGGGAGAAAATGCGGATTCTTATCTTTCTCAAAAGAATTTGTGCGTAAGTAAATGAAACGAACCCAACTGGTATTGGAACTCGGTTCTCCGATTAACAATTCCATGCCATTATCCATTACACTACTCACACCTCCAAGCTTACAGTACCTGATATTTCCAAGTGGTCGCCCATCCAGTTCCAACGTTGTTTAACTTAGGGAATTGTATGTGAACCAGTGTTTCAACGTGATATGGCCCTGGGTTTTGAAAAGTTTCGCCCTACACAATCTTTCTACTTCTCATAATATTTATCTAGTGAGAGAGGAAGAGAGAGAGAAAGACATAGAAAAGGAAAGAGAGAGAGAGAGAAAGAGAGAAAGAAAGAAAAAGAGAGAGAATGAAAGAAAGAGAGAGGGAGAGAAAGAAAGAGAGAGAAAAAGGAGAGCTGGAGAGAAAGAGAGAGATAGAGAGAGCGACTGTAATTAGCCCGTCTGATGTTTAAGAGTTAAGCTTTAACATTGCATTTTGTTTTTATTAACTTAAAATTGGTAGTGCGTGCAAGTTTGAACGTTGAAAGTTTGACGCAACCTAATCTTCATCCTCCTACAGTAACCAGTACAATGATATGCTTATTCATTAGTATCCCGCACTTTCTGTATCGCTTTCAGTGAACTAATATTCAAACAGTCGTTGTCTTACAAAGTGCTTCAATTATATTCAAATTCAGTATTGTTTGAAGTATTAAATAATATATACCTTGATCTCGCGGACTTTAATTAAAAAGTGAAACTTGCAAAAAGTCCTAAAGAAAACCTTTTTATTTATTCTCGATCAAGTATAATTTCTACTTGAAACTTTTATCGCAACACTTTGTAATTTATAAACATGGTTTGTTAAACAACAATGAAATGATGCTAACATTCCTTGTAGTGTAGATATAATCTAGTATGTATCCCGTGGATAGGACAGATATACTTTACAAAACAGATGCACTTTATTCGGCTATACCTTGCTGCAGTTGGAACAGTTTTGTTTTGCCTAAACATTTAAACTACACCCAGCAGTTAGCCCTCCGAGCAGGAGTTCGGAAGGTTTGAGTAGCGTAGAACCACCTCTTAATTGCTGTTGTTCCCAAGCCCATCCTAAATCGTGGTGGTAGCACTTGTTATTGTTCCAGCTATAGACAAATAGTGAACCCTCTGAAAGTATATATATATATATATATATGTGCATTTTTATAGTAAAATACCAGCTATACATTTTTATATAAAGAAATTACCAACAATATTTATTTATATTAAAATTATCAACAATGTATCTATCAACATGAAAGAATACTTTCATGACATTCCTACATATAATATCATACAACTTTTAAAAAATCAAACTGTATTGCCAAATATGACATCAACAAAACTATAGCATAAAACACACATATTACCGCCTCTAGTAATTATATTCACACAAACATGTATATGTATAAAAGCTGAGTATCATCTACCATGTATTCAACTGTGAAAGCAGAATAACATGTTTTTATTGCTTTAAAACTCCTAAAACAATTAAATTTCGGCATTAAATGACCCATAAGGAGTTGATATGCAGTTAAAGACAAAAATTAAATCAAATGTAAATATTAAAAGAATAGGAAATCCGAAGGAGAAAAAGACTCCAGAATAGCAAAAGTCAGCTTGAATACGAAGAAGCGGGTTTGGAGAATTGATGAGACTTGCTGTTACTTGATCTCGAAAGTAAGCTATTGGTTAATTTTTTTGTTGCTGTTTTTTATGGCTTATCAAACCTTTAAAACCGAAACATATTTTGGATTGTAAGAATATTTTTTTGCAAGTGAACATTGCCTTTAACAATTCTTTAAGAGCAACAATGATGTTTCGAGATACAAGTATTACAATTTAACCCATAGTTGGGAGAAAATGGATTCATAACTTTCCCAATGGTATTTACGCGTATCGAATGGGAGCTAACAAGTACTACAGCTGTGAAAATCCAGATAACATTAGAAATTAAAAAATACTGAGGTGAGTGTTGTGAATTGGTGAGATTTGAAATCAAGTTCCAATGAAAGCTGCCAGATGCCGCTTGCGAAAATTCATATACTACGAATAAAAATTAACGTGGAGAGTGTTGGGAGACTTAAGACATTTGCTAAGTACTTGATCTAACATGAAAGCTATCAGGATAATAACTCGATATATACTAGTACTAGTACTACTATTATTAATAGTACTAATAGTAACACTGGTACTACTACTAAGCAAAATCCATTATTATCCCTGCCGTTGTTTTCTGATAGTTCTTGCTGGTGATTGGGGGTAATAAGTCTTTTAAAAACTCTCTTGGCAGTCTTAGTAACTCTAAAGAATGTTGGATATTGAACATTTCATGAACGGAGCTAGTAAGCAATCGGGAAATCTTAAAGAAAATGTCAACTGAAAGAACACTTCTACTCAGAACCAGGAAGAGACAGCTGAAATTACTTGGACGTATATTGAGGAAGGAGGGTTTGGAAAACTTAAACCACACCGGGAATATTGAGAGCAAGAGATATAGTGGAAGGCAGCGACTCACTCTCCTGGCGAGCTTGTGTGAATGGAGCGCGGAGCAGGATCGGGGCCTTAGCAAAAGGATAACAATCATTCGAGGGCCACAAAGAGAGCCATTATCGTCCATGTCCTGAAGTGACGTGGCACATAGAAGAAGAAGAAGAAGAAGAAGAAGAAGAAGAAGAAGAAGAAGAAGAAGAAGGAGGAGGAGAAGAAGGAGGAGTAAGAGGAGGAGGAGGAGGAGAAGTAGGAGGAGAAGAAGAAAGGGAGGATACGTAGGAGGAGGAGAAGAAGACTAAAAGGAGGAGGAGAAATGGCAGGAGGAGAAGAAGATTAAAAGGAGAGGACGTAGGGGGAGGATAAGAAGAAGGGGAGAAGTAGGAGGAGGAGGAGAAGTAGGTGGAGGAGAAGAACAAGACTAAGGAGGAAAAGAAGTAGAAGAAGAAGAAGGAGAGGAAGAGAAGAAGAAGAAAACTAAGAAGAGGAGAAGAGGAAAGAGCAGAAGGAAGGGGAGAAGAAGAAGGAGGAGGAGGAAAGGAAGAAAAAGAATGGGAGAAGTAGGAGGGGGAGAAAAAGGAGGAGGAGAAGAAAGAGCAGGAGGAGCAAAAAGACAAAACAAAGAGCCAGTCGATAGGATTCGACGAAGGATTGTCTACAAGATTAATTCTCTTTAAGCCATTTTTAATCATTGATCTGAGAAAACCGTTATAAATAACTTATAGTTCAGTGATTTTGAATGAGTTGGATGTCATGCACGACATCCACATGAGGGTCTAGATCAGACGTGGCTATTTTAGCAAATGACTCGTTTTCAATTTTTTTTTTTTTAGCAACTTACAGTGTACGGATCAAGTACTTTCAGCGCAGCATAACTTGCATTCAATTCAATCAGGCGTGGCTGACCACATATGGAGAGAGAAGGGAGATCACCGCCCTCTGTGGGATCAAGTTGAGATCATAGACAAAGAACACCATTGGAAAATTCGTAAACTTAAGGAATCAGCACATATGCTAGGCCACAAAAATCTCCTGAGCTGACCAAGCATAGAAAGGAATACAATATGGGAACCAGTAATAAGGAGTGCCAGATAAAAGCGATAATAACAACAAAAATTGCAATATGAGCTCTGGTAAAAAATATATGATAACAGCAAAAATTGCAATATGAGCACTGGTAAAAATGGTTGCTGAAGACATTAGATTTATAATACCCAGGAATTCATACACAGATGTCCTCAAGGACACATGGCACAGTGGATAAAGGCGTTAGTTAGATCCAGTGAGAACTTTCAGAGGGAAATTAACAGGAGATAACTGATAACTGACATCCATTAAACGTGGAACTAGAACAGTCTACCCCAGTGAGTGAAATAATGGGTTCAGTTCGACATTCCAACCACCTGAAGAAGGCCGGAGTGTACAACGGCCGAAACGTTGTAATAAATATGGCGACAAAGATGAGGACAATAATCCGAATAATGTAAATAATGTTCTTATTTCCTATACTATGTTTGCTTTAACTGATCCACACACCGAAGCATTTGAAGTGTTTCGAATTTATTAATTCCATATTATTATTTTTTTAAACATAGATTTAGTGTATGTTCCAGGTACAATAATAACTTTAACATCAGCTGACTAAAACTTTACAGTGTTATCTATAACAGGTTGGATTATTATACAAGAAACTTTATAGCCACGAAACGTAATTATTAGAGCTTTTAACGTTTTATTTCAAGCTATAACTGAGTGTGCACGAATAGTTCAGCCATTTTGTTTAATTTGATGACAGCTCTTTTTTTAGCAAGTAATCCTATTCTCTCAAACATGATTTTATTCCGATAATTTGTCGAATCTGATATAATGGTTTGGCTTTTCCTCCGTAGATAAACAATCAATTATTACAAGTGATGATACAAAAAAACAAAAACAAACAAAAAAAACGAATTAATTTCGGACAATTGAACGTATTTAAACGAAGTCATATTGTGTCTGTGTTTTTTTTTCTCACTGGGTATAAATGAAAAGCATTTATTGGGCTTTTATTTTTATTTTTTTGTAATGACTTGATATGCTTTCCTTCGACATATTGGATTTTTCTGAGATTTATGGATCATTTTCTATCAAAACTTTCCAGTTTTTATTATTGATTAACACTTTTGCTCGACTTCGCTTCAAGTTTGTTTAACTCTCGCAAACTTTATAGACATTATTTGTTCATTAGTAACAATGTCTACAAATAGGAATCTTATATTCCTTGCAACTTTAATTATGTTACGGGTAAGCTCGAATTCGTACAATACGAAAATCAAACCTCGAGAGAAAACCTTGCAACATTCGCCTATGTAATAGAAATCGATATTGACACTATTAGTTAACCAAAGTTACATACAGTCATACTTTAGTGATCTCAAGTTGCTACAAAACCAAAACTTTGACCTTAAAAATGGAGTCATGTTCTTAAATAGCCTCAAGACTTTCAATCTAAACTGTCAGCTATATACAACCACTTTGTCAGGTCAATGGTTAAAAATGGCTTCTTAACGAGGCCATACTTCTTCGAGCCTCCTGGACTGGCGCTACAGAATCACAAACAAAGAACTGTACCAAATAACAGAAACCGCAAGGACAACTAAAATGGTTAGCAGATATAACTCGAAGATAAAATAATGGCATAATCAAGATATTGACTTTCCACACTGCTTCAAACAAAAGGTAAGGAAAGAAACGCCCATCAATACTAGAAGGAACGATAACAATCACTGGACATGAGAAACCTATTTTCATGAATAAATTGTTTCAATAGAAAGATTTCATAAATTTCAACTGATAGTAGAAATGGCTGCTCGGTCAAATGAATGCCGAATATTTCCTTAAAAGGAAATGGCTAATATTACAACTGCCATATTGTTTGTTTATTCTATAGTAGTAGTAGTAGTAGAATATTTTAATGCAATATCCCTTCAGTTAGTAGGCGGTCATGGCTCTTCACTGTTTCTTTATTATCTATGAATTGCCATGACTTCTTGAGAATCATGGTGGAATAGTTCTCCGTTGTCATCACAATTTTAAAATCAGAATTGTCCTAGCTGCCAACTAAAAGAGTTCATTTTAGCTGGGGTAGCGAGAAGAGATAAGCTCATGGCTTTTTCGAAGGCATTAGTGCGAAAGTGAACGTAACAGGTTAGGCTGAAATTTGAACTTGACACGCCGTTTCCATAATCTACGCTGGTAGCCGTTACGCTACTCATACATCCCAGTTGTAGAAGAACTGTAAAGTAATTTAACGTCTAATCTAATTCGTTTTTGTTTTGCATTATCACTTGTAATGATTGATTGTGTATCATAAGCAAATCCCTGAACAGGATACGGAGGAAAAGCCAAAACATTATATCAGATTAGACGAATTACCGGAATAAAATCATGTTCAGTGTTTGATAGTATAGGATTACTTGCTAAAACATTGCTTCAATCAAATTAAACAAAACGACTGAACTATTCGTGCACACTCAGTTATAGCTTGAAAAAAATAATAAAAAGCTCTAATAATTACGTTTCTTGACTATAACTTTACTATAAATACTATTATTTATTTTAAAGTCATCTAACGATGACTTTAAAATAAAAGAATCATTTTACCAAGTAGGACGATTGGGTCACGAAGGCATAAGGGGTTACTGGAAGTCGAACGGAATGAGAAGACTTTAGCGAGGAGAAAGAATAATAAAAGAAAAGGTTTTGGGAAGACAGAAGATGATCATTTCATTTAAATTTTTGAAGACTGTAGTTGTCAGGGAAGCAAGAAATCGGAAGAGAGTTCCACAGTTGAGAAGTGCGAGAGAAGAAACTCTTAGAACAGAACCTACGGTTGCATCTAGCTATTTCAACAGTGAATCGACGAGACCTAGTTGCCAATCCAGTAATACGTTGAAATTCATGTGGACGAGGTACCAAGGGGGAGAGCTCATTGAATTCAGCTGTTTAGCTTATAATCACAATTTCACGATGAACAAGCTATCAGCAAATAAAGGCAGTGTAAATTTGCTATCCGAAATAAAGCGTCAATCTCAACCATCCTGAGAAAGAAGGGCGCGCCGTGGATGGTAAGTGTCATTTTTTTTAAAAAAAAAGCACTTAGCTAGACGAGCTGACGATATACGACACTTCCAACATCCATAAAAACAACATTCTAACCGCATGACTCGAGGGATGAACGCAAATATAAGTCACTCCCCTCTCACCAAATTTACGGCTCTTATGGCGGTTAAGCAACACAGAATGTAGTGCGTATGTGTTGAAGAGATTTGCACCCGGGAGAATTGCGTGTCACCGTCCTTAAGGACACCATTTCGACATTTCTCACCTCCCCATCCATGATCACTCACACCCGCTCCAACTGCAAGGACCATTTTTTTAAAAATATTTTCTTTTTCCTTCTGTTTTCTTTACTTTATCCTTTCTTAATATTGCCTTGTTTTGATTTTTTAATCTAAGTTTCTCTCTGTTTCGCGACATCAAGAGTTCTTTTTCTTTCTTCTTACTATCGTTTTCTTTCTTCTTTCCATCTTCTTTCTTTCTTCTTCTTTTTTCTTTCCATCTTCTTTCTTCTTTCCATCTTCTTCTGTCGTCTTTCTTGTTGTTCTTCTTATTTCCATCTTTTTTCTTCTTTCTTTTTCTTCTTTTTCTTTCTTCTTTCCATCTTCTTTCTTTTTCTTCTTTCTTCATCTTCACCAATAGTTTAAAGGATACATAAGAAATGTAATTGGTAAAATTATGATGCACGAACCTTCCAATTCTGAAGATCATGTCCGTCTTGAAAAGTAATAATACTTTTTAAGCTTCTTTTCGTCCTTCCTTCCACCATCCCTCCATTCCTTCCTTCCTTCCTTCCTTCCTTCCTTCCTTCCTTCCTTTCGTACCTACTTCCTTCATTCTTCCTTCCTTCGTCCTTTCCTCTCTTCATACATTCTTCTCACCGCTCTTCCTTTCCATTCCTCATTTCCTTCTTTTTTCTTTTGTCCGCCTTCCCTTCCTTATTTTGTTCATTCGTTCATTCCTCCCTCCTTTCCATCCTCTGATCCTATTTCCTCTTCTTATCTCCCTTTCTTGCTTGCTTTTATTTTTCGCATCACTCTTTTCTATCGATTTTTGTTTTCCCCTCCTTTCCTTCTGACAAATTGCTTCTTCACTCTCACTGCCATTTATTTCCCCGCGTCTTCTTTCAGTATTTCTGACTTGCTTCCCCTTTTCCTTTATCAAGCAAATTAAACCAAGACCTGACCCCTACTGACTCCTGCATTACCTCTCATATCTCCCAACCGCTTCGTTAACCACAAGATTCATTTTTACACCATCTTTCTTTTCTATATAAACACTTTCAGTCTATCAAGAGATTTTGCGTGTAATCATTCGGAACCGCCTGTGAATTTTCTTCACTTAATTTATTTTCGACTTTTCTTTCGTTCTTTCACGCTTATATGAAGACAAGTCGGCCAATTAGAACGAAATCCCTTTGTAGGTCGATTTCTCTAAGACTCTACTCGCGACAAAATCATAACTGATACTCTCCTGACCTTTTGAGAGTTTAAATTTAATGACCTTGCTAGATCCTTGGTCATATGTGCGTGTGTGTGTGTGTGCGTGTGTGTGCGCGCGAGTGTGCGTGTGTGTGCGTGTCTGCGTGCGTGTGTGTGCGTGTGTGTGCGCGCGTGCGCTCAATAGATATTTTAATTATTAACAATGATGCTCAGTGTTTCTCAACCATTTTAAGCAACGGTACACCTAGGAGCAAATGAAAATATGACGGCACACTTAGCAAAATTTTTAAAGGTTATGTTTTTCAATGTTCTGAAATAAAACCAACGATTGAAAAAAATCACACAAACCTATGAACTTACTTCATTTCAATGTTTCTATTCAACTATTTGTGCAGCTTATTTAGTGTGAAACCTGTGCCTGGTGATTTTTTTCGCGATTTCTTCAATGTTTCGAATATGCAATAAGCAGTCCATCACTTCTTCAGTTGAGCGTAGTCTTTCTCGCTTCTTATTTTTTTTAAACTGATAAAGCACTTTTAGCTAATGTGGGATAACAAAATTTACTTTTTATTCATTTAATCAAGTACTAAAGCTGTACCATTATTTCTTCCAGCGACACACACACACACACACACACACACACACACACACACACACACACACACACATATATATATATATGCGCGTGTGTGTGTATGTATGTGTGTGTGTATGCCATGACAATATTTCGCGCCACACGTAAGAGGATCGGCACGGCGGTTGATAGTCACCTGATCTAGCTGTTTGGGGAAACTGTCATCCTGAATAAAATTGGTTATATAAGTAGACCAAATCTTACATTCGTTTAATGTTTGCATACGCAACGAGTATTTTTTTTTAAGCTTATCACACCAAGCAGGGTTACAGAAGGTTTGAAGGAAGAGCAGATAGGAGTGGTAAAGGAGAGGATGTGGAGAAAGATAGTGGATCGATCAAAGCAAGGGGGTTACAGAAGATTTGGAGCGAGAGCAGATAGGAATGAAAGGTGAAAGGATGTGGAGAAGGGAAGTGGATAGATCAAGGCAACTGGAGATGTCGATTGACGTTACACTTAAATAGTTGGAGATTGTATTTGTCAGGGAAACAGGAATAAGGAAGGGAGTTCTACAGGCGAGATGTGCGAGACATGAAGCTATTGGAGTAGAAGAGACGTCTACATCTAACAGTTTCAACGGTGAAGGGGTGGAAACAGGATGCCAGCCTCGTAGGACGTTTAAATTCATGAGGCCTAGGAACCAGCGAAAGCAGCTCATCGGAACAATTACCGTGAAAGTATTTGTAGAAAAGACAGTGCGAGGCAACATATTGTTTTGTAGTTTTAACACCACATGTATTTATAGGCTAGCCGCGGTCTTTATACCAACTCTATTATTTCAATTAAGCTTCAATATTTTCCACTTTAACAAATTGAGTATTTCTGATTTCAAGGGGAAAATAATAATTGAACATCGATTCTTTATTTTTTAAATGTTAACTTTGACCAAGTTTCCGTTTACAAGCTATATAGAGTGAACTGAAAACCATTAAGAAAGCCGTCCTGGATATGACAATAAACTACATCTGACTCCTGGGTAAGACGTTAAACTACATCCGGTAGCAAAACCTCTGATCGGGAGGTTTTGAGGAGCTTGGAACTACCTCTTAATTGCTGGTATTCCCAGGTCCACCCTGACCCAGAGTGGTAGCACCTGTTAGGGTCCCAGTTATGGGCAAATAGTTAACCCTAAACTGGGTTCAAAACACTATGAATGTGTAAAAATAGGTTTAATACCAGCAATATATTTTTGTAAAAATTATTACCAGAAATACATTTCAATATATATATATATATATATATATATATATATATATATATATATATATATATATATATTGACAACAATACATTTTGGAAAAAAAATTACCAGCAATACATTTTGAAAAGAAATATATTATCAGTAATACATTTTTGTAAAAATAAATTATTACTAGCAATACATTTTTAAAAAAGTATTACTAGAAATACATTTTTGTAAAAATTGTTACCAGCAATGAATTTTTGAAGGAAACAATTATTACTAGCAATACATTATTACCAGCAATACATTTTTGAAAAAAAATTTTTACCAGCAATACACTTTTGAAAAAAACCAGCAATACATTTTTGAAGGAAAAATATTACCAGCAATACATTTCTGGAAAAAATACTACCAGAAATACATTATTATCAGCAATACATTTTTAGAAAAAATTATTACCAGCAATACATTTTTGAAGAGAAAAAAATATTATCAGCAATAAAAATGTCGGCATGAAATAACCAATTCAGGTTGACATGCAGTAAAACAAACCAAACCAAACCACGAAGAAAGGAAATGTCAGTTTTAAAGTATTAATGAAAGTCTTATTAATAGGCTGGTAGACATAGAGTTACACTTTTTAAAAAGGGGAGATATTTACTTAAACACGTGTATTCACGAAATGTAACGTTTAATTAATAAGAAATAATGTCGGATTATAAATAGAATCCATTAATTCCTTAGAAATTAAATTGTACTGTCAGAGAGGATAAGGCGATTAGACACATGCTTTTGGTTTTTAATTAGTTGAGAGGAAATAGAGGCTTTTTAAAAATCAGAAGTTTTTAACTTTCATTTCATATCGTTTGTTCAATTTATTAAAAGGCAGCATGAAAGTAACTTTTGAAATTTACATCGAAGAGAATTAGTTCCAAAGGTTTAACTTTCAGTTGGTGGTCAGCATCTGCGCTCTTGAGTTTATGTTAAACTCAAATTAACTTATCCTTTCGATGTATTAAATCATTCCCGGAGCCCCAGTATTAAATCCTTACCATTCATTAGCCGCTCAACTCCCCGAAATAGCTTAAAATATCCTGCGTATATGAGAGAAACCTACCCAACAAGCTTGTATACGAAGTTGAAGTTCAGGAACTACTTTATAGAATAGTAAAGAAAGAACTAAGAAAACAATGGGTTATAATTTCCTAACCGTAAATTAAATGTGGCAGAAAACTGATAGAATGAGGCACCCAGTGAGGAACGATTTCACTACTTAGTCGTAATTGTTCTACTGAGACAAGCTTCTTATCCATTACATCACATTGAGGTGGCCGCATATGTCTAGAAGACAATGTATGTTTCGACTTCTTCTTCTATATACCCGGTGCCTTAAGGACTTAGACAATCATGGTTATCCACAATTTCCTCTCCTTTGTAGCTCTTAATAAATTTTCTATTTTGCCATCTCTCTTGTTCCGGAATCCATTTACTCAAGCTAAGTCGGCGATGTTGTTTTCCTCTGTCCCTCTTGCCTTCAGTCTGTCCTCTGAGTATCATATTTTCCAAGCCCTCGTTCCACATTATGTGCCCTAGAGATTTTGACTGTCTCTTCCTGATGTTAAGTATACATTTCCTTTTTGTTTTCCATTTTCCCCCAAAACTTCGTTGTTGCTTAAATGTTCAGTCCATGGTATTCACGGCAAGATGAAACAGTCAAGAATTGGAGGTGTCTAAATCATGCAAGTACAGAAATATGACAGGCAATCAAAGGCGGAACAGTGAAAGATGCCTTGAAAAGCTAAACAAAATATTAAGAAACAGGAAAATTTCATTAAAAAACTAAGAAAACAGTGCTGAAATATTATGTCATATCAATCCTCCTATATGGCGGAGAATATGGGACAGTTTCCTCATAACTGAACAGAAAATTAGAAGCAAGGGAGATGTCGTTCTACAGAAGGATGCTGAGAATACAGTGAACGGGGAATGAGAGCAACGAGGAATTTCTAAGGAAAATAGGAACAAAAAGGTCACATATTTAGAATCAGAAAGAGACAGTTGAAATTTCTGGGAGACATATAAAGAAAGAGGGCTTGTTGAATCTGATAGTCACAGGGCATACTGAAAGCAAGACGAGCAAGGAAATTGGAGAGAGCCATGATCGCCTATATCCTGAAAGAGACGACACATAAAAAAAGAAGAATGCTTATTCAGATGCCGTAAACTAGCACGGCTTGTATCAAGCCTAACTGCATGATACATTAAAAGCAAATGGAAGTTTTATATGTACTATGTAATGCAGTATCTATCTATCTATCTATCTATCTATCTATCTATATATATATATATATATATATATATATATATATATATACATATATATAATTTATTCGAAGTTATGACATAAATATGTTATAAAACCACTACAAAAAAGGTTATTTTGCTTCAACACTTCTGGTGTCTTATCAAGTGATGGTATTGAATGTAGAATAAAGGGTTTTAAAAGGTTCAAATCAACAACACACCCCTCAATAGGGGAAACGCTTTTATGCCCGATGATTGCATCTAGCATGAAACAGACTGTCGCCTCTAAGTGTTGACTTCTATGTTCACTTTTATATTTATATATGTAAATGCATATATATATATATTTATAAAAAATCACATACACATATATACATCCATCTATAAAAATACACCCACATGTGCACATACAAACAACATAATAAACGTAAACATACATATATATACATAACAGATAATATAAGTAATAATATACTAAACTCACAGTAAAATTGCATTATCGTCAAAAATACTACTACCCCTATAGTAAGTGAAATTTTGAGCTATGTTTACATTTAACAGTGAGTTCATTACTTTAATTTAAGAGATGGGTCTTGTCTTTAAATCTAATGATTTCAAATTTTTCATTAAGACTTATATAGAGAATTACATGTTCGAGCTCTCTTAATTATTTTCCATTTAACAGTATGTGTCTTGTTTTTCTCCTTTAAACTCCAAAAGTACTTGGACAATAAAGTTGTGTATTTATGAGTACTACTGTTGAAAGATTGTACATGTCCACACCAACGTTCTCTGGATGTATTTATAGTACTTCCAATGGAATATTTTTAATATTAGGGTTTTATAGTATAGAAATTGTACTAAGATAAACTAGAGAACTAGTTAAACAATTATTCTGTAATGGGCAATTATTAGGATTCCTACAATTGCACAAGTTATTATTAGTGTCATTATACTTAGTTCTACTCGTTGCAACCTGGCGCGTAGTCAAGTTTTTTGTGTCCCTATACTAGTTGAAAACTCTGTTATTATTTTTCTTACTTATTTTTCCAGGTTATCAGCACAACTGTAGTTTAATTTAAGGGTATTATAATTTAATATTTTACTGAGTGGATTAGTTTCGGGGTCGGGGAAATGTTTTTTTGATAAGGTTTAGAAATTTATGTCCTAGTTTGGTTTTAACCATTAGGTTGAAAGGGGGAGTAAACCTAATATCTTCCTGAATCTTCTTTTCTTATTGTTATGGTAATTTTTCATGCACTCATGGACTCTCCCAACTATAAATAGGAGCAGGTACTGCCTTTTGGAGAGAGAAGTTTCCAGCAGTCAGCTCTGATAGTTGGACCAAACATTCTTGCTGTAACTCTCGTTTGCATATGTTTGCATTACTGTTACTGTTAATATATTTGTTCAACTCAATTCCTCTCTTTGTGTCTTTATTTCTGGCAACAACACTTATTGTAGTCCTAGTTAACAGAATTTCTATATTCAATAATGGTACCCTTAGATATATTATTTATAAAGGCAGAATTATAAAATTCACTATTTTTATTAAAAATCTCTTTGCTAGAAGAGTTAGTACTTATCCTAAATTCAGTGGATGATGGTATGTGCTTAATAACAGAAGAGGGGTGGTTGGAATTAGGATGTACCTATACCGTGTTAGAATTAACCTTCATATAAGGTTGAAAAGAGCTATTATTAAAGTCTAGGGTGACATCCATAAAATCTACCTATTTAATGTTGGCCGTAACTATAGTCTTAAGACCAAATCCTTAAACTCCCGATGGATTATTTTTCTAATGCGATCTACCTTAAATTTTGTAGAGTCTTTAACTACTAGTATTCCATTATCGCTATATAATCCTAATCCAGTATCAGAATCTAGACATTCAAAGGCAGTTAAATTGTATAAAAGAAATAATCCCACCAAGTCAGAGGCTTCAGCAGAATCTAAAGAACCCATGGAGATGTCAAAATTATCATTGAAAGTCTTTTTGGTCCACTGTTCTTCATTGTAAACCAGAAAAGAATTTACTCATTTCAAGATTATATCCATTTCATTCTCAGAATTATTAGAGTATTCCTGAACGAACTCCAAGGCCAAAATGAACAGATATTTAGATATTCAGTAATGTCGAAATGTATGAAAGTGCAGTTGTCCTTATTTTGGATAACAGTAAACTTTTTGTATACTAATATATATATATATATATAATATATATATATATATATATATATATATATATATATATATATATATATATATATATATATATATATATTAATCACAGGGTTTGTTCTATCAACAAGTTCCTTTTCTATACAAATTTGATTTTTTCTATTAAGCGCCTTTGCAATTGTGCTTTTAATCAACATATATATATATATATATATATATATATATATATATATATATATATATATATATATATACCAATTGGTAATTGGTAGAGATAATTCAAAGGAGGACATTAATCCAAAGAGAGCTCAATGTAAGTAAAAGAACAATATAATAAAAAGTCAAGAAAATCATTAAAAATTCACCGCGGTTATAATTTATTGCATGAATATATTTATATATTCATCTTTTCAGAGAGATGGTTTTTTGAGAAATAGAATCAATCTTTTCAGAGAGAGAGAGAGAAAAAATAAGAGAAATAAAAGAAAAAGGATAATGTTTTATAATAAAAAAAGAAAATTAAATCTTTTATTCTTTATATTGAATTTTTTCGGTTTTTTTTTTCCTTTTTTATTATAAAAGGAAGAGATTATAACTGTGATGGATTTTTAAGGATTTTCTTAATTTATATATATATATATATATATATATATATATATATATATATATATATATATATATATATGAGGCACGGTGGAGTAACAGATAAAGGGTTGGTTGGATTGAGGAATTGGAGATAACGATATATATATTTTATATTCCAGTCGAATCCATTACATTCACTTACATGCTGAGAAAGGTATGAATCCTCTTCTTCTTCCTCCAGCTATGGGTAAATAGCAGGAGAGACTGGGTTCTATAGCCTTTGATGCCAACTGTGAATTCAAAACCTGCGGAGGGTCGTTTGGGGGCCTTGTGGCACGTAGTGCACCAGGTCTCTGTATTCGGCCCTTCAGCAAATGTGGATGGTTCTGCACAAAACGTTCCTAGGAACCACCACTATATTACATATCACATGCGCTGGTGTCTGGCTGTCAGTTTCTAGGAACTGAACTGCTTGACCCTCATACGTCGAATACCATGGGAGTGTCGATATATATATATATATATATATATATATATATATATATATATATATATATATATATATATAGATAGATAGATAGATAGATAGATAGATATGAAATGCGCTGGTTTCCCACCGTAACGAGACTGACCATAATTTTGACATAAAGAATGCTACTCTGATCAAATGAGAAAACAATTGACGGCGACGAAAATGTCTAGAGAGTGTCTTGATTGCAAGGTCATCTGCAGTAAATTTGCACTCTGGCTCTTACAACATTTGATCATTCCTGGCAGAACTATTATCACAGTGTGGGAAATCTACTAACAAAAGTGATGTAAAGAAAAAGAATCTAGATGAAATCGGCCAGCTAAAAAAATAATTTTTATATACCCAGCATCCCTGGTTCGTGCGCATGTATAGTCGCATCAACATAACAAATATAGTCTGATGAAGTCCTAAAGGACGAAACACGTCGCAAGAAAACTTTTTCCACTTTGTCATACATTTTCCCCTATATATATATATATATATATATATATATATATATATATATATATATATATATATATATATATTTGTCATCCACAGACAGACTGTTTCGCTATTTCACAGCTCATCAGTGTGGCTAGACGTCCGGTTGCCTCTAGCTAGGATCGAAACCCGACTGAATTTGCGTCAGTCGGAACTTCTCCCACTAAACCGTCAGCGCACGACAGGAATGAAGGTGAATTTTAGCGTGTTTATTTTTAGATTTAGATAAACACACAGCGACTGACAGTGACTCAATTCTGCCGAAGAGTCGTGCAATATTAGCTTAAGTAGTCACTTGTTTACAAACTCACACCTCAAACCAGAGAGCTCAACCGAAATTAATTTTTCAGGAGCCAATATTTTTGTCATCCACAGACAGACTGTTTCGCTGTTTCACAGCTCATCAGTGTGGCTAGACGTCCGGTTATATATATATATATATATATATATATATATATATATATATATATATAGAGAGAGAGAGAGAGAGAGAGAGAGAGAGAGAACCAAAATTCTGAACCAAAATATGTATATAAATAACATTAATTCTGAGAAGTGCTGAATGGAAGTAGTAGTAGTTTCACGTTGGAGGGCCTATAAAGCACCGTCAGCACGTCTCGACCTGTTTCAAAGAAAGATAGATTAAAGCCTAGCTTAAATTTCTTTATGTAAATCTATTACCTTTAAATGTCTTACAGTTAAATCTTTTTAGAAATATAGTCTTATTTACAACGTTTTTTTCTTATAGAAGCAAGAAGTTATAATTACTACTACTCATATGCAACACAGCTTCGAAGATAAACACAGAAAAATATATTAACAACGAAGCCCTTGAAAATGGCTAATGTATTGGCCGAAAAAGCTCGAGTCAATAATTGCGATGGACAGTTTAAATCCTATTATCTTACCTCCCGTAAAAGAAGAACGCTATATAAACTGAATATTTTTTTTTTAATTGTCGTTGTCTGTCAAATGTACACACACACACACACACACACACACACACACACACACATATATATATATATATATATATATATATATATATATATATATATGAGAGAGAGAGAAAGAACGGCAGAGAGAAATTGACTGCAAACAATCGATAGTTATAAAAACTCAAGGCTTCTTATGAAATGGGATTTTCGATTTTGCTGCAGAAGTCGCTGTACAACACAAAATTCATCAAACCTTGGCAGCTCTTATCAATTTTAGATAAGTTTTTCTTTCTTCCTTTTTACGGCTTTCTTTTTCATTTTTATTTTTCGATCGCAACACAGGAATCGATTTTATATTCTACACATCTCGCATCCCTAAACCGCTTTCACATCTTATTGGAAATTAAATGTTTAGATTATGAGCAAAGTATTTTACTCACCACACGTAGAATGTATAAGGTAACTAAGAATGTGCTTTTAACGTCGTGTGGGAAGAAATGATCACTGATACAAAAATGAGTGTGTTACTTGCCGGGAAAGAGGTGGATGTGTTTGGGGGGCATTGAACTTGACCAATGCAGCGGCAACGAAACAGCTCGTTCAATATTGACTGGTTTATGACTTTACGGTTAGGTTGTCCGCAGCCACATCAAGTCGCCGAATACGTCAAGCCTTTGGTGATAATGCTGTGAGTAAACCCACCACCGGGCATTGTTTCCAGAAGTTCAGGTCGGAAAATCTGTTCTTTTGTGATGAACTCCGCAGTGACCAACCACATGTCCTGGATGATGAGACCCTGAAGGCGACTATAGAAGAGGATAACAGCCAAATCTCTGGCGTGCTTACCGAACGCTTCCAGGTTTCTGATGAATCAGTCAGACTTAATCTGCACTGCACAGGGAAGACATACAAGTTGAGCAAGTGTGTGTCCCACAGACTATCGGAGGCCAACCGCATAGTGACGAAAGGTGGACCCTGTATGACTCTCCCAAACATGCCTGATATTGGTTGTTACTCTGTGCCTCACACCTTTACACCTACGCAAGATCATGCTCTGTATCTGGTCGACTAGTCGACGTGGTGTACTATGAGCTGCTACCAATGGGCCAAACCATCACTGCGGATCTGTACTTGCAACAGGAGCCAGCATAGTTTAATCGCAAGGGTGTACTCTTGTTCCATGACAATACCAGGTCTCATGTAGCGCGGGTGGCCAGGGATACCATACAGCGACTTGGCTAGGAGACACTGTGCCATCTACTTTATACCTCGAACCTTGCTCCAAAAGATTACTACCTCCTCCATTGCTTGGACAACTATCTTCGTAGGAAATGCTTCGCAAATAAAGCAGACTTGCGGTAGACACTCATTGATTTCTTTGCTTCCAAGACACCTGGGTTTTACCGCCGTGGCATTGCGCAGCTGTATGCACGTTGGCAAAAGGTTCTGAATGTCGATGGGGATTACTTAGAGGACTAAGAGTATGTCAAATTTAAAACACTTCTTATTCTATAAACCGCATCCTTTCATGATGGATGATCATAACTTTCCAAAAACTTCCCATGTCTTGTGGTTGCTTTTATCCCTTTAATAAGGCTCCCGTCCCCTGTTCACAATAACGTTAGATAGGTGGCTAAGCCCCTGCCACCTTCTGTCGTTCCTTCACACAAACTCATCAGATATTTGGCTCGCTGTATTTCTTTCCCTCAATATGTCCTGTGAGGGTTTTCTCCAAGCCCTCTTTCCTCATTATTTTTCCAAAGAATTTCAGCTGTCTCTTCCTGATTTTGAACATGTGTTCTTTTTGCTGACATTTTCTTTAAAACTTCCTCGTTGTTTACTCACTCCGTCTATGGAATTCTCAGTATCCTTCTGTAGAATTGCATTTCTGTTGCCGCTAATTTTCTCCTCATTTGTATGGAGATCGTTCACCATCTACTACCACATAAGAGAATGGATAGCCCACAGCAATCCGACACTCATTTCTTTGTATCTAACGAAATCTTTCTCAGCACTTTGCTTAATTTTTGCAATGCCACTGTCGATTTGCGTATCTTCCGATTTCTAGCTGTGGGCAAATAAGAAAAATAAATGTAAATGTAAATCTCTATCTATAAAAGGCAGGATGTGTGTGTGTAACGAATGCACGGCCGAAATTTTCGACATGCACATGCTCCAAGTTAACAGGAAGGCCAAGACCGACTTTGCATTTCCCAACTCCCATCGATAGTGGAATTAATCGATTTTTTCATGATTCTACAGCAGTTTTCATGTAGTTTGCGGCCATTTTCTACTGGCCAGAGTGAGGGCCTATAGCTGGCTGCCACAAATAGGTAGGAAGATTCTATTGGCCAGCGTGAGAGCCAACAGCTGACTGACACGAATGTTAACTAGCATGCAAAAAAAATCGATAGCTGCATTCGTCACAAGTGGGAAAAATTTAAATCTGCATGGCACTTTACTCCAATTGGCTCATACGCTTGCTTAAACTCAACGTTGATTCTGATTCCGCAGAAATGGGTTGGGTGTGAAAAGTATTTGTTGTTAACATTCTTTTTTCATTCGTTTTTTTCAGTTATGAGTCCTTTTTTAAAGCTGATCGTTTTGTGTTCATTTTGTTTAGTTCTTTTTTCGTAACAGATTTAATGTTTAGTATAGAGCTTAGAAAAAACTCGCAGTGTGAGATAGGCAAGAAGTAAGGCATGTAACAACATCAGCACGGCAAAGGCCACTCCTTTAAAGGCAAGGAAGGGCAAAAAATGTTAAAGTCAAGTGATAGCGATTGCTGTATGAGTCGTACAATTTTTGAATCAAGCACGGACAACGCCGGGCCATGCAGCTAGTAATAATGATAATAATAAAATAATAGATACAGAGAGAAAAATCAAAGCTATTTGCCCCGACGTCTTGATCAAAGGACACAAAAACAATCTACTTTCCAACTGACATGGCAGTTCCTTCAGACTGTAATGTATCTTTGAAAATCTTCAAAACACTATCAAGGATCCTGAAAGGGAAATTTTAGAAAGTGTGGTACATGCGGCCATCAACAATTCCAGTTGTAGTTGGAGTCCACGGGTTGATTGGAAAATGTTCCGATAGACTCATTGAAGGGATTCCTGGCAGCCCATGTCTTAAAGAAATGCAAAAATACGTTTTCAAAAGCACGAAGTGTTTTATCTTTGTAAAATGTGTGCGATCTTTGTGAAATGGATGTGAGATTGCTTTTTTTTTTTGTTTGTTTACAAAAATGTTCAGTAGTAAAAGCTATCATGTTCTGTTTGGAACCCGGAAGGAAATGCATATACAACAGAAATCAAAGGAAAAAAAAGAAAAAAAAAAAAAATAATAATAATAATAATAATAACGTTATTTTCCTAACGCCTAAAACTAACTGTTATTACTTCATTTGGCGTACAATCCATGGCCCACGCTTCCTTTTTTTAATAAGATAACTGTTAAGGATCACTTTTAGGTTTTTCCTTGTTTTATTGGTAAATTCGATAAATTACTTAATCTTTAAATTTATCAACGATCCTCTTTGATAAGGTTTGATTGCAAAACAGGACTTAATCCACTTTTTTCTGTCTTTTATGGTTATTTACATCATGTCTCTGTTTCTTCATCTTAAACTTTATAATAACGTTATTTCATCTAAGTAGGTTGATCGGTTGATTTTGTTTAGTAGCATATCAAAATCTCTATGGTTTATTTAATGCCGAGATCTAAATATTTTGAACACAATTTTATGGCCTCAGCTAAATATATTTTGAACGCAACTGTATGTCCTCATCTACAGATAAAATGTATTCTTAGTCATTTTGCTTTAACTCTGTATTGTTGGCAATTTTACTATAAATACGTATTGTTGGTAATTTTACTATAAATAGGTATTGTTGGTAATTTTACTATAAATAGGTATTGTTGGTAATTTTACTATAAATACGTATTGTTGGTAATTTTACTATAAGTTTTGTCGGTTGGTTGAATTTATTCAGCGGCATATCAACCTCTATGAGTTCTTTAATACCGAAATCTAAAAATCCCGCACGCAAGTTTATGCTTTGAACTGCTTTGTACATAATTTTATACTCTCAGGGTAAAGTTAAGTATTTTAGATATATAGTTTCTAGATTATAAAATGTTTTGTCGATAATTGTACTATAAAAATGTAGTGTTTCATTCATTGATATTTTGTTATAAAAAAGTATTGTTGGTCACTTTATTATAAAAATGTTCTGTTGATTTTGGTTTTGGGGTTCACTGTTTGCCAATAGCTGGAAACCTAACAGGTGCTACCACGATGGGTTTGGGTGGCTCTGAGCAGCAGTTAAGAGGTGGTTCCACACTCTTCAAAACCTCTAATCTCCCGATCAGAGGCCTTGCTACCGGATGCAGTTTATCGGCATACGAGGACGCTTCATCTAATTAGATTATTGTGTCTATAACTACAGAGTGTAAACAAGTAGCCAAGATAAAAGACATATTTCTACCTGAATTTCTGGGATCGGGAATTATCATTATATTATTTACATTCGGACTAATTTACTCATCTTTGTTATTATCAGCGTCGAAATTTTTCAGGTGTCACTCTATCCGGGTACATTTAAGGGATAATAGCCTATGTTCCTAAATGTGGTTGATTAGTAATTGACTCAGACTCATTGGAAACAGGGGTGAGCAGTAACAAAGCAGTAGTCAAACAAGAACAAGACTAGATATCCCTAAACATTAACAGAGGGACATGAATAATCCACCTCGTAAATTAAATAAAACCCTATGAAGTTTACCCGGATCGACAGACGCCTTGTGAAGGTCAGTCGGTACAACGGGGAAACGGTGTGATATGAACAACAAAGATGAGGAGAATAATTTGGATGTGAATAACAAAATAATAATAATAATAATAATAATGATAACCTTGCTTCATCTAAGAAATTCGAACAAATTCAACCTTTTTCTATTTCAGTTTTATTCAGTGTATTTTCTTTAATATTGTCTGTTTTCTGTTACGTTTACTATTAGTAAATGTAAACAAACAATATAGCGTATAGTAAAATCGCATAGGGATCAATGTGGTCATATGATTAAAACTTAGTGATGTCTGTTCGTTGTCTTTCCTAACCCAATCAGTAAGGAGATGTTCCTATGTTCCTACATAAATTCAGTTCTAGCTAGAGGCTAATTCTTTATTCGAAACACATAATGCTGGTTTAACGGATATAGAAGGTAAGAAGATAACCTTACAATAAAAAGCAATAAAAATAAGATGAAAGATTAACAATGGCAGTGTTTCTTTTAGTGGATTTTAACTAATTTGATAACCATATTGGAAAACTTAATCCGTTAATTTTTCTCACTAGTTCGAGAGCTGAAGTTACATCCAAAGAATTTTAACCACTTCAACCCGGCTGGTGATATATCGCGTTTTTAACTTCGCCGATGTGACATTACCCATTCACAAGTCTTAGCTGTACTAAAAATAGTGCAATTTAATATTCTCGTCTGAGTAAAGAATAACAATTCTTTATATTTTCCCAAAAAGGCGATACTTGTAAATGTGACTAAAGAGGATCCCAATAAACAACGTCCTGGCTCACCTGAAAAAACATCATGCTTTTAGTACTGAGAAGTTTGTCGATATGTTACACGTTTAGGATTTTTTTGGTTGGATAGAGATTCGAAACTATTTGTAGATGTAATACAGACAGAAACAGCAATAAGACTAAAATGTGTTTCCGATAAATGCACAAATATTTTTAAAAAGTTTAAAGGATTGTTAAAATACTTTACACATTCAGATACAAATCTAATAGGCATCTCTTATATTAGGTTAAACTAATGAAAAAGTTCCCACAAATGATGAAGTTCATAATAATATAGCAAAAATAATACAAAGACGTACACCAATAACGAAATTATTGCAGGATTAATGATCTGTTACAATAGTTTTATAGCCGTTTTATCACAGTAACGTGCGTGAAATCATATGAGATAGATAGATATGAAGAGATTGACACACACGCACATACACACACATATATATATATAATTGTATATATGTATAACTGTATTATATATATATTATTATTATATATAGTTGTACATATATATATATATATATATATATATATATATATATATATATATATATATATATATATATATATATATATATATATATGTATATATATATAGTAATAATACAATATGGTAATCCGTATGGAATTTTCATGGAGATATAGATCCAAGGAAAGCTCTATGTGAAAAGACAAAGCAAAATTATTATTAATTAAAGAATATCAAACACATAAAATCTCATGGGTAATAATTTTTATTTCATGAGAGCTCTAAAAAAGCAGCCCTCAATCTTCAAGATCTACAAACAAAATCACCTTCTTTGTGACTTTGTTTGTAGTTAAATGAAAAAACAGACTAAATTAAAATACTACAATTAAAAAAATTTAAAACGTGAAATAAGTTACCTCTCCTATATAGCGGTAAAAATATTTTTAATTTACAGTGTTAACGCATAACACATCGATAGATATGCAACCCGTGAAGATAATCTCAGACGAGATTGAAAGTACTTGGGAAAATAAAAATTATTTGGAGGAAAACTTTGGAAATTTCTTAATCAGTTTCCTACAGCCAAACTAATTCGTGGACTTGAAAGTAAAATAAACAGATATAATACATCTAAATTATTTAACCAAACAAGCGTGGATGAAAATATGCTGCCTAAATACGCACACACACACATACAGACGCATACACACACACGCACGCACGCACGCGCTCGCGTGCACACACACACACACACACACACACGCACGCACACACGCACGCGCACACACACACACACATATATATATATATATATATATATATATATATATATATATTATAATAGTTTTTTTTTAATATATTATCATCGCAACACCGAAATTCTCATGTTTCAAAACTGAAACTTCAATTCAAATTCAATCATAAAAAATTTACTTAAAAAACAAAGTCCGATATCAACCGATGCTAAGAATAACTTTGCAATTGATTTACTTAATTTATAAGTCCATACTACTTGGATTTAAATTTATTTTAGGGATGTTACGATTTAATTTATTTATAAAACTCATGTATCTAATGTATTGTAGCTATCAAGTCAGTCAAGTCATCTCTCTCTCTCTCTCTCTCTCTCTCTCTATATATATATATATATATATATATATATATATATATATATATATATATAAGAAACATAATACTAATATCTTAAATAAACACTTATACCAGAACCAAAAAGTTTTAGACAATGGAAAAATACAAACAACAACTAATGAGGGTAAACAAAAATTATGTAATTGTAGAAACCCTCAAAACTGTCCTCTACAAAATAAATGTTGCATGGAATCATTAGTATACCAATGCAATATATCTTTTATTTAAAACCCTGAAAACATAAAAATATATATAGGTTGCACTAGCAATGAGTTCAAAAAAAGGTTCAACCAACATCAAAGTTCGTTTGGGATAAGTAAATATAAAAATCAAACATCTCTCTCGAAGTACTTCTGGCACCTAAAAGAATCCAATAAAACACCTACAGTAAAATGGAAGTTAATAAGAAAAGCTAGAATATGTAGGTCATTAAATGACCCATGTCCTTTATGCATACATGAGAAACTATATATTACTAAGTTTATAAAAAATAAAAATTTACTGAATCAGAGAAATGAAATAGCTATATTATGCCGTCATTGTCAAAAATTTTCTTTAAATAATATTTAAAAAAAAACCAAAAAACCATTTACCTGATAATATGCATACTCATATTTGATGTGAATAAATAATTTTAAATAATGTAAGTAATTCTATTACATTTACTTGTTTTATGAAGAATATAGCCGATTAAATTTAAAAGTTAAATTTAAAAGTAGAATTTTCTAAAATTGTAATTAAATAAACGGATTCTAACCTAAACATCTTTTAAAATTGTAATTAAATAAAATGCACTCTAACCTTAACACCTTTATCAAAGCAATTGAAACACTTAAAAGAATCCAATAGAACACCTAAAGTCAAATGAAATTAATAAGTTAGAATATATTGGACATTAAATGACCCATGTCCTTTGTACATACATGGGAAAATTTATATTACTAAATTTATAAAAAATAAAGGTTTACTGAATTAGTGAAATAATTTAGCCACCTTTGCCGTCATTGTCATAAAGTTTACATAAAAAAAAATTAATCTGGCAATATACATATTTATTTATACTCGATAAGAAAAAATAATTTTACATACTGTAAGTAATTCTAATACATTTACTTGGTTTTAAAAAGAAATATAGTATATTAAATATTAAAAATAAATTTTTTTAGAAATGTGGTTAAAACATATTCTAGCCTAAACAGTCCCTCAAAATCTTTGAATATACAAATAGAAAAAATACCGTAAGAATTTTTGCTGTTAGGATAAAAAATAAATAAATAAATAAAAACCAGACGACCTGAATTTAGCGGATGTCAGAATTTGTTGAAAGATACATCCCTACCCATCCCTAAACATAACCCTGCTTTCGAATGTAACTATTAACTGATACAACGAAAATTAAAATTTGAACCCCCTACCACCCCTTGTCTAGATGAATGGATTTATCGGTATCCTTGGAAACCCTCAATTATGAATCTTTAACAACCGTAAATTTAAAAAAATAATTTATTCCAAAATTCGCTTGACGAGGAAATGGAACTAATGTCTTTGGTTTAATAACAAAATTAAATTCAGGGGCTTTAGCTTCCATTTCTGAAACATGGTTATCACTGTGTAGCGAAAAAAACATATTTTAAATCAATTAATTTATAATATTAATGCTCTGTAAATTTACATTGAGCACTATTGTGTAAAAATAAAAATATCTATAAGAACACCGGATTTTATATCTTACTGTTCTTTCTTTTTATTTATATATATATATATATATATATATATATATATATATATATATATATATATATATATATATATATATATATATATAGAGAGAGAGAGAGAGAGAGAGAGAGAGATAGATAGATAGATAGATATGACAAGTCTGATAGATAGATAGGAAAAATTGAGATTTCATTTTACTATTAAAATGAAATCTCAATTTTTCCTATTGTTCACCTAATAGACTGCATAAGGAGCACTCAAGCTAAATGGTTACTGAATGAGATTGTTCTCTGGATGTAAATGGAAGAAGTAAGTGAAGATTATAAAGATATATAGGATAGATAAGGGTTCATCTTAGATTAGTAGCGGTTAAAATTTTAATAATTAGCGAAGCATCTTCTCGGGAGTCTTTACAACAAAGTAGCGTTTCTTGAGAAGAAGCTCTTTGAATGGATCTTCCTTCTTAATATAATGTGAATGACGATGATTCGACCCAGTAAAAAATATCAGTAGGAGTCGAGTTCTTACTGGGGCAGTAAAAAAAAGTCCGGTATATTCCTGTATCTTCAGCATCTTGAGATCTCGGATGAAGTTGTGTCCCATTAGACTTTAAAAGGAGTCTTATTGGGAATTCATCATGACAGGTGCAAATGGAAGGTCTGTTCGGTGATGATGACGTTGGTTTGAGAGATACTCAATGGCTCAAGCAAGTTTTTCCCAATTAAGCTGCTACAGCAAGATCAGACGAGAGATCATTTGCCAAGTTCTGATCATCTAGATTTGGAGGTGTGCACACTGAAATATCAGCTGCATAGACATTTAATATTTAAAAAAATGTTCCTGGGCAAATCGTTAAAAAATAATAAAAAGGTGGTAGGACATCGGCGTGAATATTGAGAGATGCGCGCATTGATCGCACTGGGTTCAAAAGTCTGGTTATTTACGAAAACATTCATGGATCTACCCGATAGAAGGGACTTGATAATTGCGAAGGCTCTTCCAGTGATGTCATAGCTGGATAGTTTGTGCAGAAAAACCCGATGTCTCACCTTGTCAAAGATTTGGGATATCTAAGGCGATCGTTCTCGTGATGGATTTATTATCGATCGCTTTGCTAATTCTGTTTTTGATGAGTGTTCCTCGAGGAGCGGAATCCATACTGTTTATCGCTCAGGAGTTTTTTTATTTTTAAGATGATCAAAAACCTTCCCAATGATGGATATATATATATATAAAGAGATAGATAGATAGATATGAACATTCATAGATAGAAAAATATATATATAGAACAGAGATAGATATGAACAGACTTATATATATATATATATATATATATATATATATATATATATATATATATATATATATATATATGTCACTATAATTGGGAAAATAGAAAAGTTCAGAGCAGATAACATTAGACAGATATTAGAAGGACATGAAAATAAGTGGATTGACGTCTGAGAACGCTTCATCCTGACGGGCTTAATCATAAATTTAACAACACAAATAGAATTAATAGATAACCCCACAAATCAGGACCTACACACATTTCTCACCCACACAAGACAGATATACTTGAGGAGGTGTTGAGGCCTCACACTTATACTCACGCCCATACAAATATACACACTTACACACATCATACTCACTCACTCCCTAATGAGCCAAATAAAACACACACACTTAACAGAGACACCCCCCCCTTTCCAGGAACCAATAAAAGTGTCAAAATGACCAAGGGAATTCAGAGCAGCATGAATCCATCCAGTTCTTATCTTAAATAACAACTTAAAAGAGACTGTTTGACCAACACAAAGACTGACCAAAATTCATGTAAAAAAAAAAATGAAAACTCCTCCACATCGGTCGAAACTAGTCGAAGAGTCTAATTGAAATAATAAAAACGAAAAAATATTAATATACAACCCAGTGTGTCTAAAGATTTTAATTTTAATTTTTTTTATTGTTCAAAATACACACACACACACACACACACGCACACACACACACACACACACACACACACACATATATATATATATATATATATATATATATATATATATATATATATATATATATATATATATATATATATATAAGAACAGACTGAAATAGATATGAAAAACTGAGATAGATAGATAGATACGAACAGACTGAGATAGATAGATAGATAGATAGATAGATAGATAGATAGATAGATAGATATGATCGGAGTGTGATATACTTCTAGAACGTTCTCTATACTACTCATAGACACAAACTGCAATTTTAAATTTGTAACTTACTAGACCAAAGCGAAATTTTCCCCCGCTTATTGCTGTGTAGTCATTCGTATTATTCTAATTTGAACGGGGGAAAAACATTAAGCCTATGTCAGAATGTTCCTCTTTTTGCGGAGATGTAGGCCAACACATTGCAGTCCCTTCACACGTTCGTTAACTGCCGGATACTTCGCCCAACTTGATGTCAATCAGCCGAAACTAAAAACATACCTTGTCGCCAGCATTTCACACGGCCATCTTTATGTCCCTCAAAACAAGGAAAAAGAAACGGTCGAAAATGAAATGTTCTCGTAAAATTAGCATAGCATTTTTTTCTGTTTGTTTTCTTTGTCAGTTTTCGCGCACTAACAACTCAACATGTCTCCGATTATTTCTGTATCTCTGCCTAAATCGATTTAGCAATTACAGCATACTCCGGCACAAAGCTAACCTATTAGAGCAACCACGTAGGGTGTACTTTCTGCACCTTGTTTGGAGTGTAGTTTGTTGAAACTCGCTCTTTCGTAGATAGGCTTATATGAGGTAAACTTCACTTAGGAACAAGTCCAGTATCGTGAGGTGCCCGTAATAACAGGAGTCACTAAATTAACAAGAGAATTAGGCCTGCTAATCATCAGACGGCAGATATATATATATATATATATATATATATATATATATATATATATATATATATATATATATATATATATGGTCTGTTTTTACATTGAGCTCTCTGGATTATATCCTCCTTGGAATTATTCATACGGATTACCAAACACATCATTAAGTATATATATCGTTTATTCATTGTCTTGTTGGTTTTGGAGATAGGCGTGTCCGAAAATTCCGACTTGAAAATCTTTAAAATGTTTCTCTTCGTGCTTCATTTTAGTCAAATGACCTCCTAATATAAAATGATAATTATTAGTCTTATTGGCAATATTTTATCATTTTATTCCTCGAATTTTGTTAACCGGCCTATTAAATCTATGCACACACCCAATTACATACTCATGTCACTATGTGTTTATCTGAATCTAAAAATAAACACGCTAAAATTCACCTTCATCCCGTACCGTACGCTGACGACTTAGTGGGAGAAGTTCGGACTGACGCAAATTCAGTCGGGTTTCGATCCTAGCTAGAGGCAACCGGACGTCTAGCCACACTGATGAGCTGTGAAACAGCGAAACAGTCTCTCTGTGTATGACAAAAATATTAGCTCCTGAAAAATTAATTTCGGTTGAGCCCTCTGGTTTGAGGTGTGAATTTGTAAACAGTGACTATTTAAGCTAATACTGCACGACTCTTCGACAGAATTGAGTCACTCTCAGTCACTGTGTGTTTATCTGAATCTAAAAATAAACACGCTAAAATTCACCTTCATCCCGTACCGTATGCTGACGGCTTAGTGGGAGAAGTTCGGACTGACGCAAATTCAGTCGTGTTTCGATTCTAGTTAGAGGCAACCGGATATATATATAATGTCAATCGCACCTGTTTCGCAGCTAATCAGTGCGACTAGACATACGAATACTTCAAGCCAGGATCGAAACCCGACTGTCGGAGTTTCTACTCCTAAGCTATCGGCGCTTCCGCAAAGAGTAAGGTGAATTCTAGCATATTGTTTTTATGAATGTAAACAAACGCCAGACAGCCAGAGTGTTCCATTCATTAATGACGAGCGATGCGAGAAGCAAGCATTTTGATAAGAAACTACTTCAAAATCGGTTTGATTATTCCGAAGTTGTGCTGAAAAGTTCATAGGCTCATTATGATTGATCACGCCCACCCTATTCTCCTGATTTGACAATCACCAATACTTGGGAGGGAACCAGTATCGCAGTGATGGTGACGTCAGTTGATTACTTTTTTGACCAAGAGAATGAACTGTCAAATATCAATGTACCTGCAAATAAACAATGCCGTTATTAATAAGAAGAGTTGGAATTAATGCATGTAAGATTCAACAGATCTAGCATTACCCCTTCATAGTCAGCCTATGACGTTTTCTGCCCTACGCGCGTAATGTATATTTGTAGTTACCAAAAGTTCCGGGGAAATGCCTCCGTATACGGTAATTGTGACATTAGCCGATTTAACACCGGAAATGTTGAACATTCATTAACTGAAGAGTTAGTACCACTCTCAGCTGAAGTTTGTAAAATCTTTTTTTTTTTTTTTTTATTAAAACTGTTTTCCAGGAAATTATACTTCTCAAGTCCAATAACTATTATAGCTCTTCCTATTGGGAGTTGCCTTCTAAACGTCAACTGGCTTAGCACTAAAGTTAACATTAAAGCTAACGGCTTGATCATATTATTTTCTCTTCTATTTACATCTGCTATTCATTGTTGTTGTTGCCGCCGTTGGGTGTGTTCAAATTATGTGCTTTTTGTTATTTGGTAAAGCACTTTGTAGTTCTGATAGTCGCCTTAAGATTTATATGAGTAAATAGTTTGAAACCATTTTTAATCATGGATCTGAGAAAGCGGGTGATAGTTTCAAACGTTTTTTTGAATGCGCTGAACGTCGTCATATCTATACAAGTATCTAGATATGACGAGGCTATTTTAGAAGTTTTCAATTCAGTATTTGGGTTTTAAAACATCTTACACTGTTGGGCAAAAATGCCTCTAGCGCAACCTATCCTCTGTTCAACTTCCTTATCTCCTGTCCTAAGTTTATTATAACTGGCATAGACAATGGGGTATTTAAAATGCTTAGAGTTTTTCAATTCAACATTCTGAATTTTTATGATGGTTTCAAGATAGGCGCCATCGATCTCTCATTACAATTACACGTCATGGCTTCTTTTTTGGAAAGCTTTATCCGAAGCGCTAATTCTTGTAAATGTTATTGGTCTTGACCTGACGTCTCGGCCTCAGTCACTTTCCCACCGCCGGAAATTTGCCTCCCTGTGTCTTCTCTATTAATTCTTTCTTGGTAATTTTTCGGATGAGCACTTCACTATACTTAGATTTTATGTACGTCAGCGCAGTACTAGACTGAAAACCAGAGTTCATCAATTTACAACTGATTTGGCTAGATGTAACCGTAAGTTCTATGCTAACAGTTTCTTTTCACGCACTTCTCGTTTGGGGAACACACTTCCGGTCCCATGCTTTCTGGTAAACATTGATCTTCGAAAATTTAAATGCAATATCAATCGTAATCTACTGCCTTCCTGATTACTCTTCTATTGTTCTCACACCTGAATAATGTTTGTTTTCTAAATCTTTCACACCCAATAACCCCTTGTGTCTCAGGGGCTTTACTACAGTGCATACCACAGTATAGTCCTCCAGCCAACTCATTACTATTACTCTGGCCTCGAGATGAAAAACAAGATGCTGCTTTCTGTTATCAGTAGATTCATTTGGGATGGAGTAAGATCCATTTCTTCACTCTTATATATATGAACATGGAAAGCGTGTCCGAAAAAGTTTAA
This sequence comes from Acanthosepion esculentum, assembly GCA_964036315.1. Classification (NCBI taxonomy): domain Eukaryota; kingdom Metazoa; phylum Mollusca; class Cephalopoda; order Sepiida; family Sepiidae; genus Acanthosepion; species Acanthosepion esculentum. The sequence continues at coordinate 64,199,634 of OZ038493.1, read as the reverse complement.
ATCGACTGGGACTTTCATTTCCTCCTTGTCGTACCACTTACCACGTTTGAAATGAGTCCGTATGCAAATTCTAATGAAATTCATAAACAGTAATGGCCTCATAGTTCAAAAATAGATAATGATACAAAATGCAGTTACCATTCTGTATTCTTCTCGATAACCAAAAGTTCACATAATTTCACAATAATTGTTGATTCGCATATAAACAGGTGACTTAAACTAATATTGTCACACGAAAAACGACTACAATTTCTATGAGTTGACACCATCCACACAGTTCCTTAAACTTTCGTTTAAGCGCAAAGATTCCGTAGATCTTTGCGAATGTTGTTCTTAATAGCACACTATCGATCGTTTTTTAACAGCGACGGCCATTTCGTTTCGAGGTTATTTTCCCGTGAAAATGCCGATGGCTTCCTTTGTGTCAAATGTCGTAAGATGAGATACTATCAATAATTCTTCATTTCCTTGCCTTTTCCGTGTGGTAATCCAAAGGAAATAACATTTATTTAAACTCGAAAACGCGGATAAAGATAATGGTTCGAGTTCTATCGATTACAGATTTTTTAAACGTGAACACAAAACAGGTTGTATATCATCGTAATGTTTTAACTTTGTATCTTAGATACATTTTTTTCAATTCACCCCAAGCAAGGCGATAATACCACTAAGACGCACGGGCGAATGGAAATGGAAGTGAATGAAAAGAATTTAGAAGAAACCGAAAACAAACTTCTAAACAGGAAACAAGTGATATACCTCTACTTCTGTCCAAATGACTGAACCAGCATCTACACACACACACGCGCGTGCGCGCACACACACACACGCACGCGCGCACACACACAAATGCACACATATATACACATATATATATATATATGTGTGTGTGTGTGTGCGCGCGTGCGTGTATGTGTACATGGTCTGATCAAAAAGTATCGGGACTGGTGCTATAAAAACAAAACTACAACACATGAATTCGGCAGTTAATCTCCTTCGAAGTAGTCCCATTCTGAAGCCACACACTATATCCAGCGTCGTTTCAAGTAATAAAAGCATTCCTGGAAGTCCTTTTTGGGGAATAGTGTTCTACCTCGTCGCATTCTCTTGGATTTCCTTGACGCCTTGAAATCTTGTTCATTTCAAGTATAATTTCATTTAGGGAAAGAAGAAAACTCGCAAGGAGCAAGATCTGGGGAATATGGTCGTTGTTAGACCTGGAGAATGTTGCACTCATCCAAAAACTGCTGCACAAACCATTGTCATGATGGAATCTCTATGGTGTGGTGACGACCACACCCTACACACTTTCCATCCAAACACTGCTATAAACAACGCAAGTGAGCGAGAAAGTTATAACTTACTATGTGTGCGCGACAGAGTGCACCATCAAAATGTACCAAACGACTCACTCTGCGCACTTTAGCTCTGTTACCATAGCAACAGTCCCGTTACTTAATGATCAGACCTCGTATACGTACATATTGAAACCAGCAACTTCATTCAAGGCACAATATGGGGTGTAACAGTGCATGATTTTGTTAGTTTTGGTAAATCTTCTGTAATATGCCTTCTCGACCTCTAAACCGACGGACATTATTTTCACTGTTAAAGAAAATCAATTTTATTTTTAAATTGCCGTTCACCAATGTAAACATCAAAATGTGTACATAAGTATTAGTCAAGTGAAGATCGGGCGAACAATCTGACCACTTTATCTAATGAGGTGTCTTGAAACCGATTTACATTAGATTTTCGTTAGTTTTATTTACCAACTGAAACAAATCATTGCCGTGTATAAAATAGATTCTTCTTGAAACATGGCTCCATGTGTACCTTCAAAAAATCAAATTATTGGAGATTCATTTCACTACCAGTAATCTTATCCCTAAAACAATCTCTCGGCCTTGTTGATGTTTCTTGTGAGGGTGGCATTCGCAAGTGGCTACTTAACCTTCATCCCGTTTGCCTGGTCCATCGAGAGTAGAACGAACTTCATGCCTTCTGTAATATATTTCATTTGGTTTTCCTAATGGACGTCTTTTAAAATAGGCTTCGTGATAAATTTCATCTATTTTGCCACTTTATTTACAGCTTGAGATTTTCTACACTTCTTTGTTGCTACTCCAACGAAACATTTCCTAGAAGCGGCGTTTTTATAACTTTTGTCTTGATACGAAACACAGATTGGCGAGTTCATTTCTCAACTTGTTCTCATTAGACCTGCGTTGAAATCGTCCAATATACTCAAATATACTTCTTCAGAGATCGACGAAAACTTCTGATCATTATTGATGATTATTTTAATTTTCAGTGTTTCGTCTTTTGCAAGTTCTATACTTATTAAACATTTTCTTTATCCGCAAAGACTAACGACACATTTTAAAACTTCAAATTCCAAATGCGGTCATTAAATTGAAACTTTTTTTCCGGACACTTCATATATATGTGCCATTTGTTTATATCTACATGAAACGAACTGGTTTTCATCCTACCTAAGCAGATAGGTATTGTCATCATTCAGAAAATAAACTTTTAAATTGTAATAGGTTATTTCTTATATCAGATAAGTCGCGCACCATAGGGGTTAATATATAGGTCGAAAACGTCCTGTTGAATGGCCACCGTTGTCACCAGACCTTACACCCTTGAATTTTTTTCTGTGGGGCCATTTGAAATCAGTTGTTTATCAGACGCGCCCAAGAAATATTCAGTAACTAAAAGAAATAATTAAATATTCAGTAAAATGACAGAGGAAACTCTTCAACGTGTTCATGAATCATGCAAGGCACAGAATTGAAATGTATAATGAAAAAGGAGGACCTTTTGAAAAGCACATATAACAATTAGTAATAACTAGTAAATAACATTTTCATGTGCAGTAATACTCTTAATAACTATAAAAATTATTAATATGGTGCCTGTCTTTTGATTCACCCTATATATATATATATATATATATATATATATATATATATATATATATATATATATATATATATATGCATTATGTTTCACATTATATCAGGGCATATACAGCTCTAGATATGCAAGGAATGACATAGATCCCCCATTGTAATGGGTTATTGGCTGTGGAAACAGGTGTCGTTTTCACACATTTAGCAAGTCTGAGTTGAAAAAAGGCTTCTCTATATCGTGATTCGTGGTCCACGCCTTAAACCTATTAACGAGGGAAGGTACAGCGTCTGGATGAGAATTGTTTGCACGCAAACAACTGGAAGATTAGAAATTTTCTTTTCGAAATGCGTTTTGACGATTCGAAATAATAAGAAGGAAACGTAATGCGAACATTTAATACAATTGTACCCACACCCCCACTTACGCTCACGCAGGCACGCGCGCACGCGCGCGCACACACACACACACACACACACACACACACACACACACACACACACAAATATACATATTTAAAATTGTCTGATTAAACAGTTTAGACCTTTGTTTATTTTCAATATTATTATTTCGTAATCACTTTCGTAATAGCTTTGTTGTTTCCTGATTAAAGAGAGCAAGGAAGGTACCATGGTTGTACTTATTAATTTTTATTTTTCCGGGTACTTTCGATATATTCCAATATCATCTTCAGGGTTATGATGTTTAAGATAAATAACTGTGTTTAGCCGAAGTAAATTTTTGCTTTAGTGGTTAAATCGTTAACAGTTCACAAACGGTAATTTAAAAATGTTCCATGTTGTAAAAATTTAATGTAAGAGAGGTAACTTAGCTAGAGTTGAATTCTTGTTAGGTGGTTATAGTTTTGTTTTTGTTTAAAAAAAAAAAAAAAATGTTTAGTTTCAACACAGATATTTCTGATATTGGAGTATATCGAAAGTACCCGGAAAAATAAAAATTAATAGATACAACCATGGTACTTTCCTTGCCCTCTTTAATCATTAAACAACAAAGCTTATACAAGATTACGAAAGGATATTATTAAAAATAAACAAACAAAACATGTCTAAATTGTTTAATCAGAAATGTTTAAACGAAAATATGCTGCCAAAATATACGGAATTTGAATCATTATCCATTTTCAAGTGGGTGTAATTTTCATTGTTAATATATTTTGTATCCTATACTGCGTTGATGTTTTGGGTAAGGCGTTAAACTACATCCACGTCCTAGATAGGACGATAAACTACGTCCAGCAGCAAGGCCTCTGATCAGGAGGTTTTGAGGAGCGTGATAACCACTTCTTAATTGCTGGTGTTCCCAGGTCCACACTGACCCAGGGTGGTAGCACCTGTTAGGGTCCCAGCTATGGGAAAATAGTTAACTATTACTAGCAATACTTTTTTGAAAAGAATTATTACCAGCAATACAATTTTGAAGGAAAAATATTACCAGAAACAGATTTTTGACAAAACAAAATATTACCAGCAATAAAAAATTTTGTCGGCATTAAATAACGCATTGACGTTGATATGCTGTAAAACAAAATAAACCAAACCAATCTAAACCAAAGAATACATATTCTATTCATACGAATGTATCCTAAAAATATTGTCGGCATTAAATAACCCATTGAGGTGTTGATATGCCGTAAAACAAAATAAACTAAACCAAACCTATACTGCGTTGTGTGGGAATAGTATACACACAGCAACGTATGCATATATAACAAATTCGCCTTTCTTTCAATTTTTCCCCCTAAAAACGACTTTTGCTGAATCAGTCGGGTTTCGATTCCTGCCTAGTCGCAATCGAAGGTCTAGCCACACTGATGAGATGTATAACTGCGAAATAGTCTGTCCGTGGATGACAGTATATACGCACCGGAAAAAAACTTAAATTCGGTTGTGTATTCTTGGAAGATAAGTGTAAATTTGTAAACAATGACTATTACTACTAATATTACAAGGCTCTTCCCCTTCCCTGAATTGAGCTCTCACAGTCATTGGCGTGTTTATTCACAGAGTAATCATGTAAAAATTCACTTTTCTTTCAACGGGTTTCAATCCCGGCTGGGAGCAATGTCTAGCTACACTGATGAGCTGTGAAACAGCGGAACAGTATGTCTGTGGATGACATATATATATATATATATATATATATATATATATATATATATATATATATATATATATATATATATATATAGTGTTCCGAAGAGTATGGATGATTCGGCTGATGTTCCATGGGTTTTAACCAGGAACCGTCTTCATTTTTTAATAATTTCTTAGTTTTGTTTTTAAATTTTTCTGTCTCTTTTATGATTTTGTGTTGGTTGATTTTATTACAAATATTCGAGAAGGCGTTTCATTTTTGTTGATATGCATGTATATCCATATTTATAACTCCACCTTCGGAAGGGGATATGCGAATGTTTTTGCTATTTGATATTTCTTTCACGGCTGTCATATATCTGTGGGGAAGTGTAGTTTCACTGGTTGTTTCAAGTATGGCTGTAACACACACACACACACACACACACACACACACATATATATATATATATATATATAGCGTGTATCAAAAATACGTTTACAAATTTCAGATTTGTGGGGAGGATTCATCACACCAAAACATCCTTTGTTTTTGTGTTATTAAGTTTAAGTTTACTGTAGACGCTGTTAAATGTACACTCTTCCTCGAACCATAATTTGTGCCACGAATCCTGTCTCAGTACCGCGACGATAAGCAGCAGCAAAGGTTGAATCACTAGTCTACCTTTGGCCTGGAAACGCAATCTGGTACGGCCGTGCAGCCTTGCATCCATTACCTTTCGCGCGGTCGTATGTAAAAAACATGTCTGCCTACTCATGATATGAATCTCCCTGCCATTGTTAAACGGAACACTTAGTTAACTCACTACTACACACATTAAACGTTGAAAACAGACTAACCACAAATGTACACAAATGACAAATGTAACGTAGTCTACACGGCAACACGGCGCCATCTATAGTAAACTTTCTTTAAATTTAATAACTCAAAAAATGAAAGATTTGCAGATATATGTTTGTGTAGACTTTTGTCCTTGTTTTGGTGTGAAGAAACCGCCATCCGATTTTGTAAAAATATTTTCGGTACACCCTGTATATATATGCGAATTTCATTAATTGATTTTCATTGCTATCATTTGGGCTATATTACAGAAGTATTACAAGTGTTTTTGGATTTTAATCGAGTCTTATTGCTACAGCTGTCAACTGTATTAAGTCTTTTACAAACCTTAGGGAAAATCGCACGCCTGGGGAATGGTTTCTACATGGGCCTTATCAGTAATAAGTTGAAACATTTCAATGCATTTAAAAAAATGAAGAATTCAGACCCAAGAACACAACTGAGCAACCGTCAAAATTTCAATTTAAACAGAATTCACCAGGGAAACCCCTTTTATTGTTTGAAGGAAATTCTTTATTATAAATTATACCGGGCAATGTTACGGTTATCAATGCGTTAATGTACGGATCATTTTTTCTGGGAAAATCAAATTGTTACGTTGCTACTTGTCAGCAGTCATCCTCATACTACTGACACAATACAAAACGTTCACCGAACTGGTATAAGATGTCCTTCTATACGGGCATATTCTCAAGATATGTCACGATGAGACTGATTCGACTTTGCTTTCGTCCAATACACGTTGTCTGGTTAGATGTTAGAATGAGTTCAACATATCGATATATTACAAATCTATATTTCCTGCAAGAATTCATCGAATAAAAATCTCGATCATTCTTTTGCGATGAGAAACGTAATTTAACAATGATGAAGCAAGTTTAATAGAAAACAATGCCACTATTTTCATTCTGTTTATATGTTATTTTTATAGATAAATATATTTAAGTAAATGCTCTGTTTATAATAAACAGTATTAACTACATTTACATGTCCGAGAAATCTCATAGAAAATATGTCTTTTCCGACAGGAATCGAACCTGTGTCTACACGAAACCGTCATATAGCCTGACGTGCTATACTATTTAGCTCTGGAAGAAGCATCTGGTTAGCAATGTTAAATTACTATTTTTAAACTAAAAATTTCCCACGATTTCTCTCTAATTCTCATATCTGCGTATTTTAACGTAAACAGATGACATCATATATTATGAAATGGATTAAGTCCGACAATTATTTAAATATATTTTCTGTTTATACGTTATTTTTCTAGATACAATTATTTAAGTAAATGCTCTGTCTATAATAAACAGTATTAACTACATTTACCGGCCAGAATATCCGTGAAATCTCATAGAAAATATGTTTTCCGACAGGAACCGAACTTGTATCCAACATGAATATATAGCCTGACGTTATATAGCCTGACGTGCTATAACATTTAGCTACAGAGAAAACGTCTGGTCGGTAAATATTGTTAATACCGTTTATTATAAACAGAGCATTTACTTAAATATTTGTATCTATGAGAATAACGTATAAACAGAAAATATATTAAAATAATTATCGGTCCATTGTCAATTTCATAACACACACACACACACACACACACACACACACACACACACACACATACATATATATAAATATATATATATATATATATATATATATATATATATATGCGTGTGTGTCTGTGTATGATTTTCTTATTTAAGGTGGCTGTTTCGTTTATCGTTGCTCACACATGATAAAAATGAAAAGTATTTTTACAAAGTTATGAAATTGTATATATTTTCACTACCCTGCTGTAGGGATCAGAATCGTGGACCCCATTAGGTCCCACATCAATCAGCTGGATGTCTTCCACAAAAGTTTACTCCAACCTCTTTACGACTATACTTTCGACGATAGGGTGTACAATGCTGATTTTCTCGCGAAATGTACCACTGGTGGAATTGAGACTTTCCTGATGCAGTTACAACTTCGCTGGGCTGGTTATGTTGCAAGGATGAGTGATGACAGAATACCCAAGGTCCTCATATATAGCCTACTTGGCAGTGGACAAAGGACAACCGCGTGTCAGGTATGAAGACAAGCTAAAGAGTAACATCTTAGCCGTCAATATGTCCCATACTAACATCTAGCGAGTTGCACTGGATAGAGATAACTGGAGATATTTGTGTCAAAGCGGTACCAGAAATTTCGAAATCAGTCGTATTGACTGGCTAGGACAACGGGAAAAGGCGTCAACAAATATTCCTGTGGCGATTGGACTCGTATGCATGTCACTAGCGGGACTGAAGTGTTACATACGACACAAACATAAAAACTGAATGAGTTTGTCGGATCTTCATACGTCGAAATCGACGGAGGATTCTATGAATATATATATATATATATATATAGGGAATAAAAAACAAAACACACACCACACCAAAAATATCTTGGAAAATAAGGAAAAAATCATCAGCCTACAACAACCTATCAAAAACTTGCAAACTTTGCTTGGAAGAAAAAATAGCTATCATTACCTTCCCAGATCAAAATATATTATTAAATAAAAGATCCGAGCTATTCTCAAAATGCAAACATGAAAACAAATTTTTACTACGTAACTTAAAATAAAAAAATACATAAATATATAAACAAACAAAACAACAATAAAATAAGAAAAATAAATTACTCCAAACAAATGACAAAACCACACCTGTTAGAATATGCGAAATAAAATCAAAACAAAAGAACGGACGAAAGTTATAACTGTTATATAACGATAAAAAAAATTAATAAAAGATAATATACTACGTTACTTAAAATTCGAAAGCCAAAAATATATAGTGTAACAAATAAATAACAACAAGTATAATAAATTGATCTAAATACATCCAAATATATAAATAAACTAACAACCGATTACGATAAACTAGCCGTTTAGAAAAAAAAAATAAAGATAATCAACCCAAATAGATAAATTAAAAACTGTTCCGACCAAAATAATAGTAAGAACAAACCACAACATCCCACCCCAAAATTCAACAAATAGATTTAATCAATGACAAATAAACAAATATATAAAATAAAAAAAAAATGAAAATAAATAAAAACAAGCAAAACAATTTGACCAAAATAAATAAGCAAACATCCGACTTCCGGTAAATGACCGCCATAATAGACAACCAACAATAAGCTAAATAAACAAATTTTTACTACGTTAACAAAAAAACACCGATCAACATAAAAAATAAATAAATAAATATATAAGATAAAAAATAAAAATTAAATTAAAAAAACAAACAAAAAAACAAGCAAAATAATTTGACATAAATAAATAAACAAATAAGCGACTTCCGGTAAAAGTAACCGCCAAAATAGACTACCCATAATGCACCACTGACCCTTATATATAAATAGCCGAGAAAAATAACAGCACCAGTTGCTTGACGATTGCACTAGCATGAAACAGACTGTCGCCTCTAAGTGCTGACTTCCATGTCCACTTTTATATTTACACACGCTCTATCTCTGATATTGAGCACTTTATCCCATAAATATAGCACACTTTAAGACTATATTTCTTTATATATATATATATATATATATATATATATATATATGAGTGTGTGAGTAAGACAAAGAACATGTTACGCCAAAACGCGGTTGACTAGAAATATAATGATGATAAACAAGTAGTCTTTTTAATTACTGTGCTCAATGTGGATGGAATGAATAATAATAATAATAAAAAAAGATTACTTATCTATGTTCAGAGTTCCGTAAAAAAGCTTTTTCCTTGATACGCGTATAATCAAGATCAACGAAATTGAGATAAATAGTCATTTTATTATGCACACAGTCAAACACACACAAACGAAAACACAAACATATACACACACAAACATAAACACACGAACACATACATTCGCAAACAAACACACACACATTATATATATATATATATATATATATATATATATATTTGAGTATTTTGGCAGCAATGCTTCTTTCATGCACATTTTATTGAATACGACAGACATGTGCTTATATTTAGTTTCTTATACAATTTCTCATGCGACCTAATAATCTTTTTCTTTTCAGATGATAAATTAGATAAAAACTGTCCAATTGTTCTTTTTATCCGAGCGCTTTCGGCTATACATTTAGACATTTTCAAGATTGAAATATATTAACTGTTAACAAGAAATAGTTTGTTGTATGTATTTATATAATGTTTTCATTTTCAAAACACGATTAAGATATTTATAACTATAAGGTTTTAATAAATAAATGTTTTGCATTTTTTAATAATATTCTTAATTCTACTTTCGTCTTGTTTATAATTTTCGTTCATTTGACTTTTATAAAAAATATTAATGTTATTGTTTATATTTCTGTTCTCGCCGTTGCTATTAGCTATCTGAGACAGAAAAAGCCTAATATGGAAATCCAACAATTGATTAGGAAATCTGTTATTATATATATATATAGTGAAGTAATGGATTTTTTTACTTATTAATCCGGTAGATTTTTATCACTTTCAACGTTATTTTTAGTGGATACCCATATTTGAATAGAGGCTCCGTTTATTCAAAACATTATATTTATTCTCATCTAACGGCCTGAATAATCGAGGAATCTTATAAAAAAAAATATGCTCCCTTCGACATATTTTTCTTTAATAATTTGAAATTCATTGCGAGTGTTTGGCGATACTATATGGGAAAGCAAACAAACGTCTATAACGTCTGTAGAAATCTGTTGGTAATCAAATAGCAGAAAATTGGTTGAACTCAATCAATATCCAACAGTCAGTCTATCTATCTGGAACTCTTTTTTTTTATTCTTCAAATAGCTTACTTCAGATATAAGCTTTTTTCTACTTTTTCAGAACAGTTCAGTTATAACATGTAGACAGTTGCTTATATTCGTTCGTTCTTTCTGATGTTCTGCGAATAATCATTCGTGGCATTTTTTGCTTATTAGTAACTCTGGTCATCTTGCGAAACTGTTGTCTAACGTAATTGAAATTTATTTCAGATTAGACACCCCTTTGAGATGGAATGTCAAGTAGACATGAATGAGCATGTTCGACGTCTTATTCTCTTAGCTTTTAATCAAGGTGACAAAACTGCCAAAGCTGTTCTTGTTCCATTGTACTGTGTACGGAGATGAAATGATTTAAAAAAACCAAACGCTCAATGTTAAGCTGTATGTTAAATAAATGAACAGAAGCAATTCAACTGGAAAGTTGGAAAATGTGATTATTCAAGATGACAATGTTCGCTCCCACGTCGCTAACATGACCAGACATGCAATCACAGAGCTCGCTTGGGATGTTATGCCATACCTGCCATATTCTCCTGATTTAGACTCCCATCATTTTCGGTTGCTGCCTAAGAGTTTGAATGATGTTTCGTTCAACAACGATGCGGATCTCAAAACGCGGTTTGATTAAAATTTCGAGTCAAAATCTAGTGAATTCTATCGTCGAGGGGTTGAATAATTAGTGGATCTTTGGTAGGCAGTTGTTAGCAATTACATTGTTGAATGACATTTTTGTATCAACATTATTCTTGAAAAAAGATTTAGCACAATAAAATTGATTTAATTCTATATTCACTATTATTTGCAGTGAGTTGTTGCCACTTATCAGACAGCTCTTCTATTAAAGTAAGATTCCGCTGGTTTTGATGTGAAAAAGTTATCGAAGAAATCTTGAATCTGATTTTCACAAGAGAAAGTTTTCCCCGATTATAGCGATCGAAAAAAAACACTAATCGGTTGATGCAAGATCAAGTGAATATGGCGGGTTGGGTAGGAATATGGCGGGTTGGGTAGTCCAACCTCGGTCCAATATTTTTTTTCTACTGTATTTCTTGCTGTATGCGTCTTTGTGTTGTCATGGAGGAAAACGGTTTTCCTATTGACGATACAAGAGGCTTTACGATCATACATTTCTGGACACGTTACAGCTGCTGGGCGTGTGCATTTAGTCTTTCATATCGTAGTAAGAACTCTAAATGAATAATTCCTCAAAGATATCACCACATGAATAACATTACCTTTTTTCTATGAAACCCAGTTTTACGGGGTGGTTGTCGAATTTTTTTTTGGCAATCCACTGCCTTATGCATTGAGTAATGTGAAGACAGAAATAGATCCGGTTAATTGGGCGACGGAACGCCAGAAGACAAATAGAAGAGAGGAAAAGAAACCACTGAAAAGCCATATCTCTCCATCTCTTGAACCATTCTACCCTACTGTGGACGGTTCTTAAGATTCAACATAGAACTCATTTCACACAAAATGTCGATGAGCACCCTGATACTCGATAACGAGTTGGACCAATAACGACGACTGCAATGTTATGTAATCTACATTCACTCTTGACCGTAAAGTGAGTTAACTGATTTATGTTGTCTTAACGCGATTAATTAAATTAATTAATATGATTAATTACAATTTTAACTGACTCTATGATTTGTAATTAGGATAATAACATCCTCATTCCAGTTGGTTCACAAAAGCAGAAATAACATGTGACTTGACCAAACAAAGTATCTTATGATGTTGCATAGACCCCACCACAACAAAGATTTGGGATAACCTGTTACAATTTTACAGAGATGACGATGCTATTTTGGCTTCTCGCCCGACGACAATAATTTTGCGAGATCAGTGGCAACATCAATGATTAAACTTATAGCTGTTTCTTAGTTGTGAAGTTCTTGAATCTGTTATAATGTGAAGAAATTCCTATTTTCTTGTGAGCATTTTAGCCATTGTCATCAAGGTGCCGAAGGCGAAAATGCGTCTTCTTTCTTTACTGTGCGACAATACGAAAGACTAGAAATCCTAGAAGAATTTACTATTGACGGCTACAGTCGTAACAACATATGCAGATGGTGCATTTTTGATGACAAACACAGAAAGATAACTGCAAAGAATCAAAGACAAGATAGTAAAGGAAAGAGGGGAAAATGGACTAATCATCAATATAAAAAAAACAGAATATCTGATTGTTAGCAAGAGGATCAGCCCAAGATTCGATCTAAATATTGGAGATGTCAAAATCAAGCAACTGCAAAAATCTAGCTATCTGGGAAGTGTAGCGATATCAGGTGGTATCTTTTTTAGGAGAAATATGAACGATCTTACAGAAATTGTCTTGAAGATTATCGTCTTGACAAACAAGGTTAGCTTGGTGGAGCGGACCTCACTAGACCATGTCAAATGACCTTGACAAAGAAAGTCAGCTGAATGGAGCGGGCGATGTATTACTTTTTTAGACGAAAGCTAACAGAGCAAAGAACGCTGTTTCTCTATAAGAAGTAGTTTCTAGCAACCTACAGGATAGCGGATCACTCGCTCGCTGGCTTGCCACGCGAAAGAAAGTACGCGCCGGTTAGACCGTTCGCCTCCCCAACCTCGCCTCACTCTTCTTCGCTCTTGCAGCTGGCCCTTACGAGAAAGTTGCAACAGAATAAAAATTGCCGGCTGCTACAATTTTGTCTCATGGTTTTATTCCGTGGGTAACGATCTGGCCAAATAATTATTTTCCATGTATTAAGCCACAAGCGATCGACTAGAAGCTGCACCCTGAGAACGAACCTGGTGTCTGGTCTGGTGTACGCTGAAACGCTACAAACAGACGACGATGGAAAATGGGACACAGAAATCCGACGGCGAGCGAAAGGTGCTTTCCAAAATCTAAACAAGGTATTAAGAAACTGGAAAATTTCGGCTAGTGTAGCCGTGTCGTCAAAACGAGTGTTGAACTGCTGTGTTGTATTAACCCTTTTGAAATGCAGGACAATTTTCTCAATTATGAAGAGAAAAATTGAGTCAGCAGAGATGCGGTTCTATAAAAGGAAACTGAGACTATTATGAACGAAACATATGGCCAACAAGAACATTTTAAAGAAAATACCAAAGGCCTCATAAATTTAAACGTCCTACGAGGCTGGCATCCCGTTCACACCCCTTCACCGTTGAAACTGTTAGATGTAGACGTCTCTTCTACTCCAATAGCTTCATGTCTCGCACATCTCGCCTGTGGAACTCCCTTCCTTATTCCTGTTTCCCTGACAAATACAATCTCCAACTATTTAAGTTTAATGTCAATCGACATCTCCAGTTGCCTTGATCTATCCACTTCCCTTCTCCACATCCTTTCACCTTTCATTCCTATCGGCTCTCACTCCAAATCTTCTGTAACCCCCTTGCCTTGATCGATCCACTATCTTTCTCCACATCCTCTCCGTTACCACTCCTATCTGCTCTTCCTCTAAACCTTCTGTAACCCCTTGCGTGCTAGTGGCTTCCAGCCTTGCTTGGGGTGATATGCTTAAAAAAAAAAAAAAAAAAAATAGAAGGACACTAATCCTTAGAATCAGAAAAAAACAGTTGTAACTTCTGGAACAATTAATGACGAAACCAGGTTAAGTGAATTTAACACTTACAAGACATAATGTAATGTCGGCAAGAGGGTGGTTTCATCATCACTAAAGTTTTATCTCCTTCAAGTCGAGGCTCAACCCCTTCCTCTCTTCCTGTCCACCCTTATAACCCCATTTTGTAACTGTTGTAGCATACCTATGGACGATAATGGGTATGTCCCCATTCACATAAATACACTAGTAAATACAGTAAGTTGGTTTGCAGTCGGAGATTCGTCTTCGGCTGTGCTGATCAAACTTTCTGCCTCCGGGTAGAGAGGATCCTCAGACGAGGCTATGTCGAAGGGCAGACTCTCTTCTCGGGAAACAACTACCCGACCCCGTTTTTATACGGGGTCTACGGGGAATTTTTGGTCTGGCCTACGGGCTCGGATACCCCACATTAAATTTGGCCTTGTGCCACATCTGACCGCGTGAGGATGGTAGATATCCTGCAGTTGAAGATTCATTGTGAATTTTACTTGACTCATTTCTAGCAGTTGACTACTTCTACGCGCCGCTATTTATTATATAAAAAAAGTTTTATCTCCTTCAATAAAACTCTTTTTGATCAATATCTACTCGTGTTAAAACGGTTGCATTTAAGATAAGAGTGACTTGGAATGAAAACATAACTATAAGAAAAAGAAGATTAGCAACAGAACGACAAAGACGGTTATTACAAAGACTAACTTGAAGCAAGAGGATATCTGTGTGAAAAGGTACCTGTGTGCCTCGCAAGAAAGGCTATAACAAATAAAACTGCAGTCTAAGAAATGTGGTAGTAAGAGAACGAATTAAATAAACGATTTATTTTCCACGGGAATTACTTTTATCTCAATAAAGATATATATATATATATATATATATATATATATGGCGGGACGATAATTATTAGATAGATAGACAACGAATGTCTGTTATGTTGGATCATGAGCCGCTTCAAGCTTCGTATAGTGGATTTACTTTCGGGAGAAAATAAAAACAAAAACTGTTTGACATATGGATATTAATTTATTATGTTGTTCATCAATCTAAACTTTCGGCTCGCATGCGCCATCATCACACTGGAGAGAAATTCATAGATAAGTAGATAGATATTTTAGGAACATAAGAGCATATTTTTTTTACAGTCACCGTGTGAAATCACGTGCGATACCCTGCCCTCTTTAGACGCCAAGCAGGAGAAGTAACAGTGTCAGGGGCTAAGGCGGTACTGCAACCGCTGACCCCGGCAGCAGCATTTGCTACCGGACAGGGTATTGTTTTTTGTGTATACGTGTCAGTCTCTTGCGATTATTTAACAACTACAAGTCAGATCTTTGAATATTTTCTTTTGATCATTAACAAATACAGAACGCGCTTGTAGCGACCGTTATCAATGAATATATATATATATATATATATATATATATATATATATATATATATATATATATATATATATGGCATACTTTTACTACTCGGCGACGAAGAGCATCACAATAAAGAAAGGTTCTGCCTCGAGTCCGTTAGTCGTTTGATGAAAAATATTGCTGTTTAAAATAAACGTCTACCCAAATACGGCTGTCGCCTAAAAATAATATCTGAAGAAATAAAAATATGTCGGATTTAAATTCATTAATTCTTTAGAAATTGATTTGTTTACGTTTCAGAAACGAAACCAAGCTGACATACATTTTTAGTAATATATATATATATATATATATATATATATATATATATATATATATATATATATATATATATAGTGTTCTCGTTTGAAGATTGTTGTAAAATGAAACTCGAGTAGCGGTCTGACGTTTGTCTCTATCTGAGTCTTGCCTATGTCGTTTGCTATGTCTTCGTAGTTTAGAAATAAGGTTACTCTATATTACAGTTTACAGAGGTGTCTGTCTCTGGGTCTTTTCCTCTTAGTGTTTGTTTCTTTTCCCTTTTTTCTGTTCTTTTTCTGTTCTTTTTTGATTTATTGGTTGTTGATTTTTCTTTTTAGGAGTTTTTTCTTAACAAAACATAATGAAGAATCAAGTGGCGTCGATAATGACTAAAGATTGTCAAATCTGCTCAGACATTGAAAAATACTTTTTCAAATCGTGGCGTTCTCCACCAAATTAATTTAATTTTATTATTTGAATTTTTACCTTATATATTATATTTTGCCTCAAAATTGTATAACGTATAAGTTTCATATTTCATAGGGCTATAGAACTGTAAAAATATATTTTAAAAAGATAACGCAAATCTCCAATTGCTGGTAAAACTATGGATTTAACAGAGTTTAACAGTTTGTAGAATCGCCTTCGTTTGCAACGTACAAACTATCGAACCAACCAATCAAATGGATGAAGATGTACATCCTTACCGATGGCTCAGAGACATTTACCTGTACGATAACGATTAACGAATTTATCTCTGGGATCTGTAAACTATCCATTAGTATTTGGCGTTATGCTTGCTGCTTCGACAAGTGTTAGCCGTCAACTTATAAGCAGTAAAACCACCCGAAAGACGACATGTAGCCTTCTAGAATAATATACAGTTGTTTAGAACCAGCCACCGAAAAATGTAAATTTCTCCAGCCGTATTAGTTTACACTGTTTATGAATGGGTAACACATTTTTTTTATTCATTTTTTAAAACATATTCTTTACAGTGGTGCAATTATGAGGTAAATACGATACCTATACACTTGTATTTTTACTATATATTGAATATTTATCCACCCGTTATAAACGTATATATATATATATATATATATATATATATATATATATATATATATATATATATATATATATATACTACAGTTCAAATGTTTGAGGTAACCACTGGTAATTTTAGAACCCAAAGTATTTGTTTTGTATTTTTATACAAAAGAAAAATATTACATGGACATACATGGTTAAAAAAGTGAGACATGGATTTTTATTAGAAATTTGATTATGACAAAAGACAAAAAATTTTGCTCTCGTCAAAATATCTTTCTTCAGCCTAGATTACTGCAGCACACATAATTGGAATTCATTACAAAAGTTTCTCAAAGTATAAATTTGATAATTGTTTCCATTCTTTTTTCAACCTATCTAAGAGCTCTTTTTCATTTGTTTTCACTCTTTTGTAAAGTTCATCCCATGTTAATTCTGGAGATGGCTTTAAATTTTTGAATAGTAGTGTGTATATATATATATATATATATATATATATATATATATATATATATATATATGTATGTATGTGTGTGTGTGTGTGTGTGTGTGTGTGTGTGTGTGTAATGACCGTGGCCGGCTACTTGTTTTACGAGCACACCACGTCTGCAAGGTCTATTAGCAGACGCCCGCTCAAGTCCATTTGCATTTGTTCAACACCCACATGATCCACCTGTGGTTTATATTGCAACTATGTTGAGCGGGAAAGATACATGATCGCCTCAGCCTGTATCACGCATGCCACATAACTGATTTTGCACAGAACTCTTTCCGGAAGAGAGCGAATTATATCCCACAATAAGCAGTAGTAACAAACACTCGGTCAATATATATATATATATATATATATATATATATATATATATATATATATATATATATATATATATATTATGAGTATAGTAGCCATGTTTAAAAATGCATTTGAGTTGACTAACATTTAACACCTTATTGCAATTTACGATGTCTGGTTATCCCCCTTGAACTGGGGACGCTTGTAACCGCAACGGCTAATTCTAAAAGAATTATAGCAGAGCGCATTCGCGCGTGTTTACAAAATTACAATCACGACGATTCCAGTTACATGAATTTCGTTTTCGCAATTCGCCCCTGAGGATGATCTTGGAACAGATAGAAAGTACTTGGGTTAATAAAAAATACGACGCCTTCATTAATGAGTTTCAATTTAACATCAAAAAGATAATTACAGAATTAGAAAGGATTATTATACAAATAGACATATGTCTATATTATTTAATGAAGATATTTCTGATTAAATAAGCACTCACTCACTGCATTACACACGTGCACACACACATGCGCGCGCATACACACGCGCATATATATATATATATATATATATATATATATATATATATATATATATATATGTATGAAAATTTTTTCAGAGTTACCCTGTAGAAAAAGACAATATTTATAAATGTAAAATACAATAGGCAAACTGTAATATTAGCCGAAGCGTTTCGTCCAATGTGGACTTTTTCAAGGTAAAAAAAAATGAATTTATTAAAAAAAGTAACTAACAAAACAAAATGTCCTTAGCAACTGGAAGAATTTAGAAAACGCTATTATATTCATATTGTCAACTGAAAATTACGTCAATTATTGTCACATGTAGAGATATTGTTTTTATTGTTGTGTTAACGGATTCAACCATTTTCTTTTGATTTCTTGATACTGTTCTGTACATCTGTTTGGGAGAGTATTAATTATATTAGGAAAGGTGATATCGGGTAAAAGCCTAGGCGTAGATTAATATTTGGATAATATTCAATGGCGGCACTCTCGAGGATTTTCCTTCTGAGTGAGTTATTTTATTTTTTATGAGTGTAGCATTTTTAAAATCAAAATTGTGGTTGAATTTATTTCTATATATGACTAGTGCATTAGTTAAGTTGTTTTTTATGTGGTCTCTTTTGTGCTTATAGAGGCATTTTTAAAAATTTCTGCTTGTTTCTCCAATATATTGAGAGAAACAGTTTTAGCTATTTATTTTATAAATGCCTGTTTCAGAAATATTATTGCTATTAGTGTTTGAGGATCTGATTATAGCCATAATGGTTTTGGAAGTGTTTGTGATTATTTTAAGATTATTTAGATGGGATAGGTTGTTCTGGATAGTGGACGTGACAGAGTTCGTCGATAGTATTATGCATCTGTTTTCATATAATTTATTATTTCGGATTATGTTATTATTTTTGTTTCGGTTGTATATTTTGTATGCCTTTCTTCTTGCTTTGTGGATGAAATTATATGGGTATTGTCGGTTTTTGAATGTGTTTTCTATGTATGCTTCTTCGTCAGGTAAATATTGCGGACTGCAGATTCAATGCTCTCAGAAAGAAACCTATAATAATTTCAGATTTAATTTTAGAAGAGTGATTTGAGTAGATTCGTTTGTAGCCTTTTTGTAAACGTCAAAATTGAGTTCGTTATTATTTCGATGTAATATGATATCTAGAAACGGAAAAGTGTAGTTGGTTTCATTTTCAAAAGTGAAGTCTATTGTAGGTTGTAGAGAAGATCTGTTAAATGAGTGTTTTTGGATATATTAATAATGAGTCGTCTATGTATCTGAAATAGGAAGAGTTTGTAAAATAGACAAGCAAGAACGACGTTGAGAAGAGATCCCATTGGTAAACCAAATTTTTGTCTGTAATGTTGGTTATCAAATGTAAAGAAACATTGCTTGGTGATTAGCTGGTGTATTTTTATGATTTTATGTGTAGGTAGAGGTAATTTAATTTTTGCATTTGTTAGGCGTTTATTTTTAATCAGATGTAAGCATTTCTCTATGGGACGTGTGTGTATAGAGATTTTATATCTAAACTAGCCATATATTTGTTTTTAATGTCTGTGCTTTTTAATTTGTTTAGGAGGTCACCTGAATTTTTTATGTGTGATGGACTAATAGTGTCGAGAAGTGGAGTTAAAATTCTGCTTAGTGTCCGAGTTAGTTTATATGGGGCGCTGCTTATCCCTGATAAGAAGTAATGGATTTTTTTCATTTATTAAGCCGGCAGATTTTTATCACTTTCGACGTTATTTTTAGTGGATACCCATATTTGAATAGACGCTCTGTTTATTTTAAACATTAAATCTATGTTCATCTAACGGCCTGAATAATATATATATATATATATATATATATATATATATATATATATAGCAACCGATATGAAGAAATATAGTCTTAAGGTGTGCTATATTTATGGGATAAAGTGCTCAATATCAGAGATAGAGCGTGTGTAAATATGAAAGAGAACATTGAAGTCAACACTTAGAGGCGACAGTCTGTTTCATGCTAGACGCAATCGTCAGGCCGATATATATATATATATATATATATATATATATATATATATATATATAGTAACCGAGTTTGTGTGTGTGTATATATATATATATATATATATATATATATATATATATATATATATGCGCCGGATAATTTGACGTGATGCAATCCTTAGCGTGCCACGCTCGATCACTTGCGGCCCTATGCAACATCTATGCTACGCTTATTAAATCACGATGTATGGATGCATAGGGGAGTGGTTAGAACATTCTCTTTGCGACCATGTTCACTCGATTTGTCAGAAATGTGACTTCTTTATATTATCGGTCCAGGGGTGTGCGGCACATTTGGCAAACCACTTCAAAAATGCCACGTGGCCGAGTAAAGTTTATGAAATGATCGTGCTTCACTGCAGAGTATTGTTAACAAATTCGTTTTCGAGATCATTATTACTGTAGTGTAGGCGATGTTCGTTGGATAGCCCCATATAATAAACATATATAACCAGTAGTCTTATTTCAAAGATTTATCTGCTCGTGTAGTTAGTTCTATCCTCACTGTATATCCTACACGCGGTTTTGAAAGTATAAATACTTTTAAATTCATGAAAGACGAGATCTCGAAGAATTTGTCTGGGAGTTCGAATCTTGTTTAATTCTCTTGATTTATTCTGGTTTGGAATTCAAAGCAAAAAAAAATGTAATAAATGACAAGAAAATCATCAAAATATTTTGCTATTTTGAAAATTCATCTAAATTATAGAATGTATTTTTGTACGTCTAAAGAAGGCCTAAGAGTGGTTTGGCCGAAATTCTACAGTAACAGTATAAACAACAGAAACGAATGAGATTATTAATCCGAACAACTTTTGAATGATTAAATTTTTGACGAACGCGTCTTCCATATTAATTCTTTTGGGAGAAAATGATATATAAATTTTAATCAACCAGAACAGTGTTTGAACGGTGTCCCCTCGCTTTCGCGAGTACGGGTGGGAACATTGCTTCTTTAGAAAATTTCAGATATGTGTGCAAAAATCTTGGAGTTTTTCTGAACATTTCTAAATCCGACCAACAATTAAGGAAAATTAAAAATTATTCACAAATATTATTTTTCAATCTATCCTACTGGATAAATTGTCAACTAAATAATGCAAAAATGAAAATAACACTGACATCTCATTTTAACAGATATATTTACCAAAATGACACAACGTAAACATCTCTTTAGTCCGATGAAACGTGCCACACGAAAAAAACATCCACGGTGTCATTAATTGTTGTGTGTACACATACGACGGGTCTCTCTTCCACCTTATCATCGACTAGACAAATCGCTTCGGGGCGCACACAAATTGAGATCGTTCCACTGTTCGTTCAAAAGGGAATCAAAAGGTGAAATTGATGCCACAGTGAGACATAAAGACTTGAATCTTGTTTCCAATATACTTGCTTGTTTTTTGTTTTTTATTTATTTCGTTTTGTTTTTCCAGTGACTCACTTGCATGATACTTGAGGTAGGTAGGTGAAACTTGGGACATATTTCTGCTACATTTGTCATAAGAGGCTACGTATCAGCTTTTCGATTCAAACAGCAGGAACTCTCTCCTACCATTCCTCTGCCTATCTCTCCATAACCAAGTACGACTGGCAACTTTAATAGGCGGCATCGAAACATTCTCTGACCGGTACCCCGCCAATAGGCGGTCCATAACTACCTTCAATTCTAACCGTGTCTGTTTATATAAGCTAGCGAACGGAAAATACTATTACCCGGTCAAGTGTCACTTGTTCCCAAATGTTTTAATTTACTTATCAATTATTTTTCATCTGAGGTCAAAACGATGGCTGCTTTGAAGACGCCATTTCGTAGACTTTACTGTTGGCCATAAAAACAAAAAACAAAAAAAAATGAAAAGAAAACAGCACCCTCTTCTATGTTTTGTCGCCATCACAGATGAAATCCATCATGTCAATCTTGTTTTCTCTCTACCGTAATTCTCAAATCGTCATTCTTCGATCGTTAGTAAGCAACACATCTAAAAGGAAAAGGACTCAGGCGAGACTCGGACCCGAAGCACCTTTCGAGTAGGCTACGAATAGAAGACAGACACTCATATGATTATAAAACATATTTTTCCGAACGCCAGTTTTATTTTCGTTTATATTACACAAACAAAATTGTGAATTGTGAATAGTTATCTGACCGAGTGTGTTCAGTTCGCTCCGCGCTAATGCTTTTGGGAAAGGCATTAACCAATGCTTCTCTTGTCAACTATGATTTAAATAGCATGGCAGACTGGAATTTCCTGTCTTAGAAGCCAGTCCAGGAAAATTACAAAACTGTGGAGAAGCTAACGGGCAACCACTCAATTATCTTTCCTAAGAAGTCCGAGCAATTCGTAGATAATAAAGAAAAGAAAATTACGGAGAGCCATGGTCCATACATAAGGAAGAGATATATCATTTAAAAAATTAGATGTAATAATATTTTTAAATCATTGAATCATCGTCATTTTTTTTTGTACGCCTTTCACAATATTGTCTGTTGTTCTTTATCGCAACACCAAGATTGTTATTTTTCGGTCGCCGGTAAGTAATACAAACCGGGACGAGATATAGACGACAAAAGAAACTAAGTTAAAGAATTATTAAATAAGGAATGGTAAATGACCAAAAGTAATTTAAAGAAATAAAACAAAGGAAATTGTAGAGAGACATGATCTCCCACGTCCTGGATGGATATGGCACATAAAAGAAAGACTCTGTAGTATTTTCTGATACAGTGCGACTAAAGTTGGGCATTTAATGGGAATCGAACTCACAGCGATTTTGGAGATAAAACCGGGAAATCGATAGTTCAATATCAGCAACACAATATTACTATGCGTGGGAAGAGATCGTCAGAGTAGTTTTGTATGTGTAGAGGGGCACACAGTGAAAATTGAATTCATCATAATAGCAATGATATGCGAGGCTAGCCTGCTACCCATTGCTTTATGGCAGACGCTCGATCTCTTTGCCTATCTCTCTAGAAAAACTGCTTCCTCCACACAGATTTGGAATTTCAATAGCAGCGATTATTACAAGCAAAAACCGATTGTGTGTGATGGAGTTGCGTGGGTGGTGGGGATGCAGAGAACGAAACACTTGTGACAGTGCGGGCCTTGCAACGCGCCTCGACGCGTCAGGGGCGGGATCTCGAGTCCACCTCACGCGAGACGTCAATATATCTGGACCCAGCGGACTCAAATTTCCGCGTCTGGTGGCGTGAATTTTTAGTTATTTATTTAGATCTTTATTTATTTATTTTTCTTACTCCCATCCCAATACATTCGTTTGCATCGGGCCTATGCTTCTCGATCAAGTCGTGGTGCTGGAAAGGGCGTAGAGTAGTTGGGTGGGTCGGATTTTACCCACCGCTCCTTGTCGGCCCTCCTTCCACGCGTTCATCTATTCGAGGTCTATTTAAACGAAGGACATCTCCTCAATATGCGCGTGCCCTGATATATATAAGATGGTCCCGGTTCAACCGCAGATCGAAAAATGAAACTCAGAACTTGACAGAGAAATTGATTGAAGGACAATAACAGCAGTAATCATAAAAAACAGAGACACAGATACGCACGAATGCATATATATATATATATATATATATATATAATAACAAGATATATATATATTTAAAAGATATATATATAAAATGTACATGCATATAAATATATTTATATAACATATATATAACAAGATATATATATATATATAACAAAATATATAACATATATATACATATATATATATATACATATATATTTACATATATATATATACAACATATATATAACATATATATAACAATATATATATAACAGTATATATATAACAATATATATATAACAACATATATAACAATATATATAACGTATATATATATATATATATATATATATATATATATATATATATAACAATATATATATATATATATATATATATATATATATATATATATATATATATATATATATATATATATATATATAACAATATATATATATATATATATATATATATATATATATATATATATATATATATATATATATATATATATATATATATAACAACACATATATATATATAAGAAGATATTTATTTTGGGGGATTTAGTGTTGATTGAAATTGTCAAAATGATTGTTTGTTCTTACCGCTTTCGGCTATACTATTAACCACTTTCAAGATATTGGTTTTGCTATTTTAAATATTTAAAAAATATGCCTACATTTTAACAACATACATTTGCTGAAATGCAAACATATTTTTAATTCACGGATACAGTCAGTACACTGTGGCCGTATTTGTAGTTAATTTGTAATATCAGGTTTTCCTGTGTTTTTTTATAATAAGGTCTTCAATTATTTTTAGAAAAGTTTTTTGCAGTTGGAAAAAAAATCAACGATCAACAAAGTCACAATGTATTTATTCAGGAATTAAAAATATGATTACTCTTTTGCAACTTACACACAAATTGCAATAACACAATCCAGTTGCCTTGTCCATTCAGGCCATGGGCGATAATGGTTCTTTGCAAATTCCTATCCTTTGTGTCGCTTAGGAGTTTTTCCTCTTTGCTAGGACCCAACCCTGTTCCGAAGAAGCTCGTCAGGTCGTTTGCTCACTACTTTCCCCTATCTCTTTCGCTCTCAATATGCCTTGTGAGGGTTAAGTTTTCCAAGCCCTCCTTCCTCATTATGTGCCCAAAGAATTCCAGCTGTCTCTTCCTAATTCTGAGTAAAAGTGTTCATTTTGTTGTCAGTTAAACATTTCCTCACTGCTTACTTGTCCATGGAATTCTCAGAAGTTGCCTTCAGATGTCTCCTCATCTGTGGGGAGATTTTTCAGCATTCACTGCCATATAAGACGATGAATATCATATAGCAACCCGGAACTATTATGTAAATTAATTACTTCAGTTCAGCAAGAAGCGCTAAGTTGGGTAAGATATAACACACATGCGGTTAAATATAAATGATAAAAATGCATTTATCTTATTCATAGATTTGTATAATATTTGAACACACATAGACACACGCACGCACACGAATACTACCATATTTATATATTGAATCCAGTGCTTAGTCAATTTCTAAGTGTTATGACCAAGTAATGGTTAAGAAATAACAAAACAAGAGGTTGCAGATAAATAGTGTATTGAACAGTAAATACAACAGAAGTGTATCACACGACTTGGGAATGTGTATCGGTTGACCAACGTTCAGTCTATATCACCGCCATATTTGACGCCCCCCACGTGGTCGTATGTGGCAAAAGGCCGAGTTTATCGCGGGATCTCCGAGTCCGTAGGCTCGGCCAAAAAATTCCCTTCGAACCCATATAAACGAGTTCAGGGCCTATCTACGTCCCCGGACGAAACCTTGCCTTTCGAAAAAGCTTCGTCCGGGTTCCTCTCCGCTGAGGCGGAGAGTTTGACAGTTGAACAGTTTATATCACCGTTACCCCGAGGCTTACTTTCCTACTACTTTATAGTAAGTGGAAGAGTCCACAATAGTCTCATTAGAGGGAAGACACCACAATACTAAGTTGGTTCACTGGTACAGTGAGACAATTTTTCTCTCCAGAATCTATCATACATATCTATAAGTCTACCATTCGTCCATGCTTAGAATACTTCTACCACATATGGTCCGCTGGACTTACCATTTACCTTGAGTTCCTTCATAACAACCAAAGAAGAATCTGCAGTATTATCGGTCCTGATCTGGCAGCTCGGCTTCAGTCACTTTCCTACCGCCGTAGCGTTGCGTTTCTGTGGCAAAATAATCTCCAGTTTGATTGAAATTGGGTAGACGAAACTGTTTGGAAGCCGTTGATGGTTGTGTTAACGCGAAGTTTTATGTCATCGTAAACGAGGTTTTAAAAGTACTATTCTTGTTCAATTACTGATCACGCCAGATTATGCTCTCTCTCCCAGAAACTGTGACTACGGTCTGCACGGCATAGTTGCAGTACAAACCACAGGTTGGCTTTGTGGTTTTTGAAGAATCACAGATGCCTGAAACAGGGACTAGCAGACGAGTCAACACAGAAACGTACGGCTAAGCATTATTATTATTATAAAGTTAGGCTAGGGAAAAGTACAGGAAATCAGCGACATCTGGGTAAGCTATAGTCGAACGAAGCCAAATTTGAAAACTAATAAAAAACAAATTTATTCAAACAAAAAAACAAAAAAAACGGGTTAATATGATTTTAATTCGACAAAATATTTTCCTTATTTATTCATGGACTATTTTCCAAACAGTTTTCTAAAATAGCAAACACATTAATATGCTGTAAAAGTAAAAATCCATTTTTTAATATTCGATTTATTGCTTTCAAAATAGCATTATCCTAATCTTATTTAATTAGCACAAATGTCTTTGATATTTACTAATTCGTTTATATTTTTAATTCTACAAGGGGGAATTCGTTTGAATTATATGGACGACAAACTTCGCTTGTTTCAAAATATCTTGTTTTATTTTATTTAACATTAAAAATGATAACTTTTTGAAAACCTCCATTGTTTCCTGGCCACTTATGAAGCAATTATTCATCACTATTCACAGGTATTATCCCGCGAGCCAGATCGATTGAAATCCTAATTGAGGATTGGACGATTGGCCGAACAACTCGTAGAATGAATAGTTACGGTTCAAACTCAGATTTTCAAACTTCTTCGTGAGGATGTCGAATTAAACCGTAAAAGACTGTCGCCTTCAAACCAAAACAACGAAAAATAAAATATGTAACCACACACACTTGTATGCCTTTTCGTGACTATTTTATGGTGATTATCTAAGTGTAGTTTAAATGTGGTACAAAGCCGAAAATATGGGGCACCCAGTGATGATCAAACTCACTTTCTTTTTATGTACCGTGTCCTTTCAAGACATAGGCGATCATGGATCTCTACCTCCCTCTATCCTTTGCAGATCTCAACAAGTTCCTTCCCCCTGCTATCTCCCCCAGACCACGTTCTGTCATCCACTTGCTTAATCCCGCCAGGTATGTCACGCGTTGTTTTCCCTTGTCTCTCTCTCTCTCCCTCTATTCGACCCGTGAGTATCAGATTCTCCAGGCCCTCCTTCCTCATTATGTGTCCCAGAAACTACAGCTGCCTTTTTCTTTTAACGAAAATGCTGACCAAATTCGGTCAATCTTATATGAAAATCAATCAATATTTAAAAAATCCAACCTTAACCTAAATTAAATTGTCAAAACAATAGCAATAAACGAGAGATCAACTGGGGAGGTGAGGAAAATATAAAAAATAAAGGAAAAAAAAAACAGAAAAGGAAAGGCGAGGAAAAGAAGTCAGCAACCAATCAACACCCATCAAAATAAAAAGGAAAATAACACACTCATAATACAATAAAAGCACAAAAGAATCGAGAAATATCAGCAGCTTAACTCTGTTCTGACGAATGGTTACATCTATGTAGCCAGAACACTTCGAAGTAAGCACGAGTTAAGAGAAAAACTTTTTCATATTAATTCATTTTCATATTAACGCTCTATCACTTTTTTCGATATTGAGCACTCCACGACAAAGCATGATTCCTTTAATGTCTCCTTATTAGCAAACCACTGAATAAACTGAAATTTTGGCTTCAAAAACAGTTTTTCAAATTAACACGATATATATATACAGTGTAACCCGGATATAAGAGAGTTGTCGGGACCGGAGACGAAGTATCTTATATCCGGATTTCTCTTATATCCGGGTTTGGTCTATTATATATACATTAACACAGGCTCTAATTTGGGACCAGAGAAAATCTCTCTTATATCCGTGTTTCTCTTATATCCGGGTTACACTATATATATATATATATATATATATATATATATATATATATATATATATAATGATTTCCTGTGAATTACAGTTAAGTAAAAAAGAAAAAAAACATATAACGATTTAGTTATTATTTTAAGGCTAATATTAGTGTCTGGTAAATCAGAGAATACATTTCTTTAAAAATTAATTTTTGGTGAATTTCTCCGAGTGTCGAATAAGTCGCTTAATATCAGGTGGAAACTTGTAAATAAATATACTGAAATTATATGTTATATTCCAAGTATTTACAACTATCTTTGGTCGTTTTCTGGGGAAAAAATAAGAAAGAAAGTTTACTCTTTGTATTTTTAACAGTTTAATATTTGAAATGAAGTTCGGTTCTTGAGCTTCTTCTGTGAAACAGTTGTTATCGTCAGGTGGCAAAAATGAGTTTATAGTCCAAAGGTATTTTATCACATGAGCGCATAGATTGAAATAAATTTTGTTGTTTCATGGCTCTTTTCTTTTGATGTAAAGATCACCCAAGATTTATAATCGTTTCTTTTTTTACAGCTACACTAGCTATTTCTTGTACTTCTACCTACTTTCATTGAAAATAAACAACGATGAAAATAATTGGACGACAGCATTTTGACATGTTCCTTTACAAATTTCCACCTGATATCAAATGACTTATTCGACATTCATCAAAAGACTTAACAGACATTCCCTGTCCGTTTTATTCAATAGACTAACCCCCCACCATATACATAGATGATACTAATGCCCCGGATGTGAAACTGAAGAATTTCGCAGAAATTTATAATCGTCCAAACAAGTCGTGTCAATAGCGACCTAAAAGAAATTTCGCGAAACTTTTGAAGCCCCCACTTCTTTCTTTAAAGTCGTTTTAATGCAAGGTTGGTAGCAGATTTTCTTTGGGTTAATGCAATAATGCCGTCTCTGACTTGAAGGCGACTCAATGACGCGAGTCCGGCCATGAAGCAGATGCATGATGGGATACGAAAGCGGCGCCAAGTGTCTGAAGAAGGCGGCGAGTTTTATAATTGAAAAGTTTTCGCTAACACTTCAGGGACAAACTCACAGCGTTACTTGTATCTGACTATAAACTGATGCCTTTCTTCTTCCTCTTCACTTTCATTCACACGCTCTCTCTCTCTTTCTCTCCCCAATATTTTGCTTTCTTACTTCTCTCTCTTTTCGTTCCTCTGTCTTTGAACACGTGATATCTATTAGTCTTGATCTTTTCATGTATTTATTAAGTCAGCTTGTTATCTATCTATCTATCTATCTATCTCAATTTGTTCATTATCTATCGATTGCATTTTGTTCGTATCTATTTACTATTTTTATCTATCTATAGATAGATAGATAGATAAATATATATATATATATATATATATATATATATATATATAGATAGATAGATAGATAGATAGATAAATAGATAGATAGAAATTTAAAAGATATGAACAAACTGAAATTCATATCAATTTGATTGATATCAACCAGTCTCTCTATCTATAGGCAGACAGAAATATTGAAATAGATACAAATACAACGCAGTAGATAGATAGATTACAATCATGCTAACCCAGTACAAGGCTCCAGAACCACTTAAGGTAGAGGACTACAGAGTAAGAGGCGCCAATATAGACAAGGTGTCAATACACACCAGAAGGCAAGGGGCCACCAGAAGTGAAAATGAAAAAAGGGAACCGGGAACTGAATTCTAAACAGGAAACTATGGATAGAACTCTACTCCTGTTAAAAAGACCGGGGAGGAGAAGGAAGCGGATTATAGGGAAACCTATTAGCAAACCCTGGATAGATAGATAGATAGATATGAACAGAATCAGATTGATATGAATTTCAGTGGAGTCATATCTTTCTCAACGTATTTCTATCCTTTTCCGTTTGTTTATAACTATTTCAAACTATTTCTACTTGCCTATTTCTACTTTTACTATATTAATATTTATCGAAAAGTTTCTATCTCTTACAGTATGTTAGTCTATCTATCTATCTATCTATCTATCTATCTATCTATCTATCTATCTATCTATCTCAGTAAGTTCATATCTATCTACCTATTTAGAAAAATATGACAAACTGGAAAAGTTTTTGTGAAGGCAGGTGACGCGATTGAGCTTTGTTGACGTTGCCACGTCTACACATGCGCACAAAACGAGAGACGCAGTTAGTTTCAAACTTTTTTGATAAACTATTTTTGAAAGAATTTTCTTTTAATCTAGCCAAATTCATCAGTATTCTTTTTCTTTTTTCACTCTAACCAAATTCATTTGTACAGTGCCCACCCGTGGTTCATACTGCAACCTTGCTGAGCAGATCTTAGTTACAGTTTATGGGGGAGAGCGTGTATTCCAAGAACAAGGCTAGCATACTCAACCCTCGGTCACGATGACTTATGTCTTCGTGTTAGCACAGCCATCGACGGCCCCTAATTGTTTTCTGTCAAGCCAATTTGAGACAACCTGTGATTTATATATATATATATATATATATATATATATATATATATATATATATATATATATTGTTATTATTATCTTCTTTTTTTAAAAGTAATATTCCATGTTTCAAAGCCTAAACTAAATTTATAAATAAAAATTAAACTTAAAATCCATAGTTTCGTTCCATTGTCAAGCGATGTTAGGAATAAATTTCTAAGAAGTTTATTTAATTTATAAGCGCAGACAATATTATTATTATCAGTTGTTAAGATTAAGAAAAATTCAATCTATTTTGATTAGGATTGTTGGGTTTTAATTTCCTTAGACAGCTTATGAATCCAATATGTGTTACTTACAAAGTCAGGTTAAGTTTAGGTTAACTAATTTAATAACAAACATAGACATCAGTTATTCAGCGAGTCGTCTGGGTTTTCAATGACAAAAAAAAAAAAAATTGGGATATTTATTTATCCACTTTATTCATATTTTTTCCAGAAAGATTTTCTAAAAGGGTCATTTAAATATGTGCAAGTCATATTTTTAATATATAAACTTTATTCCTACAGATTTAAAGTACCATTCCTCCTTCTAATAACTAATAGACTATACGGTATTTTTACAAATAAATATGTTAGAATTTAATTACTAATTAATGATCGAGTATAAAAATCTATGTTTCATCTCTCTTCTTTGTTTTTCCAAAATTAATTATTACTTAAGGAAAATATTTGACAGTGAGTACAAAAAATGGCTATTTCATTTCTTTGATTTAGTAAATTTATATTTTTCAGAAACTTAATAATGTATAATTTTTCATTTATGCACAAAGGAGATAGGTCATTTAATGACCTACATGCGCTAGCTTTTCTAATTAATTGATGATTTATTGGTTTCTTTTAAGTGCCAGAAATGTTTAGATAGGGAAATACTGAGATGATTTCGGTATTTATTATTATTAAAGAACGTTTGATGTTGGCCCACCTTTTGAATTCATTCCGACTGGATCTTCAATAGACGAGATATTCCATTGATAAATTACTGATTCAATGCGGCATTTATTATTAAGCGGACAGTTTTGAGGATTTCTACACTTACATAATTTTTCTTTGTCTTCATTTCTTTTTATTTTAGGACGTATATTTTTTTTATTTTGGTCTAAGTGTTTATTCAAGATATTAGCATTATGTTTCTTAATAATCATTTCTAAGTTTTCAGTACAAATGTAACTTAATTTTAGGGTATTTTTTATTAAAAATTTTACTGATTTTACTATTTCTAGGAAAATGTTTATTAATTAATGCAAGGAATTTTTGTCTAAATTATTTCTTACCTTTTGGTTGTATGGGGGTGTATACCAAATGATTTTTCTATTTCTATTTTTTCTATGGTGTCGATTTTCATTTTTTTATATAAATGGGTTTTGGGCAATTATAGCCATGATTCTTTAGAGATTTATTATAGAAACTACTACGATCATAGAATATTTTCTCATTTTTTGAATTTGTACTTATTCTCTTTTCGATAGATAAAGGTATATACTTAATTATAGATGGAGGATAATTAGACTTACGGTGTATATACAAAGGATTAGTACTGGGCTTATTGTAAGATAGGTATATATTATTCATTAAATCTAGTGTTATATCAAGGAAGTTAACTTTTTCATTCAAGTATTTACAGAAATTTTCAAGTTTAGACATTTAAATTCTCTATGTAATAGTTTTCTAATTTTATCAATTTTAAAGTTCGTAGAATTTCTTGCAACCATATGTCCATCATCTCTGTACAATCCAATGTCAATTATATTAATTTCACTATATGCAATAAGATTATATAATATAAAAAAACCAATAAGATCAGAGGACTCTGCAGAGTTCAATGATCCTATTGTGATGTTGAAGTGGTCATTAGAGTTTTAAATCCATTGTTCTCCATTATGAATGAGTACCGATTTGTTCACATTCATAATTATATTTTTCTCTCCATTGGTTATGTCTGAGTAGTGGGTAGAAAAATCCATAGCATTTGTGAAAAGTTCCTTTGATATCGATTAGTATTAATTCTCAATATCAAACTGTATTAGTGTGCAATTTGGTTTCTCCTTGGTATTAGTAAACCAATTAGTAACTTCTCTGGTATTGATCAAAAGTTTTAATCCTAGGTAATCCTTTATTTGTTGGTTGACCCTTTGTAGGATTTACTTACTAATTCTGCCGATTTCAGGTCGGGTTGGTTTGATAATTCTTGTAGTCGGATTAGCTTCAAAATCGGGTTTGTGATACTTTATGGTTATATAGCACTCATTTTTGGTAAGTTTACCTACCCTATCACTAATATTCAATTTATCTGTGATGTGTTTACTACTAATATTAATGTTTTCCTCCATATTTACGGAATTATTACTAGCCTTTCTATAGTTCTTATTTAATTAGGTTGTTGTAGTCCGTTGGTGTTAATTCATAAAAATTTCCTGTTTTATCCGAATTCACTGAATTTTATCTGTTACATTAATATTTTTCACTATCTTGTCCAGACATTTTTGGAAATACCTTTACTTTTCATGGAAAGTTATTTCTTATTATTTTAATATATATATATATATATATATATATATATATATATATATATATATATATATATATACACGAGGCCTGTCAGAAAAGTAACGGAACTGGTGTCACCAAGAATTTATTTCAATTCCAAACGACAAACTACATGGTTTCCCTTTCAAAATAATCTCTTCCCTTCTACGCTTCTATGCACTGCAGGAAGGATTCTTCTTGGATGCCCCTAAGCTCCGTCATTACGGCCCTCTTGATGGCTTCCATGCCCCCCAATGCTTCCTCTTGAGCTTGCGTAAAAAAAAGCCACACGGTGATAGAGAGGTTGTTTCAGTACAACGATGTTCTTCTCGGTCAACCACTACCGGATGCTCAGGGTGTTGTCAACAGCTACATTGTTATGATGAAGCAGCCACTATTTGTCCTGCCACAACTCTGCCCTGTGAATAAAAAATACAATGGTTGCAGAAATCTAAGGTTACAGTTATATACTCATAAGACATGTTAGATGATTTTACTCTTTAGACAGCCGTCGTATATATATATATATATATATATATATATATATATAAAATAAATCTTAAAGAGTCATGAACTACCTATACAGGTTTCACCAAAATGGATCTTCATGGTAAGCTGAAGGTTTTTCTTTCTTTGTACTGGAAATTTAAGGCACTGGACGATTTTTTCGTCCTATTCGGATGTTTCTAGTTCAAGTTTTTTTCCTAAGATACCAAATTGATTTCATATACTTGCAAATTGTGCCATCCGGGTTTTTTCACCAACCGATTATAAATATTAGTATAATATATATATATATATATATATATATATATATATATATATATATATACTAAATTTCATTAAAAGTTAAAGTTTTTTATTTAATTTCTTTTATGTCCTTATAATTTTCTTCTTTCCTTTACATAAATTATGTAGAAATTCTCTAAATTGTCCAAATGTTCTGTCTGTCCGAGCACCTTCGGCTTCTTTTTTATCCATTATCAAAGGCGATTTCATTTTTTAAAAATTTTAACTTAATGTATAGAGTGTTGTATGGATTTATCTAGATTTATATAAATGTTTCATTTTCCAAACACGGTCAGCACATTGTGGCCGTGCTCATAGTTGATGTTATTGGGTGTTGGCTTTTTCTTTTTCTTTTTATTAGTAACCCATTCATTATTTTAGACTTTTTTGCATAGGGATAAGATATTATATTTGTTTTAACAACGAGTATGTGTGAATGGACTTTGGTAGGTCTCTGTGTGTATTTAAATGAGACCTAATTGGGCTATTATTAGAGAGATATACCGTGAGTCTTATTGTTGGGTATGATATATGTTTTATATATATATATATATATATATATATATATATATATATATATATATATATATATGAAATATCGCCGGCATCGGTGGTTTAATACGAATTTAATTGAAAAAATATTGAATTGCATAATAAAATCTACCATAATGTATAAATACGAAGCAGTCACTTCCTTCTCTAATATTCGCAACATTACTTACATTTTCTGACAACTCTTGGGATGGCGACGTAGACTGACCGAGTTTTCTTTTTAAATATTCAAACATTTGTTTCTTAAAGGCCTCTTTGCTAAACGCCATCCCAGCAAATCTTTCTTCATGTATTCAACCATTGAACATCACTTAAGAAACAGAGAATCTGCTTGTGTTGACCAGGATCCCATTGGATTTTTTCATTAAAGGGTGAACGCATTCCCTTCGCCAAAATACTTAACCCCTTGTTATCTTTATAAATGAAGGGAAACCCTGTGACGTGTTGGATCAACCCGCGCGAGAAAATTTGTGCAATCGAAGTTAATCATAATGGACCGCTAATATAATGCAAGATAATCTAAAATTGCCATCGAATAGTTTGCGTTGGCATTTGACCGTCTCGGGAGACGATTGCATAAAATGATTTTTAAACGTAGAGCTCTATGGATACAATGGGCATTGTCGAGATCATGGTTTGCTCATAAGATCACCAGGCTCGCGACGTTGTTGTAAGAGTCTAAAGATAAGAGTAAACCAATATCGTTTGGTGCCAACGCAGATGTAGGAGTTGTCCGATTATTAATTTGATCGATTTGTTTTTTACGGCATATCAACACTTTGTGGGTTATTTAAAGCCAAAACTTGTTTGGTATTATAAGAATAATTCGTTATTGCAAGAAAATGTTACATTAACAATGATTTTTCCAGATACAGCTCATAGCTAAGGGGTGGGCATGGATTCATTGTGTATTTGCGTGTAAGTGAATATAACGAACTAGGCTCTCCTATTCCTCATTCAGAGCTGCTATCCATTACACCACTTGCACACCCAGATTTGGCACAATACGCTAGTCAGCTGCCTTAGTTGATCCACTTTGAATTAGTTTAAGGTCTATTATTTAGCTTTTCTTTTCTCTTAAAGATGGGCGCAGGACAATATCGATTTGAATTCAAATGATTTCTTCATTTAGACTGGCTGCTAAGAGAGTTGTTTTGGATGGGAAGAAGAGCTATTTAACCCATAGCTAGTGGGAGATAAATTCATACATTTATCAAGGACATTAATGCGACGTGGACGAAACATTTGTCAGAATGTTTCCATTTTCCGCTCTCAAAACCGACACATTCATTTAATACCCTCTCATTTAAAAAAAAAATGTTCCAATTGACCGCGATTACTGACACTATAATATTTAAATAAGCAGATTGATTGATGTGATTATTCCGGTTTTCTTGAATTTAGTACATAAATATAAAAATTATTTTTTCAAATACAAACGAAAATATTAAAATTGTATAAAAAAATAATTAAAATTTTGAAATTGTGTAAAAATCAATATAGAAACTTAAATAGCTTCCATATTAGTTTTTAAAGACGATATTAAAATTGCATAAAAAAATAAAGAAAATGTTGGATTGTTCAAAAATTAAATACAAAAATTATTTTTTAATAAAAAAGATAATATTTAATCGTATGAAAAACTAATTAAGAAAATCAGAATCTTACAAAAATGTTTCTTTGAAAGAGAAATCGTCAAAATGAGACGTGACGGTTTACAAAAAATAAAACATGAATAACAATTTGATGTGCAAAATTTGAAATAAAGGAAGATCCAAATTGAAGAATTTTAAAAAACCCGCCAAATTGAAACCAGAAGGTGTAATTGTAAAGTGCAAAGTTTCCGGGGAGATATTTTACTGGATAGATTACGCTTTGATGTCAAATTTGAATCAATAACTGGCGCGGTTTGATTGAACAGTGATGAAGAAAAAAGTATACGCCTCCGTCAGGCCTTCGATCCGATTGGAGTCACTTGTTTGCGATACAAGAGGGAAAAATTTAACTGAAATCTCAGAAAGTAATAGACCACACTCGGACGAAAGGCTGTCATCGGGAAGAATGAAATTCGAATGTTTATATTCGAAGGAGATGAGAAAATGCTGAACTAAATCGAACCAAACTTGAGATAAGATATTCGGAGTTTCGGAACAGGCATTCTCAAATATGAGACACCGTTACGATGTGTAAAGTCTGCTGTTGAGACAGGATTAGTGTAGAAGCAGTGATCTGGGTAGAATAGATTAGACTTCATCCGGACGAGAAAAGCAGTGACCTGGGAGGATAAGGATGCTGCTTCTGCTACTGGTATTATTACTGTTGCTGTTATGGCTGAAGAAGAAGAAAATTAAGAATAGCCCTTTAAAACCTACAAGAATTTCTCGACGAATGCATTTTGTAAACTTATGAATTTTATCTCATATTTGAGAATGCCTGTTCCGAAACTCCGAATATCTTATCTCAAGTTTGGTCTGATTTAGTTCAGCATTTTCTCATCTCCTTCGAATATAAACATTCGAATTTCAATCTCCTAACCTTTCGACATTTTGGTGTTGCAAACTTTTTGAAGTATGTAAATTTCTTTTATCGCTAAGAAATTATTCATGTGAACTGTTGCTCTAAAAAAGAGTTGATAAAATTTCCTTTATTGTTAAGGACAAATTTATTTTTCATGAACTGTTGTTTTCTAAGAGAAAACAGATTTGTTTTTTGAAAGAACTGTTAAACTGCCTTGATAGTTTGAGAGGCATAAGGGAAATTTTGTCCACGGCCTATACTCTATTTTGTATATTGTAAAAAATATTTTTATTATTTTAATAAATGTTTGTTTGCAAATTTCACTCGGCGTGGGAGACTTCATTTTTTTTATGAACGCCTTTATAATTACTAGTAAGATAAGTGATTTGAAACCATCCTCTCCTCTTTCTCACCCTCTTCCTCATCTTCTCCCTTTCTCGTTTCTTCTTACATTTTAAATAGTCTTGAATACAGTTCTGCGCCGGTATTAACAAGTCTCATCAGCCTTTCAGCACCTTTCTCAATATCCTTATCCTAAAAATAATAGTAATAATAATATTATATATTATTATTATTTATTAATATTATAGAAATTAGAAATTAAAATCGGTGTTGGTATTTTTAAGCTTCCTCGGCGCTCCAACATCCTTCTCAATATCCCCGTTCTGATATTATTATTTGATTTCCTTCGATGTCTGGTATATACTCATTTCTTTCATGGGACCAACCAGAGACCTTGTCAGAAATGGCATCATGACATTTTCCATTGTGCATTTTTTGAAGAAAAAAACCCCAAAAAACAAAAAGCAAAAACCAAGATCACACATATTTTACATAGATAAAACCCTTTGTAAGGAGTGGGCTGTATTTGTGAGAGTAATATTTTGTATTTCTTCTTTTATTTTGATAGTTTTTTTGAAGATCTTCAAAGACCCATTACAGTCTGCCGGGACACATTTTGTCTTTATGGTCTCTGATCACGATGTCTGGGTTTTGATTTTTCCGTCAGTGTGTAAAGTCTCAGTTTATTATTATTATTATTATTATTATTATTATTATTATTATTATTATTATTATTATTATTATTATTATCGAATTTTAATTCTGTGCTGGTATTTCTAAACCACTTCAGCTTTCTAGCAGATTTCTCAACATAATTTTCTATTACTTTTATTATTATTATCTCGATTACAGTTCTGTGTTGGTATTTCGAAGCCTCCCCGACGTTTCAGCAGCTTTTTCAATATCTATCATATATTACATATCTGTTATTATTATTATTATTATTATTATTATTATTATAGGTAGTAGTAGTAGTAGTAGTAGTAGTATCGAAATTAAAATTATGTGTTGGTATTTCTAAGCCTTCTCAGGCTTCCAGCACTTTCTCTATATACCTATTCTATTATTATCATTATCGAAATTAGAATCCTGCGTTGATATTTCTAAGCCTCTTCATCTCTCTAGTACATTTCTCAATATCCCTGTACTACTACTACTACTACTACTACTATTATTATTATTATTATTATTATTATTATTATTATTACTATTATTGAGAATTCTGTGTCGATATAAACGCCTCCTCTGCGCTTCAGTACCTTTCTCAATGTTAATTTTTACTATCATCATCATAGTCATGATGATTCTTTCATCTTTAAATTAATATTTGTTTTTATGAGTAAAATATTTATATCCATTTATATATATATATATTATACACATACCCATATATATATATATATATATATATATATATATATATATATATATATATATATATATATATGTTAATGCATAATCACTGATGATAAATGTTACTTTATGACATTTTGTGAATGTGAATTGTGCTTGCATATAACGCATACGTACATTTTTTCTGTGTAAGTTGATCTGTATTTTTCTGTGACAATATGCGCGGTTGTGTATATGTTTCTATAATAGCTCGTATATAATTAGTAATCCGGGGATCAGCCCAGAAGGACAAAGTGTCAGTTCTTGAACATAAACTGTCCATTTGGAACATCCAATTATCCTGCCTTCATCGTCAACAGAGGTTCCTACCAGGAGAAAGCTGCTTGATAATAGAAACACTAAAACTAAAACAGTAAAGAAAAAAAGAATTATCTCCCTTTTCTGATCGAAGCCATTCCGCCATTTTTTTTTTATCTAGAAATTATTCAATTATCAGAAAATCCAGATGCCTGGTGAAGCGGCAGTCAGCAGCGAAAATTATGGATTTGTAAATTGTCGTTTATTGTCGGAATGCATGTTCTTTACTTGTTGTCATTTTTGCTTTATTTATGTGAATCGTTGAATCACGGTAGATGGGTAAATGAGAGTGATTTGCCCAAGTTTTATTGTTTAACGAAGGCGGAGAGTAGAAATGAAAGAGTAACTTAGGTAAATGCTGCTAAATCATACTTTGCACATTTCCCCTGATATATGACAGAAAACACTAAATTCTATTTTACTGAGATTTTCTTCAAATAAATGATAATATCACTATCTATATTTATCAGGGGAAATTGAGGCTGAATTTTCACTACTCAGCGACTAAAGAAAATAATAATAATAATAATAATAATAATAATAATAATAATAATAATAATGATGATGATGATGATGATGATAATAAATCAGTGGCTACGTAGTGCAGGATTAAGAGCTGAAACTGAAGGTTTTATCTTTGCTGCACAGGACCAGTGCTTATTAACTAGAAATTATCAAGCACTCATACTAAAATATTGTGTTAACCCCAAATGCAGATTCCGTGATAAATATCCTATTGATCATCTTGCCAATACCGTGCAACCTGATGGTTGTACGATATTGGCACCTACTGAATCTAAAACCCGCTACGACAGAGTGGGCCAATATATGCACTGAATAATCTGCAACATCTACGGGAAGGAAACTAAAAGAAATTGGTATGAACACCACCCAGACCCGGTTATGGGGATAGATGTAACAATTTTATGGAACTATACAATATAAACAGACAGAACAATCAAAGCTAACCGCCCAGACATTCTTATTAGAGACCGCAACAAAGAAAGTGCCTCCTTATTGATATGGCTGTCCCTGCAGACTGTAATGTATTTTGAAGATCTTCAAAAAGCTATCAAAATACAAGGACCAAGAAATCAAAATCTCAAAAGTGTGGCACATGGGAACATCAACAATCCCTGTTGTAGTTGAATCCCTCGGATTGGTTGGAAAAGATTCCAGTAGACTAATTGAAAGGGATTCCTGGAAGTCCATGCCTTGAAATACAAAAAAAAAATTGTTCTCACGAGTACAGCCCACACCTTACGAATGGCTTTATCTATGTAAAATATGTTGTTTTGTTTTTGTTTGTGTTTTTAATTTTTACTTTTTTTTTTTTTTTTGGTCAGTGGAAAATGAAATGATACCATTTCTAACATTAGGTCTCTGGGCGGGACCCGGAAGGAAATGTGTACACACCAGAAAACATTTCTAATAATAATAATATTAATAATAGTATAAACAAGTAAAGTTCATGTTGGATACGACCATCTTGACTGACAAGCGCTTGGAGAACAATTGCCTGATATCAGTCTTGTGCACAAGAGAAGCCATGGATGAATCTTGTTAAACGTTGCGGTACCTTGTGATACAAATATCGTGAAGGTTTGCCAGGCGAAAATTATGGAGTTACGAAAATCTAACAGAGCGAAGTTGAGAAATGTGCGAAGCACCATCTCAAATTGTCCTTTTCGGAACTATCTCCAAGAATCTCTCAGTCTCGCAAGACACCTTCAGGTTACCTGTTATTGGGAGTGCGCATATGGTAACGCTGCTCGGGACAGATCATGTTCTAAGAAAAGAGTTTCTAAGCACGGGTAGGATCTGAGACATGGCTATCATCACCCGACCGAAACATCCAAGACTTAGAAAAGAACCTCAATAATAATAATAATAATAATAATAATAATAATAATAATAATAATAATAATAATAATAGATTATGTG
This sequence comes from Acanthosepion esculentum, assembly GCA_964036315.1. Classification (NCBI taxonomy): domain Eukaryota; kingdom Metazoa; phylum Mollusca; class Cephalopoda; order Sepiida; family Sepiidae; genus Acanthosepion; species Acanthosepion esculentum. The sequence goes on along the minus strand of OZ038493.1, from coordinate 64,158,531 downwards.
AGAAACATCCCGAAACAACCACCATCTGATATCAGGTTGCCCGCTATTAGCATTCACCGAATATGGACCTCAACATTACAGCGTGGGCAGTGAAAAATCTGAAACTTTTATGGGAAAGAAACTGCAAAATTTTTGGTACGAACAACACCCAGACTCGGTTACACACACAGGACCTGGAACCATTTTATGAGATTTTGCAATACACACTGACAGAAGAATAAAATGTAACCACCTAGACATCAAAGATCACAAAAACAGACTCTGCATTCTTATTTGACATGGCAGTTCCTGCAGAATGTAATGTAGCTTTGAAGATCATAAAAAGATACTATCAAAACAGAAAGACCTTGAAATGGAAAATTAAAGAATGTGCTACATGAGTCAGTCAATCCATTCCATTCCGATTGGAACTTGAGGCGATAACGAAGGAAAGTCACATTTGTATGCCAGCCGCTGCGTTGGGAGTCGTGTGTGATTCCAGACTTTTTGCCTCTGAACGCTCATTGCACTGTTCTATGTCAGGTCTTGCGGTGTTCAATCAAGGGCTGTCCTAGATAGTGAGTTTTAGGCCATTCTGTAGACGTGTCCGTGCTTTCTCCAACGACGTCTCTGGTCTCTAAACCGGTTTTGTATCTAAGGCTTTCATTGGAGATTGTTTGGAGCCAGAAGTCTTTTAGTATCCTGCTGGGATATTTTCAGCATTCCCATGTATAAAGAAGCACACTCATGATTGTTTCTCTTGAAGATGCTGATCTTGGTGTTGTATCTTCACATGTATTTCAACATTGCGAATGCCAATTCAGCTGCTGATTTCCTCGTACAATCGCCATCTGCCGCGATATTACAACACACATAAATAAGCAAAAATTGTTTTGAACATCTTTTACTGAAACACCCATTGAAAGCCATGAGAATTACTTTTCTTCTGAATTTAACATTCACACTGATGTTATATTATACAATATTCATATAAATGCTAATGGGTATTGGGATTAAAGACTCCAAACTAAAAATGCATTCTCATAGATATGGTAATGCCGTCAGATAAAACTAGTGTGTTGGTGCATAATTATCAGGCGTTTTTAAACAATATTTATTATGAAAAAGAAACAATTCAACAATAACATTTTTAAATGAGTATAATTATCGACACGAATTTTTATAAGCTGAGAACAAAATATTATTTTTATTAAAAAAGTAAAGTAAATTATCCAGATTATACAGATAGAAAGAGAACAGGATTAAATCGTTTTGCGTCAACCACACTGTCTTCCCAAACGAGCAATGTCAAGAGGAAAAGGACATTCACTCCGTCAGTTATGGTACCAACGTAGGTAAAGTAAACAGCATTTTTTTATTAACAAATAACTCTTCTACAAAAACGCCAGATAATTATGCTCCAACCCAATACACAGGGTGTTCCAAAAGTCTTGGGAACATTTTGCCATTGAATATATCGAAAACTAGTAAGGATGTAAAAACGCGCCTGACATATTCTGAAAGAATTTAATCTCAAGTTTTACATGGAATGTTCAAAGATGTTCAATGTGAGCACCGTTGGTCACTCGGCACACATCAAATCCGTCATCTTCCAACTTCGCTTCCAATTCAATGCAAAAGTCACAACGAGCTGGTTTATCAGTGTCCTGCAACTGTTGGGTTAACTGTAGCTTGTAAGGTGTCATGTGCAGTCGTCTTTTTAAGACACGCCAAACAGTTGTTGTAGGGCGATGAAGTTCCTTACTGGCTCTTTTGATCGATTTACGGGGGCTCCGCTCGAAGGCAGTTCGAACTCGCTCAACCGTATCATCTGAAGTTGAGGGACGTTCCGTTCTCTTAGCTGGGCACAAACACCCACACTTCATGAATTTACCATGCTATCTCAATATGAACTTCCTTTCTGTTGCCTCTTTTTTGTGCGAAATGCACGTTGAACAAATGTCCATGATTCAGTTTTTGCAAATTCTAGGACGCAAAACGCCTTTTCTGGTTGAGTGAACGCCATTACTGGATCTGAAAAAAATATGAAAAAAATCATTAGCATTACAAAACCTTAATGAATTTAGCTTTAAAATTATACCAGTTTCATCTTACTACCATTCATAGTTCAACTGATGTGGGGACTTGAAATGTGCCCAAGATTTTTGGAACGCCTTGTATCTTTTAAAGAATATGACGAAATAAATATGCTCATCTTGAAATTGAAAATAAAAATGTACTACCTTATAACTATAATTTAAAATTATAATAATTTACACTTATAATTATTGGAGCCACGGGTACAACAATAAAATAAGAATATTAAAAAAATTCGTGGTAGCTTTTATTTAAGAAGGATTTAGAAAATAGCACAGGTTATCTATTCAGTAAAGTATTATCAGGGTAAAGAAATTCTTGACATGTTTGAGAAGAATATTAGATAATTCAGAATCCGTTTAATTGAATTTGATGCAACAATCTGTTATGGAAAGTGTCAGAGAGGACTTTAAAAATGAGGAGTTTTATTTTCAGCAAGATTGGAAACCCCTACACTACCATCACGATGTTTGATGAGATTTTGACAAAGAGGTGGATTGGACGAAGGGGTTTCGTAGAATACCCTCCGTATTCAGCAGACCTCACACCACTAGTCTTTTTTATGGAGATATTTAAGACAAAGTCTATGCTGTGAAACCTGCAACAGTCGCTGAATTGAGAGCAGTTATTGAACAAGAATGGACAAAAATACCAAACGAAATGATTGCGATTTCATTGCTTCGCGTTGACAGCAGTGCATGCACCAGAACGGATGTCAGTTTGAAAACAGGCGTTGAAAAAACAATAACATAATGTCTATAGATTCTATTAAAGTTTGAAAATGAATTGGATTTTAATAACCACTGACTTTATAATTATTTAAAGTGTTATACATTTTTGGACACCCTGAATATACTTACATATTGGGTTGGAACAATGTTCATCGCGTTTTTCAACAGGTAACCTTTGAAGAAATGAGTTGGTTTCACAGGGAGCTGAATTTTTTTTACATATATACATATTCTAAAAGGTGACATTTCAAAACGTCTTTCTATACTATTCATTCGTCGATTGTGAACTTTTAATGTTTTTATGTTAAAGGTGGAAAATATGATGCATTTTCACTGTTTGGTGTTCTTTAATTTCCGGAAAGGAAAATAAGATCTTTGTACAAACAGTAAAGAAGATATATATATATATATATATATATATATATATATATATATATATATATATATATATATATATATATATATATATATATATATATATATATATATATATATATATACCGTTTATGGAAATGGTACCATAGGTGATAGTATTATTCATAAGCGTTTCGAAAAGTTTTGGAAATTTTGATCTGAAAGACTGAACATGGTTCCACTAGGCCTGCAGTCATTGTAATGACCAAATCAAACAGTAGGAAATCTTTGTGTAGTTTATGGATATGGTACCATGGATGAGAGTATGTTTGTATGTGGTTCGCTAATTTCAAATGTATAAATTCTGATCAGGGAGGCCGAGAAACGTTCCACTACGGTGGAGTAATGGATAGCGGCTCGGATTGAAGAATCGGAGAGCCAATTTCGAATTGCAGTCGAATCCGTTACATTGGGAAAGGTATGAATCCTCTTCCTCTCCCCACCCCCAGCTATGGTTAAATAGCAGGCCAAAGCGGGTTCTATAGCCTTGGGTGGCAACTGGTCTACCGCAGAAAGAAATGGCAACCTACTGCGGGAAAAAAAACCTGCCTCGTCAATCATGTATCGAAAAATTCATGATCATCTAAGCGTGTATCACTGTAGTCGTTGATGATAAAATTGAAAGCTTATTAAAAATAATCCCACTCACGGGACATCGCAGAGATATTCTACATGCATATGAAGACACGTAGATATGTGAATCCTTATGTTGTTTTGCTGCCTAACGAGTTAATTGTGAATTGTTCAATGGGCCGCATTTCCATCTGAAATTCTCTGTTCAAACGCAACAAAAACAACATATTTTGAAAAACACAAGCACAGGCCATGAAAAATGAATTGTTTACAGCAATGTGGAGCGAAAACGTCTCGGGAAAAATTAAATAACCCACCATTGCCCACTCGAAAAAATCGGTCTGCAGATTGGAAGATTCTTGTGTATCATGAGCTTCTTCAGCAAAATCATATGTTGACAATTGGTCGATCGAAAGAATTTCGTTGTCACACTTTACGTCTATTTGCAGACCCCGTAGAAACTGGTGTAGAGTGTTTGGGAGAGTCTACGTGTCTTTATACCTTTGGATTATAACATTATTTTGATCCTTACAAAAATTCTCTCAATGGAAAGAACTCCAATTCTTTGTAAGGTTATAATAACCATTTAGAGCAGTTCATCAGCCAGAAAGATTCCAAGTTCTGTAAGCACGGAATCGTGAAGCTGGTTCCAAGATAGCGATAGATAGTGGAATAAAATGGCACATACGTGGTTTAATAAATCTTTATATCAAATATCGAAATAGACCCTACGAAATTCACTTAAGAAAAAACACTGCGAACTTTTGTTTCGACCCAGTATTTTCTTTTTCTTACTCCATACCGCGTGGTGCTTTACTGAAATATAAATTGTCGACAAAGAAAATATTAAATCGCCCATTTGTTTTGACGCCCTTAAAGCCTGAAATCGACATTTATCCACGGATGGGAAAGACATTGACCATCTGTTGTGATAAGGCCTAGGTGGGTTCTGTTGTCGTAATTTGACCGATAATAAACAATTTCCCGAGAAAAATCATCAGTCTCTTTTGCACATTTTATTAGATGCCTATATGTATATAAATATCACACACACACACACACACATACACACATACACACACACACACACACACACACACACACACACACACATATATATATATATATATATATATATATATATATATATATATATATATATATACCGGGTGTAAAAGCAAAATTATTCAAATCGTGTAACACTATATTTGGCCATTTTAATATCTGAAAAAACTCTAAACAAATTGAGTTTCTTTTTTCCCGGTTTTCAGATAAGACGTTCCGCTATCTTAAAACCATTTGTCGTAAGAATCACTGAGAAACCCTTTGAATTATCCAGATTATACAGATAGAAAGAGAACAGGATTAAATCGTTTTGCGTCAACCACACTGTCTTCCCAAACGAGCAATGTCAAGAGGAAAAGGACATTCACTCCGTCAGTTATGGTACCAACATTCATACTCAAATCCATTCAAGAACCATCAAGGGAACAGTGAATAATTTTAAAAAAGACGGAACAGTAGAGAGGAAATCTGGATCAGAAGATCACAACAGTAAAATAGATCATCATTTCAACTTTTCAAGTCATAGTTGATGCTATTTGTTTTGGTATTTTTAGTGCCGGTGTCATGTATTTTTTGCATCTGAGGCACCTTGTTTCTCTAGGACAAAAGGTTAGAAGGTTAGAGAAGGCCAAGAACATCTTTAATAAATTGGGAAAAGATTCTGGAATAATATATATATATTTGAACTTTATTTCAATCCTTCATGAGCTTCTGATCCTTAGCTATGATTAATTAATAATAAACATGTCATTTTTGTTTATGATCGATTTCATCACGATTCTTCTGTTATGCTTGGAAATTAATTATAGATTCTTGTTGCTCAAAGTAGCGTCCAACAGTGTTATAAAACCCTCAGAGAATTCCAGTAAAATATCTTTAATCATTTATCAAAGGTTCAAAGCTTAATCTAACAATCGGACAATTCTGCTGTTTCACAGAATATGACAGACAAAGAAAATTTTTTATTTAGATTTTTTAATATTCATACATTTTCCCGTTATTTGGATGCAAGGGAGTGTAAAAAGTGTCCGTATTCTCTATTGTCCCAAGAGCTTTCGGCTACTTCTTTGGCCATTTTCAGGGAGTTTGTTGCTAAGTGTTGTTAAATTCTTTTCTTGTTTGCCTGTTTTGTAATTTGGTGATGCCTATATAGTAGTAGCGTTTATTCTGAGCCCCGCGAAAGGAACGTGTCTGGAATTCGAGTTGGCGTTTTTTCTGTTAAAAAAAACAAAAAACTTTTAAAACATTTTTCCGTTGCTAAATAAGGAGACATTAATACTGGGTGCCAGATATTTTATGTAGCGGGCATTCAGTTGCGAGACGCCTTCGATTACGGGACCTATGAAGGATGATCGTGTTATTAATCAGAATTTTTCTTATGGGTTCTTGTACCATTTGGTTGGTTAAATGCCTCTTTATGGCGCTTTAGATTGATAAGTGACACGTGGAGAGTCAGTCGGAGGTAGTGGTATGACCGATATAGCTAACTGATTTATGACAAGAAACACTATCTTATACTAGGCAGTTAAACTGATGTACAATATTGGTCATCGCCAGGTTAGATTTAATAGGCATATTTTGTTTAGTGACGACGAGGTTGGCGGTTTACCATTTTCTGTTATATATTATAAGTTGTACCTGTTTTCGGGTTTTACGGCTGAAATATGGTGTTTAATGATTCGTCGAATGGCCAATTCGTTCTGCATATAATTATTGCGCATCTGCTTACAGTAAAATATGTTGATATGCTATTTGTTTTGGTATTTTTAGTGCTGGTGTCATGTATTTTTTGTATGAATAATTTTATTTGTTTATCGATGATGTAGTTGTGAAAATTATTGTTAACTAATGTTTGTTTTATGTGTTTTAGTTCGCTCAGAAATATTTTCTGGGAAGAAGAATTTAGATGTGCTCTATTTAGGAAGTTTTTTTCATAACTTTCATGGCTATCTTAGTTTAGAAGGCAAGAGTTCGTACTGGTGAATACGGGTAGGTGGTAAATACTTTGCATTTTAGTACTATATCAACGTCAAGGAAAGGGATTTTGTTATTGACCATGAGTTCATATGTAAATATTAGTACGGAATTTATTTTCGGAAGTTGATTTTAGATTTATAATTTCGTTCTTATTTTTTACACCCAAAAAAACTGATTTCTGGTTTAGAACAATTTGTTTTCAAAATGGGACATAGTGACTTCATATATATATATATATATATATATATATATATATATATATATATATATATATATATATATATATATATATATATATATATATATATATATATATATATATATTTCATGTAGATAAAACTTAATAACTCTTATGATATATGGTCATTTCACCCAGAACAGGCTTGTCAGCACCAAGTAGGTAGATAAGTCCTTGGTGTTGACAAGCCCGTTCTGGGTCAAATGGCCATATAACATATAAGGTATTGAGTTTTATCGACATATAATTTATACATGCTCTGTAATTATAAAATTCATTGAGCTCTCTTCTGTGGATCAGTTTTTAATATTTTATATTACTAGGATTCAATTGGATTACTTACCACGGATATATATATATATATATATATATATATATATATATATATATATATATATATATATATATATATATGTATATAATATTAATATATAATATTAATATTAATATATAATATTAATATATATATATATATATATATATATATATATATATATATATATATAATATTAATGCTCTGTAAATTTACATTGAGAACTATTGAGTAAAAATAAAAATATCTATAAGAACATATATCTATATTGAGATATTGAGATATTGTCGCTTCGCCTTGGGGTAGTAGATTACAAAAACTGTAATAATGTATAGTACCTTTGGGAAAGATGTATAAGATTTTATTATGCAAGGCAATGTTTTCAAAATAAATTTGGTATTAACTAAATTATTATTTACATTCAGGTTAATGTCCATGCTCTTCTTGTCTGTCAATCCGTGTAACCTTCCAGGAATCTCGAACTGAATCCTTTATTTAATCTTTCGGGTCAGACTGTTCTCATTCTCGCCCTGTTGCCACTGAGCGTAAGCTTTACTACATCCTCCAAACAATGGACAGCTGATAACGGCCAGGGTGTACTTGGCCGAAACGTAGTATGCATGAAAATAATAAAGCGAAGAACAAGGGATCGAAACGAATAAAGTATATTCAAAATAAACTCAACATTATCGAAAGTCTGCAATAAAAATTATGAATATGTACTGAACCGCGAAAGAAGTTACTTAGAGATTTAGCCGTTATTCTTCTTCATTTGTAATCTTGATGACATTGACCTCACTAGAATTGCATAAACAATCACTAGGCTGTTTGTGTTTTCCCCTCTGATATTAGGCTTACATTTCTCTCTTGCTGGGTGGTCGGCGTTTTTTTATATTCCATTTTAGAATACATCCGGTGTCATACAAGGCCAATCTAGAATTTTTTTTCAGAAACTTTTTTGTTTCAGAGCGGAATGTTTTGGATCATTATCAAGCAAGGCTTTTTTTTTTTCAATATTTTGACGGATTCGTGATTACGCCGATGAATTTCGGCTCACCAGTGTGATTATAGTTCATGCAATATTTTTAAAAACCATTTCAACCTGAGCAAGACAATAAAGCCACTAAGATGCAAGGGGTTACTGAGCGTGAGAGAATATAAGAAAAAAAACAGTGTTAAGGAGAGAGAACAATAAAAAAAACAAAAATTAAGAAGACAGAAGATGACGATTGACATTGCATTTTAATTTTTGAAGATGAAAGTTGACTGAGAAGCAAGAAGCCGGAAGAGGGTTCCATATGTCAGAAGTGTGAGAGAAGAATCTATTAACATGGAACTTATGGTTACATCTAGCCATTTCAACTATAAAATGATGAGATTCTGCTGACAATCTAGTACTATGCTTGAATACATAAAGTCTAGGTACCATAGAAAAAAGTTAATCAAATCAGTTACCATGAAAGTGTTTATAGAAAAGTTACAGAGAAGGCACATTAACGCTGTAGGAAAGTGAGTGAAGACAAGATGCCAGCTCAGGAAGAATAACATTACAGATTCTTCGTTGGATTTTAATCCAAACTACAGACAATGACGTTTCTGCTTTTAGGCTTAAGTGTTGGGAAGAAACATTCCCCATGTACACTTCACCATGACGTTGCCAAACTCATTGGATTCCATCAGACCCAAATAAGTTTTTTGCTTCATCTGACCACAGTATGCTATCCCAAGACTTTGATATTTTAATCTTTATTCACCTGTACCAGCATTGAATGAGCCAATTTGTGTCTTGATTTCACTCGCTGTTTCATTCATTATTGCTGATCAGGCAAGTCTCTCTCTCATTTAAGGAACATCTGATTGTTATAATGGAAACATTCACGTCACATTTGTTGTCTTTTTCTTCATTAGCGACATGTGCAGCCGATCTTCATGGATCTTGAAAATGAACAGAAATAAATACGAAGTGACATGAAATTGAAATAAATAAGCGGTGAAATAACTTGAAATTGAACTGAAATAGGAAGCGACTTGAAATTGAACGGTTATGAATAAGAAATGTTGTTATTGTTGTTGTCGGTTAATTAGGAAAGCTCGTATCAGTGAATCATTATTATCACGAAAAATATTCTTACAATCTAAAATATTCTTCTAAAATATTTATATACTAATATATTTTAAATAAGAGAAATTTTTTAATCTGTTTTCTTTTAATATTAAAAATGTTTATAGTCATATATTGTTATATAGGGATAAAGTGTCACTACCGACACTTGAGTCTGAACATAGATCGCCAGTGAGCAAACATAGGCGATCCCATTATTGAATTCAGTAGACCACGTGACTATAGAGGAAATGCATATACGGAAAGTAGCGTGTGTCTGCATCTCTAGTGGATCTGCATCTCTCGTCTGTCGCCTGTTACTATTCGGATCGAATTTCTATTCTATCCGCTATACTATACGGATCGCTATTTCTACTCTATCCTCTATTACTATACGGACTGCTATTCTCTACTCTATTCACTATACTATTTCTCTATTCAGATCACTATTCGGTGGTTACTATTCGAGTGAGTATTATCGAGCAAGTCCTATTAGTGAGAGTGATATTCGAAGGCGTCTGACACCAGCATTGTTCAACGGCGTACTATAAGTAGTATCTGCGATTACAAAGTCTCTACTACAACGAGCATTACGAAAGTGACAACAAGTATTCGTTGACATTACAAAAACGTCAGGGACTGTTCGTTGACATCACAAAATATATGTTGGCTTGGGAAGGGAGTATTTCTTTTATGAAAGTAGATCTTTGACAAAATACGGGGAGCAGATTAATTTAGTTTTTCAAACTAAACTAAACTAAATAATAATTAGATTATAAAAATATCATGCAACAACAACGATAACAATATTTACTCACTTTCGTTTATTAGCCATTAAATTACTTCACTTAGCATTCTCCATAGTTTACCTTGACTTTCAGTTAGCCTGAAGTATATTTATGAGCCTTCTTCAATTGAAAAATTATTAAAACTAACGATATTTTTTACTTCTGTTTATAAATACTTGTTGCAAAATAAAATCCTTACCTTTGGTTTGATAAGATCCATCAGAAGACAAAACGCGCCGGCCAAGAAAAGTTTCCCTTTTGTCTTTTTTCATTTATAGTAATTTTGACTGACAAAGTGGAAAAAGTTTTCGCGTGACGCGTTTCGTCCTTCAGGACTTCATCGGATTAAGTTTATGTTTACGTTGATGCGACTACACATGCGCACGAACGAAAATAGAGATGCTGGGAATTTTAAATTTAAGATAATTTATGTTTTTAATATGTTTTCGGTATATATTCTAGCCGCTTTCATTTGTTTTTCTTTTTTGTTAATGTTTGCATCACTTTTGTTACTAAATATCCCACGTTGTGATAGAAGATTTAAAGAAGGGTTTCAGTGAGAAAAGTGTTCGTATTTTCAAACGTCCGAAGATATACCGGAAGAGTGTACATTTCTTGGCGACATACACACCCCATAGGCGATAAAATCTTATACTCCCGCCCAGACACCTACAACACTATTAAATCTTCTCTCTGTTAAAGGTTAATGCCCCCTCCACCTTTGGACCTCCCTGCTTCTCTCGTCTGTTACCCCTCTATATAGATCCCATGTCCTCCCAAACTCTCACACATATACACTTACTAATATTTTCCCGGTGTTGTTTTTTCTGTTTTCTTTTTGAATCTGTAGGTCTGATGAATTGAATCGTTTTTACGATTCCAATGGAATAAATTATGACCATGGAATATTAGTGTTTAAGTCTTTTTATTATAGCCTTACTCTGTCCTGGACATTGAGTTCTACCTGGATCATATCCTCTTGGAATTATTTTTATACATATATGTATGTGTATATATAATTGCATATGTATGTGTATATTTACCACTAATATTGTCTCTCTCTGTCTCTGTCTCTGTCTCTCTCTCTCTCTCTCTCTCTATATATATATATATATATATATATATATATATATATATATACACACACACACACATATATATATATATATATATATATATATATATATATATATATATGAATGATAAAGTTAATGGATTTGAATTAGATCAGGAAACAGTAGTATTCAAAACGTGCTCAATACACATATAAATAGATAAAAATTAACAGAGATTTTAAATATAAAAAAATAGGTGATCAGCCAATTTCGTTATCTTGGTTTCAACCTTTCGGTATATTCAGGCGATTTCGGTCGATTGGTTACCTAACGCTCTATTTTTCTTAAAAATAAAAATTTATAAATTTTATAAAAAATAAATAAATCAATAAGCGCACGACTTAAGGTGTGGTAGAAAGTGAGGAGGAGGAGGAGGAGGAGAAGGAGGAAGCGGAGAAGGGGAAAAGCAAGTACATTAGAAATATATCGGTGAGGGATTAAATGATATATACATACATTCTTTTCATCCCACTTCATATGAACTCAAAAGGAACTTTTTAATAGGTATACAATGGAACATAATTTCCGATCTCTCATTTAAAAGTTGTTTTGTGTGTGTGTGTGTTTTTGTCTTCATGTTTCTGTATGTGTATGCAACTTAAATGAACTTCTCTGTTTTTTACCTGAATTAGGAACCCATTGGGAATGAAGCTCACGAAAATGTCTTCCATGAACATCTATTGCACTCAGATAGAGACGCATGATAAGACATGTCTGCAAATTAAGCTTCGTCTACAGCATTAAAGGTAGGACACCTAGTGTGAATCAACATCACCGACAAGGATCGTCAAATTTTGACGATCTTTGATAGTGAGGATTAAACACTCTTACGATGTCCGAGTTGAAACATTGTTCGACTTCAGGTGTCCTTACAAGTTTAGCAGAAGATTGCAATTCATGAAAGGGCCAAATTCATGTCACTAGTTAACAGGACTGCGAGAGGAAAACCTATTAAACATTTGCACTAACAAAACCCAACAGATGGGCTGATCTATAGAAAGAAACGACCAAAAGATGAGTCATACAAATCATTTCGAACTTGCTACAGTTTTGTAGTCCTGTGCAAGATTCCATTAAACCTGTTAATCATAACTGGCATCTGGGCTTCAGGTACTTTCCCATCACCGTAATGTAGCTTCCCTGTGCCTTTTTCATAAATACTTTCATGCGAATTGTTCGGATGCGCTCTTCGCTGTGGTATTGGGGAGGGTATTATTAACATTATTTTATTTGGTTTCATGTAAATAGTTTTGTTTTCATAATGCAAATAACTACTGGGGCTAGTTTTTAAATTGTTGTTTTATTGTCCCCTCCAAAGACAATGAATTGTACATATGAGGACTAGTTAGAATTTTCATAGAGACAAGAGGTATTATGGTGAATGTAGTAAGAAAGCTAATTAAGAATTTTCAAATAAATATCGCTCTTCGCTATGCTAATTCTTATTTTACCCTCCGCCACCCACGTACATATCTGTTGTGAGACCGATACTTCCCTACATCATGGACTCTCCCAGTACTATATTATTATGTGAATCATGGGAGTAGCACCAGAAATGCGCAGCCGCGTGTTCTGCTGTCGAACTCTCTGTTTGGCAGAGAGGAACTCGGACGAAGCTTTGCCGCAGGGCAAAGTTTCGTCCGGGGAGGTAGACAGTCCCTGAACTCGTGTATACGGGTTGTAAATGGGCATATTTTTTAGCCGAGCCTACGGGCTCGGTAAGCCCACGTTAAACCGGCCTTGTGCCACATTCGCCCCGTGTGGTGGTGGGGGGTGAGGGTGTTAAATATACCAGTAATGCGCAGCCGCGTACGATACCAATATTGGACACCACTGGATAGTAAGTTCTTATTACACTATTCTTTATAACTTTTCTGTTTAATATATCTTTCTTACCTCTAACCCGTGTTCCGTGTTTTCCTTCCGTGGCCCCTACTTCGGGTACACATCAATATCAGGAATAATTAGGATTTTCTTGGGGATATTGTAAGAATGCGTTATTTTGGTGTAAGGAATATTGTGGTAAATTTGGGTCCGTCAAGTTTAATATTAAAACCGTAGAAGACCGTCCTTTTTCTCCATTCCTCATTTTAGCCTTATGTCACATTTTGTAAGAAATTACGAATAAATATCGCTCTTTGCTATGGTACCTAAACTTTATGAATTTAAACGCAGTACTACATTGCCAACAAGGTCTCACAGTTGAATTGGGTAGATGTAACCGTAACTAATAGTTTCCTTTCTCGTACTTTTCGCTTGAAGAACACTCTTCCGGTTTCTTGCTTTTCGGCTAACTTCGACAATTTAAATGCAGTGTCAATCGTTATGCACCGTCTTCTTGATTACTCTTCTTTGTTCTCACTCCTTTAAATGCTTTGTTTTCTAATTCTTTCACGCCAATTAGCGCCTTGTGTCATAGTGGCTTTACTGCCTTGGTTGCAGTAAATTCGATTAAAAAAGAAAAGCATTAATAAAACCATTTAGATAGAGAGAGTTGCGTCGAAATAAAAAAAAAACGCATTGATTAATTTAGTAATGCATATCAGGCATTTCTTCGTTGCTTGTGCTTATAGAAACCTGCGTAAGAGAAAATATTGAATAGATCGTAATTCTCTTTGGCTAATTCACAAAAGGCAGCTTAGGTCTTTCAGTGTTTAATTCCTTTTCAATACTTATAAAGATACCATAGAGAAAACATGTGCGGGAGGAAATATCTGAATAGAAATACGGTCTTTCCCGATACGGAACTCATCCACATCTCAAGGATGCTCCAAACGTCTTTAAAAATAAACATAAAATTAAGCAAAGTAAATGGGTAATCTTTGCCCTACAAGATTCTAAAGTTTTTAGTTCGAGTCTTGTTTGGGCTTAAAGTTACATCACGTTGAACCATTAGTTCTGGCGCGATCACTGAATTTAGGCAATGTTGAGCCTGGTCAGTATCTAGATGGGTAACCGCTTGGGAATACCAGCTGTTGTAAGATTTGATATGCGGGTGGTGTAATGGATAACGGCTTGAAAATGAAATCGAACAGCCGAGTCCCAATGCCAGTTAGGTTCGGTATATTATCATATGCGCAAATACCTTTGGGAAAGTAATGGATCAATCTCTTCTCTCCCTGCTATGGGTTAATTAAGAGATCTCGTAACCGAAAATCATTATTATCACAAAAAAATTCTTACAATCTAAAATATTTTCTGGCTTTAAATAACATCGTAAAAGGTTGATAAGCCGTAAAAAACAAATCAATAAATCAAATCTTATTTCGAAAAATACATCAGTAAATACAATTGTACCCAGCCTAGTTTTGACGTCTAGAAAAGTAATCTTTAATCTTGGTCTGAGTGATTTACCTAGATTTTGTTTATTTATTTGCGTGTGTGAAAAGCGTGAGATCTTATTACTGTTATTCTTTCATTTTCTTTTTGTTTGTTTTTAAATAATGCACGTCCCACGCATGCGTTTTTTACCACAAAGGACATATTATTCCCAGGTGTACACAATTAGCAGTGGAATTCGATATTCACTCTCCCAGACCGAGAACAAAACAGCGAGAATTTCAAGGTGTACCTTAGAAAAGGTACAGCGAGAGGTGGGAACTTTACGGCTCGTTCAGGAAGAATTTTAATTTTAACCAATTTACTTCCACCAAATCTTATAAATAAACGGGGAAAATGAAAGTAATTGGAAAAACAAGAGCTTCAACGACGAAAGTGAGTCTCGCGTAAAATTTTAAAAAAATCCAATATTTAAAAAATTGATCGTACAAGAAATTAATCGCCATTGATTGAAACATATATAAAACATGCGCTTATGGAAAATATGATTTCTGAGGGTGAAGGAGAGTGATTAATATTTATTAGTCATTAATATATTGGATGCCTTGGCGTAAGCAATTCCACAAATGAATACTACTATTGTGAGTTCAATCCTAGCTTTGTGAAAAACTTGTCGCTAAGTGACATACGATATTAAGTTCATCAAATATCAACTGGTCAACTCGATGTGCGACAATGGTTAAAAAAAGACATCTCCAAGACATGCTACTTCCTGTTCCCCATATCCCCTGTGCGAATATGCTGAATTCAATCCTCATTGAAGTAACAGAATTCGTTACATTCACTTACATGTTACTGGGAAACGTATTCATCCATCTACTCACCAGCTATGGGTTAAACAATTCTTTTCTTTCTTCTTATTTTTTTAATGTGCTGTGTCCTTTCAGGACGTAAGCGATCATGGCCCTCCACTTCCCCCTATCCCTTGTTGCTCTCAACAGATTTTGTATTTCTGCCAACTCCCTCAGACCACGCTTCGCCATCCACCTGTCCAAGCCGGTCATGTACGTCATGCGCTGCTTTTCCCTGTCTCTTCTTCCCTCTATTCGTCCCGTGAGTATCAGACTCTCCAGGCCCATCTTTCTCATCACGTGTCCCAGAAATTTCATCTGCCTATTCCTTATGTTAAACATAAGCTTTCTCCTTGTTTGCATATTATCGAAGACCTCATTGTTGCTTACATGATATCCTAAGCATCCTTCTGTAGAACCACATCTCCGCCGCCTCAAGTCTCTTCTACATCCTTGAGGATACCGTCAAACATTCGCTGTCGTACAGAAGGACAGATGTCACGTAGAAGCTCAGTACTCTTTTTTTTTGTCACCAAAGAAATCCTCCTGTCCTGCAGTATTCTACCCAGCTTTTCGAATGCATCCTTGGCGATCCTAATCCGTCTTTGGATCTCAGCGTCGCACCTACCGTCCTCCGTCAGAACACTGCCCAGATACTTAAACTTCCGCACATCGCATTTGGGGTTCATCCTTTTACTGATGACCATGCATTCTGTTTTCTTTTAGTTTATGTTTAGTCCTTTCTTCTCGCTCCCCCTCGGTACATTCTGTAGGAGGTTTTGCAGTTTCTATGAGTTAAATAATAGTATTCTCAAAAAATTATTTATGTAATATTCACTTGCAAAAAAAAAAATGATTTAGTCATAGAAACCAAAATATGTTTCAGCTTTAAATAACCCACAAAGGGGTGATAAACCGTAAAAAACCAAATCAATCACAGACCTTTGTGTTGAATTAAGCTAATCTTAATAAATAGTTTTTCGGTGCCGAGTAGCGATTAGAAAGAAGGCATCACAGATTATTACTACCTTAATGTATTCAATAATCAGTGAGAACTCCACAATTATAAACTTGTGCCAGACTGAGCTAAACGGGGTAATGAAAGTTCAAGATGGAAAAACTAATCCGTGATAGGTTTCTGTTTAAAAACAAACTTCTTCATATAACTTACTAAACTCAGCCTGTTTTATTCAGCTTTTAACATCTAGATAAGCCGGGCATCAAAATTTGATTTAAAGCTAAGCCTATCTTCGTATCTTTAATATCTGGACAATTTCCTTGTATTTCTCAACTCATTTTTTATTCCCTTCTTATATATGAGAATGGATCTATAAATAAAAATGTTATTTGGCAGAATATATATATATATATATATATATATATATATATATATATATATATATATATATATATATATATATATATATGCAAGTTTCGTTAAAAACGACTGACAAGGTGCTGAGGTTTATTTTTTTATATAATTTTTCATGTGTTCAAATAATTTATCTTTTTTTATTTTCAGGATATTAATTATAAATTATATGTCCTAAAAAGAAAAGAAATTATAAGAACACATGAAAAATTACATAAAAAATTAACCGCAGCACCTTGTCAGTCGTTTTTAATGAAACTTGTATAAAAGAGTGATTGCTACCCAAATATATATATATATATATATATATATATATATATATATATATATATATATATATATATATATATGTTGAACAATAAAAAATGTTAAAAAAAAAATTTCAGACACATATTAATATTTTTTATTTTATCAAATATTTTATTTTATTGGGCATCATCAAGAGAGAGAAATCCCTGCTTGTTAGTAGCAATGAATTACAGGTGTTTATATATATATATATATATATATATATATATATATATATATATATATATATAAAGCCTAAGCTATTTTCAAAATTAACCAGGTCTGGAACTTTATAGATTACTCTGTCTCTTTCTCTGTCTGTCTGTTTGTCTCTTTCTTTCTCTCTCTCTCTCTCTCTCTCTCTCTCTATATATATATATATATATATATATATATATATATATATATATATATATATATATATACGCACGACTCTCCCGTCGAATTCGACGTATGAGGGTCAAGCAGATCAGTTCCAAAGAAACCGACAGCCCGACAACAGCACATGAGATTTGATTATAGTGGTGAAGGTTTCGTGCAGGATCATCCACACTTTTTGAAGGGCCGAATACAGAGACCCGGTGCACTAAGTACCACCAGGTCCCCAAACGACCCTTCGCAGGTTTTGAATTCAGAGTTGTCCTTCTCCTAGACCAGTTGCCATCAAAGGCTATAGAACCTAGTCTGTCCTGCTATTTAGCCATAGTTGGAGGGAGAAGATATATATATAAGAACTTTTAGTAGAAATTATATATATATATATATATATATATATATATATATATATATATATATATATATATGCACATTTCATTAAAAACGACTGACAAGGTGCTTTTATTTAGTTTTTTTTATATAATTTCTCGTGCGATCTAATAAAGTTTTTCTTTTCAGAGGATAAATTATATAAAAACTGTTCGAATGTTCTTTTTATCCGAGCGCTTTCGGCTATACATTTAGCCATTTTCAAGGATTATATATTATTTCAACTGTTAGAATTAGAAATAGAAATAGTTTGTTATATGTATGTTTTATAAAGTGATTCATTTTTTTGTTTCAAAACACGGTCAAGATATTATGTCCATGTTCAAAGTTAATATTATTAAGTGTTGGTTTGTTTGTTTTTATTAGTAAGGCTTCCATTATTTTTAGCCTTTTTTTGCAAGTGGATGATGCTATTATATTAGTGTTGTCGACAAGTATATTCCGAATAGTGTCCGGTAGGTCTCCATGAATATTTAAATGAGATCTAATTGAGCTATTGTCAGAAAGGTGTAGAGTTAATCTGAGTTAATCTGAGTGTTAAACAATTTGTAGCGTGGCCTATATATATATATATATATATATATATATATATATATATATATATATATATATATATAGAGAGAGAGAGAGAGAGAGAGAGAGAGAGAGAGAGAGAGAGAGACAGAGTAATCTGTAAAGTTTCTCTTCAAATGAAAAGTACCAGAAAGAAGGCAAGGAAAAACATTATTTTCACAATCTAAATGCCAAACATTCGGTTGTTGTTCTGAATCTGAAATCGGTGGGGACTTTATCGGTTTATTGTCTGAGAAAACAGGAGAAGAAAATCCCTCGTTAAACAATCGCATATTCTATCCGTCTACTAAACACACTACCCTAAGTGGATCACAGATTAGATTTGTGGAGAAATTCCCGCGTCTTCATTTTTTCGCAATAATAGGTAAATCTTTGTAGCGCCTTTGAAAACTACTTGCTTACAGGCCTGAGAGAAAATTATAAGAACTGGTGAAGTAGCTTCCAAACAAAGTTACTCTAAAAAAAAACATTGGTCAAGATTTAAACGGTCGTTTTTCTCTTCTTGTTCGACACAGAAAATGTGATTCTCGGGAAAGATTGTCGTGGTTGTTGGAAACTAGATTTATTCCGAGAATACAAAATAAAGAACATCATGGGTAAATCCGGGACAGTCGCCAATATGGGAAGAAAATGAAATGCCAGGTGGCCTTGGTCTTATGGGTAGAAGATAGATATTTAAATATGGGAAGAAATACATACATACATACATACATACATACATACATACATTACGTGCTTTTACATTTGGGAAAGTTATTAATCCTCTTCTTCTCCCTCCAGCTATGGGTAAATAGCAGGACAGATATGTTTCTATAGCCTTGGATGGCAACTAGTCATGGAGAAGGACAACTCGAATTCAAAACCTGCAGAGGGTCGATTGGAAACCTTGTGGTACGTAATGAAGCAGGTCTCGGTATTCGGACCTTCAAAAAGTGTGGTTGGTTCTGCACAATGACTTCACCACTATAATCAAATCACATGTGCTAGTGTCTAGCCTGTCGGTTCTTAGGAACAGAGCTGCTTGACCCTCATACGTCGAATACAGGGGAGAGCCGTATATATATATATATATATATATATATATATATATATATATATATATATACATACGTCTGCATTTATGCCTACAAGTGTGTGTATGTTCACACCTATATCTATACACATATATACACAAATATATGTATTTACTTAAGATAGACACAGAGATAAGAGAATACACATGTAACACACACGTAAATGCAACATATATATATATATATATATATATATATATATATATATATATACATATGTGCAAGTATGCAGAAAAATAGGAAAGAACACGTTAGGTAAATAATCCGGTGTTCCTTAGTATTTTATTTTTCATGAAAAACTGCACATCATTAAGTTTCTAAATAATGAAAAGTTATTAAACCATAGACAGAAGTTAACGGTTTTTTGCCGGCATCAACAAATTTTCGCATTACATAATTAATAAATAGATATAAACAAATAAAGTCTATAGTTTAATAAAAGCCTTAAAAGCTCAGCCCAATCATTAAATAGAAAAACCCTTTGTGGAGTCGCGAAAAAAAAAAAATTAAAAAAAATCCATTTGAATAAACAAATAAATAAACAGATTAATAGACAGATAATAATGAAACACAACCTTCTCGATACTTAACGACCTGTGGCAAAGTCATAAAAATGCCTTTTAACCAGCTAGGCATCCTACTATCAGTCTTGAAATAGGCACCCCAATGTAACCTGTCATAAACTTTTCGAAGGGGACTGGTCTGTAGATAAAAATTAATTCTTAACTCTTTGACCACCTACCCAACATGGCCGACCCTAGCCGTTTATTTAGCAACTAATGTTCCAAGAGACCATACTTATAAACACGCGCTAACCACAAGATAGCTTATTCCCTAATTCTCGCTTGACGAGGAAGCGTGACCAGACACCTTAATTCAACATAATTTCAAAAATTATATTATGGGTCTTGGCTCTGGCTTTTGAAACATGAGAACTCTTATGTAGCGAAGGAATCATATTTTTAAAACAAAAAATATTATAATATATATATGTATATATATATATGTATAAATGTGTGTATATTCACAACTACACATACACACATATATATATAAATGTGTGTATATTCACACGCAGACACACACACACCCTCACACACACGCGCACACACACACAGACGCGCGCGCACACACACAAACACAAACATACATACACACACACTCACACACACACACATATATATATATATGTATATATATATATATATATATATATATATATATATATATATATATATATATATTTAACATCCTAGGCAAATATATATATATATATATATATATATATATATATATTTAACATCCTAGACAAATATATACACTAATATGGAAATACACACAATTTCATATATATATATATATATATATATATATATATATATATATATATATATATATATATATATATATACAACATCCTAGGTAAATATATACACTAATATGGTAATACATACAATTACATGTAGACATATACATACTTAGACGCGTATACATGCCCGTGCGCGTGCGCGCGCACACACACCCACAAATATATATATATATATATATATATATATATATATATATATATATATATATATATATATATATATATATATAAGGGTATTAAGAGAGAAAGAGAAAGAGGATGAGAGAAGGAATAAGAGAATATTTATAGATATTTCCTGTACTCGTTTGACCGACACGCAAGACAATGGTTTTCAGAAAAAGGATCATCTGTTCCTAATGTGGCCTGAGAATTTACGGACAAAACAAAGCTTGAAGTGGAATGCAAGTAGAAAAAACAGAAGAAAGAATCTAAACAAAGACGCTAAGAAAGACACAGGCCGAAACACCAGGAATAACAAAAAAGTCGGTGTGACAATAACAATACGAAAAGTACGCTTGTAATCGTTCTACAACAAAATCGGACTTTCAATCAACGATACAGTTCAGCCAGCGTGAAATCCATTTCAAATCACCGACACGAGTCTAAATTATAAATAATAACCTATTAATTTAAAAAGACATAGAGATAATACATTTATGCGAAAGTTTATCGCATTTCCACAAAATACTGACACTACAAGCATACAAACAATGGCTTGAAAGATAAGTTTAATGACATATATATTAAGTTTAGATTTTCCGTCTTTTGTTTTGAAAATAATTTTATTTATGGTAATTCATAGCTAGACTTTGAAAAGTATGTACATGTGTGTAGGTAATAGGTCTAACGTTAACGTTTTCATTCTTCCGTCATATTGTGACATAGTAAGACTCATGCCAGTGCAGCGTCTGTGTCTGACATTTAGACGCTAAAGCAGGCTAGAATAGAGGGTCCATTCTGGTGAAAATTCCAATGCAACATGCGTCATACCACAGTGATTCCCCTTTTTAAATTATATATTTTCAGAAGGGTTCGGTTGTGGTGTTTCGAGAGGCTGAATAGTCGCATTGCAGAATAGCTGCGCATGTTGAACGTGACGTGTCGGTAAGGCTAACAGTGGTCAAATGCACCTAGATTCCGAGCGGTGAGGTAGTACTGACACTCGCCAAAATCAACTCATTATTGGGATAGCAGTGTTAGACTGCACGGCATTCACAGCGCAGATCACAGTAAACCACTCCCAAGATTGGAGCGTTGGGAATCGCAAAACTACGAGTACACGTGTCTCTAGCTGAAATTCTACTTATACAACACCACCACCTTCAGAAGTAAATGTATAGATGTCAAGGGTTTCTAATTTGACCGAGTTAAACACTGTTTAAATGTATCAATTCAGGAATAAAAGTTGATTCTAAAATCGGACATTATATTCCAAACAACCTAATAAAAACACGGACGCAAAGCGTGAATTTTAAAATATTTTAGGATTTTTAGAATGTAGCGGATTCACTTTATCTAAGTCGTGATATCCTATGTAGTTATTTTAAACAATGACAAAAATTCTGTTAAATTGTTGCTGCTGCTTCAGTACTAACCGATCACAGTAACAAAACGAAGGTAATAAATAATAATATCTTGCCCGGGAACGAATGAAAAAAACTGTGAAATGTCAAAATGAATGTCGCACTGAAACAAATTTTGTTAAATTCAAACGGCACAATATCTCTGCTACATTCTTTATTGTTTTTTTTTCCTCCAAATTTTGAATTACGTCAGGAGTGTTTTAATAATTACTAAGTACTGTCAGTGTGGTTACAATGTTTTGTTAGTTACATCTTTGCATTTTATTTAACCAGAGCCAAGTGACGCCACGTGTAAAACATTTACAAAGAGCAAGACCACGCCGGAAAAAAAAAACATGTATAAAATATATAAACATATTTTTATTTTATTTTTATAATTTTAATACTTCACTATAAATTTAAAAAAGCCCACAAACATTCGTGACTTCTGGTTAATACGGATATCAAAAAATCAATTATAAAATGACAGTTAACCATAACAAAAGAATTTAAGGCGTTCTCGTGGAGTTGGGCATCAGCCATTCTGATGGGAGGCAGGGAGGGTTCTCTGTGGTGGGTAAATGAGAGCAATTTCGTTTTGGAGACATTGAAGGTTACAAGCCATTGTCAGTCATTTATATGCCATGCGTGATACACGATTAGGCGACCATGTATCTTTCGATACATGACTGGCGAGGCAGATCTTTTCCCCGCAGTAGGTTGCCATTTCTTTCTGCGGCAGACCAGTTGCCATCGATCCGATCTGTCCTGCTATTTATCCATAGCTGGGAGGAGAAGAATAGGATTCATGCCTTTCCCAAGGGTATTGACTGATCCAAATTCCAGCACTGCGAAAAATGTCAAGATGCAACCAACAAAATCTTGTCTAAAAACTCAGTTCATGATAAAGACTGAAACGGCCGAAAGCACTCGAAAACAATAAAACATGAACTTTGGACAGTTTGTTCCACAATTTGATCGGTTCATGTACGATCACCGAAGCAACGTCGAGCCTGGTCAGTACCTACATGGGTGGCCGATTGAGACTACTATGTACTATAAGCTTCGATGCGCAGATGGTGTAATTGTTAACGGATCGGAATTGGAAATTGGAGAGCCGTATTCCAATTTCAGTCAAGTTCGTTAGATTCACTTACGCGAAAATACCTTTGGGAGAGGTATGATTCCACCTCATCACCACGAGCTATGGCTAAATTAATAGGGTTTATCAGTATCAGTAAATCATTATCTACTCCCCAAAACTTTTCAAGTCGAAAAATATTTTCTTATTTTAAACAACCTGCTAAAAGTTGATAAGACGTAAGAAATAAATTAATCTATGAAAAACCACAATTTTTCTCCCGATATACAACATCTTATTCGAAAAATGGGAAAATGCAATAAAAAATTAACAGACAGAGTTCTAATCTGAGGTTTATCTTTTCTTTGGAAATTGCTTTTGTTTACGAGGCTGAGTAGATATGGAATTTCGAGGATTTCTCTTAAAAACACTATTCAGCTTTTCTTGATTGACAAATATCTTTCGTGACTAAGTCGGTATAAGTACGTCGTATCTAACGACGGTTTCCCCCCTACTAAGAGTGAAGCAGGTTCGAATCCTGTCGGAGAGCGCATGTTTTTTTTAATTTCTCGAATATTCAGAGCACTAGACGAAACTAAATGAATATACCCTTTAATAAATAAATGGAGCGTCTATTCAAATATGAATATCTACTAAAAATAACGTTTAATTTTTCTTTTCCAGCCGTCATTTCCGCCTTTATGATATGTTTAATGGCCTTTAATATATTTCAAAATGAAAAATTACGTATTAGATATGTCGACACATTTTAAACTTTTAACATGCAGTTACAATTTAACTATATAAATACAATTTAATAAATACGTAACAGGAACTCTAGTATTATTCGTACCTCTCATACCATACAAAAACACTCTAAAATAGTCGGCACATCAAGGTTTAAAGTAACTCTTGTGGCCAAGTCAAACCCTGATATAAATCCTATTAGGGGTCATTTTAAGTTGTGAAATAAGGAAAAAGCCAAGAAAAGTTTTCGCAAAAGAAGCAGTTTTATCGATTATCCCTTAAGAAAAGAGAACAATTTTGATGTTAAAAAATTAAACCTCTCGTAAGCCTTGAACTCTGAGTGACCTGTGATTTAGCCGTAGATCCTCGTGACGCCCAGGTTAATACCACTGAGCTACCCTGGCGGACAGCAACTATATTTGACAATACCATTAATTATACATGCGAAAAGAAACTACTCACTGATTTCTCACGCACTTGAAAAGATCTAAGAAACGTTTTTTTTTTATTTATTGAAAACGCTTATTTAAATTTCGATCAAACAGCATTGACAAGTATTTATGAGCAATCATGACTGGCAGAGATGACTAGTTAACCAGTCTTCTTCTTGTGTGTGCCGCGTCCCTTCAGGATATGGCCAATCATCGCTCTCCGCAGCTTGTGGCCCTTAAGGTTTTTATACCTTTTGCTACTCAAACCACCGGGGGGTGTGGGCCATACCGACAGGCAGTACTTCTCCTTCGGGAGGGGGCTGGGTTCATTACCCAAAGCCAGAAACGTTCCCTAAAAAGCGTAAGTGCCTAAGGGGCTTGAGTAATTTTTCTACGGTATTGCCATTAAATCCGCATTAAACTGACCTTGTGTCACATTCGGTTGCGATGTGGGTGCACTGAAAAAAATTCCCTTTGCTAAGGCTACCACTACTGTTCCGCTATCTGTTCACACAAAGTCTCCTTCCTCATTATGTATCCAAGGAATTTCAGCTGTCTTTTCATGAACCGGAATAGAAGTGTTCTTTCCGTTGCCATTTTCTTTGTTGCATCCATGGAGTTATCAGTATCCTTCTGTAGAACAATATTTCGCTGCCATCATTGTTCTTTTCATCGATGGGAGATTTTCCAGAATTCACTGTCATATCGATAACACATAACAACCTCGCATTCTTTTTATTTTTGCTTCTAACAAAATTTCTTTGCTTAGATTTTCGAATACTTCTTTCGCTAGTCCAATACGTGTTCGGATCTCGGGGTCGCATTTTCCAGCCTATGTTAGAACATTTCCCAGATATTTAAACTTCTGCATTTGTTTAATGTTGACATCTCTAATTTGTAACTGTCATCTCGGACTTTTTCGTTTGCTGATCACCGTACTTTTTTCTCTTCTTGTTGCTGATGGTTGGTCCTTCGCGGCATAGTCCCGCCAAGTGTGATTCGTTCATTCTAGACTCTAGCTACTCTTTCTTTATTTTTCATAGCAGATGTTCAGGCGGACTACATTCCTTCGTTCCAGCAGCCTAAACCTTCACAGCTACGACCCCCCATGTTGCGTACACTGGGTGGTTCATCCTCATTCCTTTCGTATACCATTTATGAAGAGGAAGTTCCACTCTTCTACCCCAGAACTGTTGTATTGTGTAATGGCCTACTGAGATGATGCTTTCTCAATCACTACAATCTTAACGTCTTTTAGTCTAGGACCAACCACTATATACCCTGCATATTCTAATAATATGCACTTTTCTCCTCCTCTCCGTACGCCCTTACAACATCCACATTTAGTAACCCTCTAATTTGAGTGGCTCTTGGGCCTTGTAATGTATGATCAATAGTAAAGAAAAAGAATAGCCGACGATTTTGACTAAAATACATGGTGAAAATAAATTAAAGCAAATTTTAAAACCATTATAATGCAAAATAAGCAATTGTGCAAACAACATATATTTTGAAACGATTATGTATGAAATTGGGTTGATGAAATTACAACAAATTTTCAATTGTTCCTCCATTTTGTTCCCTGTAATTTTTCCGCCATTATTCATCGGAGTGCAGCAGCAATGATGAGAGATTATAAAACAAGGAACATTTTAAAACAGGATCCTTTTGCTCTATCAAAAATTACTCATTAGATAAAAAAAGGTTTGAAACCACAAATACACTGTACGATATTCCTTCAAGTGGAAGACATTCCTTAGAATCTGAGCGCACACCTCAAGTTATTGATAGTCTGTTAATAATTTGATCAAACGTGGAAACTTGGTTATACAACAAAATGGAGGAACAATTGAAAATGTGTTGTAATTTCATAAACCCCATTTCAGATGCATTTGTTTCAAAATATATGTTGTTGATTGCTTACTTTGCATTATAAATATTTAAAACCTACGTTCATTTATTTACACGCTGTACTTAGATATTCTTGTCGTGATGATACTAACTATCAGCAACAATATAGCATTTATCGATATACTGAAGCATTCTCTGAGCCAATGCTTCTAGATAAGAACTTGTATGTCTGCTTCCGTAAAGTTCGACACACTAGACCGACATCCTATCTAGATATACCGTCCTACTCCATGACATAATTAACCGCTGTGGTGTGGGTGGAACTCTGCAAATCCGCTTCCTAAATGTCACTTCCTATTACTGTGCAACAGTGTTACAATTTCCAATTCTAATGATTTTGGAGAACTGCACATATGCTCGCTTATTCTTAAACCCATATCCTTCTGACATCAGTCTAAATTGACCTCTTCTTTTAGCTATACACTATAGTTTTGCATATTGAAAATTTCACTGAAATATGTTGGAAAATTTCCAAACTTGAATCTGAAATAAAAAAAAGAAAAAAAAAGAAGTAAAATGGCCGCAATTTCTGTCAAAAATAAGACGTCATTTAAACTGATGCCAAGAGGACGTGGATTAAAGAAACGTTATGTTGTTGACTTGCGGAACGAGACGTCTGATGAGACTAAGTTGCTTTAGACAATTTTTACGGTTTTAAGACTTTTGGCAAACCATATTCTATTTTTTCATATATATATATATAACAGTAATTTACTTACTGTTAATCAAAAATCGGTGAGTTTATCAATCCATTAAGATGGTAACTTTTTTCATTTGTCAAGATTTGGGACTATCCAAATAGCCACCATCTGCGTTATAAACAACATTTAGCGAACATCCAAATAACGATTCTATTACTCTTGAAGCATGTCATGACTTCCGGTTGCGCTTCTGGTGGCAAACTGCGTTTTGACAACTACCTGATTATTAATACCAACAATATTATAAATAATTTATTTCTAATTATCAACAAACGAAGTCTAAAAATTAATTTCGACTCATATTTTTGAGCCAAAAGATTATTTGAAGAGAAATATTCAAATATATTTATATTCTCCCATTCAATATATAAAGCTCATTTAAAACATCACAATAATTGATATCTATCTCAGTCTGTTCGTAACTATCTATCTATCGCAATCTGTTTAGATCTATCGCAATCTATTTAGATCTATCTCAATTTGTTTAGATCTATCTATCTATCTATCTATCTATCTATCTATCTATCGCAATCTATTTAGATCTATCTATCGCAATCTGTTTAAATCTATCTATCTATCTATCTATCTATCTATCTATCTATTTATCTATCATTCTAAGAGTTGCAAAAAGTACATGATAGAAAAATATAGAAATTCAAGATGATTCAGATCAATAATGACCTGAAAATCATATGGAATTAATTAATGTTTATGTCTGTGTTTATATATATATATATATATATATATATATATATATATATATATATATATATGTATATATAGTAACGTGCAAATATCTTGCCATTTTAAACTATTGTAAATTTCTAGTAATTGCCATCTTATAATTGGATATTTTTTATTATGTTGTCTGCAGATGAAACTTTGGCCATATTGGTGTTTTTTCACACCTAATTATATTTTTAGCAAAGTTTCCGAATGAGGGGAGAAGATACGAGACAAAACCCAAAATAACCTTCGGACACTTGACCCTTTGTGTTTTCTCTTTGCTATTCCACCGCTAAAACTAAACATTTTCTTGGAGGAGGACAAACATTTTCCTACATATAGGGTAAATTCTAACATCGAATTCCTACCATTTTTCATTACTTGAAATCATGGCGAAAATTTTCTAAGAAAATGGGATGAATATAATGAAGATGTAGCAAAAATGAACTAGCAAGCAATAGCTAAGGAACTTGGAATGTTAAGAAGCCTCAAAGCACTGGAAATGTTTTGAATTGACCAAACTATGGTCGTCTTCGAAAACCGCAGCATAGGATAAAACGGAGACTGATCAGGACAGCAAATATCTCAGTGAAAGAAGTCCGATAGACAAGTGATAGATGGGTGCGACTTGTTCAGTTGGGGTCAGTAAATAGCACTAAGTGCATCCTTCAAGAAGATGAACTGAAGAGAGTCATTTCAATGAAGGAACCAATTTTAAACAAAAAGCATTTGAAGGCAACATTTTGGTTAAAATGATATGAAGTGTGGAATGCAGGTACTTGGGATAAGATCACATTCAGCAATGAAATGAAGAGAGAGAGAGCAGCGTTCTAATAAGCGAATTTGTCAGAATGTCGACAGGGAAGCGAACCAGTGAAGTTTTAGAGTAAAAGTCTGTTGCAACAGGTGGGGGGGGGGTGATTCAATAAAATTGGGTAAAAATGACAATAGTTTGAATAGTGCTAATTAAATCATATTGCTAAGAGAACATCTGATATTTTCAAGACAACAGATCCGATTGCTGTAACACAGAATATAGTGAAGGAAAGCGAGAAGAAAGGATTAGACATCAACTGCAAGAAGACAACGCATGGTTGTCAGCAAAAGGATGAGCGCAAAATGCGAATTGCCAAAATCAAACAGGTGCAGAAATTTAAATATCTGGGAATTCTCTTAGCAGAGGATGGAAAGTGTGGCACTGAAATCCGAAGGCGTATTGGGATAGCCAAAGATGCACCCCAAAACTAAGATTATTGAGAAATAGAAAAACATTCGCTAGAAACAAGGAAAAGAGTACTAAGATGTCACGTGATATCTGTCCTCCTGAACGACAGTGAGTACTGGACAATCTCCTCAAAGATGAAGAAAAGACAAGAAATGTAGTCCTACAGAAAGATGCTGAGGATACCACGGACTGAACATTTGAGCAACGACGAAGTTTTAGAGAAAATGGAAACTAAAAGGAAACTTATACTTAACATCAGGAAGAGACAGTTGAGGTTTCTATAGCATACAGTGAGGAGGGAAGGCTTGGAAAATCTGATACTCACAGGACAGATTGAAGGCGCAATAGAGAAGGAGAGAGAGAGAGGAAAACAGCGTATGGTATACTTTGTGAGCTTGAGTAAATTGATGGTGGAACAGAAATAACGGAAAAAAGAAAATTCCGGAACAGGAAGTTGTGGAGAGCCATGATCGCCTACATCCTGAGGGGACACAGGATAAAGAAGAACGCCATAAACTGATACTTCGTAAATGCAGGGAGCGCAAAGATACCTCCCATATATACCTACCAGAAATACCTCTTACTGTCTAACCATTATGCGATAGGTATATATGGGAGATATTTCTGCCGCATGCTTTATTCATTTGTATATTTTCCATTTGTGGCACGATGGAGTAATCAATAGCGACTCAAGTTGAGGAATCGGAGGGCCGAGTTCGTATTCCAGTCGAGTTCATTGCATTCTCTTGCGGGTTAATACCTTTGTAAAAGGTATAAATTCATCTCTTCTCTCCCCCAGCTACGGCTGAATTGCAGGACAGCCATGTGTGGCAACCGGTGTAGGAGAAGGACAAATCTGCATTGAAAACCTGACGGCCTAGGGTACGGACTGATGGCGATCCATACCATATTCCGTAGTCTTCGGCTATAGGTCAAGAACTTAGTGGAGGCATGGGGGCCGCCAAGCTCGCTGATAGTGTCATTTGGGAAGAGGAATCCAAGTCAGGACCCTACGACGATTGAAGCAGCCGATGGACTGACGATGATGACGAAGATTTCCATTAATGATCAGTGTTAGAACCGAAATAAAAGCAATGATTTTGAATGTTGATTTCCGAAGATGGTAGATAGGATCTTACTTGAATGTTTGGCGCAAAGCCATCATCTAACGTTCATTTTCTTATATTTGGCTTTGTGTTAATCTGAATAACTATGAAGCCACAATATTCGTGTTCAAGTGTCCATCTTGTCAAACCAGTTGTGGTAGAATCATGATCGTTCACCATTACTTCTCACTGGCATCGTTATTTATAGCTTTTACCTAGCGAACGTTTGTCTTCCGTTCTACTTGCTTTGATTGTTAGCTTGTTTTTTTTTTTTTTTTTTTTGCTATTGTGCTTTCGACAGTTTCTTTTTTGTTGTTGTTTTCGTCTTTTTTGAATACGTATTAGGGTTTGTGGTTGAGCGTGGGTCGGTGGAGATAGAATCCATTTTATTGCTTGATTTGGTAGGGGTAAAAATATTTCATGGGTCTCTGTCTTCCAGTTTTGCTTTCTTTTTTTCCTTTTTCGTTTGTTGCGGCACGGCTGACTTCATACTTTCTTCTTTCTTCCTACACGTTTTATTTGCTTTTGCTTCTCCCTTCTTTGTTACTTTATTTCTTTGTTTGTCTTTGTCTTTCTCTTCTTTTCGAGGTGTCAATGAAAAATTCTCGGCCAACCAAAATGACATCGTTCCCAAAATATTATATTTGGTCCTTTGGCCAGATTTTGGGAAGTGTGTCATCTTGAAAACTTTTCAGCACCCTATCATATTTGTTTTGTTTACTCTTTCTTTCTGTTTTTTTTTTTTTTGCCTTACCTCTTACTTCTCTTTTTGTTCTTTTAGGAAGAGTACTGAAAAGTTCTCGGCCCTCCCAAGGAGAGATCGATTTTAAATTCTGATATTTGTTCATTGTGGCAGATTTTGGGAAACGAGTTGGCTTGAAAAGTGCCCAGTACCCTATCGCACATCTGCTTTTCTTATTCATGCTTTTTCTTTCTTTCTTTCTTTCTTTCTTTCTTTCTTTCTTTCTTTCTTTCTTTCTCTCTTTCTTTCTGTCACTCCTTTATTGCGTAATTAATCTTGAATGCCTTCATCCCTTTTCCTTTCCTTTTTAAATGTCTGACTACTTTCCAGTCCATTACTGCCCGTGTTAAAATATTCACTACGAACAAATTTATTCATTCTCTCTCTTTGATATCCTTTACTGTGTCACTTTTCGTTCTTTTTCCTACTTTTTTTCTAGTTTGCATATACATTCGAAACATTCCAAGCCTAACGGATGTACAAACGAGCCATTGTGCACTACTGAAAATGTATCAGAAGAAAGTAACAAAAAACTGTTGACCAAAAAACGAGGTAAAAAAATAAACCGCATTATTTTATTCTGATTTCACATTTAATAAATATATACTATTTACAATTATTCAATTTATTTTTAAAACAAGATCATTTCACAATGCCTCGTATTCCAGAAATCAGGAACTTGTCCAATTTGGAAATCAGATGTAAGATTGGTTAAGACGTGGGTAGAAGGATTCAGCATTAAATCACATTAAACTGATAGTTCTGTTTTTAACAGTAAACAACGTCGTCCTACTATGTCGTATGTACATGCGTCTAATAACGGCGGTACGAGATGTTCATCGCGTGTTTTGTTATGAATAAGCGACCAAAAGAATACCATTCACTATTCAACAGTGTACGGAGTAGTAAACTGACCTGGGAGACACATTGTTGGAGCTTTGAAATCCTGTTATTACTCTGCTGATTCATTATTTGTTCATTTTTTAAAACGCAGACACACGAAGCTGTTAATATTACCGAGTCAAGAATTTTCTTTAAATACCATGTTGATCTATATCAAATGTGGCCGGTTTTCGGTTATGTTCTGTGAAATCGGTCGGGTACATCAGTTTAGAGAACTGTGAGAGGACTGTCCGAAAAGTATCTACCTATTTTGAGCAGTCGGTAAGGGGAATATACTGCGCATGTGCGAACCCAAACTCTCCTATAACGTTACTCAGTTAGCAGTGAGACGCAATTAAATGAGTGTGTATACTCGATGACCATCGAATTCCTAGTGACGAAGCGAGCAGATTTTTCAAGTTTCGTCAAAATTTTTATTTCTTTGTTTTATATCAAAAGAGTCCATTACCAAATTTGGTTCCGTAAGACTTTTGTATTTTCCAAAAGTTAAGAGATCTGTTGAAAGGAAGATGACAACTTTGGACGAGATTAAGGAGAATGTGAAGCAGCTGACGCTGATCACGAAATAAGATTTTGCAGACTCTTTTGAAAAGTGGAAGTGATGCTTGAATAAGTGTGTGGCGTCTCAGTACTTTGAAGGGAACTAAGGCACCGTAGTACTAGCTCGGTTATGTTTTGGCTGTATTAAATAGCTGGATATTTTCCCGGACAGGCGTCGTACATTCCTTCCGCAAGAGGAACTTCTAATGTTCAATGATGGTTACTTGTGCAAAAGCAGTAGAGTTTTAATGAAAGATGGAGTTTCAAGACAAGCAAAAGAAGGTCGAGATTTGCAGACCAAACAATGTACTGAGAGACACATGGATAAAACAGTCTCCTGACATGAATCTTATTGAATATGTCAAGGCCATTTTGAATCGGGAAATGAAGTAAACTAGCACAAGAGAAAAAAAGTACTCCAAATAAAAAGAATAACAAGAATGATGAAAAAAAATGAAAAATGTGAAAGAATGGAAAATATTTAGAAAAATGAAGATTGAGACAAAGAGTTTAAAATGGAGGAAATAGAAGTATGCGTAGAGAAGAAGAAGAAGAAGAAGAAGAAGAAGAAGAAGAAGAAGAAGAAGAAGAAGAAGAAGAAGAAGAAGAAGAAGAAGAGCAACAACAACAACAAGAATGAGAACAAGAAGAAGAAGGGGAAAAAGAAGGAGTTGGCCTCTATAAAGGGCAACAGAATGAAGGAAGAAACAAAAACAAATGAAGGAAACGAAAATAGAACAGGAAGATTAAAAGAAGAGAAAATGTACAAATCTGACCGAAGAAGAAGAAGGACTTGGTCTCTGTAATGGTAACAGAATGAAAAAAAACAAGAAGAGGGACGAAAATGAAATAGAACAGGGAGAATAAAAGAAGATAAAAAGTACAAATCATGAAGAAGAAGAAGAAGAAGAAGAAGAAGAAGAAGAAGAAGAAGAAGAAGAAGAAGAAGAAGAAGAAGAAGAAGAAGAAGTCAGAAAAGAATGAGAAATAAAAGAAAAAAAAACAGAAGTAAAACGAAGCTAGATTGATTAAAGAAAATGAGAAAAAATATAATTTTGGGGAGAAGCAAATCTTAATGAAAACATTAAAAAAGAAAGGGAAAGGGGAAATTAAAAAAAAGGCAAACCAGAAGAAGAAGAAGAAGAAGAAGAAGAAGAAGAAGAAGAAGAAGAAGAAGAAGAAGAAGAAGAAGAAGAAGAAGAAGAAAGTGAGAAAGAGTGAACATTTGTGGAGAAAAAGTTTCTCGTAACTTAGCAAATAAGAAAAAACATAAATGAAGAAAAATTGACAGAATAGAAGAAAATGCTGAGAAAATAGCAGTGAAGAAGAGAAGAGAAGAATGAGAAGAAGAAGACGAAGAAAGAATGAAGAGAAGAAGAAGAAGAAAGAATAAAAAGTAAAATAACTAGTTTTTGCACGAAAGAGTGAAACGGCGTTTAGTAAATAAAGAAGAATAAGAACGTGAGAGAAAATAAAGAAATAGTAGAGAAGAAATCGAAAGAGTGAAGAAAAAAAAAAGAATTTACTTTTGTCGGAAGCGAGTCCTTCAATTAGGCGAAACGATTCTTAGCAAACAGACTGAGAAAAAGTAACAACAGAAAGAAAGAAAAACAGAAGAAGAAGAAGGAAAGAATGAAAACGATAAATAAGCAGAAGTTAATAAGAAAAGATAAAAAGCAGAAAAAAAAGGAAATCGGTTTTAGTGGGAAGGTAGCTTTTTAATGCTTTCTAAGCAAACAATGCTTTCTTGTGACACCATACCGTCCACCTGGGCTGTGTCGCAGGCTACCGGGCAAGTGAATAGTCCTTTCTTTTTTGACTTCATTTTAAATTCCTCTTTCACGCTGATGTCCAAAAGTCCACAGAAAAGAAAAAGGAAAAGAAAAGAATAAGTCAGCCTATTTTCATCCATAAATATACACTGCAACAACCTCTGAGAAGATGCCCACACTTGTCTATAAATACTTATACACAGGTGCTGCCTGTTTAATACTTGAACCGTAAACAAGTATTTTAATCACTTGTACCAGCTTAACCTGTTAATGACCAGTGTCCCATTTGTCTATGCCATGGCCCTCCAGGACAAAGACGATCATGACGCTTCATATATTCTTTTATTATCTGTGAATTACCATGACTTATTTGGAAAGATAATGAGATGCTTTTTCTGATGCCTTATCCACGCTTTGAAAATCAGAGTTTTCCTTTTCTTAGATTGGTTACCGCGGAAAGCAAGAATGGAATCTACCCCGCTATTTAATCCATAGGAAGGTGGAGAAGAAAGGTTTTCCCAAATTGGTACAAAAGTAAATGCATGAAACACTCTTTGAATTTGAACTCAGCTCAGATTCCACATTCTACGCCAATATCCTTTACAGTATCCGTATATCCAATCTACATTTATATATCTATTGAAAATAGGATTTCTTTTTAGGAAAGTTATCAATTAATACCACATTTTCATATAAACCTATAATTAATACAAGATTTTTGTTACAAACCCATAATTAATACCGGGTGTTTTAGAAACCTATAATTAATATGAGATATTTTAGAAACGTATAATTAATACTAATTTTTTTAGAAACCTATAATAAATAACTGATTTTTTTTATAAACCTATTATTAATACCGGATTTTTTTAAAAGCAATTCACCCCAAGCAAGGCTGGAGTGCCACTAGCACACAAGAGATTACAGAGGATTGAGAACAAGAGTAAAGAGGCGTTTTGAGGAAAGGAAACAGAAGGACGAGAACAAGCTCAAGGTGTCAGATGACGATTGACATTACACTTGAATATTTGATTATAGTCATCGGGGAAGCAAGTAAGGGGAAGGGAATTCCGCAGATGGGAAGTGCGAGAGAAGAAGCTGTTTGATTAGAAGAGACGGTTACATTTAACCATTTTGATAGTGAAAGGGTAGGCCCGAGATGCCAGCCTAGTAGCTCGCTGAAATTCATGCAGTCTGGGAACCAGCGAAAGTAGCTCGTTGAAACAATTGCCGTGAAAATACTTGTAGAAGAGACAGAGGGTAGCCACGACACGTCTATGGGAAAGCGATTGTAGACTAGATGCCAGATCAAGACCTATCACATTGCATATTCGTCTCTGGATTTTGTCGAGCACCTCGAGACGTACAGCGGTGGCACCAGACCATAAATGACAGAAATATTCCATGTAAGGATGGATGATTGATTTATCTACAATTAATCCCGGATTAAAAAAAAAATAACAACCGATTTTGTAATAATTATAATTAACTAGCAGCATGGTCCGGCGTTGCCCGTGCTTGATTCAAAAATCGTACGACTCATACAGCAAACGCTATCACTTGACAAAATATTTTTGCCCTTCCTTGCCTTTAAAGGAGCGCCCTTTGCCGTGCTGATGTTGCTACATGCCTTACTTCTTGCCTATCTCACACTGCGAATTTTTCTAAGCTGTATACTAAACATTAAATCTGTTAAGAAAAAAGAACTAAACAAAATGAACACAAAACGATCAGCTTTAAAAAAGGACTCGTAACTGGATAAACCGAATGAAAAAAGAATGTTAACAAAAATATTTTTTCACACCCAACCCAGTTCTGCGGACTCACAATCAACGTTGAGTTGAAGCAAGCGAATGAGCCAATTGGAGTAAAGTGCCATGCAGATTTAAATGTTTCCCACTTGTGACGAATGCAGCTATCGATTTTTTTTGCATGCTAGCATGCTAGTTAACATTCGTGTCAGTCAGCTGTTGGTTCTTACGCTGGCCAATAGAATCTTCCTGCCTATTCGTGGCAGCCAGTTATAGGCTCTCACTCTGGCCAGTAGAAAATGGTCGTAAACTACATGAAAACTACCGTAGAAGCATGAAAAAATCGATTATTTCCACTATCGATGGGAGTTGGGAAATGCAAAGTCGGTCTTGGACTTCCCGCTAACTTGGAGCATGTGCATGTAAATTTTGGTGCAAATCCGTCGAAAATTGCGGCTGTGCATTCGTTACAAACACATACACATCCTGCCTTTTATAGATAGAGATACAGAATTTGTTATAAAACTATAATTAATACCGGATTTTTTTAAATACCTATAATTATTATCCGATTTCTTTTAAGATGCCTATAATTGATACCAGATGTTTTTTTTTAAATCTATAATTAATACCAGAATATTTAGAAAACCTATAATTAATAACATGTTTTCAATACCTATAATTAATACCCAAAATAATTTTAGAAACCTATCATTAATACCAAAAGTTTTATTTTAATCTATGTTGGTTGATGAAAATGCTCCCAGCACTTTTTAACAAAATATTTTATTTAGATAAATTCACGGCGTCATTAACTTGCATTTCACTTGCCTTTAATGAACAGTCGCAGTTTTGACTTGAAAGAGTCTTCGATGATTTTTTTGATACATTGAAAATGCTAGAACTGCTGACCAAATATGGAGTGTTTTAGGATACTAAACAAGTATTTGTCTGATGATGGAAGATCTGAAAAATACGCGGAATTTGAAAGAAATTCCCATCTTAACATTAGGATTGTTAGCAGCGTACCCCTTGTTCCTCAAGTACAGGGATTGCCAAGGGAAAAATTTCTCTGACAAGGCGTCATTCAAACGAACCCATTGCTCATTGTATTGTTGCGCAGTTTCTTCGTGTTGCAACGATTTATAATACATAATTCCTTTTGAATCACACTGAAGATATACAGATTATTTTTCTCTTGTAGATATTATTTTAATTTCATATTCTGAAGGCTTTCCGGAATTTTTCTTTTGGATGTTCATATTAAATCCCGTTTTCGTCGGGAATGATTACATTGTCCTAAAATCGCTTTTTACAGTACTAAAGAAAATTAGAACTGTTTAGACGTTGAGTGAGTCTCCTTTCCTTAAATTCATGTGGACCTCATTATTCTAACTTATGACAGTTTTCTGAAAACTTGCGAATCACGTACAATTAAATAAAATACAAATTTCTTCAGGTATTTATAATTAATACTGAATTTTTTTAGAAACTTATAATTAATATGGAATTTTTTAGCAACCTATAATTAATTTGTGATTGTTTTAGAAACCTATAATTAATATGGAATTTTTTTTAGAAACCTATAATTAATGTGGGATTTTTTAATAAAATCTATAATTAGTATGGGATATTTTAGAAAGCTATAATTAATACGGGATTTTTTTTAGAAAGTTATATTACCGAATTTTATAGAAACCTATAATTAATACTGTTTTTTTTTGTTTTTGTTTTTTTTAGAAAGCTATAAATAATACCGAATTGTATAGAAACCTACAATAACAGATTTCTAGAAACCTCGAATTAATAACAGATTTTTTTAATTTCATCTTTTTACCGTATTTACACTGAAAACTTTTGCCGTATATCCTCGAGTATTTTCCGAATTTTAATGATCAGTTCCCCCCACCCCCGCAAAATATAGCGCGTCGCACTATATACAGGTAATTTTTTGAAGAGTTTAAAAATGCATTTTCGGTAACCGGTTGCACTATACACAGATAATTTTTTTTGGATGAGATATAATCCATGTCAAAAAAATTCAGGTGTCCACTGGGCATAACGTCGGCTTATACACGAGGATATACGGTAATTATTACCGGATTACATTTTTTTATCACGTTCCATTATTTTGTACAATAAAAAACTCCCTCTGAATAGGGAAGATAATTTTCCTAGTATATTCCTTTTATTATTGGGACGTTTTTTTCTTTTTTCTTTTTTTTTTACTAATGTTCACATAATACAAGGCTCAAGAGCCACTCGTGGTAGAGAATTACTGTTTGGAGTTATATCAGCGTAGGAAAGGACAAGGGTTAGGAGTATAGAACTGCAGTAGATTTTAGAAGGAACTCGAAATCCAATCCTAAACAAGAAACAAGGGATTTTAAAAGACCGTGGAGGGGTGTGAACCGGATGATAGGCAAACTTATCTACTTCTATTAGTGGAGGATAGAAATAATAAAATAAAATGAAATAGAGAATAAAATTTTAGAGTTCAGGTACAGACGTTAGAAATATAGAGCTGAAGCAGCCTTTAGGAGGAACCAGAAACCCACTCCAAAACAGGAAACAAGAAATAAAACTCTACTCCTGTTCACAAGACCGGGGAAGGGTGTGAACCGGATGATATACAAACTTATCTACTCCTATTAAATTAGTTTATGTTTCTGTTAATCTATAGTATTTAAAAGACAATTTAGATATATAATAAGTGGGTTAGATGTAGTTTGTTTTGCTGTTGTTGCACAATATATAAGTATACAGTAAAAAACAACCAACCAAAAGATATACGAGGGTCATTCAATAAATAAGTTGAATTTTTCGGTATAATGACTTCTAATACAGATAGAAGCTTACTCCTCTTTATTTTTTTTTGTTTTACTTCTTTTTCACATGGATTTAATTTCTTTTGCAGATTAAAGAAAACTTTGAGAGTTTTGGCGATTAACAAAGATGGCCGACCAAGAAGCATGCTCCAGGATTGAACAGCGGTCAGTTATCAAGTTTTTGGTTGCTGAAGGGTGCAAACCAGTTGAAATTCATAGGATTATGTCAACTGTGTATGGTGCCACATGTTTCAGCCAAAAAAATGTCTACAAGTGGGCTAAATTGTTTAAAGAAGGACGGAGCAGTATTGAGGATGAAGACAGGCCTGGGAGACCTACAGAAGTGAGGTCTCCTGAGTTGATCGAATCAGTCAATGACCTCATTCAGTCTGACAGAAGGGTGACAGTGGATGACATTGCAAGGACTTTGAGGTTATCTGTTGGGACAAACGCAGAGGTCATCAGTCAGAAGGAGTCATCTTGCATCATG
The DNA here is from genome assembly GCA_964036315.1 of Acanthosepion esculentum. NCBI lineage: Eukaryota > Metazoa > Mollusca > Cephalopoda > Sepiida > Sepiidae > Acanthosepion > Acanthosepion esculentum. The sequence continues at coordinate 64,119,054 of OZ038493.1, read as the reverse complement.
ACAACGCAAGGCCTCACACAGCAGCCCAAACGGTGCAGACCATCAACGAGCTGGGCTGGGAACTGCTCCCTCATCCCCCTTACAGCCCAGACCTTGCCCCTTCAGACTTTCACCTGTTTGGTCCCTTGAAAGCGTTCACGAGCGGCACGAAGTTTAAAAGTGACGATGAAGTCAGAAGTGTTGTGAGCGACTTGCTGAGACATCAGTCCAAAGATTTTTACGCTGAGGGAATACGAAAGCTTGTGCACAGATGGAAGAAGTGTGTGACAGTGCTGGGAGACTACGTTGAAAAAAAGTAAGCTTCTATCTGTATTAGAAGTCCTTATACCGAAAAATTCACCTTATTTATTGAATGACCCTCGTATTTAATGGAATATTAACTCTGGATGTTGTCTCGATTTTTCCTTCCGATTTTTTATTGTTTATATCCTAATATATCCCATTTCTATTCAAATACCAGTGAGTATCTTCTCGACAAATAGCATTTTTCTCTGTCGAACAAAAAGAGAAATAAATATTCAAATGATGACCGATGTTCTTCTCCAAATGGCCATCTGGAAGGCTGTTTCAGAACTGTTTCTGAGGCGTGTAAATGACTTACTACAACTGACTGATTGCACTTCATCGGCACTTCTAAATTTCCCATCACTACGCATTCTAATGTTATCGTTTGGTTCAGATTTTCTATTCTACCCTCTGTGTATGAATCAGATTACGAGCTAATCAACAATGCTGCGCGGAATGAATTTGGAAACAAAAAGACTGATAGGAAGATTAGAGATGAGAGTCGTGTCCTCTCATAAAACCTTTCATCGGTCAGTTAGTTTACAATGTAGATTGAGCACCAGATATTGTGCGATTGTTGGCAAAAGAATAGCGCATATCATTGCTTTATTCTTTCAGTTATTCTTCCTTTTCCTTTTATTTGCTCTTTCTCTCACTTCTCCATTCCAAATTCTTTCATATATTCATATTCATTTCAATTTCTTCTTTCTTTCTGTTATTGCTTTGTTCCTTCTTTTGTTTATTTCTTCCTTTCTTTCTTCCTTTCTTTCTTTCTTTCTTTCTTTCTTTCTTTCTTTCTTTCTTTCTTTCCGTTATATCGTTATTCCTTTCTTTCTGTTATTCATTTCTTTCTTCTTTTCTTTTTCTTTGTTTCTGTTATCCCTTTCTTTCCCCCCCTCTCTCTCTCTTTCTTTCTTTCTTTCTGTTGTATTTTTCTTTCTTTGTTGTACCTTTCTTTCTGTTATTTATTTATTTCTTTTTCTTTGTTTCAGTTATTGCTTCTTTCTTTCTTTCTTTCTTTCTTTCTTTTAGTTTCGTTAATTTATATATCCTTGTCTTTCTTTCCTTATTTTTGCCTTTTGATTTTCCCGCTCGATTTTTAGTTCATATGAGTTATCGCAACTTAGAAACTTAATAGGTATTACTATACTGACAGATTTGCTGAGCTCCATAACAAAATGCAAATATTCAATATCAATCCCACAACTAGAACCCAGCCACCCACGCATTGTTCTTAATTTTATCTTTGTTTTATTTTTCCTTCTATTTTTATCCCCATTTTCTTATATACATCAGTCAGTCAGTCAGTCAGTTATATGTTATGCGTGTAACACGCGTAGGCGATCATGTATCTTTCGATACATGACTGACGAGGCAGATTTTTTTCCCGCAGTAGGTTGCCATTTCTTTCTGCGGTAAACCAGTTACTATCCTGTCCTGCTATTTACCCATAGCTGGTGAGGGGGGGAGTAAAGGATTCATACCTTTCCCAAGGGTCCTAGCACGTAAGTGAATGTAATGGATTCGACTAAACACTAATTTTATTTATTATTTATTTTTCCTTCAATAGAATTTAGTTCTCACTTTTTTTAAACAGGAGTTATATCCCTTGTTACCTGCTTAGGACTGGGTTTCCGGTTCCTTCTAAATTTGACTTCAACTCTATATTTCTAATATCTCCGGCTGAACCCTGAAAAATTTTCATTACGAATAGTTTTTTTAATTTTCAATAGGAGTAGATAGGTTCGCCTATCGTGTGGTTCACACACTTCTTCGATCTTCTGAACAGGATTAGAGGTTTATCCCTTTTTTCTATTTAGTATTGGATTTAGGGTTGCTTTAAAAATCTACTTTTAACGTCACAGCCTGAACTCTGAAATTTTAGTCACATTTTTTTTCTCCTCAATAGGAGTAGAAAATTTCGCCTACCGTCCGAGTAAAACACCTCATCGGCCTTCTGAACGGAAGTAGAGGTTTATCCCTTGTTTCGGGTTTAGGATCGCATTTGCGGTTCCTTCAAAAATCTTTTCATTCTCTTTCACTCCCAGTAAATCATTGCGCCTTAGTGGCATGATTGCCTCGCTTGGGGCGAAATGATTAAAAAATCGTCATGGTCTCTCTCTCTCTCTCACGCAAGCGCGCGCGCGCACACACACACACACACACACACACACACACACACACACACACACACACACATATATATATATATGAGATAACGATATATATTTTATATGCCACGAACAATATTGGGAAAAATGTATGACAAAGTTGAATAAGTTTTCTTGTGACGCGTTTCGTCCATTAGGACTTCATCGTTTCGTGTCACAAGAAAACATTTTTCAATTTACCATATATATATATATATATATATATATATATATATATATATATATATATATGATCTGCTATAAAAATCATTTTACTTCCACTTTGGATATGACATTTTACGTTCCTCGAACTTCCCTTTCAGCATATGTCTGGTTCCTCCCTTGTATTCTTCTCCACATTTGTATGGGGTATTATAAATATAATCTTTTGTCAACATCTCTGATGAGCGGCCAAATTCAGCAATGAGGTTGTGCAAAGCGATTGTGCAACTGGAAATCACCCTGCCGTTATGTCCACAAATCGTTCGCATTCGTCCAACCACTCCTTTCACATATTGCTATGTTTGCTGAAGCTACATCGGTGCTAGCTTTAAGTTTTATCCTCCCCTCTCTTGTCTGTGAAAAAAAAAAAAAACAAGAACAGATAATTGCTATTTGGGATGAGACTCTTAATGTTCCCTTCCTTCTTCCTTCAATTTTCTGGGATCACTGCCGATGACCTTTATCTAATGCTATCAGCAAACCTTTCTTCGTAAAGAAAGGATCGTATGAATTCAAAGTTAAATCTAACAACGTGTGTTGCTTTTCTACGGTGGAGTAATTGTCTGACAGCCATGGTTGGGTTTTCCTGCTTGTGTGGCATGGTACAGAGTCCAGTTGCTAGACAGAGTCTTCCAGAAGCTACCCACTTGGCCCAGGGCAGTACTACCTCCTCAAGCACTTGATGTAGGTACCCATGTTGAGTCTGAAACCCTCACCCACAAATTCAAGAGTTCTTTTCTTATCAGAATGATCAGAGTGAGTTTTCTGAGCTGACATACCTTCGTAATCACTATTAGACTCATCCTACTATTTTCGAATCCTCTGCGGCTCGGACTAAGGAATCAGAGAGCCGAGTTCGAATTCCAGTCGAATCCATTACATTCACTTACTTGCTAATATTCTTGGAAATGTTATGAATACTCCTCTTATTCCCACCCCTCCAGCTATGGGTAAATAGCAGGACAGACCGGGTTCTATAGCCTTGGATGGCAACTGGTCTACCGCAGAAAGAAATGAGAACCTACTGCGGGAAAAAAATCTGCCTCGTCGATCATGTATCGAAAGATACATGATCGCCTAAGCGTGTATCACGCATGGCACAATTAAAATAATACACACAAATGTTTAAAACTCTTTTGCATAGCTGGTTTCGACATATATTAAGCTGAGTCATAAATAATTTCTTTTTTAATTTTATCAAATTCATTCTTAAAAAAATAAAGTACAATTATATTATATATTCACCATTACTTGCAATGACTTCTTACCACTTCTCAAACAGCTCTTCGATAACTTTTGAGTAAAATTTCGCAGGTTTCGATGTGAATAAGTTCGCGGCAAATTCTTAAATCTGGTTTTCTTTAGAAAAAGTATTACACTTCAAAGCGCTTGCTGCAATTGAAAAAAGGTAATGATCGGTTGGCACAAGGTCAGGTGAATAAGGCAAGTAGGTCTGGTGAACACCAGTTACATCCATGTTTTCCCCGTTAGCGGCGGGACAGCTTGGCATGACTAGATACGGGCCTCTCTGCAACTGGTCAAGTTCCGAATTGTAAGATGCCTCATGATAATAAAAGTAACGGGAAAAGAAACAGTCAGCAGGACACACTTTTGTGAAGTCGGTCTCGTAGGTATTTTTGGCCCTCAAATTGCTGTATTTCTGAGGTAGTGTTATTTTTTGTTACCTCTCATCTCTTTTCACTTTCTGCTTATTACCTTCGTATTTGCTGGGAGAGCAATCAGTTAGGTGTTTGCGTAAATCTTAACACACTCTATGCTTACAATACAGGAGGGTAGAACAGACTAATTAATTTTCAAAATTATTTCTTGCCTTGCCTTGGAGAACATTTCTCCGACCAATGAGCGTAGGGCTCTTTTCGGTCAGAATTTTCTGAACACGTTGCAGTTACTGGGGCGTATGAATGTGCGTTTAGCATTTTAAGAACTCTAAATGAATAAAACTATGATCCCACAACGTTACACTTTCCCACGGACCTGGGGTCACTTGTGTATATTTATGCTTGTCAGATCATTTTGCGTTGAACATTGCCGTACTTAATACAATTTTCATCACCTGTTATGAAATATTTAAGGAACGGTTAGTTGTTAAGATGACACAGTTACAGTTGGTTCCCAAAAACAGAAATTATTTGACTAATAAAAACAGAAGTCTTTCCTCAATATCATCACACACACACACACACACACACACACGCACACACACACACACACACACGCACGCGCACACACACACACATAGTCTCTTCGGGGTTTTAGTTTTCTTTGTTTATTGAATCAGTTTTCTTTTTGTTTTTTGATTTATTGGTTTTCTTTGTTTTATTTATTCTTTCGTCACTTGGCAGGCTTTGTGTTAGTTTTACCAATACTCTCGTTATATATTATTATTTTCTGTTTATTGTTTATTTTTATAGATACAAATATTTCAGTAAATGCTCTGTTTATAATAAGCAGTATTAACATTTACCAGGCTGAATATCCGAGAAATTTCAGAGAAAATATTTGTCCACCGACAGGAATCGAACCAGTGTCATATATATATATATATATATATATATATATATATATATATATATATATATATATATATAAGAAGGAAGAGAAAGAAGAAAAATATCTGCGAATATGTGAAGAAAAATGAAATCTGAAGAAAGAAAGAAGAAAAAAGAAGATGGAAAAATTTCAGGTGAGAAAAAAGAACCCGTATTCTCAAATGTAACACACACACACGCGCACACACACACACACACACACACACACACACACACACACACACAGAGTCTCTTCTCGGTTTTAGTTTTCCTTGTTTATTGAATCAGTTTTCCTCTTGGTTTTTGATTTATTGTTGTTGTTGTTTTTTTTAATTCTTTGGCCGCTTGTGAGGCTTTGTGTTGGCTTTACTAATAATTTCGTTTGATATTATTATTTTCTGTTTATACGTTATTTTTAAATATACAAATATTCAAGTAAATGCTCAGTTTATTATGAACAGTATTAACTACATTTACCAGCCTGAATGTCTGAGATATTTCAGAGAAAATATGTGTCCTCCGACAGTAATCGGACTTGTATCCTACATGGAACCGTCATATAACCTGATGTGCTATACCATTTAACTACAGAGGTAGCGTCTGGTTAGCAAGGCCTAATTACTGTTTTTAAACTACAAATTTCCCATGATTTCTCTCGAACGCTCATATCTGCTCGAAGCGAATCTTAACGAAAATAATTGACATCATATATTATGAAATGGTCTAAATCCAACAATTATTTTAATATATTTCTGTTGATACGTTATTTGTATAGACACAAATATTTAAGTAAATGCTCTATTTATAATAAACAGTATTAACAATATTTACCGGCCTGAATGTCCGAGAAATTTCATAGAAAATATATCTCCTCCAGCAGGAATCGAAACTGTATCCTACACGGAACCTGACGTGCTATACTATTTAGCTACAGAGGAAGCGTCTGGTTAGTAGTTTAACAGCAGTAATTCCACCTTGCTAATCAGAAGTGTTCTGTTTAACAATGCCAGGATATTCATAGCGTGAGCAGGAAGATATGATTGTTACACACTGCCGCGCGAATGTTAACGGACACGAGGCTGCACCTCTGTACCACATTGCTTTTCCAGACCGAAGGCAGCCGAGTCATCCAACATTTGCTGATGTTTATCGTCGCGTTGCTGAGGCAAGATCCGTGGCACTACAAACTATAGATTGAGGAAGACCGAGACCCGTTCGTACGCCTGACCACGAAGAACACATTCTGCGAGCTGTCGGAAACAATCGAGGTATCAGCACACGTCAAGTGGCCCTAGAATGTCATACACCTCATCATACCACATGGAGTAGATCCGGTATCCGTATTATTTGGAGCGTATGTAGGGTCTTTTGCCCTCTGATTGCTCACCATAAAGAGAACTTTTGCCGATAGTTTATTGCAAAAAGTGACCAAACTAGCCACAAATGTAAACGAATGACAAATTTAACCTAATCTACGGGGCAACACAGCGCCATCCACCGTAAACTTTCTTAAAACTTAATAACTTAAAAACGGATGATTTGCGGATATATGTTTATATGAAATTTGTCTTTGTTTTGGTGTGAGGAACCCTCACAACAAAGTTTGTAAAAGTATTTTCGATACAACTTCTATGTGTGTGTGTGTGTGTGTGTGTGGCATAACGATGTATCTTCTATCAATAAAAGGCAGTATGTGTGTGTGTGTGTAACGAATGCACGGCTGCAATTTTCGACGGATTTGCACAAAGATTTACATGCACATGCTCCAAGTTAGTGGGAAGGCCAAAACCGACTTTGCATTTCCCAACTTCCATCGATAGTGGAAATAATCGATTTTTTCATGCTTCTACGGTAGTTTTCATGTAGTTTACGACCATTTTCTACTGACCAGAGTGAGAGCCTATAGCTGGCTGCCACGAATAGGAAAGAAGATTCTATTGGCCAGCCTGAGAGCCAACAGCTGACTGACACGAATGTTAACTAGCATGCTAGCATGCAAAAAAATCGATAGCTGCATTCGTCACAAGTGGAAAAAATTAAATCTGCATGGCACTTTACTCTAATTGACTCATTCGCTTGCTTAAACTCAACGTTGATTCTGATTCCGCAGAACTGGATTGGGTGTGAAAAAGTATTTGTTGTTAACATTCTTTTTTCATTCGGTTTTTCCAGTTACGAGTCCTTTTTTTAAAGCTGATCGTTTTGTGTTCATTTTGTTTAGTTCTTTTTTTCGTAACAGATTTAATGTTTAGTATAGAGCTTAGAAAAAATTCGCAGTGTGAGATAGGCAAGAAGTAAGGCATGTAGCAACATCAGCACGGCAAAGGGCCCTCCTTTAAAGGCAAGGAAGGGGAAAAATATTTTAAGTCAAGTGATAGCGATTGCTGTATGAGTCGTATGAATTTTAAATCAAGCACGGGCAACGCTGGGCCATGCTGCTAATAAATTTATATATCAAGAACGATTTGGGGGAAAGGATGTATGACACAGCGGAAGTTTTCGCGTAACGCATTTCGTCCTTCAGGACTTCATCGGGCTAAATTTATATTTACGTTGATGCGACTATACATGCGCACGAACGAGAGACGCTGGGAATTTTAAATATAAAGATTTTTATGAGTTTTGGCTGTGTGTATATATATATATATATATATATATATATATATATATATATATATATATATATATATGTATGTGTGTGTGTGTGTGTGTGTGTGTGTGTGTATATATATATATAATGTATGTGTGTTTGCGCCCGCCTGTGTGTGTTCACAGTTGTTATAGCAAATTGCTGCTTCATCAATTGTTACCTCAGTCAATCAATAACGTTGACGGTTGGCTTTAACTGCTCAAAGACCAACAGACTTGGATCAGATTTTAATACGACATAGAAAACAGTCTTTCAATGTAACTAATATTGACTATTAAGGCCACACATATAGCTTCTTAAATACCCAAATTCTTAATAAAAAAGGATGAAGGGCAAAGAATATATTTGTAGCTAGAGTCTTAGAAACACGATGAAGACAACAATGAAAACCAAACACCGGTGCTCAGTCCACCACCAGCGTTGTAAATCGACAGCCACCCGGTTCTCACACGTTCTCCACCCGGATCGACTTTCAGTCCCGATTTCTTGTCCACTGAAGCCTGGCTCGTTAATACCTGCACCTGGGTGCCCACCCAGTTAGTACAAATGACCCAGAAAAATAAAGAGAGAAAGAAAGATGGAAAGAAAGATTTAAAGAAGGAAAGAAGAAAACATTTACAAAATAAAACGCGGACTTTAAATCAAAACATAGCAGAGAGTGAGAAATATATAAAGAAAGACAGAAAAAGAGAAAATAAATTTATGAAGGAAGAGGGGGAGAAAGAGAAGGAGGGAGAAAGGCGAAAGGCGAAAGGCGAAAGACATCTTGAACGAAGTGAAAGAATGTTGGAGAAAAATTATTTTTGAGGAAAGAAAGAAAAAAGAGAATGAATTCATATTCTGAAACCGGGAGAATAAAGTTTACTGGAGAGAGATAGAGAGGTTTTTAGAAAGAAGAGGAAGATGAGGTCACTAGAGGAAGAGTATGTGAATGTTGATAAAACTTGGAGAAAAAAAGGACAAAAACATCGTTGCAGGAAAAACAAACTTAGCGTGAGAATTATGGTTAAGAGGAGAGAGAGAGAGAGAGAGAGAAAATAGAGGAATAAAAAGAGAAATAATGAGGAGATATAAAAAGAGAAATACAAAGGGGAGGAGATGAGACACCTTACCTAAAAACATCAATTTGCACCATCTTTGCTAAGTTTGAAATATTTGACAATGAACATTCAGGATTAGAATGTAATGCAAGTTGTCGCATCCACAACGACTTAGCACGCTGAGAGATACATACCTGAACGCAACGTGATATTGAGAATAATGCACGCAAAGTGACTACAAGAAACGTAAAATTAAGTGCTTTTTTGGTGGAAGAAAAACTAAAACTAGACGAAATAAATTTGGTTATAAATTTAGAGACATTAAAATTCGTAATCAGTATTTAATGTCTTCCGTTGGCACGAACTACATCCTCATCCTGATGTAGAATGGAGAAATACAACTTAAAATATATTACATCATGAATGTTTTACTATTCTTGTTGAGTGTAAACCCAAAAGCCTGGCAAATTATCTTGCTTCCTGCTATAGACCCGAATTTTTAAATCTCTCTACAAAGGTTTAATTATGTTATGGCCATATCTCTGAGAAAGTTACTCTTGAAACAATATAATGCCTTCCTCCATGAGAAAATACTGTTACACGCGATGTATGTTAAGATGATCCATTGAACTATTTCACCTTCTGGAGGGACCTTAATAAAGTAATCTATTTTCATCAGTTTTTATCTACTTTCTTTTACCTTTACTTTTTATATGGCCTGAAATCATTAACTCTTCTAATTTTATTGTCTTTTTTGTATACGTTACATTTTTTACCAAATAGTCTTCGCACATACTCTCTTGCATTCGGGCTTACGGCCACACGACGTTGACACACACGTTGCCTACAATCAGCGAAGTTAAGCAACGTCGAGTCTGGTCAGTACCTCGATGGATGACCGCTTGGAAACACCAAATGCTGTAAGCTTGGATGTGCGGGTGGTTTAATGGAAAATGGCTCGGAATTGTTTATCGGAGAGCTGCGTTCCAATTCCATTCGGGTTAGTCATATTCACTTACGCGCAAATGGCAATTGAGCCATAGAGAAAACATGTGCGGAAGGAAATATCTGAATAGAAATACGCTCTTTCCCGATACGGAACTCATCCACATCTCAGTGGTGCTCCAAAGCTCTTTAAAAATAAGCATAAAATTAAGCAAAGTAAATGGGTAATCTTTGCCCTACAAGACTCGAACTTTTTTAGTTCGAGTCTTGTTTTGGGCTTACAGTCATATCACGTTGAACCATTAGTTCTCGCGTGATCACCGAATATAGGCAATGTTCAGCCTGGTCAGTATCTAGATGGGTAACCGCTTGGGAATACCAGCTGTTGTAAGATTTGATATGCGGGTGGTGTAATGGATAACGGCTTGAAAATGAAATCGAACAGCCGAGTTCCAATGACAATTATTTTCGGTATATTATCATATGCACAAATACCTTTAGGAAAGTAATGGATCAACCTCTTCTCTCCCAGCTATGGGTTAATTATTAAATCATTATTATCTAAAAACTCTTAGAATCTAAAGAAAATATTTCAATCACCTGTAAAGGTTTGATAAGTCGTAAAACAAAACGAATCAATAAAGCAAATCTCTTGCATTAGAATTCGGTTTTATTTTGCTTTCGTCACTATAATTCACTTTTGATAATTTTTCTTTATCCTTTAGCAGATTATTTTTATTGGTGTTTTCGTCTTATTCGATGCTTTTAGCTAATGATGGCTCTGTTTTTCCTGCAATTAGATGGCATTTACCTCGTATCCTTCTTACTGTATGACATGACACATCAATAGCAATACTACTTTCATCAGTTAATTGACGAGCTTAATTTAATCACTTTTGTCTAATTTTGAAGGTCTTTTTTCCTATCAAAACGGTCCCACCGCCAACATGCTTTTTCTGAGTGACCTCTTCATCATACTTTGATATTTCAAGCTCCTGTGCGATTTCATGTTCACAGATACTTTTCTGGCATTTCAATTTCAACCCTCTTTTCTAAATTCACTCTTCCTATTTTGAAACTTAAATCAACTGCACTAAAAAGACAAGTTGAAGGCTCCATACATGTGTATTTGATCCTTTAACAGGAGAAATTTGTATATCTACCATAATCTACGATGGTGTTAACCACGAGGAGCGTCAAATCGTTGATAGCATTTCAATGCTTCATATTCAGTGCGGAGGGTCCTCGACTTCCTACGGCGCGAAATAACCTGATTTTCAACATAGGTCGGAACTCACCTACATAAGCATCCACGAGTCTGTCTTACTTTTGTTAGCTATAATGAAGAACAAAAAGTCTCCCCCCCAAAAAAAGAAAAACCCCGACACAAACGAGAGATAGCGAATGTAGAACAATCCAATATGGCATACAGCCGGTGAAGAGACAACGCCGTCTTTCCCATATCGCGCCGTGTGACGGCGTATTATATTAGAGATAATGATGCCGTAACCACGAAACGCCGTAGGTCGAGTCTGACGTAACCCGAGGACCTTCTGTATCTGTTATTTTTAGCCCTGTATCTCCCCGTGTATTGTTCCCATGCAACTTTCATCACAGTCCTGAATGGCACACATAAACTATTCCAGAAAGTACAGCATAGAGTGCTTACCTTTTACTAAAAAAATAAGCAAATTGCTTTTTTTTACTCATTTCATTTGCTCACCATTGGAGAAAGAAAAGAATGGCTCCAAAAATCACGTTCTCTCTGCTCACTCGTAATCGCTTCTATACATTTTACCCAAGCACTCCGATTGCATTTTCCATGAGGGTAACCTTTACCCTACCTGGACATACACTTAGGAATATTGTACATGACAAGATATGTAATCTTTTCTTGTATCTCCGCCTATAGCTCTTTTATTCAAATTACTTCTAGTTTGATTTATTTCACTTGAGTCGGTCTTTTTATTTCTTTGTCATAGGCGAGTCTGGTTAAAGGTCATAATAAATGGTGTACTTGTAAATTTCCAACTATTCACAAGTAATTAGTCAGCAAAGTCAGTATGTTAATCACCGTAGCAAGGTAGTCGTTCTTAGATTCGCGAAGTTTAACTTCCTCTAGTAAAATTTATTACACCCCACTGGCGAATTAGACTTCTGTATGATAATCAGCGAGTTATAAACCAAGTTTAGTTTAGACTACTACAAGGATGAAAGCCTGTGGCACCAATGAGCATCGAACACTAATTTGTAGCACTAATTTTCTCACACGTAGACAGGTGGAGATCTGGAATAGTTTACCCACACTCTTTTTTCGGACGGTTTATAAATAATAAGAAACACGGTTGACCCAACGGAGAGTCCTAACCTCGTCCCCGGCTAAGACTGAATACCTTGGCACACCTGTTTGACGGGTCGGTATACCGATCCGTTTTTGAAACAATGCTTTTTGAGGCGATAATGCTATTTTTTTCTTTTAGAACAAGTAAGATATTTGACCTGTAAGAAAAAGTGAAAATGTGGACGAAATCCACACCTGCGGAGTAGAAGCAACAAGAAAGGTCGCGTTACACGAAACAATAATGTCTTTCATGAAGTATTAGTTGTCTCGAAACCGTAAGTAAAGCTGTGGCGTGTAGTAATTCTATTGATGTACGTCGACATTATATTTATATGTATGACGATAAACTACATCCGGCAGCAAGGCCTCTGGTCGGGAGGTTTTGAAGAGACATGGTACCACATCTTAATTACTGTTGTTCTCAGGTCCACCCTCACCCAGGATATTAAAACTTGTTAGGATCCAAGCTTTGGGCAAAAAGTTAACCATCAAACTGGGGTCAAAACACTATGAAAGTATAAAAATAAATTTTTATAATAAAAATACCAGCAATAATTTTTTTAGAAAAAAATTAACATTTTTGAAAAAATATTACCAGCAATACATTCTCAAAAAAGAATATTAATCCATATTTTATTCATACGAACCAATCCTAAAAATATTGTCATTAAATAACCAAATGAGGTTGATATGCCGTAAAACAAAATAAACCAAATCAATTGGAAAGTATTTACGAACATTTTCCGAAAATTTCTTGACTCAACCAAGAAGCACGTAAAAACATCATGCCAATAAACGAAATAAGTTAATCAAGATGTGTGAAAAAGAACTGTTGCTGCTAACAAAATAAGATTAAATTTTCAAAGCATTTCCAAGCGTATGAATAAGAAGTCCAATTATATTATCTGTATTGTAACTGAACTTAACAAATATAAACATCGAAATATCCCTACGAGAAATATACATTCATTATAGATCGTAATTGAAGGCTTAGCTTGAAAATAGTTTGCCTGATGAAAAAATGAAATAGAGATTCGAACCCATGAGAATGGAGGAAGAAATGGATTCATACTTTCCCTCGAATATTTGTGCAAAAGGGAATGAAACAAAATCGGCTGAAATTCATATTCAACTCACGGATATCCTCGTTCCGAGCCGCCAATCCTTAAACTACATACCCGTCAAAGCATCATACCAATAAACCAAGGAAATTAATAGAGACGTGAGAAAAAAAAACGGTTGATACTTACAACTTATGGATGAAGTTTCTTCTGAGTTCCAGCTTGTGGTATATACAATCAAAAAATCCAAACTGAGCCAGACATTGCAGAACAAGAGTTACAGAGATAACGTAGCGAAATACACCAGAAAGAAAACTAGTCAGAAATGTATCTCGACGAACCTAAAACAACTGCTAGCTCACTAAGTAATGATTTAACCAAATTTACAATTGAAGGCAGTCACTAGAGTGCTGCTAGGGAATGAACTGTTAGGTTACAAACTAAGAAAACCCCCACTCATTCAGAAAATACAACTTCAAGCCGGATTAAAATAAACTAAACGAGAGAAAAATGGTACATACTAAACGTTAGGTCACATGAGACGAAACTAGAGGTCTTTGACCATAGAGTTGTTGCCTATGTTTGGAGAAAGGAAGTCGTAGAACCCAAAGAGCACCGTTACCGGTGGCGGTTGTATAGTACTGTGGTGATTCTTCAGTGCGTTCAGAACTGGGAATCATTTGATCATTAGAAAGAATCAGAAAGAAAGAAAAATATAAGAATTTGAAAGAAAACCTAAAACAGTCAGCAACAAAGTTTGGTCAGGATTCCTTATTTTGTCCTCCAGCATAACAAAAATCCGAAACATACGTCGCTTTTAGTGATAAACTATCCACAGAAAGTGAATGTTATTAACCTGCTTGACATAAATACTATACAAAATTAGTGGGACCAATCGTCTGCAGTTAATGTCAGAAACCATAAAATATGAAGAAGTTTGAAATAGGGGATTCAGTGATTTGTTTTTTTTTACGGCTTATCAACCTTTTGCAGGTTATTTTAAGCCAGAAAATATTTTTGGATTCTAAGAATTTGTTGGAAATAATAATAATTTTACTCATACAATTCCTACTATTTAACCACAGCTGGGGGAGAAGATAATGATTCATACCTTCCCCAATGATAATTGTGCGTATAACGATTGAAATCGGTACTGGTCTGTCCGATTTCAATTTATTCATTACACCACCCGCACATCCAAGCTTACAGCACCTGATACTCCCATGAGGCGACCGATCTAGGTATAGAGCAGGCTTGATGTTGCTTAACTTCATTGATCTGATGAGAACTGGTAATTTAAACATGACATAGACTTAATCCTGAATGTTTGAATAAAGACTGGAATCGAAAGTAGATCTGTGGGGTCTGCTGCATAGAAAGAAACTTTCAAACAGAAAGTTGTATAGCTGCCATGTTGATCTCTCAGTATATAATCACATCTACAGAGACTTACTTTTCTTATACATCAGAAACCATCTTCCAAGTTCTGACTGCACTGACTGCTTTGATCTGATAGAGGAACTGCATCGATCAACAGAATCATAAATGTCTGGTGAAGACAAAAAGAACACCTCGTATCAAACCTCGTCAGGAGTAGGATAGGATATAAAATAGAATCTCTGTCAGCCTAATATTTTCGAAGGCTAGGCTTTGTGCATTTATATGTGAACAAATGAGTCGAGAACATTTTAATTAGTCGGAAGGTAAATTTTCTTTGTTAAGGTTTCTAGAGCGCTCAGGCCGATAAACGAAATAAACACTGTTTCAAACAAACGGGCGTCTATTCAAATATGGGTATCCACTAAAAACAACGTTTGAATTAATAAAAATATATATGTATAATTTTTTGTTGTATGTGTGTGCGTGTTTTGATAAAGTTTCCAAATTATGTTCCAGGCGACGTTTGAGAAGTAAGCAATCATGTTCGCAAAGGTTCATCTTTCATTTTTTTTTTGATCTTCATGAGTTCCTTTGTTGTTTTTTTTTTAATGTTACCTTATTTTTTTGAATTGAAGCTCGACGTAATCCATTTCATATGCTCTTGATATCAGCAGTATTTCCATACAGAATATTAGGAATTTGGGTTTAACTTAGAATTGACAATTTAAAGAAAAAACTCAGTATCAAGCTCGTTGGCTAAATTGCTATTGAGAGACTTAATATTTACCCAAAGGGTTCTATTCCAGTACGTTTTTATGGGTGCCCTACGATGGATTCCTTCAACTATTGCCAATGGTGTATTCGAAACATAATTAAACAATTCACCCCAAGCAAGGCGATAATACCACTAAAATGCAAGGAGATACTGGGAGTGAAAGAGAATGATGGAGACTCTAGAAGGAACTAGAAACCCAACCCTAAACAGGAAAGAAGGTATAAACTTAAAATAACGGGGAGTAATATGAACCGGACGATAGGCGAACCTATCTACTCCTATTACGATGGTAAAATTATTAAATAAATTTAAAAGGATGAGACATTTAATTTCTTTTGATATAGTTAATTTTCCAAGTATATTCCACTAGATGAGACGATGAGTTTAGCAGTAGAAAAGATTTTTTCAATATCATTAAATGAAAATATCAGAAACACGATTAAAAATATTTAGTTTTGCTATATCTTTAACTCGTTTTTATATAAAGGGAAAGCAATGACTAAATTGTTGATGTAGCAGTTGGACCTTTTCTCGATCTGGCTTCTGCTAATTTATTCATGGGGCATAAAGATAAATTTTCGTCACATGAATATGGCCTATTCCTTATATTTTATCGTAGATATGTAGATGATGAATTTTGTATTTTTAAAGAGAAATAGCATGTCCTGCCTTTTTTAAATTTTCTCAACATAAGATTATAAAGGAGATGGCCGAGTCTGAAAAAACACATTTTTGGGCATCTTAATCAGTAAAAAAAGACAATTCATTTAAAAAGAGTACTTTTCACAGACTGACTAATGGTCTGTTCGCTAATTTCACAAATTTAATTCCTGAATTTTATAAAACAGATTTCGTTAAATCTTTTAAAGATCGTTTACTGAAATTAAACAACACTAAACACGATAAAAATAAAGATTTAAAATAAGGAAAATAAAGATTTAAATTATGTAAAATACATAATAGAAAAGAACTGTTTTCCATTAACGTTTATCCAAAATATTATCAACCGGCAAATACAAAAATATAATTCTATGAATGATAACATTAATCAAAACAAAAAATGAGACAAGCAGGTGAAGAAATTTTTCCCCTTTTATACTTGAGGGGCTATTCAAAAACTGCTCAATTTAAAATGAATGATTTGGTCAAAACATTTCGTAGGGATGGTGTCTTGTTTAAACAGCTCAGAAAATGGGTTCTTTGTTAAAAAATAAACATTAAATATCGTCTTCGGATTGAGGAATCGGAGAGCCGAGTTCGAATTCCAATCGAATCCATTACATTCCCTTACGTGTTAATACTTGGGAAAGGTATGAATCCTCTTCTTCTCCCCCAGCTATGGGCAAATAGGAGGACAGACAGGCCGGGTTCTGTAGCCTTGGATGGCAACTGATCTACCGTAGAAAGAAATGGCAAACTACTATGGGATAAAATCTGCCTCGTCAGTCATATATGGAAAGATGCGTAAGCGTGTATCATGCATGGCACATAACTGACCGATTCTATAGAGTGGCCACTGAAAAACTGAAGGATTTGAAAAAGTCAGAACGGGTTCGTTTTTATCTTTTTTATTTTGTTTTCTTTGCAGATTATAGAGCATCTCTTGGAGCTTAGAATGTCTACGTATAATGTCCAGTAACGAGTAATGAGATTTTCTGTTCCAATGAAAGATGAATTATTCAAACGCAGAGAAAATACAGGCAACATTTTAATGTTAGAGTACCTCCTAGCGATAACATGATTGGAACCTAATCGCTCTGTTTGAAAGAACTGGATCAGTCGGCGATCTTCCGGGTAGAGGTCCTAAGCGCACTTTGCGCACTGACGTTGCGGTGGAAACTGTAGGGCAGAGTGTCTTTGAGGATCCATCAGCTTCTACCCGCTGTCGCTCTGCTCAACTAGGCATCGCCAGAATATCGCTTCAGAAGATTCTGAAACTGGATGTAAAAATGTTTCCATACAAGATTCAAATAGCCCAAACTTTACTACCCTAAAATACTCGAGATTTATCGCTTGAAAATACTGCAATTGTGGCCTATCTGAAGATACTCATGTGTTTGTAAAAGTTATATTTTTTTTATATGATTCAGTCTTTCAGTGGCCCTCCCCGTATAACACGCGTTTTACATAAATCTGAATTCGCTAACTGTAAAGTTAGTTCTTTCATGAATATGCAATGGAACATTTGGATATTGATAAAATTCCTCTATTTGCAAACATCAAATATCAGTGTTAACAAAAATGTAATTTTTATTGTTTTTCATTATTAACAGGTTAGACCCACCATATAAACTGGCTATTAAAGAGGGATTTTTATTGCTTTTAGGAATGTTAGTGTGCCTTATAAGTTCAATCATATATGATGTCCTTGAGGATGGAAAAGTAATAAGAAGCGTTTAGTGCGCAAAGCTCTCTCCTTTTTTCCTGTTCTTTCTTTGAATTATTGTCCGTTATAAGATTATGTTTCTCTTTTACATTGGAACTGAAAAATGAAATCAGTGTAAATCTTTGACTGATAAAGGGAACAGAAGTCCGAAACCATGCAGAAACATTCAATAAAATACATAATGTAGATTTTTTTGTCCGCCATATTATTCTGCCTATCCCATGGTTCAATACTTTTTGGTTCCAAACATAAATACAAAGACTTCAATATTTTTAACTTTCCAAAGCTTGAAAAAATATCATCGTAATCTAGGAAGACGGACATGGATAGTGAATTTATGAAAAATTGTCAACAATTTCGCTGTCCATTGATGTTTCAAAGTCCGTATGAAAACAATGAACGACACCATTATTAAAATTTGCAGTTTAAGAACGAATAACTCAACGGAAAAAATAAAACAACACAGCAGTTCAAGAATATCGAAAAGTTATTAATAGATAAAATATAAGTGTAGAGAAGCACGTCTAAGCATGGTAATGGATAGCGGCACTAAATGAGAAACTGGAGTTCCGAGTTCGAATCCCAGTCAAGTTTGATACATTTCACTTAAACGCAAATATCCTTGTGAAAGATGAACCCATCTCTTGAGCAAATAACAAATGGTAGTAGAGGGCAGCCCCCACCCTCTGGTGATGGGTCTTCATGTCATACTAGTATAGAGCATTTATTTCCGATACTATGCTTTGTGTGTACTTGATTTTTTTGACTCATCATATTTTCTCTCTTTCTCTGTTGACAAAGAATGAAGAGTAAGAAAGATGGACACAGAAGGAAGGAATAAAGAGAAAAAATAGACAAAGTGTGGAAAAAGGAACAGAAGGAGTTAGATGGAACAGAAAAAGATAGGCATAGAGGGGAAGAATGAACCGAACGAGATTGAAAGGAGAAAGAGGGAACAGAAAGAGAGAAAGAGGGAAAGAAGGAACAGAAAGAAATAGACGGAAAGAAAGAACAGAAGGGATTAAACAAAGCGTGAAAGAGGGAACAGAAAGAGATACACAAATAGGGAAAAAATAGACAGTACGAAATAGAGAGAGACGGAGATAATAAACAGAAAGAGATAGACAAAGAAGAAAAGAATGAACAGAAAGAGATAGAAAAAAGGAACAGAACGAGATAGAGAAAGACGGAAAGAATGAACAGAAAGTGACAGACAAAGAAAAAATAAACAGAAAGAGATAGGCAAAGAAGAAAAGAATGAACAGAAAGAGATAGACAAAGAGTGAAAGAATAAATAAAAAGAGATAGAAAAAGAGTGATATATAGTGATTAGAAAGAGATAGACAGAGAGTGAAAAAATGAATAGAAAGAGATAGGCAAAGAATGGGATATATACTGAACAGATTCTGACTGAAATTAGTTATATAGACATATATGTGTGTGAAGTTGGCAGATGTGATGTAATGGTTAACAAGCTTGACTCTCTAGAACAATTACGAGTGAATAGTGTGTTCGATCCTCATTGGGTGCCCTATGCTTTCAGCCTTGTGCCATATCTAAACTACGCTTAGAAAATCAAAATATATATGCGTGTAAGAGTGTGCACGTGTGTGTGTGTGTGTGTATTTGTGTTCAGTCGAATGTGTGTAAGAGCTCGCCCGACCTTTTCATTCCTCATGTACATGGATAACGATTTATGCTAATCCCCAAACTCATACTGTACCACCCCTCCAACCAATCTGACCATTGACTCGAGTCACTCTTCAACGAGCAATTCAACTCCATGTATTATATTAATACTGAGATTTTCTCATAAGCAAGTCGATCCAATCAAAATAGCTGCCCAACCAAGTGTGATAAGTATTTAAATAAACAATCCCGGATATTTCTTGGATGTTGACAGGTGGTAGCACCTCACCTCTCAGGTCACAAAAAAGAAAAAAAAAAGAAAAAAAACAACAGAACTACATCTTCCTCTTTGATTCGTACGAAGAGATTGGCCAATTTTGATCACAAAATGACATCTGATTACTATTGTCATCAAGGTCACTCGCTTATTTTATTTAGATGTTTAAAGAGATGAAGAAGGTCAAAGGTCAGGATTGAAAGGTTAGGGATTATGTTTTGTTTCGGGTTTAAGAGATATAGGATTGAACTCTCTTAGGAGATTGTTGAAAATTTTGACAACTATTTTCGAGTTTGTGATCATTGTTCGTTTCGTTAAGCAAAAGGGTACCCCTCCATACCCGACCGAAAAGGATAAAAATTAAAGATTGATTAATTTAATAAGAAGAAATAAAGAAAAGAAGACATGGCTGTAGCACATGAAGAAGAAGAAGAAGAAAAATAAGGTAAGAAAGAGGACTGAAGGAAAAGAAGAAGTTAAAAGAAGTAAAAAATCGCCCAAGAAAAGTTAAGTGAAAAGAAGTCAAAATTAAGAAGAAAAATAGAAGGAAAACAGGGAAGAGAAAACGAAGAAAAATATGAGGAACGAGAATGCAGAACAAAGAAAATAAGTCAGGAATGGAATGGCAAAATTTAATGATGGTGAAATGGATGAAGAAAGGACAAAAAATCCCAAATTCTTTTAAAAAATTGTTTCATAAAAAGCGAATTTTAAAGAAAATGTGCAAGTCCACCCCTGTTGTTATTTTTTTTACATTAAGAGAAGTAAAATATTTTCACTGCTTATATTTCTTGGAGTCCAATAACACCTATTCTGCTAGGGTTCAAACGATTCCTTTATTTAATCGGTTCATTAGTTGAGGAATTCTTTTATCTTAAATCATTAGAACCGTTCCCCAGTTTTCAATGGTGAAAAAATGTAATAATGTGATAAAGACAAATCTTGAGAAAACGTTGGTTATGGAAGAACTTCCAATATCAGCACCATGACATTTGAGCCATGGGGACGGTTATTGTCATACAACAAAATCGCCAGTCGATATTCTTAACGGGAAGTAAGCGTCTTTCTTCTTTTAATGCATCATTCAAATGAGCCAATTGCTGAGTTTATCGGTGCCCAGTGTGTCCTCGTTTCAGCAATTGGTAAGAAAGAATTCCATTTGAATTACAAGAAAAGCAAGAACAAATCTCCATCTTAGTAGATTACATTTAAATTGAAAACTTGATCGCTCTCCTGGAACGATTCTTTTTCGTTTTAGATTACATTTTCACCCCAAGCAAGGTGATAAAGCCACAAAGATGTAAAGGATCGCCGAGAGTTTTTTTAAAAAATCATTTCAACCCAAGGAAGTCGATAAGGCCACTGAGACACAATGGGTTAATGGGAATGGAAGAAAATGAGAACATTTTAACGAAGAGAAAGTACAATGAAAGAACAGGGTTCAGAAAGACAGAAGATGGCGATTCGCGTTGAATTTACATTTTGAGGATTGTAGCTGACAGGGAAGCAAGAAATCGGAAGGGGTTGCATAGAGGAACACAGAGTTCCACTGTCCCACAGAGCTTGAAAAGAAATTATTAGAATAGAACATATGGTTCCATTTAGCAACTTAAACAGTAAAACGGTGAGACCTAGCTGCCAATCTAGTAGCACGCTTAAATTCATGCAGTCGAGGCACCAAAGAGGAAAGCTCATCAGAACAACTGCCATGAAAATATTTGTAGAAAAAACAGAGGGAAACCACGTTACGTCGGTGAGAAAGTGACTGAAGTTGAGATGCCAGGTCAGGATCGATTACATTGCAGACCATTCTTTGATTTTTTTTTCAAGATTCTCGAGATATATAGTAGGAGCATCGGACCAGATATGGCCACAAAAATCTTAGGACAATAAAAGAATATGTTTCAAGGAGACAAAAGACGAAGATTGACGTTGCATTTAAAATTTTAAAGACCGTAGCTGAAAGAAAAGCAAGACGACAGACGTTCCAGAAACGAGAAGTGCGAGAAGAAACAAGTGTTCTTTTCTGTAACCGATTTTTCCTAGATTCTGAAATTTCCTAAGGCTTGTAACGACATTAGATTACGAGATTTTTTTGGCGAGATTTACCTGTTTGTATGCTACCAATTATGTAGCAGTTGAAACAGTTTGCTGAAGAGCAATATTTCTTTTGTTAAAGGGAGGTATATATTTATGTGATAGGTTTAAGGAAAATCATCTAATCCTTACTTCTATCGTGTCATTGTGGAAGTGTCTTATGAAAATTGACTTTCCCAGACACCATAGCTCGGGACTCAGGGTTGCACATTGAGGATCTGGGGAGAGGAATACAGGAGCGAACAATGCGGAAAAGGATTGTCAGTGGCGTTCCGACCAACCATAGGGAGGTCGAAATATGATGATGGTGATGAATGTAAATATTATTGTAGTCACATGTGGTTTTTCAGACAGATTGTATTGTGTTGTATATAACACGTGATTCGATGGCTACTAATAAGTTCAGGGGAGAGGTAACGAGACACATCTTGTCCTCACAGCATTCTGTTGTTGAAGAGAGTAAAAAAGAGAGAGATGGTCCGTTTCCTTTCCTTTTATACTGTTTTATACAACGCCAGCTAACGGGCGTTAGATGTCGCTGGCAGTCACTGGGCTAATCAGATAGGCGTTTACACAACATACTAAATTTTACTGATTGATAATGGTATTCAAAAATAGAATAAAAGAAATCGGTTTAAAAGAGCGACTGAATGACAAAAACAACAGCGATAAAATGTAAAACAAAAGAATTGTGAAACCTAATGAGATCGGCTGAGCTGTATAGAACCGTCGGACACCAGAAAATTTAAAATTTAGCGTTCCTATATGTTCGGTGTATCTCCTCGGTGCATAATTATAACCGACGTTTACACTGATAAGGAGAAGGAGGAGGAAGAGGAGGAGGAGGAAGGAAGGAAGGAAGGAAGGAAAGAAAGAAGGAAAGAGGGAAGGAAAAAATGAAGGGAGGAAGGAAAGAAAGAAAGAAAGAAAGAAAGAAAGATAGAAAGAAAGAAAGAAAGAAAGAAAGAAAGGGTGAAGGAAAGAAGGAAAGAAAAGAATGAAAGAAGGGAGGAACGAAAGAGCGCATTAAATGAGAAAAGCCGGCCAAACCAACCGGACAGGCGTTAATTCGGTCAGGCAGTGTCAATAAGCAAAGGTAAAATGCAATCAGATAACGTTAATCATATGAAAACATTTGCAGGTGTGACAGACCTCGGGCCAGTGGCCATATAGAGCTAATCTGATAAAACTGGTGGTTGATGTATACTTATGGGCTATTCCCGCAATGCACACACGCACGTGCAAATATATATAATTTTAAGAGAAACTACATATCTAAAAGATAATTTAAAACTTCCATCAGTCTAAATATAAATGAACCCGGCTAATTACAGTGATTCTCCATGCGTTGCTTAGATGTGGCACAAGACCGAAAGTATGGGGCACCCAGTGAGGATCGAACTCACTACTCAGTCGTAATTGTTCTGACGAGACAACCTTGCTAACCATTACACCACCCCGAGGCGCGCAATCTGGCTAATTATAGATGGGGTCTTGTAGCCTATCTCTTAAAGTCTATTTTCTTTCTTAAACATTCTCATCCTTTGATGTGATAATTCAAATGCTTCGATTACCTCTTCCTTATTGGAGAATGTTTTATTGCGTATGAAAAGCTCAAAATGCTTAAATAAGTGATAATAAGTCAGAGAGATATCAGGTGAATATGGAGGATGAGGCAAAATTGCATAATTCAAGTTATGCAGCTTTTGGACAATTGATTGAGAAGCGTGCAGACGTGCGTTGTCGTGCAGCAAAATTGGGCCATCCCTATTCAAAAACATCGTCCTAGCGTTCTCGGTCATCCTGATGAAAATAACTGTATCACTTATAAACAGTATTCTCAGCTATGGCACCATCTCAATAAACGGCACATATCTTTTTAACTGTTTGTACAACTTTAAAAAAAATTCTTTCCAGAAATAAAAGTGCATCAAATGATGAAAATGGATTTCATTTTCCTCCATTTTTACTTTTCTCGTAAAGACATTTAAAAATCACATAACGCACACGAATCGTATAGAAAGGTGCATTTAAAACTAAACTTTCGGAATATGTATATATGTCATAAATTTCAATCCCGAGTGAAACGAAGATAACGCATTCAAACACCACATGTTCAAATGTCTGTTTATTCATATATATATATATATATATATATATATATATATATATATATATATATGTGTGTGTGTGTGTGTGTGTGTGTGTGTGTGTGTGTATATATATTTAAAGAGAGAAAGAGAGAGAGAGAGAGAGAGAGGAGGGGTGTATCACACAAAGCCAGAGATAGATAGATAGATAGATAGATGTAAATATGTAGAAATTTTCTGATGAAGCTTAGACAAAAGTGAAACATTAAGTTTATAGACGTTTCTTATTTTTCCTTATTCTATCATTCTGTTGTATGTTATTCATATTTGATTCCAATTCCCATATATATATATATATATATATATATATATATATATATATATATATATATATATATATATATTTGTATGTATATGTATGTATATGCGTGTGTAAATCACGCCCGCAGCACGCACAGGCATTTACACACACACAGACGCAAGCATATTGACACACACACACATACATACACAGACAAACAAACACACACACGCACATATACACACACACGCACATATATATATATGTGTGTGTGCGTCCCTATTTGTGTCTCACTCTTTTGATATCTAACAAATTTATCATGATCAATAAACATTTTTCTCTTTCCTTTATTATCCTATTCTTTCTTTCACTGTCCGTCTCCTTTATCAACGATTTGTCTATCTCGCTACTTAGCTGTCACGGTCCTAATATATATTTCCATGAATGTATGTATGGATATATAAAACTATAAGCAAGCGACTTTGAACCCGCTGTAAATAAAAGGCGTCAACGAATTTCTCAGAGTTAACGAAAGTACGATATTACCGGAAACTTCAGTAAAAATCACCTCGACCTTTCGCCTCAATCTTCCCACAATAAAATCTTTTCAAACCAACTTCCGTCTCCTTCCTCCGCCGAACGCTTCCCTCCTCTTCTTCTTCTCACCATAGCGGACCTGAATGGTTAAGTATCAGTGATAAGTGTGGAGGGGTAACGGTGTTGGATCGGTTGGGATTCAGGTGTTCAGATTGGGTATCCGGGTGATTCGACGGGTAGGTGTAAGTGATGAAGGCATATGTCCGAGACGTCAGTTGGCGCGATTACAAAGCGACAACTTCCGCTCGACTAGGGCATTTCCGCTTTCGGCCAAATAATGTCCCACCTGTGTAAACCTCTTTTGCTGTCGCGTAAATATTTCCCACAGCTGAGTTTAGTTTGACACCCGGCAAAGTTACGTGTACGCTCATGAAGGATGAACAAGGTCCACGAAGTCGTCTTCGTTCTACCCAAAGGTGAAGTATTTCGCTGAGACTAATGTGCCAAACGTGGCTCTATGTCAGGTGTCTATATTGAAAGTTATTAAGCTAGCTGAATTTGACTCCTTGCTCTTGAGTAGGCATCTAGACTACGGGCTTCGACTAATGCTAGGGTGCAGGTTGTCGTAGTAATGTGCAAGTCGAAGATAAAAAGCAAACGTCTCGCCCTGGAGCAAGAATTAACAAACTCGTTTAGCAAATAATTTCTATTGTAGTCAGTTCGATCTTTACCATCTCCATTAGTATTGTGGCCTTTTTAGACTGTACTCTCAGAAGATGAGACTAAAAGAATTGTTTGGTTAACACAAAGTGCGTAATATTATATTTGATGAACACTAGTCTGTATGTTTCTTTGGCCACATGACAAATCTGTGCCAGGGGTTTTGCCCTTATCCACTGCGTTCTACAGATATCGATCATTTAAATTACCAGTTATACTTCGGGGCGTTCGGATAACCAACTATTCGATTATAACAGTATAAATTATATTACACTAGGAAGAGGGCACCTCAGCGTGGTGTAATGGTTAGCAAACTTGTCTCACGAGAACAGTTGCGACTGAGTAGTGAGTTCGATCATCATTGGACCTCCCATACTTTCGGCCTTGTGCTACATCTAAGCTACGCTTGGAAAATTGCTATCACACTAGGAAGATCCGTGAAATTTAAGTTTTCCTATTTGAATTTGCAATGAATATTAATTCTTAAGTTAATGATTGAGTAAGCTCATGGCAAGTCCTATTACAATAAGATATCCGTAGAAATTCCTTTATCATATCGTTAAATATTTGACCTTAAGAACTTTAACAAAATATTGAAAAAAAAACAATTATAAGTAGGAATGCTGGTCGTTATTTTAAGAAGCGGGTACAAATGAAAAAAATTGAAATTGACATTTTCCACTTCACGGAAACAGCCATTAAACACATCTCTCTATCTATCTATCTTTCTTTCTTTATTTCTTTCTTTTTCATTATCTCACTGAAACCAAGTAGCGTCTCTGATATCTGTTTTCTTTTTTTTTTAGCAATCAAAACGGGATAGTCAATTATTTATCATATATTGAGAGGAGACGTTAAACAATTCTACCTTCCCGTCTTTCTTTCACGCTTCCTTTCTTTTATTTTCTCGTTGAAACCAAGTAGTGCCTTTCCCCCCTCTTTTCATGCGATCAAAACGGAATCGTCGATTATTTATAAGGTATTGGCAAGGCGTAACGATGGTGCGAACTAATTTGATTGTTTGGTAAAGTTGATGTCAAAATGGTTGTCTTTTATTTTAATAAACCAAACGAACTTCATGTTCAGGACTAGGCGATCATAGCTCTCCACAGCTTCATATCTTTTGTTGCTCTAAGTTAATTCCTACCCATTGCCATCCGTCTGATATCCATTTACAGAAACATGTTAAGCGGGCTACTCGCTGTTTTCCCCGTTCCTCTTGCCTTTTAGTATGTCCTGAAAGTGTTACATTATTTACACCATCTGTACGGATAAATCATCAGTTACCCCCCCCCCCCTTAAGATCTAGGTGGTAGAAAAAGCATCTTATTTTATACATCAGTAGACGAGTAGTCAGAGTAAAGTGCAATAAAACTTTGGTATAAGTTTATTCACTGGTTCTGTTTTTACTACACCCTCATTCCTCATTATGTGTCCAAAACATCCCACTTCTCTTCTGGTTTCTAAATACACGTGCCTTTTTTTGTTTCCCTTTCTTTAAAACATCATCGTTGCTCACATGTTCTGTCCATTCGTTGGTAAAGCCATATCTCTGTCGAATCTCTTCTTCATCCGTGGGGACATTGTCCAGATTTCACTGCTATATACGAAATTAGATATTACATAGCAGTTCAACAAATTGTTATTTGCTTTCTCATTAATTTTCCTATCTCTTGTTATTGTGCTTAGTTTCTGGAAGACGTCTTACGCTATTCCTGTACACCTTCGGATGTCTGTGTCGCATTTTACCGCCGTCTTTTACTAAACAGCCCAGATAGTTGAATTTCTGTATCTGTTCGTCGCAAATACATAGAAGACAGCTTGGACGGTTTCTTTTTACTGACGACAACACATTCTCACAACTTTTCTTCTTCCTTTTCTTTTAAATTTAAAAAAAAAGAGTTATTTCGGTTTTCTTACTGAGTTTTTCGTCAATACAGTGTCAGCTACATTTATTACGTTACTCAATAGATACTGATAACAGGAAAAGGTCAAATAATTGTAAAGGGAAAAAAAGAAAGACTGGTATTTTAAGTGATTATGAATGTGAAAGAAAGAAAAAATAAATACGCTGGATTAAATGCATTATTTGGATTTCTCTGGGGTATCAGATTTTGGCCTCTTCGTCTCCAGAAGACAAATTATAGTTTAGGTCAGTAATCGCCAAAGTAGAATTTTTAGAGACTTCAAAATATTATTTAGAGAAAAAAAACAAAAAAATGATCTGCCAATTAAGATTTTTTATGAAAACTGACCCCAAGGTTGCAGCGTATTTTACGTGTGAGACTCATAACGCAAAATAAATTAAAAATAACTATTCGCTCGCCATTAATTTAAGCTGTTTTTAATTAAACATTTTCAAATCAAATCACAACCGGTTTATCGTTGAGGCTTAAAACAGGACATTATCATTGCAGAGGTGCAGACAAAGTGTCGCAAGACTTAAGGTTCAAGCAGAAATCTTCAGTGCCCACCGAATTTTGTACACCCGCTAAATTAAGAGTAAACTAAATTCCACAAAAAAGTATAAAGCAGTAGTTAAAAATCAATGCATGGAAGCTATTGCTAGTGGCTTATTTCCTCACTGTCTGATTCATTACTAAGCTAATTAAATATCTAAGCTCCTTCGAGAGGAGAAATTAACGAGTTAACATTCTTTAAGTTCCAATTGTGTGCTTAATTCTTGGGGATTTGTGCTAGACTTATATTATTTTTCTCGCCGTTCGAAAAAGTTGTATGATTAACATTTCTATCGGAAGAACGCTGCTTAAGAAAACACTTAAAGTTTTATACTTCTGGCGAGCTGTTTGCTGTCTAAAATCGTAGAAAGACAGAATAAAATTATTTAAATAATAATGCCATGATTTTATTTGAATGCAACTTTTTATATGAATATATTATTTTTTACATGATTTATTCGATTTTTTATATGAATATATGATTTTTTATTTGAATACAAGATGCTGTAAAATTTAGTATTAATATAAAGCTAAAAGTTTAGAAATTCAGACTACAGGAATCAATAGAGGGCGAGCGTTTAGTAAAACTGAGACAAAACTGTCAGTAGCTTGCGAGAAAAGTTCGTCATTCCGCACGCTGCTGTTATCCTAAAAATAAAATTGTGTATTTGTCTGATAAAGAAATAAATTCGTGGAGTATTCAGTAAGGAATTCACGAACTGCTAAACTAAAGTATGTACTTAAAGTAAGAATTTTTACATAGTATCTCCGAGTCAAATACAATCCGACAATAGGGTTACAAACGACAGCTTCGGCTAACAGATAGCTTATGCCAAATTAGCTTTCTAAATATTGCTACGAAGGACACGTAACATATTGTGTGGAAATAAATTTCGTAGCGTTTTTTACGTGAATTTCAGAAGCAATATTTAAATATTCGTGAATAGATTTATTCAAAAACGACATTTCGCCATCTTTGGCTGTATGATTCCATCCTCGTAGAACTTTGCATTTTTCTGGGTGATGAACGATTCCAGGGAATTTTACACACTTCCAGAGAATTGAATTTTCATTAAGAAAATTTTGTAGGGTTCTAAACAAGTGGAAATCTGTACGTGCAAGTTCAGGTGTTAATGGTGAGTGTAGTAGGAGATTCCAGCCAAGCTATCTAACTGTTTTCAAAAGCCTTAAAATACTCATATAAGATATGTGGAGTATCTCTGCGAGGTTCCATGTCCTGTAATCTGGATTATTTATAAGAATGTTTCGTTTTAGGATCATTAACAACTGCAATCCTGCTAGAACATCCTCGGTTTTCTCGATAAAATAATCCATTTCTGACACTACGAACTACTTACGAAAAATAATCTTAGCTATGACACCATCTCCATAAATGGCACATATTATTTTTGCTTTTTGTACAACGTTTTGTCCTTTCTGAAAATCAAAGAGCATCAAATGACGAAAATGCATTACATTTTCACTTTTAACGTAACATCATTCTAAATTCACAATCTATATAGAAAGACTCGTTGAAATATCCCTTTCGGAATAGGTATCTATGTCATAAATTTCAGTCACGTGTTCAAACGCTACCTATTGAAAAACGATACGAACTTTTGTTGCACTCTTATTTTTTTAATAAAGAAAAACATTGTTTTACATTATGGATAATTTAAAATTATTAAAAGGTAAACAAACAGTATGGCGTGAAAAATTAAAGATGTGACGCTCTATGCCTTCTCTAGATGTAGGCTTCCATGGCCTAATTACTTCAAGATTCGAAAAGATCACGGCATAATGGATGGAAGGTTAAATCTCGTGGATGCTGTTTCTTTTTCGGGTTTCTCGCACCACTAACATTACAAGAGCAATCGAATTCTAAGAGCATCGTAAAAACTGACAATCAAAAAAGCAGGAATTAATAATAGTAAATATTAATTTTATTATTTAATCATCAAAAATAATTTTATTTTAAATAAGGAAATGGTAAAATATTTACGAATAAAATAAAATAAACTTTGGCGAGTTTTTGGAAAGACGCGAGGTTTTCCGTGTTTTGCCCAGTGGGTTGCACTGTCAGTTTGAAAATTTAAAGTCAGAGGTCAACGGCTTTCGTATTTTCTTTCTTTAAATATTCTCCTTTTATCTCTTTCGTTACCACTCTCTTTCACCTGTCTTTCTGTTCTCTTTCACCTGTCTGCTTTCGCTTTCATTCTAAAACCTACTTCACGCTCTATCACTCTCCTCTTTCCTCGGGTGGTGTTTGTCATAGTGTT
The DNA here is from genome assembly GCA_964036315.1 of Acanthosepion esculentum. NCBI lineage: Eukaryota > Metazoa > Mollusca > Cephalopoda > Sepiida > Sepiidae > Acanthosepion > Acanthosepion esculentum. Next base: position 64,088,881 of record OZ038493.1, on the reverse strand, counting down.
GGTAGAAAGTTAATATCACAATAGACACAGAAAGGAAACTAGAGGAAGACTTGCAGAAGTTGTGAAAAGCGAGAAGAAAGGACTACACACCAAACTAGAACTTTGTCCTTACTCCCATGTTCGATCCATGGTATTCACAGTATCGAGAATTTCATTTGTCAGCCATTATTTTTTCTTTTAGTCTATTTTTCTGAGAGATGATTTCAATCGCTGATGTTACTAAAGCTCCTCTTGGTGTGTTCCACTTCGAGTTTCCATCCAAATTTTGTTCATTCTATCTGCATTTTACACTGTTCGTATCTCCTTCACATTTGGGTCATTCAGGAGTTTGTCGTATTGTAGTTTGGGTGCTGCATTACTTTTTTAATTGGCTAGTGGAAATTTTGGATGACAAAATTAATAATTAAAGATCAGCAATCATAGCACGAACGCCGGTAATCTTTACCCATTGATCTTCAAAAAGCCCCTGATGCCGACACAGCGCGTTGTTTTGAAAACATCTCGCTTAACAGTGAACCAGGATGATTTCTGGTATCACTTGTCATCTGAGCTGCCCGGCCATTTCAACTTACCTTACTTTTCGACTCAGTGATTCTTATCTCCTAAATTCTCTAATTCACGTTTTACACTATACTCGAGAGTGATATAATTCTTAAAATCCATTAGAATCCATTTTTTTTTTAACATGGGAAAATATCTTTGGTTATTTTGCCTCAGGAGAATCCTTGTTATATTTTGCCTCACGGGAATACTTGCGAGACACATTGTCAAAGAAAAAGATTAGATCCGAAAAAATAGTGAAGACTTTTTAAAAAATCATTTCACTCCAAGCAAAGCGGGAATGCCACTAGTACGTAGCGGAGGGTTACAGGGAAGGAAAATGGAAGAAAAGATTAAGAATAGCGTGGATTGAGGAAAGGACAAAAAAATGAACGGGATTTAAAAAGACAGAAAATGGCAATTGACGTAGCATTTAAATTTTTGAAGCTTGTTGCTATCAGGGAAGGAAGTAAACGGAATGGAGTTCTACAGGTGGAAAGTGCAAGAAAAGAACATTTTGGGATAGAATTGGCGGTTGTATTTCGCTATTTCAACAGCAAATGGTGGGACCTAGATGTTAATCTAGCAGCACGCTTAATTTCATGTAGTCGGGGCACCAGGTAAAAAACTCGTCAGATCAGTTACCATGAAAACATTTTCTTAGATGAGGTATTATGTACACCATTTACATTATTCGGACTAATGTCCTCATCTTTGTTGCCATATTTATCACAACGTTTTGGCCGTTGTACGCTCCGGCCTTCTTCTTCCACTGTGCCATGGGTCCTTAAAGACCTATGACACAGTGGATAAAGGCGTTGGTTAGATCCAGTGACAGGACCCAAAGATTTGAGAGTTCAATACTTGATTAAGGCAGTGGAGAACTTGGAGAGGTGAATTAACAGGAGATAACTGATAACTGACATCCATTAGACATGGCACGTGGAACTAGAACAGTCTACCCTAGCGAGCGAAATAAAGGGTTCAGTTCGACATTCCAACCACCTGAGTAAGGCCGGAGCGTAAAACGGCCGAAACGTTGTGGTAAATATGGCAACAAAGATGAGGACAATAGTCCGAATAATGTAAATAGTGATTCAATGTAGTTGACTTCCTTGGATGGTGGCTTTTAATTTTTTAATGTCATATCCCTTGAGGACGGAGACGATATCTCGGGTTCGTTTTCTTTCTTAGATATGAATTACCATGAAATTTTGAGAAAGGTGGTCAAATAATTTTGCTTTTTATTCCTACATGCTTTTGAATTCGGAATTATCGTTCTCTTAGAGAGATAGCTAACCAAGTCTAAAGAGCCAAGTCAACGTTGCTATTGAAACCATAGCTAGAGGAAGACGAAATATATATATGTCTTTCCCGAGGACATTAGTGCGAAGAGAACGCAACAAACCAGGCCAGAACTTGAACTCAATATGACGATTCCATTTTCTGCACCGATAATCTCACAACACTTTCTAATATTACTGCCGAGTAATAGAAAATAAAACAAAAAAAAACAAAAAAAAACAAAAAAACAAAACAAAAACACAAAAAACCAAAAAACAAAAAAACAAAAAAATGAAAGTTTTTTTTAAAGAAGTGGTCAAAGACTGATTTTAACGGGGAAGAAAAACGGAATAAATAATACATATTAAGACATCCTTTCTTCGAGATTGGGATGGATTAAGGGCCCAGTCTTCAATCAAATTCCAAGTTTAAATAAAACTGCTTGCAAAGTCTTCCGTTTTGAAATCAACGGAATTATATGTTTGGTAAGAAGAAAATAAATCTATTGTGCGGAATAATTGGAAAAGTTTTAGTTTTTTTTTCGTTAAGAGCAGGTGTAAACAACAAGAAGAAAAAAGACGGAGAACGAAAACGAAAGATGACGAGAGGAAAAAGTAAAAGAAACGGTAAGTGAATGAGGATATAAAAGAAGAAATTGAAAGATAAAAAAAAATTGGAGAAAAACGAACACTAATAAAAGAGAAGGAATAGGAATGCTTACAAAAAAGAAGACGTTGAGGAACTAACTAAAAAACGTGGAAGCAAGCAGTGATCCAGAAGCAAAGAAGGAAACAAAGTATGAAACGGTGTAAGAAAGAGAAAGAAAGGATTGAAAAATAAAGAAAACATTTAGGCGGTGAAGAAGAAGAAGAAGAAGAAGAAGAAGAAGAAGAAGATGAAGAAGAAGAAGAAGAAGAAGAAGAAGAAGAAGAAGAAGAAGAAGAAGAAATTAAATTGAGTTTATAGAAAATAAAAGTAAGAAAGAAAGAATCTATTTTATTCGGCGAATGAACCAAATACAAGAGATAGTAAATAGGATGAGGGGTTAAAAGGAGGGAGAACAAAAAAGAATGATGGAAAGAATGAAAGACTAGATGAATGAAGTAATGGTATCTGTGACAGAGGAATAAAATTAAAAATTGAATGAGTTTTCAAAAACTGAAATGGTAAAACAAAGAACTTTCAGAAGAAGAAAAAAGAAACGCTGTGAAGATAGAAAAGTAATGAAGAAAAAAGAAAGAAAAAAAAGAAAGAAGAAAAAATAAAAAGAAGAAAAATTAAGAAACTTCATTCTCTTAACAGAGAATAAAGTAAAAGATAATATAAAAGAAACAAAGAACGAAAGAAAAATAAAGAAAAGTAAGAAAAGAAAAAGTGAAAAAAGAAATAAAGAAGAAATTATCATAAAATACTGTTTTTTAGAATAAAAAGAAAAGGAAAGATTATCTAAAAGAAAGAAAAGAAAAAAATGGATGAAAAGGAAGGAATGAAAGAAAATGGAATATGTGAAAAAAAGAATAGAATGAAGTAAAATTAAGAAAAGCGAACTGAATATAAATCAAAGAGGAAAAGAAGGATTGAAGGGAAAAAAGAAGAAATGAATGAACAATAAAGATTCAAAAAGAAAGACTGTGATGATGGCGGGAGATAATTGAAATCTACAACCAATTTAAAAGTGAATCTGTTTTATCAAAGGCGTTTTCAACGTCCAATCTATTCCAAGTGGGTGGTGAAATTTAAACGATGGAATAAAGTCAAATTAAATAAAAAAAAAAATCTATCGAAATCAAATTTGTTTCATTTCATTCGTGGAAAGTGTTTTTAAATGTTAATTTAATTTAATTCATTTTTACAATTTAATGTTGTTTTTTACTTGTTTTATGTAGTTTTGTCTCAGCATTTTAATAAAACAAAAGAAACGATGAAAAAAAGAAAAAGAAAATAGAAAACAATTTCTTCCAAGTTCAACCTTTCTGAATTGCTAACAAAAAAGAAATTCAGTACGAGTTAGTGTCGCAATGGGGAGAAGAGATTTCATTTTTTTTTAACCATTTCACCCCATGCACGGCAATAAAGCCACTAAGATGCAAGGGATTACTGAGTGTGAAAGAACATGAGCAAACGAAAACATTATTAAGGAGAGAGAACGAAAAAGAACAGAAATTTAAGAAGACAGAAGGAAACGATTAACACTGCATTTCAATTTTTGAAGATCAAAGTTGAATGGAAAATAAGAAGCCGGAAGAGAATTCCACAAGCGAGAAATGCGAAAGAAGAAACAGTTAACATAGAACTTGCAGTTGCATCTAACCATTTCAACTGTAAAACATTTATGTCAATCTAGTACTACGCTTAAATTCATAGATTCTAGGTACCAAAGAGGAAGGTTCACCAGAACAATTACTATGAAAGTATTTATATAAAAAACACACTGAATCTGCTTTACGGCAATGGGAAAGTGACCGAAGAGGAAATGCCAGGATAGGGCCAGTAATATTGCAGATTTTTCTATTTATTTTACCAATAATCTCCAAATGCATAGCAATAGTACCAGATCAGATATGGCAGCAATATTCAATGCAGGGAAGAACCATAAACTTATAAATGTGTAAGATAGATTCTGGCGACAGAAATTGTCTAGCACAACACGGTGAATAAACTTTCCTAGCAGAAGACCTAGCAACTGATTCAATATAATCTTTCCACTTCATGTCAGCGGAAGTTAGCATCAACGATACTGATGGAAGGCGAAAATACTTATCTCGTACGATTAAAACAGAGCAGTTTTGTTTGGAGACGTTAAAATTAACAAGCCATTTCTTGCCCCAATTAACAACAGATTGTCATTTTTAGATCAACTACCAATATTACCTTATCGATCTCATCAGACTTGCGTTCTGGGTAAGACAATAAACTACATCCGCGTCCTGGGTAAGACGTTAAACTACATCCAACAGTAAGGCCTCTGATCAGGGGATTTTGAGGAACGTGGAACTACCTCGTAATTGCTGATGTTCCCAGGTTCACTCTGAGCCGGGCTGGTAGCACATGTTAGGGTCCCAGCTATGAGTAAATAGTTAACTCTCAAAGTGAGGTCAAAACACTATGGAATGTAAAAATAGGTTTTAATACCAGAAATACTTTGTAAAAAAATATTACCAGCAATAAATTTTTGAAGAAAAAAAATATTACCAGCAATACATTATTACTACCAATACATTTTTTGAAAAATATTACCAGCTATACATTTTTGAAAAAAAAATATTACCAGCAATAAAAATCTTGTCAGCATTAAATAAACCATTGAGGTTGATATGCTGTAAAACAAAACAAACCAAACCAAATCGATCAGACTTACTGGGAGTAAATAGTTGCGTCCTCTGCATAGATATCGACTTAAAAACGTAGGTCCAAGTGTAGAACTCTGCGTTACGCCCGCATTAAGGCAAAACGATCTAGAAGAGTGGCCGTTAAAGAGAACCTTCATTTCGCGATTTGATAAGAAAGATTGAATAATAAGTTCAAAATTTTGTCCAGAAATACCATAACCTTAAAAAAAAACGGTGTGCCAAACCCTGTCAAATGCTTTCATGATACCAAATACAAAATCCCAAGCTTCAACGTTCTTATCTAAAGACAGACTTTTTCAGCAATAATCGAAGCGAAAGAAGACCCTGTGATGTAAGATGCGTAACCAAATATTGAAAATGTAAAATAAAGAAAAAATGAAAACAGAAAGAAAAAAAAAGAAAAGATTGCGTAAGGGAAAGAAGAAAAAAAGGAAAAGGCAAAATGACAGAGTAAAGGAAAAAGAAACAAAAGCGAGGAAATAAAAGAGTAAGAAAGAAAAGAAAAGGTAATAAATAGACAGCAATAAACCAAAAAAAGAAAAAAATTAAATAAAATGAAAAGAAAAAAATAATAAACAGGAATAAAGAAAGACAGAAAGAAAGAAGTATAAAAGAAAGAATCGATAAAGAGAAAGCCGGCGAAAGGAAAAAGAAAACAAGAAAGGAAATGACTGAATAAAGGTATCCTGAGTGATTAACAGGAAACGGAAAAAAAGAAAGAAATAGAAAGAGAGAAAAGTAAACAGGAGGAACGAAATGTTTATAAAAGGAAAGCAGCCAAAATAAATAAAAATGTAATAATAATGAGAATAATCTCAATTCAACTTAAGTATATAAGATGAAATGTTTTCTCAGGTTACAAATATTCTAATTTGTTTCCTTTGTACTTAAATTACTATTTTATTTTTTTTATTTCATTTTAACTTATATTTTTCATTATATCGTATTGTGTTTGCTTTTACAGCAGATTCATTCATTAGCCAATAAACTTGAAGAATTCAAAATAAAAAGTAACAAAGAAAAACACTCGAAATTGCAGACTGTATATAAGGAACATGTCTTTTATAGAAAAAAGACTTAACCATTTAGGCAATTAGAATTTTCTAATGTACTTTCTCATTTGTTAGCTATCATAGTTTCTAGCCTTTGACTCTATTCCAAATGAAGTTGAAAACTGAGAACTCGAGGGTACTGAAAATTTATCGACCTGAGCATGACTGGTGTTTTTTACGGTTTATCAACCATTTGAATGTTAGCCGAATCATATTTTGGATTGTAAGAATAATTATTTTTTGAAAGTGAATACTGCATTAACAATTTTTGAAAATAGCAATTTTTTTAGATATATATCCTACTATTTAACTCATAGCTGGGGTGGTGAGAAGATATGGATTCATATCTTTACCAAGGATATTTGCCTGCATGTGAATGTAACGAACACGACTGGAAATCGAACTCGGCTCTCTGTTGTCTAAATCCGTTATTCATTACACTACCCGCACATCTGTCCCAAGCAAGAAGAGATTCAAAAGAAAACTTTTGATGTTTGCTACTTTGGCAACTTTATACATTCGATTGGATTTAAGGAACTGAGTGGTGCCAATAACGTAGTACTCCTTTCAAGTAGTTTTAAGATGAACATTATGGTTAAAAGTCATAGTCCTCTGAAATTCTTTTGAGATTCATCACAGTAAAAATGTCTTCTCTCAATTCATCTATTTTTGTTGCTTTTATATAAATATTTAATTTATAAAACTAAATATGCATGCTATTTTCGTTTATACACACACGCACGAACACACATGCGGGTGCACACACACACATATATGTGTGTGGGGTGGTAAAGATTGGCTTGAAGATTGCGTTCAATCATGAAACAGACTGTCGCCGCTTGATGTTTAATGAACCGCTTAATTAAATGGTTCATTCGCCATTCGTACCTGACGCCTTGGAAAACCATGAAACTTACACTACAAACGTAGGTATATGTGTATCTATTCATATATACTTCATAGCTCTGTTTTACTAGAGTGAGCACTGTTTTGTTTACACTATTAATTAAATTAAGTAAATATTTATTTGCTTATCTCTGTATGCACGCTACCGCACCCATATACAGTTGCTAATATCTCTTTATTTGGTATATATCCGCACATATCTATCTGTCTGTCTGCTGTCTGTCTTTCTCTCTCTCTGTCTCTCTCTGTCTGTCTGTCTCTCTCTCTCTCTCTCTCTCTCTATATATATATATATATATATATATATATGAATGATAGATACACTGAAAAAATAAAGGATAGATAAATAGATAGGTAGATAGATTGTCAAACAAAATAAATGATAGATAGATAGATAGATAGATAGATAGATATGTCTCTCTATATATTACAATAGATAATGAAAAAGATACATGTGTTATGGTTCAAGTTCCTTGTACCATGGTGATGGACCAAAGTAGAACCAATGAAGAAATAACTCGAACACAGGTATGGAATAACACAGATATATTACAAACAGAAATATGTACAAAGAAGTAGAAGTATTAGTAATGAATATCAGATTTGGTTAGAGTGAACTATGTTGTCTCGACAAGTATCACTATTCCAATGTCTTACAGTAATCGTCTGACTCGACTCTGTCTCTGACTCTGAACGCTGCTCCCTCTTGAGGCGCAGTATTTATGATGTCCCGAATAGTCCATTATTATTATGGGTAAATCCCATAACACCCCCCTTCCGAAGCTTTTATGTAGCAAGGGGTTTTAATATCTTTTTTTCTTTGGATCTATTTCCAAAGCTTCTGTGAACTTTCTTTTTCTGGACGATTTTCTTGGTTCTGGCATTGTGCGGTCTTTTTATATCAAATGTATCGAAAATCCTCTTGTTGATGTGGACCGTTAGCATCCTGTAACGGTCTCTTTCTTATTTGGTTTACGTGTCTTCTATGTGAGAATTTTTTGTCCCTGTACTATGTAAACCATATTGCCGATTCTTTTGTCAATTGTCCCTTGCTCCCAGTAAGATATATTATTTTTATATGCTTTAAAAAAACTTTTTCTCCTGGGAGGAATTATCTTTTTGGTGCTTAGGGCTGTGTTACTTGTTTCGTTTGACTTAGTATTATTATTATGGGTAAGTTCCCATAACAACATGAAAACCTTTCGGTGTGCATAAGGATTTTACAAGCGTAGGTTAAATGTGGCACAAGGCCGAAAGTTTGGGCGCCCAGTGAGGATCGAACTTTTTTTGGTAAGCATATGCATGTATACAGACCTATATGTATACAATGCATTTAACATCTTATAGATGCATGCGATACTTACTGCAATCTAAATCTTGCGCAAATAGGATGGAAGTTGGTTCGTTATCTACAAAAGGAAGCTTTTTAAATGAAATATCCGGAATGTCTCAGTTTCAATTTATTAAGCCTGTCGTGTGTTTGAAGTTTTAAAAACTGGTTTTAAGATTGATTGGATGGATTGCAACAGGTGTAACAACGCTGGAATTTATTTTCTGCCAGATCTTCATCACATACGGGGTTTCAAAGCTATTAGTTTTTTGAAGTGGCCGACTTTCTCTCCGACGCTAACTCGACTGAAAATTTCTTGAGAGGAATGTTTACTTTGGTGGACGGCAAGGCAAGTTACCAGCAAAAATGAACTCTGGGTTGCTTTTCGGGATGTTGTGTAATTCATTTTTAAGAAGTATTACAACTCGAACATTCAAAAGATGAACGTCTTCTAAGACTCGTTTCAGAAAAGGCAGATTCCGTTACATAGTAATGTTATCTCTATAACATTATCGTCAGGAGACTTTTTAATTTTTTGTCAAAATATTTGTCTTTGAAAACATTTAATGAATTCTGTAATGATCCTTTTTTATCCCAACGTCACATTTCTGGGAGTTTCAGTACGTCTAATAATGTGAAACTTGACAAATCTAGTAAAATTCATAAAATTGTTACCACATTGTAAGTGTAACATAGGAGATCCTATAATTAATGCAAATTATGTGAAATTGTTGAGGGGTCTCCCCTTTTTACACAAATGGACTCACCCAAGGTATACATATACTACTACCAGTGAATACCCGAATGGTAGTAGTCAGTCGTAGGAGTAGAAGTAGAGTCGGTCGGTAGGAGAACGTTTGGACAGTTAAGAGTCACAGTAACGAGCCCGTAGACTCAGTAAGAAGTCATACAGCGATACGTCGATACCAAAGACTATATATATATATTTTCCTACTAACCCGCATTCCTGGAACTACTAACCTGTATTACCAGTTTGTATTATTACGTTAATACATTTATTTCCTATATTCATTCATGGCGTTTGTTATTAGTTGATACCGGATTTCATCCCGGAATCCACAACAGAAATATCCTGCACAAAGTGCCGGATTGACATAGGCTTAGTAGGCCAAAGCTTAGGGCCTCAAAATCTAGGTGTCTCCAGCCAAGATGTATAATATTTTTGACACTGTCATATGCCTTTCTTGCACATAATGTCATAACGCATTATAGACTCTAAATAAGCCTTCAGTAATTTTAAACACCCAACATCATCCTCGGCTTTACCCAAATTGTTTAATTTAACACTCTTCCATTTTCCTCTACTCGTGAGAATGGCGGATTTGGAGGAGCCTCACTAGTGGAATAGCCTAGGGCTTCTTTTCATCTCAATCTGGCCTTGAGGATGCACATTAATAATGCAATTACTTGCATGAATTCTTTCATCATGTTTAAAAAAATAAAGAAAATTAAACACTATTATTATTTAAACATTAGCTGTTTCATTATTTAAAAATGCATATCACTCTTACACACATCAACGAATATCTATCTGTCTATCTGTGTGTGTGCATATATATATATATATATATATATATATATATATATATATATATATACAGTGTAACCCGGATATAAGAGAGTTGTCGGGACCGGAGAAGGCGTCTCTTATATCCGGGTTTATCTTATATCCGGGTTTGGTCTATTTTGTTTTATTAACACAGGCTCTAATTTGGGACCAGAGAAAATCTCTCTTATATCCGGGTTTGTCTTATATCCGGGTCTCTTATATCCGGGTTACACTGTATATATATATATATATATATATATATATATATATATATATATATATATATATTCAGATATGTATTAAGTATAATAGACAACGAATGTCTATTATGTTTGATCATGAGCTGTATGGTTGTTTTAATTTCGGGAGAAAATAAAGGTAAAAATTGTCCCTCATTTGAATAGATTTATATTATGCTGTTCCTTGATCTATGTTTTCGTATCACATGAGCCATCTTCAGAGTGGTTATATGGCCATTTAAACAAAGATATTCACCATCAAAGAAGATATTCTGTTATGTTGACATAGAAGATTGCTATGTGACGATAATGGTCGCGGAATAGCAGACGTAGGTCGTAAATTCATGATGCGGTTCTATGACTTCATACCATGTGAGAGAACTAAGTATTAGCAACAGAACCATATGTCTAGATGTAATGTAATGTGTTGTGACTAGTTTGAACTGTAATTTTGTTGAGTAGGGGTTGCTTTCTTTTAATGTAGATGGCATCCAATATCTGAAGGTTCTTTTTACTGTGTATATGTGTGCGTATTGTTGTGTTATCAACTACTATCTGTCTAATATTATGTACATGGCTATGTTTTTCTAAGGAATGTTCTTTAATAGAACTGAGATCAGAAAGGTAACAGGTAAATCCATATAACTGCTCTGAAGACAGTAAAAAACATATCCAAATGTTGGACAAATTTTTTCTTTATTTTCTCCCGAAATTAAAGCAACCATACGAAGTTTAGAACGCCTCATGATCATAAATAATAGACATTCGTTGTCTGAATAATGATCTGTTGCCCCAATATATATATATATATATATATATATATATATATATATATATATATATATATATATTTTTTATTAAATATATAAATATTCTTTTATTGGATAATCATATTTGATTGGACACTACGTTTATTTATTAAATAGTATTTTATTTATTTTAGTCTACCGGCCTGAATATTCGAGAAATCTTTTTAAATAAAAAATACGTGCTCTCCAGTAGGCTTCGAACCTGCGTCTACCTTTGCAGAAGAAACCATCGTTAAACCCGATATGCTTCTAACAGATTCGTCGTCGATCAATGAATGCAGAATAGTGTCTTATAAACGTAAATCCTTCTTCGACGAAAATACATCGGATCTAACGACGATTTCTCCTGCAAAGGGGAACGCAGGTTCGAATCCTAGCGGAGAGCGCGTATTTTGCTTTAATATCATTTCTCCGTGTCAAAGTTTATTTTTACATACGCTCTATCTCTGATATTTTGTACTTTTACCTATAAATATATCATATAGTGCACTTTAGGTAGGTGCTAAAAACTTATCGACTTATCCCAAAACTAAAAAATGTAACCAAATGACAAAATATAATTTGTAGATTGTCTTCTTTTAGCACACCCTTCGTGTACATGTGCAAATAAATACACTCCTAACTTAACCCTCTACACAGTGTCTTGTAAAGGGTGAACATTACTGTATACGTATATATATATATGTATGAATATGTGTGTGTGTGTATATATATATATAGCAGACGAATATATTTTATTTAATATATATATATATATATATATATATATATATATATATGACTATTCTATAATATTTATATAAAACTTCCATGGATTATATACTTATGGGTGCATCTACGTACAAATATTATCACACACACACACACATATATATATATATATATATATATAATTGCAGGGGCATATGTGTATGTGTACGTGTATGTGTTTGATTTTATAATTTTTCGGGATTTGTTCTAAAGTAAAAATAATTAGATCCTCCTCTATCCCGGAACGATTTATACAAATGTGTCTCCTGCAAAATTCGTTCGCTCTTTCCATCAGCGTAGAAGAAAGAAAGAAAGAAAGAAAGAATTCAAGAATTCAAGAAAGAAAGATATAAAGAAAGAAAGAAAGAAAGAAAGAAAGAAAGAAAGAAATTAAAACACAAAACATAAGAATTCAAGAAAGAAAGAACGAAAGAGATAAAGAAAGAAAAATGAAAGAAAGAATGAAAGAGAATAACATTCATAACTGAATGCAAAACGCTAAAATTGCAACCCGAAAATAACATTTTAAAAAATACAGAATATAATTTTGAAAAGACAAAAAATATTTTTTCAAAAATGGTAATTTTTTTATTCCATTTCATTTCCTCAATTTTGTAATAACATTGGAAATAATTCACTTCCCCACCGCCCCTTGCTAAAAAACAAAACAAAAAAAAAACATATATTCCAGGTGGCTTGTAATTTCACTGGAGTCAGTGGACGGGGACTGGTGGTGGAGATGTGGTAGAGCGGGAATTCGAAGGGAGGTGATGGGGTTGTTATTGTCAGGCTCCTTGGATTATATTGGGAGGTAGGGATGGATGGCAACTGAGGTGTTGGTGGTGGGGTTGGTACAGATGGGGGAAAAATGAAGAGATGGAGGATGGAGAAGATGAGCGGGTATTTTTTGCGCTCTCAGCCAAACAAAATGGCGCCGGACATATCGTCGCTAAATTCCGTTTGTGTCGTTACTACCTGTTGCCCATCTCATTATTTCGCTTCGGAGAGAAAGCGCGCTCGCACAGTATATATATATATATATATATATATGTGTGTGTGTGTGTGTGTGTGTGTGTCTGTGTCTGTGTGTCTGTGTCTGCGTAAGTATATATATATATATATATATATATATATATATATATCTGTGTGTATGTATGTATTTAGAGTGAGAGAGAGAGAGTGGCAGAAAGCCAGAGGTAGATAAATACGAACAGACTGAGATAGATACGTAGATAGATACGAACAGACTGAGATAGATACTTAGATACGAACAAACTGAGATAGATAGATAGATAGATAGATAGATAGATAGAAGGAAGGCCTGTCATTTCAGCTTCAATCGCTTTCCCACCGCCGTAACGTAGCTACCTGATTATTTTCTACAAATATTTTCATGATAATTGTTCTGATGAATTTTCCCTATATTGTAAATATTCATTGGCGTTTCACTTTTAAATGCTGTTATATTTATTCCCCAACTCCCGAAGACAAATTGTGCATAGGAGTACTATTTAGGACTTCTGAAAGACTTCAGGTATTACGGGAATGTACTAAGAATGGTAAGTAAGAATACGTTCTTTTTGGGTAAGAAATTCAGTGGTATTTTGGGGCCAGTAATTGTGGCCAGCTAAGTTTAATTATAAGACAGAAGAAGACCATCCTTCTACATCCCCTTTTTTGTGGTGTGCCACATTTTTCTATTTTACACAAAATAAATATTAATTTCACTATGGTGGCTAGTCTTTCTGAATTTAAGCGCAGTATTAGATTGGTAGCAAGACCTCATCAATTTGCAGTTGAAATGGATAGTGTAACCCTAAGTTTTTGGCTAACATGTTCTTCTTGCCTGTGGAACTCTCCTTGCGTTCCAGTCGTCTTTGATCTTCAAATGAAATGTTAATCGTCATTTTCTGTCTTCCTAACTCTTGTTCTATCGTTGTCCACTCTCCTTAATAGCGTTTTATTTTCTCATATTCTCTAACACTCAGTAACCCCCATGCGTGTTAGTGGCTTTATTGCCTTACTTGGGGTGAAATGATAAAAAATTTATAGATATATAAAATTTATCGGCGATTACACAGGTTCAAAAAGTGAAAAAGTAAATGAGAAGAATTTATCCTACCAATCAGCCAAGTAATTAATCTTGTCGACTTTGAAAATCAGGATTCAGACCAGCAACTTTTATCTCGGATTGAAAACCGACCCTGTTAACAAACAGGCTCTATCTTCGAATGGATATATATCGTGTAATTGTCCATCCCACAAAAAGTTTAATATCTAAAAACAGCACTAAACTAATTGAGTATCTTTTTTCAGGGTGTTCAGATAAGACGTTTAGCCATCTTGACATCATTTGTCGGAAGAATCACTGAAAAATCCTTTGAGTTATTCAGCTAGAAAGAGAACAGGTTAAAATCATTTTATGTCAGCCCCAGTATGTTTTCCCAATGGTGAGACGAAAAAGATCATTCAGGCTTCCAGTAATGGGACCAACATTCATACTCTGGTTTCCATCTTCAAAGTCCATTCAAGAACAATCATAGAACGGTAAGCAAGTTTAAAAAAAGAGGGAACAGTAGAGAGGAAAACTGGATCATGAATCACAACAGTAGGAGGGCTCACAATTTCAACTTAGAGCTAATTACATTCTTATTGTTCAAAATAAAATCCCACAGTATTATAAAAACCACGGAAAATTCCAGTAAGATATCTTTAATCATTTCTAAGATACAACGGTTCAAAGCTTAATCTAACAATTGGACAATTTTGCTGTTGCACACAGTATATCTCGAAATTATTATTCACAAATCAAAACCCGCCAAAAATAAGATCGTTAGGGTTATTGGGCTTCAATTGCTGAAAATGAAAAGGATTTCATTTTTGCTAAATAATATTTAAATAAATTTAACTTAAAATTAAATTTGTTTTTATATCTTTTATTATAAAACGTAATTACTTTGCGAAGACCCTAGTATATTAATTTCAGTTTGTCCGTTTTTTGTTCTTGAGTTGATTATTCATGAACAGATCGACTTATTCGAAGATTAACATTTCCCGTCATGAAACTGAACACTGAAATAGCAACAAAACTCCTACTCCCACTTCTTAATCAAATACCGATGGACGAAAGGCATGTTTTTCGGATTTTCTTTATTCCTTTTTAGTTAGAATAAGTAATACAACTTTTCTCTATGTGTATTAATTACGAATCGTCACAAATCATTGGCAATGCTCTCAAAATCGCTTTTTCTCTCGATCTCGTTCTGAAAGATTCCTTTTCATTTGACTAAAAATCCGGTCGTGAGATTTACAAATTCAATCAAAAGAAAATAGACAAAAACTCCATTTTACGGATGCAATCTAATTTGCACAAGCCATCCGTCCGTTTAACATGATATTTGCAAATAAAATAAGAACTTCCAAATCTGTTTCTCTCCCTTTCTCCTTTTTTTTCTCAGTGCAAACGCTCTCTCTCTGTCTTTCACACACACAAACACACATATGTGTGTGTGTGTGTGTGTGTGTTAAGGTTTGAAGGATGCTTGATGTGTTAAACTTACAGCCAGGGCACTGTGTTTCGTTCAATGTTCACACTGTCTGCATCTACATACGCTCTATCTTCCATACTGAGCATTCTTCTCCCATATATATAGCAAATTTTAAACAATATCTATTTATCTATCTATCTATCCTTTATTTTTTGAGTTTATCTATCTATCTATCTATCTATCTATCTATCTATCTATCTATCTATCCTTTATTTTTTGAGTTTATCTATCTATCCTTTATTTTTTGAGTTTATCTATCTATATATCTATCTATCTATCTATCCATTATTTTTTGAGTTTATCTATCTCTCTATCTATCTATTTATCTATCTATCTATTTATCTATCTATCTATCCTTTATTTTTTGAGTTTATCTATCTATCTATCTATCTGTCTATCCTTTATTTTTTGAGTTTATCTATCTATCTATCTATCCTTTATTATTTTAGTCTATCTATCTATCTATCTATCCATCTATCTATCTACGCACACAGAAACAAATAAAATTGAATGTTCAACTTATTTTATTTACTGGTGTTAATGTATTATTATTTATATTTAGCATTTTAATTACAACGACTGCTTCACATGGAGGTGTTGTCTTTCAGAGACACACTGAGCAACCGTTTTCTTTTTTCTTGTCGAATTTTTCTGGAATGCAAACAGGAATAAGCAAAATATAATAAAAACTAAACAGAAAAAAATTATCGGTCATTTTTAGCGAAACATGTATTAGAGAAAAAGAATATATATATATACATACATACATATATATATATATATATATATATATATATATATATATATATATATATATATATATATATATATATATATATATCAACCCTTCAGTATGTCCTTCGTGTGGATTTGTTTGCAAATCCTGTGCAGGATCGTTGCATCATAAGAAACATAAACCTGAACTGAAGTACAGTCATACGTCGAAAACGACGGGAGAGTCTATTATATATATATATATATATATATATATATATATATATATATATATATATATATATATATATATATATATATATATATATATATATGTATATATATATATATATGTAAAAGGAGGTACAGTGGAGTAGTGGAGAGCGGCACGGATTGAGGAATCGGAGAGCCGAGGTCCAATTCATTACATTCACTTACGTGCTCATACCCTTGGGAAAGGTATTAATCTTCTTCACTCTACAGCTCTGGGTAAATAGCAGGACAGACTATAGCTTTTGATGGTCACTGATCTAGGAGAAGAACAACTCTGAATTCAAAACCTGCGGAGGATCGTTTGGGGACCTTGTGGCACTTTTGGAGTAGTTAACAGTGGGTCATTTCATTTGGAGTAGTTAACAGTGGGTCATTTCATTTTCCCTCAGAACATTTTTTGCTGCACATTGTTGTAAACAATCAATATTTAATCGCGTGGGATTGTTGTTTTAAAAAATGGATTCTTGTTAGTGTGTTTGAGCGGAAGGTCGTAAACGGAAATTCGATACATTCGTTTTTTACCTTAAATAGTGAGGCGCCAAAATATCGTGACAATTCTTGTATCCAAGTGTTTTCAAATGCCTTAAAACGTTCATATGAAATAGGTAGAGTATCTCTGCGATATCCCGTGGATTATATTTAATCAGCGTTTCTGCAGGTCTACCTGAGTTTTCACCGTCTTTCAGATTAGAATTTCCACATTTGAACCGAGAGAACCACATACAAACAGTATTCGCAGCTACGGCAGCATCTCCATAAACAGTGCATATTTTTATTTTGTGCAACGCTTTTTCCTTTCCGAAAATAAAAGAGAAACACGAAAGTTACTGTGTAGCGATTTCAACATGTTTTTGCTCTAATATCTTATAGTAAAATACTAATTATATATTGCACTACTTTCTATTGAGCACTTTTAAAAAAGTAAATGCTACTAATATATATATATATATATATATATATATATATATGACATGAATCATTCATAATGATGTAAATAGCGAGAATACATCTTCGCAAACAAAATTGATAAAATACATTAACCCCGAACCTGTAAATGAATGTTATGATCCCTGTTTATAAATTCTAGTAGTATAAGGTCATTTTTTATGTTTTTACGAACTTTCATCTGTTCCTACAGATATCATCAGGTATGAAAATATATTTGTTTTTTTTACATCCAGGTAATAACAGGACAACGAAAGAATGGGTGTAATCCGAAAGATTCATGTCATGTAAATTGAACTGTACCACATACTTGATATATATATATATATATATATATATATATATATATATATATATATATATATATATATATATACAAATGGGAGAAAGAACAGATGAAGTAAAATTCCGCTGTTAGTAGCATTTACTTTTTAAAAAGTGCTCAATAGAAAGTAGACCAATATATAATTTGTTAAGTTTTTGTTAAGTGCCATGTTTATATATATATATATATATATATATATATATATATATATCAATTTTCTTTATATTCACCCAAAAATTACCATATATACTCGCGTATCATGCGCATTTTGAAGACCTAATTTTGAAGCTAATTTTAAGGAGGTCGCATCATACACGAGATATAAAATTAGCGTATGTACTACTGACCCTGGCTACTTCGTTGACCAGACTATATATACCCATTCATATGTAGTCACAAAGTACAGCTGTATTTAAAATAAATATGATTTTAATAAAACTGACGTATTACTTAACTGTATCGAATAATAATGCATGTAATATTCACATATTATGAGTGTATTATAAAATACAACCATAGCGAATATGCATCTTTTCCATTGTTGATGTTTATAAGATGTTTAGGTCGTTCCATTGTTTATGTCTGTACGCGTTTACGCAACGAGTATAGCGTTACTAACGATACTTTTATCATTCTCTTTTACTTTTTTAACTTATTTAACTAGAAGATGGAATAAAGAGACAGAGGAAAAGAGTTTAGTCGATTGTAATTTGGTTTCTCAAAAAAGGAACTGACATGATATACGAGATATATGATAAAATCCTTTTTGTTGCTACTTTGGAAAGTTATCTACATGGAAAAATATCTACATCATACAAATTTTATAAAATGTATTATAACTTTTATATTACATAGAGATAATGTAATTAAAAATATTAAACATTTTTCTTTTATTTATATTGTAGCGATAAATCCCTGGATACCTTCCTCTCCTCAGAAAAGACTCTCTAACCCACATGCATGGCCTGGGTGTCTACGTCAAGGACCATCTCCCTCTGGCTAGAGAGTGCTCTCTCGAATCACCGGATCATTCGTACTTGTGTCTCCGGCTATCTCTTCTCAATGCTGTAAGCTATCTTTTCTTCCTCTACCGCTCTCCATCCTCTCAGGACTGTGGGATACTCGATGTCATTTCTGACAGCATAGATAGGGCCCTCTCTGTCCATCCGTACGCTCACATATTTGTGTTTGGCGATTTTAACGCCCATCACAACCAATGGCTTAAGAACGCTACTACCGACCTCGCAGGCATTCACACTCTCAACTTTTCAGTCTCTCAATCCCTCACTCAGATAATCGATTTCCCCACGCGTTTTGCTTACAACCGTGACTGTAAGGCCTCACTCCTCGAGCTGTGATTTACCTCCATCCCTGAATCTTGTAGTGCCACGCAGCTCTGTCCTATCGGTAATTCCGATCATGCTGTAGTGTCTGTTAGCATCTCCTTCAGCCCCACCCCCTGCAAGGAGCCTCCTACCACCAGAACCACATTCTGCTACCAACGGGCTGACTGGGACTCGTTTCGTGACTTCCTCCGCGATGTCCCCTGGGATGTTGTATTTAAGTTCCCCATTCAAGATTGTGCTTCAGAGTTCTCTTCCTAGGTTAAAGCTGAAATCGACGCTTTCATCCCCTCCAGGAAATTCAAGGTCAAACCGCGCTCCTCCCCCTGGTTCACAGCTACTTGCTCAGACGCCATTGCCCACAGGAACCACTTCTTCCGCCGTTTTCGTAGTGATATGTCCGACTCCAATAGACGTCTGTTTACCTCTGCCCGTAACGAGTGTAAGCGTATCCTCGACGATGCCAAGTCACTATTTGCTGCTCGGGTGAAGGAACGTATTGCATCCCGCAAATTTGGCTCCAAAGATTATTGGCGCCTCTGCAAGAGCGTTCTGAACAATAACAAACCCTCCATTCCTCCCCTGTTCAATCAGTTTGAGGTCCTGACCACCTCTGCCGACAAGGCCGAATGCTTTGCTCGGAAGTTTTCTTCCAATTCTACGCTAGACTCTTCCGGGGTACCCTTGCCCGATTTCCCTCCCAGAACTGAGGCCCTCTTGGACGGATTGCACATAACCCCGTCGTCGGTATTGGGCATTATTTCTAACTTAGATCACCACAAGGCTACTGGTGGTGACGGGATACCAGCCATTGTCCTGAAGAAATGCGCACCTGAACTGGCGCCTGCCCTCTCTAAATTATACAACCGCTGCCTCAAGGAGTCCTGTTTTCCTGACTGCTGGAAGTCCTCAACCATTGTTCATTTTAAGAACTCTGGTGACCCCTCCGACCCTTCCAATTACCGTCCTATCAGTCTCCTACCCCTCTTCGGCAAAGTCTTCGAAGCCATTATCAACACCGAAGTGATTAATCATCTGATATCCCATGATCTGCTCTCAGACAAGCAGTATGGTTTCCGCTTTGCCCGATCTACTGCCGATGTGCTTACGGCCATCACTGAATTTGTCTACCAAGCTATCCATAATAACGGTGAAGCTCGTGCCGTGGCCCTTGACATCTCCAAAGCATTTGATAGAGTTTAGCATGCCGGCCTTCTTCGCAAGCTCCAGGGTTATGGTATCACAGGTCGATTGTTTGACCTGATACAATCATTCCTGTCAAACCGAGAATTGAAGGTCGTTCTCAATGGATTCATCTCCAGCTCCTATCCCACTAACGCAGGTGTTCCCCAAGGCTCCATCCTAGGCCCTACTCTGTTCCTCATATTTATAAACGACCTTCCTGACGCCATAGACTCCCAAGTCGGCATCTACGCTGACGACACCACAATTTACTCCTGCCTCAAACACAAATCTAGTGATGCTGACAAAGTTAATCTGGCAGCTCAAATTGAAAAGGACCTCCAATCGGTTGTGAACTGGGGCGAGAAATGGATGGTTAACTTTAACGCCTCTAAAACAAAACTGCTCTCTATTAACCACCACAAGGATCCATCCCTGCATCCCATTAGAATGTCTGAAGACCAACTTCCCGAGAGCTCCTCTCTGCGGCTGCTCGGTCTCACGCTGTCCGCTGATCTGAGATGGAACAAATACATCGAGTCAGTTGCATCATCCACCGCAAGAAAAGTTGGTTCCCTGTGCCGAGCCAGGAAATCTTTCTCCCCGGAATCGATCCTCCACGTCTATAAATCGACCATTCGCCCTTGCATGGAGTATTGCTGTCATATATGGTCTGGGGCCCCTGCTGTTTGCCTCAGGGTTCTTGATAAGATCCAGAGACGGATAGGCAATGTGATTGGCCCTGATCTGTCATCTCGTCTGCAGTCGCTCTCTCACAGACGCGATGTTGCCTCGCTCTGCCTTTTTTACAAGTACTTTCACGATAATTGCTCCGAGGAGCTGCTTTCGCTTGTCCCTAGGCCTCGTGAATTTAAACGTCCTACGAGGCTGGCATCCCGTTCCCACCCCTACACCGTTGAAACTGTTAGATGTAGACGTCTCTTTTACTCCAATAGCTTCATGTCTCGCACATCTCGCCTATGGAACTCCCTTCCCTATTACTGTTTCCCTGACAAATACAATCTCCAACTATTTAAGTGTAGCGTCAATCGACATCTCCAGTTGCCTTGATCTATCCACTTCCCTTCTCCACATCCTTTCATCTTTCATTCCTATCTGCTCTCGCTCCAAATCTTCTGTAACCGTAACCCCCTTGCCTTGATCGAACCACTGTCTTTCTCTTTCTCCACATCCTCTCCTTTACCACTCCTATCTGCTCTTCCTCCAACCCTTCTATAAACCCATGCGTGATAGTGGCCTCCAGCCTTGCTTGGGCTGATACGCTTAAAAAAAAAAAAAAAAAAAAATAGTATGCTGAAATATCTACACTACACAAATTTTATTTTGGAATTATATCTACATGGTAAAAATAATATATATATATATATATATATATATATATATATATATATATATATATATATATATATATAACAGAAAAGATGTAATTAAAATATATTTTTAAAAATTCTATTTTTAATGATATTCTAGAAATAAACAGCATGTACATCAATTAAAAATAGATGGCATACCAAAATAGATTCATAACACGTAGATAGCAATATAAAGTGTAGATCGCATACCAAAGTAGATTCCAGACTAGTGGATAACAAACTCTTATTTTATATGTGAAGATTTGGGGTTCGCCCGATAGGTGAGATCGCGCGTTACACGAGTATATACGGTAAATTAACGTGTTGTTTTATTTATGAATTGATTTTTTTTAATGACACGACATGAAAATAATGCATTCTTCATGCGCTGATAAAATCGAACTAATTGAACTTAATATACAGCTAGGCTCTAAAGTAAATATGTTTTATCATAAAGTTTACAAAAACAAATTTAAGTTAAATTTATTTAAATATCATTTACCACCAATGAAATCCCTTTCATTGTCAATAAGCCTAACGACCTAATTTTTGGCGGGTTTCTTTTGTAAATAATAATTTCGAGATATATACCTATTGATGATCAAATATGAGT
Source organism: Acanthosepion esculentum (assembly GCA_964036315.1). Taxonomy (NCBI): domain Eukaryota; kingdom Metazoa; phylum Mollusca; class Cephalopoda; order Sepiida; family Sepiidae; genus Acanthosepion; species Acanthosepion esculentum. The sequence goes on along the minus strand of OZ038493.1, from coordinate 64,066,735 downwards.
GAACTGAGGAGGCGATCGTTTTGCAATTTAGGGTGATTTATTCTTGTCATGCGCACCGCACTTATAGTTTAACGTGCATAAGTCTACTCGTGTTATTTAATAGCCTCGTCTATTTGTTGCCGTACTTTGAACACTGCTAGATAGAATTATCGAGATGGTGTGTAATCCTTTTAAAAAAGAATTCGGCTCGCATATATCTGTTTATCTACTCGAAAATCTCTCTTTCCTTGCTGTGAGTTTAACGGACATACTCGTATGTATCGTCCATTGAGAGGAGCCAGAAAAATGTCTGCAGGTGGATTCGAGGCAGTCATTCTATACAAAACACACACGCGCACGCGCGCACACACACAGACACACACACACAAGGAGCTATGTCTCATCATTTGACTATTGGATTTTGCTAAATGCAACCATGAGTTCTCTTCTAACAGTTTCTTCTCACGTTTGAATCCTGTTCTCTTTATTGCCCTTTCACCTCAGCCATATTTTTTTTTAGTTTCCTTCTCTCAGTAGCTCCTTGCTTCTTAGAAGCTTGCTTGGAGAGAAATAATCAAAAAAAAAATAGGATGGACAAGAAATACCTTGTCAGTTGTTAATTTAAGTTTTCTGGTTTCTTTACAGGTTTTCTTTTTGAGGATTTAAAGTATAGAGAAATGATCTATTTTATTTTCGGAAATAATAATAGTTTAGTGATACAAGATTTAATAATAGCTGGGGGGAGAAGAGATGGAATTATAATTTTTCCAAGGGTATTTGCGCGTAAGAGTATATGTGGAGGCACGGTAGAGTAATTGGATAGCAGCTCGGATTGAGGAATCGGAGTCGAGTTCGAATTCCAGTCGGATCCATTGCATTCATTTACTTGCTAATACCCTTGAGTCAGGTATGAATCCTCTTCTTCACCACCCCCAACTATGGGTAAATAGCAGGACAGACTGGGTTCTATAGCCACGGGTGGCAACCGGTCTAGAAGGAAAAATTTTGAATTCAAAACCGGCTTGGAGAGGGTTGGGCTCCGTCAGGCTATCTCGGACAAGAAACACCACTTCTGCTGCGGCTGTAGTACGTGTGGTCCCCTTACGACCGTAATGAGTCACGGTATTCGTGATCGTATATAAAGAACCCAACTGGATTTGGAATTTATCTTTGTGATTAACAATTCCCAGCCCTTATCCATCACAATACCCGCACATCCAAGCTTACAGGTGGTATTTCCAAGAATTCACCCATCTAGGTAGTGAACAGGCTTGACGTTGCTTAACTTCGGTGATCGTACGGGGACCGTGATGTGGCCGTAAACCTCCATAGTTTTGCTTTCCTGTGTGTTTTCGGCTAAGCTCTCAAGGGGGGGGGGGCGGTTAATTTTCCGTGGTAACGAGAGTTATTACAGTTACTTTTTTCTATCTTATAATGTGTATTGTGTACAAAATAAAGATGAAAATAAAACTAAAGACATAAAAAAATTGTAAATAAAATACCACAAGATACTCATTGATCGTTATATTTGACGAAACATATATAAAAGAAGGATTGCTACCTAAATATACACTAACCGCACACGCATACACACATACATACACACACGTAAACATACACACACAGAAACAGAGCCCTATATTAAGTGAATGTAGAGATTTATTTATTATGTATAGCGTAATCTTAAAAAGGCTACTGAAGGAAGGTAACCAACGATGAATGAAAGTACAGGAATCCCTCGATTACTGCGACTCATATGTGCATCGGTAACTGTAAAAAAAATCAATTTTCAATTACTATAGTTAAACTGAATAATGTTTTACCGTATAAATCAAGTTTTATGTATACACTAATCGAATTTTAGTATATAAAAATTTTAGCGCACAAATCGAAAACGCATTAATCGAATACGCATTAATCGAGGGATGTATTACACGATCTTGGTCATTGCTAAATATACGTAGATACACACACATATGTGTGTGTGCGTGCGTGTGCGTGTGTGTGCGTGCGTGTGTGTGTGTGTAAAAATACATTTCTATTGTTTAAATATTTGGATGCGAAACTGAGCAAATGTGAACTTTCGAGAATCTGGGACGAGAAGGATTGCACTTAAATGCAATATTCGGCCTTGGTAGAACGGCGACAGACTTTGTGGCCGAGTCGACTAAAAGAACATCGGATCTAACGGCGGTTTCTACTGCAAAAGTTCGAATCCTGCCGGAGGAAGTATCTTTTTCTTTAATGGGATCTCTCGAATATTAAGACCGGTAGACAAAAATTAATATGCTGTTTAAATTAAATGGAGCGCCTACTCAAATATGGGTATGCATATGAGGCGAGCTTAGCACGCTTTCTTTCCGACCATGAGACCCAAGTTCAAATCTCAACATGGTCGATTTGTCAGAAAATGATGTTATCGGACTGGAAAGTGTCTGAAAACCTGTAACTGTTCATCGATGGTTGTGCTAACAGGAAGAAACGAGTCCTCGTGAGCGAAGGTTTGAGTGTACTGGCTTTGTTCAAACTGTCGATCACGCCGGATGATACGCTCTCCACGAACTTTAACTACGGTCCGCTCAGCATAGATACAGTATAAACTACAGGAGATCTCTGTGGGTGTTGAACAAACACCAATGTACTGAGTAGGTGTCTGCAATAGAGATGTTAAGCTGCCCTAGAAGACAGGCCTACTCGAAAACGAGGAACCAGCCATTCAATTAACGAGGGAAGAGTGCTTAATATTACGCGCCGAGGGCCCGTTTATCGTTATAAACCGCGAGCATATCCAATCAACACTTCATGGTGACAATAAGTTACCATGTTTTATATATATAAAACTTGGCGATGGTTTGTGAAAGCCGATCGGTGTTTGGTAAATTTTTGTTTCGGGCTAATATTTTAAATCATTTATCATCCTTATATTTGGTTCAATAATTACTTTCATTTTATTTGTTATTGTTCATATATATATATATATATATATATATTTATATATATATATATATATATATATATATGTGTGTGTGTGTGTGTCTCTTTGTGTGTGTGTGCGTGTGCGCGCGCATGTGTGTATGTGCCTGTGTGTGTGTGCTTGCATGTATATGTGTGTGTGCTCAAGGAAACACGATGACAAAGAATTACTAGAAAAAAAATCATATCTTATCAAATTATCTGTATTAGCAAATTTCATCCGAGTGGACGAATTTGAAAAAACAATGTTTAAAATCTAATAATATGGGACTCTCTTTTCATCTTTTTTCAGGCTATCTGTAGATATTTTGTATACCTGTATCTATCAATATATAGACAAAAGTCTGCTGAAAAGTTGTCGGGCCGACAAAATAATCATTTTTTAAAAATTTCATGTTTGGTCAGATTTTGGAAAGAGGCTCAATATTCAGTACTTCTTCGAATATATATATATATATATATATATATATATATATATATATATATATATATATATATATATATATAATATATATATATATATATATATATATATAATATATATATATATATATATATATATATATAATATATATATATATATATATATATATATATATATCTAATATATATATATATATATATATCTAATATATATATATATATATATATATATATATATATATATATATATATATCTAATATATATATATATATATATCTAATATATATATATATATATGACGATTGCGTCTAGCATTAACAAGCCTGTCACCTCTGAATGTTGACTCCAATGCTCACTGATATATGTATATCAGTGCTTTTCAAACTATCTGATATGGCGGACCAACATTTTTATTCACAATGTGTCAAGTACCTGTAATATTTCGTGGTAACATTAATTAAAACCGGAGATGATATATATAATTAATAAAATAAAAGTTGACTATTTTTTATCTTCCATTTATTTTGCAAAAAATAATTCAGTATCAAAACATATAATAGGTAACCTTCAAATGATTCCTTAGCAGGGCCTGGACACTGGCCGCCTACTGGTAGCTGATGGTTCGTGTACGGGCACCAGTCTGCCGACCACCGTTTCGAGTAGCCCTGGTCTAAATTACGCACAAATGAAAATTACACTGACACATCATGTTAACAGATATATTTACAAAAAATACACAAAAATATCTTGAAATACTGAAGAGTAAATTTATTCAATAAAATCGCCCTTGGCTTCAACCACAGCCTCCAGACGATTTCGGGGTCTTTTGCATCTCTTCCGGGTGGTCTCCTTGTTTAAGTTGGCGAATATTGCCATAATCCTTGACTTCAGGTCATCTTTGGTGCTACAAGGAATTTTGTTGGTCTCTCGTTCAACTTCACCCCACACGTCTGGGGAATTAGGTGCCCAGATGTACAGGGTGTTGTGGTCGCATAAATTGTCTATGACTTGGTTCTCCTGTCTGTGTGGCATGGTGCAGCCACCCTATTTATCCACCCTATTTATGAACACTACCTCTTCAAAGCACTTGATACAGGCCTCCGTATTGGAGATGAATGGAGGCATAATGTCAACATCACTAATGTAATTCCAAACACCTTCGTAATCACCATTAGACTCATCCTACTCATTCTGAATCCTCCGCATTGTCCTCAGATTGCCCCCCCCCCAATACTCTAAAATGTTTGTATTGGAGCTTCTGGTGACAATGCTAAGCAGTATAGCATGTCATTTCCAAATTTCTATCGGAGGGAATTGTGTCATTGTGATCTTTTTCCTACAGACGGTGCCTAGGTAACCTTACTACACTGTGCAGCCGACAAAATCAAAAACAAACATCAAATTAAAAATATAAAATGGCGACAATTTATTCATCGAAACCTATATATATATATATATATATATATATATATATATATATATATATATATATATATATATATATATATGTTTCGATGTGTAAATTGTCGCCATTTTATTTCTGTTGTGGATTCTTCTAGACTCTGATGAGCTTTATGAGGAAACGGAATGCGTTGGTAAAGTAAAGTTTTCTGTTTCTCTTTTTTTTCATGATGTCCTTTTACAGACATATTTTGAAGATATATTTTATTTATATGCAATTTTTTGCATATACATATATTTGTATATATGCCTTTCTTTGTGAATGTTTACGTAACTTCATGGATTTTAAAAAATCCGACATTGATTTTTATTTTTATAAACATTATATTTCGTGGGTATTTGTGTAGACATCACTATTTTGTTAAGCGTGAAATTAATATTTACAGACCTGGAAATCGAAAGTCTTCCAAAGAAAATGCCTCTTCCGACAGAATTCGACCTTGGATTCTTCCCTTTTTAGAGTAGTTTAAAGGAAATACAGTTTTGATTCCTGTCACTAGGTGCATTTTCTTTGGCAAGACTTTTGCTCTCTCGGCAGATTGACATTAATTTCAGTTTTTGAAAAAGAAGCAGCAAAAAATTCTATTCTAAATGTAACATTTGTATATGTTGTACATACGGTGGAGTAGTGGATACCGGCTCGGATTGAGAAATCAGAGAGCCGAGGTCAAATTTCAATCGAACCTGTCACATTCATTTACGTGCTAAAACACTACGGAAAGGTATTAACCCCCTTTTCTCCCTCCAGCTATGGGTAAATAGCAGGACAGACTGGATTCTATAGCCTTGGATGGCAACTGGTTTAGGAGGACAACTCTGAATTCAAGACCTGCGGATGGTCGTTTCGGGACCCTGTGGCACATAGTGACTTCGGCCCTTTAAAAAATGTGGTTGATTCTGCACAAAGCTTTCAGTACTATAATCAAATCATATTTTTGGTGTCTGGGCTCCCGTTTCCTAGGAGCTGAGCTGCTTAACACTTATACTTCGATTAAGACGGGAGAGTTCACTCTATATATATATATATATATATATATATATATATATATGTCTCATTAAATAATATAGATTAATATAGATAAGCGTTGTCTATATATTTTATGCAAGTTTTTTTTCATATAGTCTGATAATCTTAATAACATATATATATATGAACGCCCGTTTCTGAGTAAACAACCCTGATAGATAGCTACTAAAAGGGTGACAATAAAACTGATTCGTTTTCTATGGGTTATTAACCCTTTGCAGGTTATTTAAAGCGAGAAAATATTTTGGATTTTAATAATATTTTTAAGATTATAATGATTTAGTAATACAAGTCTTATCAATTAAACCAGAGCTGGGGGGGTAGAAGAGGTGAATTCATACATTTCCCAACGTATCTGTGCCTAAGTGAATATAACAAACCCAACGGGAATTGAAACTAGGCTCTCGGTTAAAATTCAGAGCTATTATACATTACACCACCCACACATCCAAGCTTACATTACCGGGCATTCCCAAACGGTCACCCATCTAGATACTGACCAAGTCAGCACTTTGTCCTTTCCGTACAATCTATTCGACATTTTGTCCATTCTTCATTTTGTGTTTCGACACTCTCTCTTCGTGCAGTGGCCTTTAGTACTTCAATCTTTTATTTACTTCTCGCGAGGATATGAGTGATTTCGGGTTGGACAGATAAATAACTTTCATCCGTCTGTCTCACGAGTGCACATATTAAGCTCAGTTAGGCCGTCCACTTGCATGCATTTCGGGGAAGTGATAAACAAAACCTGCAACTGGTGCCTATGAGGATACCTTCCAGGTCAAACTGTCTCTTTTGATGCTCTAATACGACCCCGAGTTGAAAGTCTAATTGTTATCCCTTGAGGTGATCTCAGTACATGTTTGCGGTCACCACAGATCAACTCCTCTTAGAACAAAAGTTCCTTACCTACATTAAATTTGATTTTGACCATCTGGTGTTACCTAGCGTCAATCACATACTATTTTACCACACACTAGAAATTATACTGACAAGATTTCGGCAGGTGTAATTTCCGACCTTCTTTCATCACTTATGTCGGAATTTTTTACATGAGGAATTATCGTTATTATGTGTTTTTCCATTTGGTGTAGTACACTCAACTTTGTTGCTATACTCATAACATTTCGGTCGATGTACTCTCCGGCCTTCTTTCCTTATTTCTGACAGGACTTTTAGCTGGAGATTTACCATTATTAGATGCCAATTCATTTGGACTAGTATAGTTATCTTGGTTGTTATGCACTAACGTTTCGACAATGTAACAGTTGGCCTTCCTCAGGGGCCTAGTAGATTAAAGCGTAGTCTAAAACATATCAGAGCTCCTGGCATATGCTAGGTCGGCTAATAATGATGATATAATAGCAATTGTCTACTTGACTAGTATGCTAACCGCTGCTCTACAATAAGACGGTCTACATCGCTAAATAAATTATAAATATTTAATTTTTATGTATTAATCTTTAATGAAGAATTTTTAGATGCATTGTTAGGTAGATGCGATGTTAAATTAAGCACATTAAGAACGTACGAAACAAGTTATTGTCAACATAAATATTAAATGGTAGTTTAATACAGCTTCCCGTCTTCTGACATTCTGATTACTACAAAAATTACACGCATTCATAAAACAACGTAAGTACGTTACACATTCTGTTTCTTCTATCATACTAATACAATTGATTTTGTTGTATTGTAAAGAAAGAAAAACAATATTTTTGTGTGAGGATTCTTTGTAATTCGTTTTTTTTTCAATTTGAAAGAAAACAAATACTCAATAATAATATTTATTTAAATTTGTAGAGCCGTGTTTGAAGATCGTTTATTTCTTCGTCTTCACATGCCTACACCGCTACAGATGCATCCCGAAAGCTCAGTAAATCATTAAGCAACAGAAGAATTTCGTTAGAAACAAAGAAATGAGTGCTCAACTGCTATGTACTATCAGTCCTCCTCTATGACCGCAAATGCTGGACAATTTCCTCGTAGATGAAAGAGTAGACAGAGATGTGGTTCTACAAAAGTATAATGCGAATGCCATAGTCAGAGCATATAAGCAATGAGGAAGCTTTAAGGAAAACTTAATAAATGAAAAATAAATAATGAAAAAAGAGGGTTTGGAGAAGTTCTCACTCACAGAACGCACTTAAGCAAAGGGTTCAGTGGTAAACAGAGTGTAAGCTACCTAACAAGCTTGTGTAGATGGGTGGCAGAACATGGAATGAGGGGTTCGTAAAAAGACATATATAGTTATGTCACAAGTTGTGGAGAGTTATATAAAGACGTAATCTCAGACAAAAGCTTGAACTTGCATTCTAATTGTTAGGAGCTTAACTGACTGGTTCAAGGCCTTACACATCTGACCACAGAAAAGGCGTAAGTAAATAATATATCTGGAGGAATTGAATATGGTAATCCTCATCATTATCATAGTCATCAGTCCCATGAGAGGGCGTGGTCTTAGAATCACAGCACGACTGAATACCTTAACAGTTCTCTCCCTACATCTGTGTTGAAAGCCCGAAATGTAGTCATTCATGTGTACTGGGTAAATAAACGTGGCGGAGCTTATCCCCGTCCAGGTTAAGCCACAGCCGAGGCTCGCCTAGATCACGGAACGTGGCCGTTGGTTCCATCGGAGAACCCCTCCACTCTGGCTGCATATACGGCTACGTAGCCCTGTCCAGTTCATTGTTCCAGATGGCCGTCCACCCGTTCTTTGACAGATAGTTTTTTCATCCTGTTCGGTGTTTAGCTACCCTCCACCCCAGAAAAGACTGGTGGGGGAGCCAGTTTAGTCGTCGATGACTTGACCATACGGCAGGTAGTACTGGGTTGCATGTTGCCAATAACACGCGTAGAATAACCTGACATAATGAATGAGAAAAGTCTAGCTATAAGATGAGGCTGTGGAGGCCCTTCGGCAGAAGAATTTCAAAATTAGTCATCTTAGTGCGTTTTTCCTTATGCTATTTTCTCACTGAAAACACTTTTACCTATTTGGCTACGGAAACCACCAGTTAATCAAAGTTTAAAATAGTCTTATACCTGAATAAGGAAACTTTGACTAACTGATGGTTTCCGCGGATAAAGAGGTAAAAAATTCGGCTAGGAGAAAATAGCATAAAGAAAACTGCATTTAAATGACTAAATTTTAATTTTGTCTACTGTTAGGCCTCCGTAATCTAATCTAATTTTTTGTACCAAATACAAAGCCCATCTGGAATAGGCATGTCGGTGGGCATGATCAACTTATAATATATGCGATCCACTTCAAATAAATGTTCCACTGGGGATTTTTATATAGTCTGTACTGCAAAATAATCATACCGCGGATATTATTATTATTTTTTTACCGTTCTAAATAAGCACTGTGCCGGGAGGTGAACTGAAGGAAATAAATTGATCCTACCGGTACCTCTATTTGATACACTAATTGTTATTTCTCTCGTTATTAGACCAGGTACAAGATAGGAATTCAGATTTTATTGGCGAAGAATTGTTTCTTTATTCCCGACGCTTAATGGTTGTCAAATAAAAGGAATTATAAAATAGATGAACCGGGGAAAAATTATGAAAATAATTCATTATGAAATACGACGATAGGTTGGTATAGTAACCCATAATTATTCATTTATTTTTATCTCAGATGTTTACTGTAATAATTTTTAATTTATGCGATAATATTTCCCGCTGAATTAAGTGCAGTGTGTGCGGTCATCTGATTGAAACTCTTAACACTTTAATCGGAGACAACAGTAATGGACATCATTTTTTAGACTATAAAACAGAACAAAAATATAATCGCATACCCAAATAAACCTATGTTTTTTTAAAGAAAGAGTATTATTTTATTGTCAATTCACACTCCTATCTGGCCTTTTGAACAGGATTAGAGGTTTATCTCTTGTTTCCTGTTGAGGATTGGGTTTCTGGTTCCTATCAAAATCTACTTCGGTATTTACCCGAGAGCTCCCCACAAGGCGGGATGTGGCACAAGGCTGTTTTTTACGTGGTGCATTCCGTGCCTGTAGGCTCGGCCAAAAATTGCCCGTAGACCCCGTATACACGGAGTCGGGTTGCTGTCTACCTCCCGAAAAGAGGTAGCCTCGACAAGCAGAGTTAACTGTAACCGTTAACGCCTTCCAAAATCTACTTCAGCTCTATACTCTTAACGCTTTCGTAACCCTCTAACTTGTGTGGCTCTTGGGCCTTGTATTGAGTAAACATTAGTAAAAAAAAATAAATAAATAAAGAAGTTGCCCAAGTACGTGAAAAATGCAGAAGATGTTTTAAAATAAATCCTCATGAATTGCATCAGAGTGACATGAATACTGAACAATATGGACAATACTGATTGATATCCGAGGAAATTTTGAAAAAAAATGTAGAAATAAAAATTGGGTATCATACCGAAGTTCTTAAGATTAAAAAGAATTTAGGAAATTTTCGCTGGAACGGCGGTTCCTCTACGATCACCGAAGTCAAGCAACGTTGAGCCTGGTCACTGCCTAACTGGATGACCGATTGACTGTAAGCTTGCATGTGCGGGTGGTTTAATGGATAATGGCACGGAATTATTAATTGGCGAAACGAGTTCCAATTCTAGATTCTTTATATTCACTTACGCGCAAAATACTCTTGGAAGAGGAAAGAATCCATCTCTTCACCCCCAGCTATGGGTTAATTAGTAAGACTTGTGTCACTCAACTATTATTATCTAAAAAAAAAACCCTTAAAATCGAAAAATATTTTCTGGCTTTAAATAACCTGCAAAGAGTTAATAAATCGTAGAAAACGAATCAATCAAATCTAAAGCGATTTAAGTTTCAGGAAATAGTTTTTCTTTTTAAGCGGTTTTCTTTAGATATTTTTTTAACAATTTCTGTGTATTTGATTTTTTTCCAAAGTGGTTCTGTGCATTTCAAATGTTTTGAAGACGATGAAAAATATTTGTAGATGGGAAATAAACTTTTTAAAGGGATTCTAAGTAACTGAAAGATTGTGAAATATATACAGTATTAAGCTATTTTTAGTCAAATTGTTGAATGGGTATTTTCATGGTGTTCTCTTGAGTTACCAAAGGATATAGGATTTTTTGTAGATAAAAAAGTTTAGTCTGGTTGATTATTTGCCTTGAGATACGAGCTGAATTTTGAGATTCGAGCGAGTTTCAGTTATGCATCCGCAGTACACGTGTCCACCTCTGCTCTGGGAGGATCTCTGTTGTGTTGAGTTGTGTCTTTTTGGCCCTCATTTGTCAAAATTCTTTTAGTGACACCATGGATCCGAAGAAAGTAAGTGTAAACTGCAGTAGTGAATTTTTAGTTGAACAAATTAAACTTGTATCTCAAGGCATTACTATATATATAAATATATATATATATATATATATATATACATATATATATATATATATATATATATATATATATATATATATATATATATACATATATATATATATATATATATATATATATATATATATATATATATATATACATATACATATATATATATATATATATATATATTGTTGGATTGATGTGAGTTTGTGACCCTGGATTTCACGCTATTTGCCATCGTCAGACAAATGTTGTCTGACGGTCGCAAATAGCGTGAAATCCAGGTCACAAATTCACATCAATCTAACTAAATATGTTAGCTCTATCACTGATACTGAGCGTTTTCCAATAAGTACCGCGCATATATAATATATAAATAATATATATATATATATATATATATATATATATATATATATATATATATATATATATATATATAAAATTGCATATATATATATATATATATATATTTTAAATAAAAACAGATTGCTTTAATGTTCCATATAATAAATTATTTCACCACAGCCCTTTTAAAGGACAGTGGATCATCAGATTTATTTCCAAATTATTAGATCTGATTTACATTGAGCTCTCTGGATTCTATCCTCATTGGGTCTTCCCATAAGGATTACCTAGTTTTTTCGTAAACTAACTATATATATATATATATATATATATATATATATATATATATATATATATATATATATATATATATATATATATATATATATACATACACATTTTATATATATATATATATATATATATATATATATGTATTTCCTTTGATCAGTTCGCCCAAAGCAAGGTAATAATGCCACTAAAACGCGCCGGGGGCTAGTGAAAGAGAATTAAAAGATTTTAGAAAAAAAGAAACATAGTCCTAAACAGGAAACAATGATAGGGATCTATTCCTGTTCAAAGGAACTGGAAGGAGTGTAAACCGGGCGATAGGCAAATCTATCTATCCCTTTGAGGAAAAAAGTAAATAAATAGTAAATCACATATTAGATTTTCGGCGGAGACGTTAGAAGTATAGAGCTGGCGTCAACTTTAGAATGAACTTGGGAACCAAATTCTAAATAGGATACAATAGATTGACTTCTACTCCTATCCAAGTGACCAGGGAGGAGCGTGAACCGGACTAAACCGGATGAATATAAATAAATTGAAAATCTAGGCAATAAAAAGGGAACTCGATAAGCAAATGAATCTTGTATGCCTAACATGCTGATCATCATTCAACAGCGGTGTCCAATACATTTTATATTTGCAAATTAGCAAATATTTACTCTACTTAATGTAGTCTGGCACAGGCAAACAATATAGAGGCGCTTAATTAAAAGCAATTTTTCTAATAGATGACCTTACATATATGTATATATATATGTTTTATGTATGCATGATAGTGAGTTATATAAACACATAGAGAAAGATGTGACATACAAGATACATAAATAAAGACAGATTCATAAAAATAAAGAATAGATAGATAGATAGATAACCTTGGTAGTTGATCAATAAAAATAAATGAGTAAAAAAGGAACTAAATTCTTGAAATCTTAATATAGAAGGTAACTCCATTGAATTTCTAAAATAAACCGAAAATAAAAAAAACATTTTAAATAATTTAAAGCACATCTTTTTTAGTTAAATTTTGTTTTTATTTAAAAGAGAATGACCTAAAGTTAACCCATAAAAAATAATTTGCGTCCTTAAATAAAGATTTTAGACATTTAAAAAAAAAATTAACTCTCTTTTGCCCAATTTGATCAGCTAATTAGATGGAGGGCGATAAAAGAGAAATTAAAATATTTAAAAAATCTCTTAAAAATCCAAAATATCCAAGACATTTGTTTTGTAGAAAAATAGTAAATGTCAGGGTTAATTCATTAGATTTTGCAAAAGTATTGCTTTCTTTTTGCAATAAAAGATATAACGAAAAATACCTTTTTCTCGGCAGGGTTGCCCTCGCTTGTCAACTTGCTCAAAGGTCAAACAATTCCTACATTAAAATACCCCATTACTGAGCAAAATTCCCACCAAAAGTCCACTCAGATATGGAAGACTATAATTACCGCAATCAAGAATCTAACATTCAGAACAGAATTGTGTTAGTTGCCGTGTATTTGATTTTTTTCCAAAGCGGTTCTGTGTATTTCAAATATTTTGAAGACGATGAAAAATATTTGTAGATGGGAAATAAACTTTTTAAAGGGATTTTAAGTAACTGAAAAATTTTAAACGATATACAGTATTTAAAACTCAGTATTTTATTTTAGATTTTCATTTTGAGCTTCCATGGACTAAAAAAATCAAACAGTTGAAAAAACAAAAAAAAAAAGGTTTTTTAAAGAAAATGTTTATATTCAAAAAGCTTTACATTTTTTGATTCTTCAAACAAATCTTTATTATTTTGTAATGTCATCTGAAATGACCTAAATCTCAGAGTTTTGTAATCTTACTATAAACATACAAGTTAATTTTTCACAAACAAATATACACCAGAGGATTTTTCCCGTAAGAACAGTAAATATACAGTGGATTTTCTTAAAATTAAGTGTCAGCAAATCTCTATAAAAATTACATTTTAGTGTTTTCGTTAATTCGTTTCTTAAAATTCACAATCGATATTAAATATTTTTGTTGATTAACACCTTCAGAGATTGAGCATTATAGAAATGTAAAAATTAGAAAAATTCCCAAATTCGTTAGTACGAAGTAAAAGTGGTGGGAGGGATTTTTTAAACTGAGTTGGAATAGTTTTTCAACAAAAGTCAATATAAAGTTAATTTATTACTGAATAAATGGTGAAAATTCCAATGAAATAATTTCAATGGAATAATATCCTGGTCTTTGTTAAACTTTTCAGAACAAGGACATCGATTTTTTTTATTTTTAATTATTTATTTTTAACGTGTTGTAAGTGTCCATGATTTTGGATATACCTATAACATACACTTCACATATGCATACTCCGAATATATATATATATATATATATATATATATATATATATATTCGGAGTATGCATATATATATATATATATTCACACACGCACACACACACATATATATGCCTATACATACATACACACAAAAACACACACACACAAACACACACATATATATATATATATGTATGTATGTATGTATGTATGTATATATGTACGTGAGTGTGTGTTTGTGTGTGTATGTAGTAAACATACTGTATTTAGACAACAATGCTCTGTTTGAATATGAACATATTTTATCAGATATATCGAACAGGGAATGTCGAAAGTGCCCGAAAAATAACAAAATTTGTTTATGTTTACACATAGCATCAAACGCCTTATTCAACAGGAGAAACTCGCCAAAAACTTTAATAGGAATTCCCTATTCGTTATATATATATATATATATATATATATATATATATATATATATATATATATATATGTGTGTGTGTGTGTGTGCATGTATGCATGTCTGTATATGTATATGTGTGTGTGTGTGTGTGTGTGTGTGTGTGTGTGTGGTACTACTAACTTCCCAAAATCTGGTGAAATAATTAGTATAAAATTATTATTGTTTATTTTATTTGTGGGCTGAGAGATCCTAAGTCGGGTCTAAAAATTTTCAGCACTCTCATGTGTGCGTGCGTGCGTGCGTGTGTGTGTGTGTGTGTGTGTGTGTGTGTGCGTGCGTGTTTGTTTGTCTGTGTGTCTGTGTGTGTGTGTGTGTGTGTGTGCGTTTGCGTGTTTGTTTGTCTGTGTGTCTGTGTGTGTGTGTGTGTGCGTGCGTGTTTGTGTGTGTGTGTGTGTGTGTGCGTGTGTGTTTGTGTGTGTGTGTGCGCGCGCTAAAAGACAAAATATTATTTAATAAATTTCAATAATATAGAAAGAAAGAAAGAAAAATGGAAGAAAAACGCGAGAAAAAGAAATAATAGTTAGAGAAGCCAAAACGAAAGAAAGAAACAAGAAAGAAAGACAAACAAGGGAATCGAGGATGAAAGAAAAAGAAATAAAGAAAAATGAAAGAATAAAAGAAAGACTGAAAGAAAGAAAAATGTTTGAATTAAAGATGAAAGAAAGAAAGAAAGGACAATGTGGAAAGAAGAAAGAAAGAAAAAAGGAAAAAAGGAAAAAAAAGAAAGAACGAAAAAAAGAAAGAAAGAAAGAAAAACGAAGAAATAAAGAAAGAAAGGAAAAAGGTAACAAGGATGAAAGAAAGAAAAAAGAAAGAAGGGAAAAGGGGGAATCAAGGATAAAAGGCAGAAATAAAAAAAGAAACAGAGAAATAAAGAAAATCGAAGAAATCAAAGTAAAATAACAGGCACTTTCCTTTAGGACAATGGCTAAAAGCACTTCACAGTTATGGCAGTTTTGTATTCCATGAAGGTTACCCGAATCGACAGACACCTGAAGAAGGGCACATTGGCCAAAACGTTGTCATTCTAGCAACAAATATGAGGACAAAAGTCCGAATATAGATAATGTAAATAACCCTGCCCTTAAAAATGCGCCTTGACAATTCGTGAGTGCCATAAGTTCCACTCGCTCATTGTTTGTATCCTTGAACCAAACTAGTCGAAGCTTAGAAAATACACCTGGATTTTACTCTAGAGCTGTTAAAAATATCTCTCCCGCATTTTTGATATTGTGCTGGACTAATCTAAGTTTAGTCACTATGACTAGACCATTCGATAGTTCTGTTGAACTTGATACGCTAAGACTCTAGTGATCTTATGCCAGACTTATATAAGTTTTGCCAATATGTCTGTTGAAGAGATGTAGCAACATAAGATAAAAACTAAAAAGTAGTCAACCGAAAATGGAGCAAAGAAAAAATAAAATGCTAAACATTTACACCTTTTTTTTCTTTCGACTAGCTCGTTTCTCGTATCCTTCGCAATCACTCCCCCCTTCTCTAGCAGACTAACACGCGCACACACGCACACACATCACATCGCGCACTTGCAAACGGGCTTCAGCTCGGTCGCTGCTACACGAGGCCGCACCCTCTCTTGTTATATCAATTCCTGGGTTCGTCTGCTTCTGTCAGACAATCTACGGCGTTTAAGGTTTAAGTCGAAGCACAACCACGTAATCTCCGTTGCTCACTTCAAGAGACAAACATTGAAAAAGAAGAAAAAAAAGAAAGGTTAAAACATACGTAAAGATTTATAAAACCCGAACAAATATGGATGTATATAGTGCAGTGAGATAACATTAGAATATAATATATTCTAATTATTGAATATATATTTGGAAATAACCATCTATCCGTTGCGTTAAGATTATGAATACGTACTTTTATTACGGGTAGA